>CM050847.1:3166587-3766587 GCA_027580175.1 Siniperca scherzeri
TTTTTTAAATATAAAATCGGAGCAATCATTACAGTGTGTGGGAGAAATGTACTCATTAGACTATAACATTGAAAAAGAAACCTGCCTCAACCTGCACTACAGAGCTGCTAACCTTCCTCACATTATGGTTTTCAATACAGATGGATGGAACTAGGCTTGTCCATGCTGGCAAGAATAAACTTCTGAGAAAAAACAGTCAAGTGATTAATTCATTAATCCTTTATTAATTTTGATTCATTTATTTATCATGTAGTGTAACTTATCGGAGCAGACATCACTTTGAATTCTGGAAACTTCTGATGGCCATTTCCTTGACCACGTCTTCCCGTTGCTCACTCTCACCTGAAGTGTTACATTTATGGAGAAAAGCAAGCAACTTCTTGCATTCATTATGAAGCCATACGAAGCAAATGTTTGGTATATTTACTTGATAAATAATTAAAACACTTGGTTTATTTATGTCAGTAGATTCACTGATTCACTAATCATTTCACTGCTGATTAGGTGCAGCGGAAAGAAATAGTTCAACATTCTGTGAAATTAAATTATTTGCTTTCTTTCCAAGAGTGAAAGAAATGGTTTTGCGTTAACTACAGAGTTGGAGCCATGAGGTGGTGGTGACAATTTGTGGTTTTAGGTGAAGTTATGTGCTAGAACTTTTTCTTGACAAGCAATTACCATTTGGTACCACCTTGCCTGTACAGAGAATTTAATTTTGAACAAAGCCAGGCTAGCTTTTTCCCCCTGCTTCCAGTCTTTATACTAAGCTAGGCTAACCATGTCTCCAGCTCTGTACTTAACACACAGAAATGAGATTCATATCACTCTTCTCATCTCACTCTCAAAAGAAAACCAAAATGTTGAACTATTCCTTTAAAGCCACTTACTTGAAGGATTTGAAAATTCTGACTCCACAGATCTGACCCGGATAAACTAAGATGAATTTGCTAGAGGCAATACATAGGCTGCGCTAATTCTCATTGGGATTCTCTCTTTTTTTTGCCCATAAACAAAAACTTGAAAGATTATATAATCACATACAAAATTGTACACATAGTTGCTGTAAGTCCAGAAATGTCGACTGTGAAGAATCCACATCGGTTTAATCCTAACAGTCACTTTCATGAATTGTATCGAGGAAATATTGTTCCAGTGTACTCCCCATCTCTCCTCAGTTTAAAATCTCATTCCTTTTTACATCCCGGCCACCAACAAGTGCCCATACAGCTCTTGATTCTAATCAGCAGTGTTTCCATAGGAACCACTGCCACGGGAACGCCGGCAACGCCAGTCTGCAATGCAGAAAAAACCCAAAGCTGACGACACGAGGACTGAGTGTACAACCTGCAAAGGACCAGGTGACAACGAAAACCTCGTGAGGTGAGGGAACGTGTGTGTGTGTGGCTCAGAGAGGGAGCGGGGGGCTGGGGTTATTAGACATGCTCTGTGTGTGTGGGGGTGGGCAGCCATATCCTCCTGATGATTAAAGTTCAGTCTTCATTAGGCTCTGGCCGCCTGGGCTCTGCAGAATGAGGGGGCTGAGGGTATCTTCTCCATAGGCCCCCTATATTGACCTGCCACATACATTTGCACAGTTCATTAAGGCGTAATGAATAGCACAATTTATTCTGCTCCTTTCTTGGGATTTCAGGTGTCAGGCATCTAATAACCAGGATTCTACTTTGACATTGGAATTCTGTGAGAAAATAAAAAATTAGATCACAGCAGGCCCCTTGTCAGCACATTGTCATGTGATGAATCTCTTGCATAAAAATGTCAGACCAGAATTCCCTTCATGAATTTCATATTGTCTCTCCCAAAGTGTCATGGGCTCATTGTAACGTGAACGAGTGTATAACTTTTTGAATTGTTATGTTGAAACATAACTAGCCATTTTGAGCATGACACTCTAATCCCATATTTTTACTAGTAGAATAGTTGCTTAAACATAAATTCTCAAATAGTGGCAGGAAACCTTTATTTGAAACAGGCTTGTATTAAAGGCATTTATTAAATTTTGTCCCTTGTTTTTAAGAATGTTTTATTATTTTAATAGGACTTCTCTCTCATTTCTGATCTGCTCCTGCTTTAATTTGCTGTTGATAATTCCACACTTCCTCCATCTTTACCTGTTCAAATTCAAAGTAATGTACATTCTACAGCACAAATTCCATTACTACAACAACAGTCATGCCACACTCATCACTCAGCTGCTAGTTTTTATTTTTAAAAGAAATACTATACCATACTATAAATACTACTATAGTCACTCACTACTTCATTTCAATCGCTTCTACTTTGCTGTTTTTTCGATCGCTGGGAAACTATTGTCAATGAAACTCAGTGCTTCCTACACAGATTCACATTCCTGCAATTTAAAGAACATAATCCCTCTAGCGCTTAAACAATTAGTCAATCACGAAAAAATAAAGTACCAACTATTTTGATAATTATGTAATAATTTAAGTCATTTTTCAAGCAAAAATGCCAAAACGTTTTGTGAAGACCTTATTTTGGGCTCTAGGAAGATTTTCACTGTTTTCTGACGTATTATAAGCCAAACAATCAATTAATCAGGAAAATAATCAATGATGAAAATGATCATTTCAGCCCTAAATCCCTCCTTTTCTTGGTAGGCTTTTAATGTAATACACATGCAGGAAGTGTTGTGATCCATTGACTTTGCCGTGATTAAAAAAAAACAACAACAGCAAAGTAGAATCACTTGGAATTATTTTGTGAACGTATTCCTATAAAAAAGAGCAGCAGAGTGGTGAGTATGACCTGACTCTGTTGTTGTACTGATGAAACTAGTGCTGTCAAAATGTACACTATGCTGAATTTAAGATGTAAGGTAGGTAATTTCACCACCCACCATACCCCCAATATTTTTACCCGCTCTTTGTTAGCAACTCGCCTTTATTTGTCCGTGCAGGCTTATTATTTGAAACTCGGCCATTTTTAAATACTGGCATTTATTCAAGAATGTACCCTTTTAACATATTTTATTTTGCACTGCTGTACAGAACAGTATGTGTAGACATCTCTGCAGTAAAATCTTGTACTGCTTTTTGAAAATTATACTATGTCCATGGCAAGAGCAGTAAATAGATAAAAGAAAAAGCTCAATACTTGAAGTTTTTGTGTTTCATTTGTCATGCTCTTGAGGCAGTGTTTAAGTTGTAAGGGTTGCTAGTCGGGGTGTGAGGTGTGCTGCCCTGACTCTTTCTATCTTTGCATTGCACAGGTTGTGAGAGCCGGGGCAGCCACCTCACCTCCCATAAAAACTCGGGACAGATGACCTTTGGCTTAGAGACAGAGAGAGGCAAATTGAGGCGTTTGAAGAATGGTGCTCGAGTCAGGCTGGAGAACAAGACTGTCACGCCGCCCCACAACCACCCCTGATCCAAACTGGACCAACATCTGTCCAATGAAAATTGAGCAGAATTGTCTGAATCTAAAACATTGAGTTTAAATGCTGAAGTGTTGAAGACAATATTTTTGATGTTAATGTTGGACTCTTGGTAACTTGGTGGATTCTTTTTGTGACCAATTGCGGCTCCAGTTGCATCTATGCAATTGTCTGTATCTACAAAGTGTTGATGCAGGCAATTGAAATTAGAAAAAGTTATGTATTTATACAATTCATGTATTAAACCATTTTGGTAACATTAAATAAAAACAAGTAGAGAATGACTATAGAGCTTACCATCGAGCCAACTGATGGATGCAACTGTTCTGAATTTAATTTATATGGCATTGAGTCCTGGTATCGGATGATATTGTGTCATTACTTTCTTGTGATGTATTTCCTTTAGAAACAGGATGTTAGACAATGAGGAATCTGTCAGCAGAAATCACAGTGGAAATCAGTTTGATTTGATAGGACAGGAAGAAAGCCGGAATTCTTAAGTTTTTGGATGGTTAGTGTATACCCACTAATGAAGCATGAAGACCACTGAAGATGCACTGTTTTCACAATAGCTCAAGTGCCCGTTTGTGGGATCGTTAAGATGGTGTTCAAATCTGGCTGTTGAGTATAATAAGTTCGTCATGGCAGCTGAGCTTCCCTCTGTAGGCAACGAGTGGAAGACTCTTGGCTTGTTGATCATGTTGCTTGCAGTGTGGAAGCACTGAAAAGACAAAGTGCTATAACCGGCAGAAAACCTCTGCACTCACTTGATTTTTGCATCTCCTGACTTAGGATGCTATCCCAAACAATTCCTCTCTATGCCTCTATGTGCTCACCTGCATCCAGGATGTATGCGAATTCTTTTAGATCAAGAACTTTTTCTTCATTGCTATTAAGGCTGGTGCTCTGCACTTTTGATCTCCCCATACGACTTCTCATCAGTACCAATCAGTATTATTGATTGAAGTCATCTGCCACCCAATGACCCTGAGTATTTCAGTGTGAATTTGGTTAATTGCAGATGCACTTGAACCTAGGCTTTCCCAGACTTGAGTGTTGTTTTGTTTTCTAAGTAAATGGAGGACCAGAAGTATTGAGAAAAGTCAGTGTCGTGTATAGAAAAGCCAACTGTTTCTGGTGTATCAAGTGTAGCAGTGAAGTAATGCTACTCTAAAGCATCTGTAGTAGAAACAAACTAGGGTAGTTAGCAGTAATAGCCCTTAATTATTTGTCTAAATGTCTTTAATGTCTTTAGTCATTTAGAAGTCTTCCATATCTTGAAGTGACAGTTACACTGACACTTTCTCAGAAAGAAGCCCAGCTTTGTCTCCATGTCCCTGGAGGCCCATAGTCAGTCCTGTCAAAACAACAGCTGCTTGCTGCTCTGTCAGGGCTCATGACAAGTGTCACATTCTGCCCTCATATGTCACTCTGTTGCCTATCCAGGGCCCTATATGCATGCTTTTGGGAACAGTCAAACCCTTGCAGTTTACTGCTTTTTGTCTCTCTGGAGTGTGTCCAAAAACAACACCACACTGGGTTTGTCTCATTGAGATGAGATCTCGGTGCAGAATGACTTGCTGACTCCCGACCAGTCCTTTCCCATCAGTCATACTCAGTCAGTCTCAAAGACTGCTTGTCAGTTCTACAATGCATGGCTATATCTATTTACTCAGATCTGTACAGTAATTTAAAACTGAAAATAAGTGATGTGGTCTTGTAGAATTTGAATGCCAGGTAGCTCTGTAGTGTGACAATGTGTACAGTATTTATGAAGAGGCCCATCATACATGTCTTTTCTTTTTGTGCCTACATACTTGATTATATATCATAAGCTTGTGTTGAACTTTGATTTGTGATGTAGTCTTAAGTGACAACCATATTTTCTTTTAATTGCCAAACATTTGTTTACGACGTGCTTTGAAGGGCATATTTCTGACTAATTGTGTACTGTATTACTGTGATACTGTATGAAGTAAGAATGTGAATGTTGCTGCTGTTGTGTATGTGTCTCAGCCTCTGGCCTATAGCTCTTGAAAATTAAGCGGAGCTTTAATAAACTCTTGACTTTTTCACCTTATTGCCGCAGTGATAAATGAGTGTCAGCCAGCTAATGAATTGTTCTGAAGGTACGGCAGCGGCAGTCCGTTTGTGCGTGTAATGCCCTCTGTCATCTGTGATTTATCACCTGGGAAGTGGCCTTCTTGTTTGGGGGGGTTGGGTTTCTCTGCCCACATACAGTACAGTCTAGAACTGATCTGCTGGATTCTACTACTCTCCTACAATCACTGACGAGGTTTGACGCAGTGAAAACTGTTATTACGCAGTATTGTAGCTGCTGATTGCTAACATACTGATCATACTGAACTTTTGGCCATTTTCATCGCTAAGCGTACAGAAAATTCCAAGACCTCTTCAAAATCATTTAGAGCATTTTAATAAAAGAATAAAAGTAAAACACTGACCATTAAAGAGAGCACAAAAGAGTTCATCACCTCAGGAGCATGAATATGCTCAGCACATTTCATGGCAGTTTGTCACTTAGTTAATGAGATATCTGTGTCTACGGTTGACATCTTGGCCTGTTTGGTGCTAGACTAAAGTGTCGTGCGGTGTCCAAAATGTAAATGGTTCTTCCTCTGTAGAGCATGACAGTGCTCAGTAAATTGAATTTAAGCCGGGCACTTGTTGATGTCGATTAAAGCCCAACTGATACTGGAGTTTTGAGGCCAATACTGAAATTTATATTTGAGTTAAAAGATATGACGATATATCTGCTGAAATTAGTTTTTTACATATTCACATTTTTGAATTTAAATTCGTTTTTTAAAGAACCAAAATATGTACTGAGTGGGATATTTTACAGTGTAAAAATGTTCAGTGTTCACTGGTGGACAAACGATGTAATGGAGACTGTTTCTAAAGACTCAAACATATCTTTTCTGTACAGCAATGTTTGGTTACTTATTGCCGCCATATGTGCCAATACATCTATTATTAGCAAATTTTTCTTGGTCTGGCTCTAATCTTGATGGGGCTTGATGATGGCATAAGAGTAAAGGTAAGGCAGGGGTCACTGGAAACATAATGAATCATCCACATCAAATTTCATGGCAGTAGTTGAGCTTTAAGGTTCATTATTGACCGTGGAAATACCATTTTGATAAAAAAAATTCTTGGCGCAAGGTCCACTTCCTGGACTTTTTCTGGAGCTTTCAGCCATTGTTTGTGGCCATCAGAGGATTAAGTTGTTTGCTCAGTTGTAATATAAATTGTTCACTTGTTCAGTTCATGACAACTGAGAAAACTTGAACTTAAACTTTAACAATTGTGGGACAAGACAGAAAGAGAGACCGTTTTATTTGCAACATGGTGGCATCTCGTTGAGATGGAACCAACTCACCGTGGCGAACTGCAGCTGCCCCAATCCCTCATCCTCAACCCCGGGGTCCTTGGGGACCAAACAGCAGTCGGCAAACCAGAGATCAGCTTGCCTACAGCTGGTTTCTGGTTAGAGGATGAGACTAAGGCCAGGAGGTGCAGGAAGGGGAGGGGCAGAGGGATAAAGAGAGAGAAAAGCTAGCAGGGAGGTTCTGGAAAGCAGTAACCTTTCCGATGATGAGTGCGTTTCCCATTACTGCTCTGACACAGGATCCGGGGAGATGATTTAATGGCGGCATTTTGTTTTTGCTGACTTCACCCTTTTCCCCCCCTATTAAAACAGAAAACACAGAGCTGGGACTGGGGCTGTGTGGGAAGTGTGGCCAAGCAGCTAAAATCTATTACTCCTCAACTTCTTCCCCATCTCTTTATCCCACTGATTCCGCCACAGTGTGGGTGCGCTCAAATGGTTCCTGAGGTACACGCTCTTCCCTCCCATCCTCCTTAACTGGTTTCTGTTTTATCATCTTTTAGCTGCACTGTGTTACCTCCTAACCCATTTAATCACTACACACTGAACATGAACCACAAAGCCCTATGGGTGCCTTATATCTTAATTGATTACGTCATCATAGACTTGTTTTAATGGAGTTGCAGTCTGCTACAAGCTGTTTGTATCTCTAGTGGAATTTCCATTGTGAGGTACCGGTAGAGTTCACTGAGTTTCTGGCCGCGTCAGATACTACAACGCTCCAGTTTGTCCCACAGAGGTGAGGACAGAGACCTGCTGCTGAAATTGACTCTTCTCCAGGGTTGTACCCAGTCCACTGGGGCCCCCTGCTGGAAAATATGAGAAACTTCAGACCCATACAAAGCACCAGGTGAGAGCTGTAGAGATCACTCCCCTTCCCTTCCATCCCAGCTGTGAATGAGTTGTGTCCAGATGAGCTAATAAAGGCAGCCGCTCTGACTTGGTTTTCTCCATAGGTGCGACTTCAGCAGTCCATTCATTACACCCCCCTCTTGTAAAACAATGGCTCTGTTATAATGTTGCAGTGACCCAAAAGTAAATCAAAAAAGTAGGAGCCTCACAAAGTCCAATAATCCACTCCTTTCTATGGAAAGACACCGGCGCACTTTGTCATGGATGAGAGTCAATGGCTGAGTGCTTTGTGTCATATTGATTTCTGTCACGTGGCCACTCTCAAGGTAATTGCATTGCCATCTTGTGATAAATTCACTGCCTTGTTTCAGCCACTTGGGCTCAGACACCAGGGCTGATGGAGAGAAAAGAAGATATTGAGGCCACAAACCCACTGTCAATACATGGACCCATGACTGTAGGTTCAAAGCAGTTGGGAAGCAACGGGCATCAATAACCTTACAGGTTCTGTCTCATCATTAAGGTTATTTAGCTCAATGCTTAATTTCTGTTTTTGATTTTTGTCATTGTTTTTGTAATGTGATTTTGTTTAGATAAGGCAAAGAGAACATGGGAGCCAATGCCTTTCTAAATATCTACTCCTCAAAGGGTTTAGCCACAGAGAAGCTAATCAGAACATGCAAAATGATTATGCCTTAAACAAGTAAACACTTACACACATTTAACTAATATATTATCACTTAAAGCAAGACTAAGTCACTTTTAAAAACAAGTAAAAAGCTGAATTCAAAAACACAAATCACACCCATGCTAGATTCAGTGCACTCAGTGGTTTTGTTGCTACACCTCTACTTAGTCTGGTAGGACCAGTAGATTATGGTTGCTAATGTTAACAAACTGTATGTCCATATTGTTGTATAACATACAGTACAGAATCCGTTTTCTGACTTGTTGTTGTTTTAGCATTTACCATTATCACATAATTGTGTAGGTGCAACAGCTTAAAAGGCATTAAAATATTGCAGTAATTGCATTAAGAGGAAGTAGCAGATTTACATTCACTTCCGGCTATCAGGAGGAATCAGTATTTATTTGAGTAACAGAATTTAACTCACATTAAATTCACCTCAGGGAGCCACCCTTTGAAAATGGAAAATTGATAGCCAATTAATTAATTTAGTCTCAGTCTCATCAAATATACTAAACTATCAATTTGGAACTCAACCAAAATTTCCATATAAATACCTAGTAAAGGTTGAAGAGTTCCAAATAGTAGAGGTTGGCAGCATTCACTCTTGGGCAACATTAAAGTGGTCATATTATGCTCATTTTCAGGTTCATAATTTTTTGATGTTGTACCGGAATAGGTTGACATGGTTTAATTTTCAAAAGACACAATATTTTTGCTCATACTGCACATTACTGCAGCACCTCTTTTCACCCTGTGTCTTGAACGCTCCGTTTTAGCTAGAGAGTGAGGCTTCTATTCGATCTTTTGAGTTGCACATGCGCAGTACCTAGGTAAGGACTACTAGCCAATCAGAAGCAGAGTAGGGCGGGTCCTGACGAGCAAGGTAGCGTGATCCAAAACAAAGCCACTTCAGCCGGTAACTATGGCTTCGGTTCAGCCGTACATCTTCCAACAACCCGAACCAGCTTCACAACCTAGACTGTAGCAAGACGTTTCAGAGTGGTAAGCTATTAATTTGTAACAAATTTATCTTTCATAGGTAACGTTTTAACTGTGCACTGTCTCTACATCATAGTAACAACTTTATGACCATTGACTGCCTGGAGGGTATCTAACGTAATTTTAATTTCATATTTCGGTGTATTTGTGGAAACTGCTCAATTCGTGCTTAATGGCGCATGTTACATAGTGATGTACATACATTACGGAAGTAAAAGCTGGACTACTGTTGAGCTGTTTTCAGGCAGTTAGGGAGCAGCGTTTTCTGTGGGAGAGGGTAACTCCCTTTGGGGTGGACTTTGTGCTTTTTCACTTTGCAAACCTGTTACATGCACAACAAAGATATATAACACAATAAAGGAAAGGGAAAAGCAATAAGGCATAATTTGACCACTTTAAATAGACCAGTGTGTATAATCAAAAGCATTTATTTAAAAGATAAGAGTAAAACACACAATATGGAATGTAACTAAATTTTACCTTAACTAAACAACAAAAAGGAGTGTGCATGAACAGGTGTATGTGAGAGAGAGTGTGTGCGAGTGTGCGTGCTCGAGTGTGCGCATGTCGGGTGTGCGCCAGAAAGAATGTGTGTCTGTGTTTCTTTGTTCCACGTGCACAGGCATGAACACGTGTGAAACAAAAGAGTAGCTTTGAGTTTCCTCTCCGCGTGTGTGGCTATGTTTAAGAGCAGTTCAAAAGTATACGTATGTGATTCGTGTAGGATAATGGTGCTAGGTTAGAAAAGAGGATGGTTATTTTTCATGCAAGACCAACATCAACTTAGCAGTGTGGCGGAGCCAACTACCCAATGACCTAACTATGAAAAGAGGTCACAACAGTAAAGCTCAGTGAATAAACCAAATCAGTTCATGTTCATTGACAAAAGTTAAACAGTTCTGTGCTTAGCCATGTACATGGTTAACGCTATGCTCGCTAGGTATGCCCAGGTACCAGTCCATGAAGGGAGAGAGGTTGGTGTGCTCCTTTGTTAGCTGGCGATTCCGTCGGTTGTTAATGAGCCAGGCTGGGAAGAGCTGTGGTTCTGATGTCAGTCTTTGCTGTGCAGTGTTCCGGTGGTTCAAGTAACTGGTTGGGCCACCCTTAGCAGTAACAACTGCAATCAAGCGTTTGCGATAACTTGCAATGAGTCTTTTACAGCGCTGTGGAGGAATTTTGGCCCACTCATCTTTGCAGAATTGTTGTAATTCAGCCACATTGGAGGGTTTTCAAGCATGAACTGCCTTTTTAAGGTCATGCCACAGCATCTCAATAGGATTCAGGTCAGGACTTTGACTAGGCCACTCCAAAGTCTTCATTTTGTTCTTCTTCAGCCATTCAGAGGTGGACTTGCTGGTGTGTTTTGGATCATTGTCCTGCTGCAGAACCCAAGTTCGCTTCAGCTTGAGGTCACGAACAGATGGCCGGACATTCTCCTTCAGGAGTTTTTGGTAGACGGCAGAATTCATGGTTCCATTTATCACAGCAAGTCTTGCAGGTCCTGAAGCAGCAAAACAGCCCCAGACCATCACACTACCACCACCATGTTTTACTGTTGGTATGATGTTCTTTTTCTGAAATGCGGTTACTTTTACGCCAGATGTAATGGGACACACATCTTCCAAAAAGTTACATTTTTGTCCACAGAGTATTTTCCCAAAAGTCTTGATGATCCCCAAGACATTTGGGAAAATACTCTGTGGACTGACGAGACAAAAATTTAACTTTTCGGAAGGTGTGTGTCCCAACACTTTTTCACACCACTGTAGAATTGGTCACGTTTTCCAGGTCGGGTGTGAAAGACTAAGAACAAGGCTTTCGAATGAGTTATAATTTAATTTAGGTTTAGGATTGATTAATAGGCTTGAGTCGAAGATGGCTGCAACTCCACCTCCTCGGCCAGTGCCCTGAGGAATGTGCGTATTAATATGACTGGGCAGAGTGAATTCATTTAGACTAACATATTCTTCATGACCCAGCCAGGTTTCAGTAAGACAAAATAAGTCAATATGATACTCTGATATTAAATCGTTCACTAATACAGCTTTAGATGACAGAGATCTGATGTTTAAGAGTCCACATTTAATTCTCCTATTTTGTTGTGCTATTTCAGTGTTTCTGTTTAGGTTTTTATGTATAACTCCTCTTCTGTTAACTTTTGGTTTTATTAATTTAAGTGGTCGGGGGTCAGACACCGTCACTAAGGAGTTTTGGGTGGTAACTGTTCTGGAAGCGCAGAGAAGCGTGTAGGACTGCAACTCTGCCTCCTGGTCTGAACTCTGGGTTGTCATGGTTTTGGTCCGCTAATAAACCCGGCCAGATTTCTAGATATGAGAGCTGCTCCATCCAAAGTGAGATGAATGCTGTCTCTCCTAATTAGACCAGGTCTTCCCCAAAAAGTCCACCAATTATCTACAAAGTCCACATCGTTTGCTGGACACCACCTCGACAGCCAGCGGCGGAATGATGACATGCGGCTAAACATGTCATCACTGGTCAGATTAGGCAGGGGCCCAGAGAAAACTACGGAGTCTGACATTGTCTTTGCATATGTACACACCGACTCAGCATTTTAGTGACCTCACATTGGCGTAATCGGGAGTCGTTACCGCCGACGTGAATAACAATCTTACTGTATTTACGTTTATCCTTAGCCAGCAGTTTTAAATAGTATTCAACGTCGCCCACTCTGGCCCCAGGAATACATCTGACTATGGTCGCTGGTGTCGCTAACTTCACGTTTCTCAAAATGGAGCTGCCAATAATCAGAGTTGGTTTCTCAGCGGGTGTGTCGCTGAGTGGGGAGAACTTGTTAGAAAAGCAAGCACTTCTGTTGAAGCATACTGATTCTTTTACTTGGTCTGGTATGAAAAGTAGCTTATGTTCGCTAATTTTAGCAAACTTTATATCGATAATGCTGTATAACAGATATTATCTTCTTCTTCATTATAGAATTGCTAACGTTTTTCTCTTCGCAACTTGTGCTACTGTTTCCCTGTGTTTTAGCATTTACCATTGTCTCATTATGTGACTCAGAACTGTCACATGTGCCCACTGTGACAAGGGTGGGTCAGGGCTGCATAGGCTTGCTTTAATTGTTTTTGTGCTGGTTTTACAAAACACAGCATGCTTTCAACTGCCATTGACAATTCCACACTAAAGAAATAAATTAACATAGATACAATTTAGAAATTAGCTTACAAACAGACTTAATGTGTAAAATTATGTTATGTGACATCATATCTTGGTCTAAATATGAACTAAATACAGACTGATTTTAATAGATAAGGTTATTCTGTCGGACACTACAACATAAAAACCCCAAGCAGAAAACATTTTGCTTGGAGTTCTAACTACTCTATTTGAGATCCACTAATAAAAGTAATCAAGTACATCAGGAAATCAGTAAGATTTGTTGCTTTCCTGTACTTTGACATGGTTCGCTTAGCTTGAATTATCACACTACATTTCCAAGTCTAAAGAGCTCACACATAATTTTAAGTTGTATCCAACTGACTCAATCTAATATTGTGTCATCTATGTCCTCAGTGCGATTTAATTTAGTTGTGGGGATGTGCCACTGAAAATATTTCTGCAGGCTATGTGGACGAATGGAAGGTCTTGGCGGTTCCTCAAGTGATGGCGCTTCCTCTTTCTGAGACCTAGACAGAAATGTGACAGTGGTTTTAAAGAGGTGGATGAGATAAAACAAAGCCAGGCTAGATTTGTGGGCCATCAGCCCCGCTTGGCGAGGATGGGTCCCGGGGTGATGCCGGAGGGGAGGACGGGATCTGAGAGCTTCACACAGAGATTAAATACCAGATGAAAGTAGACACAAATCGCCAACCGAGAGCAACACGTGTAGCAGACAAAAGCAATCAATTATGTCCCCTCCACCACCTCACCTCCAATAAGATTACATCAATCAATAACCTCTCTTATGAGTGATTGGATTTTGTCTGCTTCCAAAGTACAAGGGAGGGGGAGGGGTACTGCTCAATTTTCCCAATGATTAAAGCAGGGCCAAATTGCTTTGATAACATCAAGGACCTTGCTGTGGCTGAGTGTGTAAGGGCACTGTTGGGAGCAGATATGGCTGGAGGTAGCAGGGGGCTCAGACAGTGAAGAGACTGAGAACAACACTGGCTATATTACGTAGATCGGCCAGTGAAGGTCCAAAATCACCATCCTCCAAGGGCCCAGTGCTGCTAAAATGGGACTTTTATGGCTCAAACACCAGTCAGAAGCATCTGTTTCTTTTCTACCTGGCTAGTAAACCAGCCTAACGCTGGCTTAAATCACAGACTGTAGGAAAACATGGACGATGTGTCTGTGATGTCATCCATAAGTTTATAAATGGGTGTTTTGATGATTGACATTGTGGTCGTCTTGGCCTCAAGGGGGGTACTGGATTGAGCTAAAATGGGACACGCAAGCAGTAACCATCACAGTTTAATAATTCTCAGTAATTCTCTTTAAGACTTAAAGTGGCTAAAATATATATTTTTATAACAATGTATCAAATGACAATGTGAAAACAATGTGACAATGCGAAAGGAATCGCTCAAAGTGATGAACCTACTGACAATTATCACCTGAATCTGCAGCTCTCCTCAGCTTTGTGGAGCTTTATAGTGAGGCAGCAGTTTTCAGTAAAAAAGCTTTAAAAACCACTGTACACTCCCTGCTCAGCACCAGACAGACACTGTTAGAGACTAGCTGTTGAACATAGTGGAGCATTTAGCAGCTAAAGAGCAAGATATTTCCCACAGGAGTAGAGACCAAAAAGAGAGCTAAAAGTGGTTGACTTACATTTGCCAGGTGGCCAGAAACACAATTTCAAATGAATGATAATGTTGCTCTGTAACTGCTGGGTGTGTAAATAAGCAAATGTTTGCTAACAAATTCACCATATCAACTTAAAAGGTGATGATATGTTGTGTCCACAGCTTGCTCCCCTCAAGTGGCCAAAAGATTTGTTATTGCAGGTTTATGTTTTAGCCACACTACGGTTGTGGCTCTAGGGATGGTAATGTCGGTCAGTCCACCACTTTCTCTCAACATCTACTGGATGGACTGCCGTGACATTTTGCATTCATAGTTGCCAGAGGAGGAAGCCAGATGACTTTGGTTATCGTCTGATTTTCTCTCTTAGCTTCTCTTAGTTCTCTTCTCTCTTAGTTTTTCTTATCCATTGAAAGATCTTAACATCTGATGGATGGATTGGCACACCATTTTATAGAGACATTCATGGTTCCAGACAAAGGATCCTACTGACTTTGGTGATCTTCTGACTTTCCTGTAGTACCACCCTCTCTACACATCTCTAAATATCTCTACATCTATCGGATAGATTGCCATAAATTTTGTTACACACATTCATGTTCCCCTCAAAATAAATTGTAATAACTTTGATTGCATGCATTTGTTTGCTGTGTTTTTAAAAAGAAATGGGCACTTTTTGAATAGAGTTCTATAGGTAAAATACTCTGTATACTTTTAATATTCCTGCACAACTTTGAGTGTTACTTACAGGTGCATTGGACCGAAAACTTGTTAACTGAGGAACCAGAAATCCCACACACTGTCAGTCATTTGCACTAATTGGACAGTGTGTGATATTTCTGGTTCCTTCTGAATAAATGTCTTTAAAATCAGAGTTTTCTGGAGTCACCATCTTTTGGCTGTATGTGGTACTGTATCTTTAGGCACTTTGGCACAACCTTCAGTATCAGGCTATAGTGGTCAATTGGTAGGCACTGATTTATAGTGTGGCAGTAACCTCTTTCCTGAACAAAAAAAATGTGTATTACCAATGGAAATATTTTATATTTTTGTGTACAAGCCCCTGGCAGATGAGACAAAATACAATTTTGGCCCCGACAGCCAGCTGACAGACCAAAGTTGCCAGACAGAACAGTCCTGTTAGATAGCTGGTTGATTGCTGTCTTGAATACCTGCGTGGAGTGGTGGAATGAATAGATGACACTGCTTTCTCAACAGAAGAAAGATACTGAAGCATTTTGGGAAATAAATAACAGATAAAACAGCTTTAGATTTGTCTGATTTTTTTTGTTTGTTTTGCTAGCTGTTTCTCCCTGCTTGTGATCTTCGAGCTAAGCTAGGCTAAATGTGTCCTGTATACATTTGTGTTCAAAACACAAACACATGAAATTGATATCAATTGAATAACTATTGGGAAAAAGAGAAAATTTCCCAAAATGTTCAAATGTTCCCTGCTCCTGTCGCTTAGTGCAGTTTCACACCAGATGGTGGCACAGCAAAATGTATTTGTGCATCCTCGCCTAATGGGTGGAACTGGTGACTAAGTGATAGCTAGTTGGCAATCTACTGTGGCTGGCAAGCTAATCTGTAACATGCTAGCTAACTAGTAACTAGTGCTAGCGAGCCACAATAGCCCACCAAGGTAGCTGGCTTGCTAACCTCCAGTTTATGGAGAGAGATGTATTTACACCATCGACTCCTGTGTTATAGTATTAGCTTGACACAGCTAATACTATGACAGCTGCATTCATTCAGGGCTTTCCCCTTCCCTTCTCTCAAAAGTCAGCACTTTGATGTTGCTATTAGTCAACAGTGCAAAGTTCACCACAACTGAGCTCATTATGCATTTACTTCATGAGCAATTCCTCTCACCGCATTGAATAGAATTTCTTTCTTTCAGAAACTGTTGCCAGGCCCTTACAGCAGTGGACTGTGGTTGTGTTGGTCAGCTCTCAGTGTGAATGTGTGGAACTGTCCGAATTTAAAGTTCAATTTTGCTGAAAAAGAGGATGGAGTTTAGCCCACCCTCCATGGATAAATGAGGATTAAAAACACACATTATCACACACACACAGAAAACCCTGCGTTGGCATCAGTGAGCACTGCTTTAATTCAAAGATCTTCCCCACGATACACAACAAACATTACAAAGGGTTCATTAAGGTAAAGTAATTAGAGAAGCATGTGTGCAGTCATCACAGTCTTGCTAAATAACGAGAGCCCTCCTGTGAATTTGGAAGGTCTTTGGAAAAGTCTTCAGCAGCGAAACTAAAGAGTTTGCTCCTTCCTTTTCGCCTTAGTTGGAGATTCATGTGAAATCAATTTGCGGTTTGTGTGCAACAAAAGGAGTGTGCTCATTAGTGGAGCACACACACTTTGGTCATTTGTCTTCCATTCACTAGGTGGCCGGAGGGCACTTTAAATTCCCATCGTTTCCGAGGCAGATATGCCTGCTCAGCCCATCCAAGATTCTTTGCTGTGTGTGTGTGCGTGTGTTTCATTGTGAGTGTGTGAGAGAGATCCACCTGCCTCGGCATATTTGTGCTAATGTGCCGCAGCTGTTAGTTTATGCCCCTACAGCTCATAAGATGCCAGTTATCTATGCCAATTAAATTCCTACTCTGATTTGAGTAAATCTACCACACTTAATGTGTAAACACTACAGGTATATTATTAGACCTATTTCACAGCTTTCCTTAGTCTAGTGCTAGAGGGCTATCTTCCATAACTCTATGCTTATTAGAGTTTGGGTAGTCTCAGTCTAAATGGAGCTTTGTATCTCTCTGTGTTCTGTTGGTTGCTTAAAGGATAGTTCTGGTTTAATACAACTTGTGTCTTATTTTTGTAATTTGGCCATCATTCATAGTGATAAGTTACTATCACTATGAATATAATGATAAGTTAATTGCT
Source organism: Siniperca scherzeri (assembly GCA_027580175.1). Classification (NCBI taxonomy): domain Eukaryota; kingdom Metazoa; phylum Chordata; class Actinopteri; order Centrarchiformes; family Sinipercidae; genus Siniperca; species Siniperca scherzeri. Next base: position 3,183,649 of record CM050847.1, read on the forward strand.
GACATCTGGGATCACAGTGACATAAAGTAATTCTGATTCTGATTGTCTGATGGGACAAGAAACATGAACAGTCATACAATCACACAGGTTGGAAACAAAAAAGCCAACGGTAAGCTTATTGCCTAGCTTACTACTTAGCTTATGTCTGTCCGTTTTAAACATCCATCACAGTTTACAGACACAGTACACAACCATTGTTTTCCTGTATAATGTGGGATTATACAGGGTTGCTCATTAACAGTTTTACTTCCAAACATAAAGCAGTTTAGATAATCTGGATAAACTGTTGGCTTGTTTCTTATCTTTCTGATTGTCTGACTGCTCTTAAATTTCTTGTTCACTTAATTCTAGCAATGTTGCTGTGTTCCCAAATCTCAGCAGTTACTTTAGTGAGTAAAAGTTATCATAACTGAGAGAGATAATGGAAAAAAATATGAAAATAAGAAGTTGTAATGAACTGGAATTGTACTTTTAATAAAGGAATCCATTTCTGATGTTATGATGATGTGATGAATTGATTTATTTCTTTATTGATGTCCCTATTTTAATGTATCTCTCCTTAAAGGGATAGTTTTGAGTTTAGACATAAGGTGGAGTGAGTTACTGTCCAGTACTAACATCGATGTTGTGTTGGTTGGTTATTGCTTCCACTGTCATTTTTTGTCACTGTAATGCCATTGTGGCTCAAATAAATAGTTTTTGTTTACTTTGCTCCGTAAACTCAGAATGTAGTTGTTCAATTGTCCAGTGGTCCAGTGAGAAATATACATGGGAAAATGGCCAAAAGAAATCTCAGAATGCTCCTCCTATCTGATGGTTATAATTTGCCCTCTAGATTCTGTGAGTTGCCAGAAAGCAGAGGGAATTGTACTGTTACCAACTGGCATTAGCCTGTTTAACATAATCAGTCTAGGTGGCCGATGTCACTCCTACATTTCTGTTAAAAGGAATAAGCTTTCCCAGAGGCTGAGCAGTGTGATACACCGATAATTGGAGCACACCCTCAGTTCCCCCTTTTTAAAAATGGGAGCCAACAGCCTGGTCTGCCATACCGCAGGCACTGTCTCGGACCTCCACGTGACATTGAAGATGCGTGCCATGACAGCCCAACAACATCCACAGCCTTGAGTATCTAAGGGCAAATCTCATACCCTCCTGGCACCTTGCTGCTGAGGAGCTTCCTAACTACCTCAGAGACCTCTGCCAGGGATATGGGTGAGGCTCCTCCCGAGTCTTCAAACTGCCTCCTCCACAGAGGACGTGTTGGTCACGTTCAGGAGTTCCTCAAAGTGGTCTTTCCAGTGCTCGACAATATGTCAGCATCAGCAGTTCTCCTCTCCTGCTGAATACAGCCTCAACCCAAACCTACTTTTCCCTCCTGATTCATCTAACGGCTTGCTAGAACTTCCTTGAGGCCAACTGAAAGTCCTTCTCTATAGCTGCAGTCCTACTGGATCTCCCTGTACATATCTGCTTCAGGAGACCTCTGGGCCAACCAAGCCCAAAAGGTATCCTTCTTCAGCTTGACAGTCTCCTTCACAACAAGCACAGACAACCTTCTAACCACAACTCCTAGCAACCACCTCCACAATAGCGGCTTTGAACATGGCCCACTCAAATTCAACCTCCCCAGGAGGCATGAGAAATTCTTCCGGAGGTGGGAGTTTAAGACCTCGCAGACAGGGACCTCAGCCAGACGTTCCCAGTTCACCCTCACTACACGTGACTACACAGCCACATTCCTAGAACCTGGGTCAGCACACCTAGGTCCCTACCTTTGCCTGCCACCCGCCTGACCATGTACCCGGCTGACAATGCGCCCAACCCCAATGCCTATCCCTACAGGTGGTGGGTAGACCGGCCCCCATGGGTCAAGGCCTGGCCAGCCCTGTTCCGGGCGAAGTGCTGCAGCTCCTTCTTGGCAAATTCATGAGGTCTGTGAATCACTCTTGGTCTAGCTCCTCCCCCAGGCAAACACAGCTCCCAGGGTCACAGGGACGTACAAACCCCTCCACCACGATAAGTTGGTGATTCTTAGAGGGGTGAATTGAAAAATGACATTTGAAAAATTCATAAGCAACCCCTTTTTCCAGAAACAGTGTCCCTGTTACTCTGGATAATCCACAGAACACACTGTGAACAGTTTTTTATATGAACTACTTTTCAGTAGAAAGTAGTTCCAACAAAAACTGTTGAATTCAATAGCTATTATTACTGAAGCTTTTTTTAATCCAAAATTGTAGCCACTTTCACAAATCACTATTTTATTTATGAATCCATTGACATCCTACAAGCTCGAAAATCTAATCTATGCACCTTTTTGTATTGTATTGACTTTTTGGAAAAGCATAAAAATTCCGTAAGTACCACCAGATTTTTTCCCTTTTGTTTAGCAAGAGAAAAACACTGTCATAGTTCCAGAATTCAAATTGGTTTCTGTCATACAAGTCAGTTACCAGTATCTTCAGAAAATAGCTATAACTGTATTCACAGAATGCATTTTCAACCTATTTTGATATCCTCGTGGATACTAACTAAACATGAAGTGAACAGAAGAATGCAGACATGTTCAGACTGGAGGTGTTCTCAGCCCTTCCTATGAAATGCCAGCCTCTTGTCACAGTCGCAGTCAAAGCCTGAGGCACAGGTGCCATCTACCATATTGCATTTGTCTGTAGAGCCATCAGATGTGATACAATCAAACTGCCTAATTCCTTTCAGAACACACATCAAACACAAAGCTGGCTTCATTGTTGAGGACTAGTAATTGATATCCAAATATTGGCTGCCATAAATCATGCACAGACAGCTTCTTGGACAGAGTGTATAATGTGATTTCATGATATTCATCCTGAAACCACAGCATGAAAAGACCGAACAATCCCAACAAAATGAAACAGAATCAGTGTGGAGGAGCAGTGATCACTCGCTGATTTCTTGATATATCCTGTTCATTTCATTGGCTGAGGTGAGGAATGAATACCTCAACTCTAGAGGAGTGATAGTGATGTGTCTGTTAAGAAGAAAGGTATCATTCAAGGTATCATTGTGTATCCTTAAAACATCCTGATCCTGAAAAATCTATATTTATATTTGTTTCTCATTGGCTGGCAGATTTGCTTTAAAATCATATATTGGGATGTCTCAAATATAGTTTCAGTCAACTGTCTGACCACTGTTGTACATCCATGTGCAAGGTATATTGAATTTAATTGTTTAAATTTACTGTATTTCAAACCTTTGGTCCATATTATTAAACAGCAGGTAACCATAACACTAATGCTTCACACCTGTTAATGCTCACAGCTGAAACTAACTTAACCTACAATAAGTGTCCTCATTTATAAGATCATGGTGGAGGAAGCTCTGTTCATACTGCTGTGATTAAACTCATGGTGTTGTCTCCACTTTGTCCATTTTATATATATTTATATTTACACTTATTTTTTCACATACTTTTGTACAGTCCTGCCTATTCTTTACCTTTATTTGTGTGCACTGACGTGATAGTGAGCTGCTATAACAAAAGAGTTTCCCCTCGGGGATCAATAAAGTATTTCTGATTCTGATTATTTTTCCAGCTTTATTGTCCTTGTTCTTAGCTGTTTTGTCTTTTCCTGTGAGAGCAATGAAAAAACCTGAGTCAAATTTCTTGTATGTGTACACATACTTAGCCAGTAAAGCTGATTCTGATTCTGAGTGGAGTCTAACTTCCAGGGCTCCAACTCCAGAAGCATGTGGTGTGGACAAAGAACTGTAACAGACTACAAAAGGAAAACCAGCAGTGCTGAGATAATGTCTGCATCTCTCCCAGATGAACTGAATGCTTTCCATGCATGCTTTGATAACAACTTCCTGGCTGAAGAGGTACAAAGGCCCCAGGACCCCTGCCCACTAATATTATCCAGGGCAGATGTGTGCAGATCCTTCAAAAGGATTAGTCAAAACCTTCATCACCTCCTCCCTCCCTGACTCACTGACCCACTTCAGTTTGCTTACAGGCCAAACAGATCAACTTACGACGCCATCACCCTAGCCCTCCACACTGCCCTCTCCCACCTGGACCAGAGGAGCACATATGTGAGAAAGCTGTTCATTGACTATAGTTCAGTATTCAGTACCATTGTGCCCTCCAAGCTCATCATCAAGCTCAGAGACCTGGGACTCAACACCGCCCTATGTGACTGGATCTTGAACTTCCTGACGGGGGAGACCGCAGGCTGTGTTACATCTCTCTGTGTGTGTCTGTATATATATATATATATACATACATACAGACACACACACACAAGCCTCCAGAACAGCTTCAGTGCTCCTTGCCAAGTCTGTGGAACTGGAGGGATGAACACCATTCTTCCACACTATATTCCCTCATTTATATATGCCAGCACTTGAGTAGACCTGAGTCAGGTTTTTCCTAAATAAAAGAGTGGAGAAACACATCAAATGCAGATGCTTCCGTGCACCTGGGCTCACTGAATGGTTTGGTGAGGATGAAAACGATGTGAATAAAATGCTCCGCTCTTTACAGTCACCAGATCTCTACTCAGTTTAACACCTATGGAAGATTTTGGACCAACGTGTAAGACACTGCGCTCCACCACCAGCTCCATAAGACCAAATGATATAATATAAACTTTCATCTTCGCATCTGTTTAGTGACGCCTGTGAGTGTCTCTGACGCTACATGTCCTTCTGTAATGTCTGGCTATGTCTGTTTTTCTGCTGTGCTCAGGTCTCTCGCAGAAGAGATCTTGATCTCAGTGAGATGACCTGTTTAAATAACGGTGGCAAATATAAATGATGGCGTTCATCCCTCCACTGGAGCTCCGCAGACTTTGCAAGGAGCGCTGCAGCTGTTCCGGAGGCTCGAGGTGGCCCGGCTTCATACCAAGACCCTTCATGTTGGTTTTTCCTATATATATATGTACACATGTACATACATATGTGTGTGTTTATACTACGTGTTTATACCTGCACACATCGCATTATACATATATATTTATTTTACTACCTGTTTACTACAGTTTATTCATTTTGTCACCACTGTACACCAGTCTACCACAGAATTCTATTTTATATTCTATTTAATTTATTTATTTTATAAATGTTATATTTTATTTCTATATTTTAACTTCTGCACTATTTTATGTCTCTTTTCTTCTGTCCATTGCCACAATAAGCACAGTAATTTTGTTAAAACAAACTCAGATTTGGGTCAGGTTGTGTGATGACCTAAAGGTGAGGACTGTCACGCTACACGAGCCAAACCCAGAACCTACACTCACGTCTCCGTCCTCTGAGCCGAGTCGGTTCATCAGGGACTGTGTCTACTACGTCATCACTGGCTACAGCGGACCACACTGGACTCGTCCGCTCTAGAAGAGCATTTATTTACCTGTGATTGCTTGCTGTATTATAATAAAGACTGTTGCTACTACAATCCAGTTTACCACTTCCTTGTGTTCTGCATTTGGGTCCTTAGATCGTGCAATACGACAGGAATATGTTTACATACTACATTACTTTATTTTGTGACTGATTTGCAGAACAAGCAAGTTACCTTTTTTCCTTTTTTATTTACTCCATATCCATAAATCTCATTTCCTGTCAGCAGGAATACAATACCCAACAGCTGGAAACAGCTGAGGGAAGTCAATACTGCATAGCCACACAATAAAATACATTAAAAGCATTGGTGTATAGAGCAGACTTTTCTTTTAATCATTTATGAGGCTGACTGCCCTTCAACAAGCTCGCCCTGCCTGGTGAACACACACACTCCACAATTAGAGCCAATTATGTCCTAATCAATGAAGGAGATTAACATTCTCCAATGAAAATCTGATAACAGCTTAACAGCCATGGAGGTCAACCTGAACCCTCTCTATTTATCTCCATTACTGAGGAAAGAAGGGCAGCGCGAGGGGTTTGGAGACAGTGAGAGAAACACAAAAAGACAATAATGACGAGTGTATCTGCAGGGTTCAGAGAGACTTTTTAAGACCTTAGTAATCTTCAGGGTAGAGTTTAAGATCAATTTCTAATCCGTGAAACTACAAATGTGGCCTGACATCACCGGACCAATTCGCAAATGCAAATTAGTCTGGAACCTATCAGTTCATTTTCGATTTCCAAGGGGCGTTATCAACGGGCGGAGACCAAAATGCCTCTGGAAAGACCGACAACCAATCAGAGCAACGAAACGTACGTGTGACGTAACGCGTTAGCGACAGAAAAATGTAAACAGACTACAGCATGCAGAGATGAGGTGTGATGGTGCATCATCGATAAGTCTGTGAACGAGTGTTGCCGTTTTTGCCATCAGAAACCAGAGGTCCAGTGCGTTTAATGCTGACGCAATAGCAGATTCAACAGAACGTTCCACATCAGCAGCGGCCATCTTGGTTGCTTACGAAAATGCCTCAATGGTGCTCCTCTGTACAGTCATCTTTTCAAACCTGCCCCATATTAGATAAACGGTTGTGATTGGCCCGACCCGGGCCACGGCGGCTGGAAATCTGTCTGAACAGGAGGGGGACCAGGCACATCTGCCAGAATAAATAAAACATGAGCTCGCAGATTTGTCTGGTTTCCAGGCAACTACAAATGAGCAGTGCACAAAGAACAACGCAGGAGATGTATGAATGGAATATCAATCTAAAGCCCCATTCGGAAGAGATTAACAGGGGGAGGTGGGGAATTAAGTATTTTTTTCCGTCATTTACTGGTGCCCGCCATTGTACTGGTGCCCAAATAGGCCTATACATTGGTGTTAACATGTTTCTGTCTATCAGATGAGCAAAAACATTTTTGACTTCACACAAAAGTAAAATTTCACACTGAGCTGATTTAAAAAAAAAAAAAAAAAAAAGACAGAAAATAAGTAGAAGGACAAGCAGCCCTTCCCACAGAAAAAAATCTGAGATCCATTTTAAAATACAAGAACGTCACTCTGGATGGGATTTAATTGCAGGAGGACCAACCAGTTCACAGAAATACAGAAGGTAATTGTGGCTGTAATTATTACTGGGGAAGGGGTGAAAAATTACCACATACACACTCCGGACGGGAATAAAATCACTGACCAGCACCAGGTAATGTTAAAATCACCCCACCTCCTGTCAAAAACTAAATTAAGTCAGAATGGGGCTTAAGAGTGGACATGCAGTGCAAAGAAACCTGACATGACACAGTGAAAAAATAGCACTTCTGACAAGTAGATTTACTTTATTTCTCTGTAATGGCATAGAATTTATCTGAAGCCTCGTTCCAGTTTTTTAAAACCCAGTTTACTGTATTAACAACTTTTGAAATGAACAACAAATACTGAACATTTAAAAAAAAAGTAATCTTTTTATGAATGGCAATGTCTGTCCATCCACCACTTCAATATATGTTGGATGGAATGCCACGAAATTTGGTACAGACATTCACGTTCCTTTCAGGATGAATTGACTTTTCATCTAGCACCATCATCAGCTCCTGCAACAATAATGACATCCCCATCAGCCTCACCTGCTCGCTGTCCTATTTCTTAGTGAAAACCAGTTGGGTGCAGTGACTGTGTTCAGCTTCTCAGAGTCAGTCTGGTAATCACAGTGAATTTGGCAAGTTTGGTGCCCTTGTGCCTGTACAGAGACCAAAACCAAAGGATGAATAAACTATTGTTTGTCAAGAAACAATACAAAACAAATTAAAGTTTTTCAGTGTGTGTCCTCTGTGTTGTCTGATCCCTGTTACCTCACTTGAGGACACAGTCAGTCCAACTTTAGGAGACCCGACATGCATTTATCTGACACTAACAAGGCCTGTATTTATCTGGCCACTGATATGAACCACTGGACACTCAATGACTGTGTAAGGTCAAGGGAGTAGAGTGATTAGAGGGACTTTGGAATGCATTAACAAAGTCTCATGACTGATGACTAACTGCCTTGTAATCATCCATTATAGCTCCTTAGCTGGCCTCGTCATTGTCGGAAGACAGTGGCTTTATTTATGTGAGGAGTAACACATGCCTTCCTGTCTGTGCCTCAGGTGTGATGAGTGCCGGCTCTGCTATCACTTCGGGTGTCTGGACCCCCCGCTGAAGAAATCCCCCAAGCAGACAGGATATGGCTGGATCTGCCAGGAGTGTGACACATCTTCCTCCAAGGTTAGTGTGTACTGTATGTGGGTACATGTCTCAGAAAGCAGGGGGTTCAGTGTAAATGCCAAGGATGGTGGCTTTGCATCCATTTTGCCACTGGTTTGTTGGCACGTCTGTAGTTATTTTCGCCAAATGGGAAATATCATAGCAGTCACAAATTCACAATATCTCTGACTCTAAATTACAACTGGGAGATTGAAATTTTTCACACAGCTTATAAATACAGTCCTGATCAAGGCCTTACAAATTACAGAAGAATGTACTGTAGTAAGTGCTGAGGTCACAATGGAGCTACCCGAGTTTTGACAGCCTGGTCTTACCGACATCACTGAAACTCATGAAAGAGAGACAGCTGATGCTAGTTAGACCCTTTCCTTTTTGTAATGCATGGCTAACGCAGAGCTGGTAAAAATGGTAAAGGTCGGTTGTTGGTGTTGAGGTCTCTCTCCAGTCTCTCCTGATGTCTCCGCTTTGCCTCCTTGATGCCAGCTTTCAGTTTTACTCTGGCAGTGCTGTAAGTTTCCTTGTCACCTGACCGAAAGGCAGCTTTTCTGGCTCTGAGTAGACCCTCACCTCTCCATTCATCCAGGCCTTCTGGTTGGGGAATGATTTTACTTTCTTTGTGATTACCACATCATCAACACATTTGCTGATGTATGATGTCACTGTTGCTGTATATTCATTGAGATTGATGTGGTTCTCTTGGCCTCTCTGAACATGTGCCAGTCTGTGCACTCAAACAGTCCTGTAGAGCTGCTGTAGCTTCATCTGTCCACACTTTACCTGTTTTTACTGATGGTTTGACCCTTTTTATCAGCTGGGTGTAAGCAGGCAGGAGAAGCAGAGAAATATGGTCTGATTGACCAAAATGGGGGTGGGGGAGAGCTTTGTAGCTGCCAGGAATGTTCGTGTACACATGGTCCAGTGTATTGTTTCCCCTGGTGGGGATGTGGACATGCTGGTGGAATTTAGGTAAAACAGTTCTGAGGTCTGTTTGATTAAAATCACCAGCTACAATAAAAACACCATCTGGTTGGTTTGTCATGTGACTGCTGATGACCTCATACAGTTCCTGTAGTGCGTTTTTTGAATTCGCATCTGGAGAAATGTAAACAGCAGCAACAAAAACACTGGTGAATTCTCTGGGCAGATAATTTGGTCGACATGTTAAAAATTCCACATCTGGTAAATGTTGTCCATCCGCTTTAACTGCGTTTGAGCACCAAGCATCATTGATGTAAACACTGAGTCCACCTGCTCTCGTCTTACCAGAGTCTTGTGTTCTGTCAGCGCGGAACACGCTCCGCCCGTCGGGTGCGATAGCTTCATCTGGGATGTTGTGATGCAGCCAGGTCTCAGTAAAGATGAGGGCACAGCAGTCTCTGATTTCCCGTTGTTGAGTTAGCCTGAGTCTTAATTCGTCCATTTTATTTTCCTGCGAGCAGACATTAGCCAGGAGTAGACTGGGTAGTGGAATAGCCTTAGGTCCTACCTGGGTTAGCTCAGCTCTTAACCTGCCTCTCTTTCCTCTCTTCTGTTTGCGGTGACGTTGGTCCGGCTGGTCTGGTTGTCTGGACGGGAGATGCCTATAGCAGTGATCATCTCAAGTTCCGCTGCCCTTAATCCATTCCCTGCACTTCCTATTCCTATGTTGATAAGTGTACTGTCATAAGTCATATTACTGTCATAAGTAATACATTCTTCAGTAATAAAGGTGAGAAAATAACAAATTAAAACAAAAATGTAGCAAAGTTTATTATACTCTCATTTCATTCTGGTTCCAGTCAATAGTGTTCCTTGCATCAACATTTCTTTTTTCCAATAGATCAAGTTATTCAATCTGTAATACAACAACAAACCACTGGTACTAGCTACCTAGCTACATCCATGAAAAAATGCAACATAGAGATGTAGACTGTTGTACTTTTAACTGACAAGCTGGGGCATTGTAGTCCATACTTTACATTATGTCTACAGTGATGTTTGTGGGGTCATATGTGTCAAAATGGAAGAATACAGGCTTAGAATGAGGGCTGCTAGAACAGAGGCAAAGAAAAAAAAACAGCAGTAGCTGAAGGAGGAGGAGAACACTGGGATTAAACAACACAGGTTTTGCAAATGTGCTTACTGGTAGATTGAAGACACAGTAGAGCCCCCCAGAGGACCATCAGGTCCAGTCCTGTTTAATCAGTCCTGGCCAGCACATACCAATAGTTTGATGTACAATATGTTTGCTTTTTTAAACAGAACATTAATACTTGATGACACAAAGTCTGTTATACACTTGAGAATTTTGGCATGTTTTCAATTTTACCACCATCAGCGTTACATAAACGTTCATAACTCAGAGCAGACACACTATGACTGAGATATACTTTTAAATATATTTTATAGTATAAGTATTTTTAGATATACTTATTTTTAGATCAATATATGGAGCAGATATTGGCTTCATATTATTAAGTCTAAAGCCATAGTAGACACCCCTACAGTACAGGCTGCAATGCTCAATACACCCCACAATAATCAAGTGTTAAATGGAAAAACAACATACTGACAACTTTACTGTTCTTAGGGCCTTAAATTGTACAGTTTGTGCTGAAAAAAACCCAAAAGAAAAAACCCAAAAACCCAAAAAACCCAGAGGTTTATCCTCTGAGGAGCATGAATGTTATGTCATATTAATTTCATTAGATTTTTTTATTGATTGTGTATAAGGGGAAATTATGGCCTGGAATTGCCACTAAAGGTAATGTCAGAGGGGCACCAAAAACATTAGGATTCATCATCAGTTCATGGGGACCATCAATGGAAACAACCAATTTCATGGAAATTTGACGTACGTTTGATCTGAGGGTGGTGCAAGAGTAAACCTCCAAAAATAGAAAGGGTGCATCCTCTTCCGTAAGTTGTGGTCACACTAGCACCAGTCTCTATCCACGTGTTTCCTGTTTTGGTGCGAGCTTTAACCAGCTCTAGCAGTTTGTTCTACTTTGAGCCAATAGAAGCTGTGTTTGGAAATGGATTAAGTCAGACCAGACTGCAAACTGCAGCATCACTTTCATAGACTGTTTGCAGCCTTGATCATTCTGTTTAATATTAATTTATTACCCATGTCGCAACTGTGAGATCATGAACAATGTTTGGTGCTCAGTGCTGGGAAAAGTCGATGAATTAGGGATGACTCACTGGCTTAGTGACTTTAGTACCACAGCAATCCCTAGCTTCATGTTTCCATATATAAAAGTGATCACCCTGAGTTCCACGCAGAGATTTTGAAATTAGAGGAAAAGAGAGTACTAGTTTTAGATCGGTACTCTGCATCAGCAGACACCTTGAATTGAGACTGAAAAAGTTGGGTCGGAGCATCCCTATACTTAAGGCTAATGTGACTGTACCTCAAGGCCTGGCTGCTAGCAAGGCAAAAACTAGATCTAGTTCCAAACAGACCTCATACAGAATCAACAAAAAACATTGTTTGTCATTCCTTGATAGGAGACGGGAAGGAAACAGTGGTTTTCTGTGTCAAAGTCAGATGTGTAGCTGACTGAACTACTGGAACACCGTTACTTCACACTACTTCCTCCTTGCTTCTAAGATAGAGCAGACCTTATTCTCACAACCAAACCTAAACTTTGGTTATTTTAAGTGTTTGAACAATCAATCCATGATGTCGTTTTTCTGGTGTGGACAGTATCAATCAAGTACAATATTCACTGTAGAATTCAAATCCCCATGTCAGATGAAACCTGTTCTACAATGTATTTCTCTCCTTTAATCACTGATTCATAAGTATATACTTTATTCACATATTATACTTTTGTTCTGTAGACCTTTAACAGTAAAGACAAATAGTGAATATTAAGCTGGTCTCTATGGCTTTCTCCCCCACAACTGTGTGTGTCACCTCCCTCGTTCTGCCATCTCTCAGAACGTCTGGGCTTCGGCTCTCTGTACCCCAGAGCAGGGCAACATTTCACTGGTGACAGGAGAATAACATTTGCTGCGTTGACGTGACAAATTAGTGGAGTGTGTGTTTTTATCTCCATTCCTTTAGCAAGCAAAGATCACTCATGTTCAATAACTGTAAGCCTGAAGCATGTTTAAGTTTGTTGCTTAAACATGCCTCTTCATGGAGGAAAGAAGCCAACACGTGTACACCATTTCTAATATTGCAGGGTCTACATTTTGAGAGGCAGTTAAGAATGTGACATTTTTGAGAAAGCATGGTGTACAGACCTTTTAAGGCGCAAGGTGCTCAGAGTGTCTCAGTAATAGCATGTGTGGGGAGATAATTGACTCCACTAAGGGCATCTAAAAGCACTCTGAGATGAGAGCTGTATTTAAGGAAAGTTTTATTATCTGCTTTTAAATGCCAAGCCATACAACGTTTTTTGCCTATGGGGGAGAATGTTTCTTAAATGCCAGCATTAAGTGCAGAATATTACCTGATAGTTGCAACTGAGATTCAGATGCTCGCAGAGATAGCTTGTGGTCAACTCCTCTGCCTGACAGTCTGCTACAAAGAATGGTACAGGAAGTGATTGTCAAAGCTCCCTGCAGCCACTGCTCTTATCTGAGAGGAAGATGTGAAATCTGAAGGAAGTGAGTATCTTACAGTATGTGATGCTAATCAGAGTTTTGGTTAAATGTCTTGTTCGAAAGCCAGCGTTTGTATTGTACTAAAGACTCCAGAGGTTTGTTTAAAAGGAGTATAACATGAACATCATACTTTTCTATTAGTACTGGTAGAGTTTCACACATTACGCTCTCAGTCATACCAAGTGTCGTCCATCCACGTCTGGAAAGAAAAGTGTTAATACCTGTTCCAGATGGCCGCACTCAAAGGTGTTGCGATAAGCCTGCCGTCATGAAGAGAGGCGAGATGCAATGAATTATACAAATGGAGATAACAGCTCACTAGTTGTGGGCGATAAGGAAAAAATCCTCAGTCACGGTATGTGTTATTTTAGATCACAACATCATTATGTATCAAATCAATTCAGAAATTCTTAATGGACAAAAAGCCAGACATTGGTGTTTGTTTTTGGTTAATCCAGCAAATGAAATACCTGACAAATCAAAGTACTTCATCACATACTGTAGATGCAAAAATAATACAACAAGGCTAAGGGTCTACACCCATGCTAGCGGCTCTGTGAGGCTGTGTGTAGGCACAGCTAAAGACAGCATGCTGACATGCTCATGATGGCAATGCTAACATTCTGATACTAAGCAGGTATAATGTTTACCATGTTCGCTATCTTAGTTTGGTGTGTTAGCATGCTAACATTTGATAATTAGCCCCAAATACAACATACAGCTGAGGCTGATGACAATGTCATTAGTTTTGAGATGACTAGAGGAAATGTCAGGAGATCACCAACGTCAGTAGGATTCATCCTCTAGGCACTGTGGATGTCTGTACAAAATTGAATGACAATCCGTCCAGTAGTTCTTGAGATCTGGACCAAAGACTGACATTGCCATCCCTAGAGCCACTACCATGGCTACAAATCCAATATGACCATAAGAAACATCAAAGGGATAGATACCATGGTATAGCAAAATCTCTCATGATTTATATCACCTCCTTTTGGTGCAGATAGTGCCATCATGTGATCATTTACATACCACCTAAATTTTGGGATTACGATCTAATGATCACTAGATGCTGGCCCCAGGAAAGCATGCTGAAAGCTCTTCGAAATGTCCCAACCTCTCACCCAAAATACAATCTTTTTTCCATGAGAAGTTAGGCTCTTATTTAAAATGTCTAGTCTTGGTGGCAATTTTAAAAATTTGTCTGCCATTAACAAGATGATCAACCTGACTTGCCATTTTATTTAACTTTGACATGACATGTACATGTTAGCTAGCATGGGAGTTCATTTTTTGTTTTGTTTTGCCCTAACCAATTAGCAGCAAGTGACATATCGGTCCTTCCAGCATCATTTTCAGTCAGCACAGAAGCTGTGGTCTTCTAGGAGCCGTTAACTTAGTGTTTTCCACAACGATCAAATAGATTTAAGAGTTGTTATTTCTGTCATTAGACTTACAGCAACCTGTACAGCTGCATCCATCTCATCCAATCCAGTCTAGCTCAGTAGCTAGCTCTGATTGGTTGATTGTTTCTCCAACCAGGTGAAACAGTCATCAATGAGCACACTAGGTCTATTTGAAATATTGGACAAATCAGAGGTTTGGGCTGTGAGTCAGTGGTCTAGAACCAGGCTATTAACAACTGGCACATCGCAGATGTATCCCAGACACATTGTAGGAAATTGTTCTGTCGTATATTGAGTTTTTGGACTACCTTGGAGGAATTGGAGGTTAGCAAAACTTTGTGAATCTTGTTTGTGATCCTTTGTGATGATTTGTATTTTGACTGTGTAACATACAAATGTACAACAAAGTTAATGTTCCTACTGTAGTTCCTACAAACCCTAAGACACAAGTGCTTTTGTTACTGTCTGTGTTTCTCTTATTGTCTGGGATTCTGTCTGTGAGGTCCTGATTAATAACCAAATATCCTTTTGATTAGTATTTGTCCCTGTGATTTGCTTGTATTGTTGAGATGTAGTAATTACAGAGATGGTTTACAGTGTTGCAGGAAAATGCAGGAGCTGAGCGTTGGTGCCGTTGCAGACATGTTTCTGTTGTGCAAAGGGGCAATAAAAGGCTTTATTAGACAGGCTTGAGTTCATTATAGACGCTATGTTTCTCTCGGCCTGCTCGGCTTAGATAAACCTCACTCTGACCAAGGCCACATCCCTCCCGCTGTCGCCCCAGGCTCTCACTGAATTGATTTCAGTAATAAAGTGAGAGTCTTGCCGTAATATACGGATGGCTTTTAATTCAAGCTTGTTACCGTGCCAAGGGGCGCTCATTTAAGACTTTATTTACACCCTTGCAGCGCTGCCTGGCATGCTGGGGTCCACGGTGAATCAGACCAAAAGATTTGGATAAAAGGTTTGAAATGCCAAAAGCTCTTAAAGTTGCTCAGGCAGTGTTTAAAGTACTCAACTGTGAACTTGTGTGGGATGCACTACTTTAGCTGCACTCAGACTTGTTGTCATCAAAAGGACTGCAACTGTTGAAATTACTGTGCGTAAAAGTAAAATTTTCTTCACTTCCTCCACAGCCATAGCTCTACTCCTACTCAGCAAACAGTTTGTGTTTGAAGTCATTTTATGACCTCAGAGTATTCAGCTCTGTTTATGTATATATGACAGTTATGTGTCTAAGGATAGTGTATGCGTGTTTGTAATTTTTGATGGTTTGTTGCAGCTAATGTTCGTTTTGATGAGATTACCGTTACAAGCTGTGCCATCAATCAGAAGCTTCATCGCTTGACCTGTGAAAGACTGTAATTAAGTTAGCCTAATTAACTTAATGAAGTGTCACACTTGGCTGACTTTACTATATTGAGTAAATTGAAAGAAAAATAGACATCATTACTCATGAGATGCTCTGGTATTTAGAGTGAGGCAGAGGGAATGCATTTTTTTACCAACTCCTCATCCAGTGGGTGTCTGTCTTAGTGGAATATCTAACCTTTAGCCAGTTTTTATTTTCTAAATGAAGCAGTCTGATTGGTTTAATCAGTATCACTGGTGCATTTATGGAATGAAGATAAATCCCTGAGTGTGATTTGAATTTTTTGCTCTCTGCATTCTCTTATCTGTATTCAAGTTTAATCTTAATGCTGCAAGGACTGCGCGATCAATAAGCCCAACAGTCGAGGCTTTTACTCAAGTGTATGAGGTGCTTAAAGCATGATAACCTCATCAATGATGGTTGTCTTTTCGACGTGGCCAAAGTTTAACCACAGTTTAGTCTGATTTAAAGGCAAGCAGTGGCAGCTAAACAGGGGCAGCTAACTAAATTAGCCTGTAGGGAGCACGGGACACGGTCAAGGGTGGCCAGGCGGGACGCCGAAGACGAAGAGAAAATCAATGGCTAGGCGTCACCTCAATCACTTTAACTAGGCGCTACAGACGCCCATGCCCCTCTCAGGGGCCAATTTGTGGAGTAAACAGGAGTGTGTGATTGCTGTTGGGGTCCTCAGTGGCCCCAGCAGTCCATTTCTCTGGACCTGGCTCATTCTAATAACCTCTTAGCTGAGAGCGTACATGAGGCCACTTTTTCGGACCTCCTCAGTATTTTATGGTCATAAACAGTGTAGCAGACACTGAGCAGCAGCACTACCAGCCTTCGTTAAGATAACATTCCCACAAGTCTCTGGCTCCTGCTGTGTGGGCAGAAAGCATGCTATATTCTAATGGAATTCTGGACAGAGACAGTTTCATCTAATTAATATACATAATAAACTTTAGTTTAACATTTCTTTTTGTGAACCCACCACAGTTGAATATATTTATGGCCTTAACTTGTGTTAAGGACTTATGCTGTACATAATCACACATTGGCTTGTTTTGATTTACATTTGTATAAAACGCAGTATAATTGCTGCCATGCGCAAACCTCTTAAGTCCAACTTTGTTTTCATGTTTGAACTTCAGCTGAAGTACTACATCGATGGGTTCAAAAAAACATCTTGTGTTGATAAAGCCTATCCGTAACCCACTGGAACGACGTACGGTTCTGCGATAGATACATGGAAACATCGATGTACGTAACATGAGGATCAATGAGCGTAGGACTAGTACTAATAGACCTGAGACTAGAAAGATATCGTTATATGTTGGTGCTTTCTTTTTTTAAATGCATTCATTTCAGTGAATCCAATTTCTTTGCCCTCACAAATGATCTTTGGCCAAGGACAGACAACAGCCAAAAGTTTCATTTTGGCCTGCCATTAACTTTCTCACAGAATTGTTGTTAATCATCTACAGCTGATGTAATCTGCCGCTGGCGGCATTTTAACTGTCAAAAGCGGCGGTCAGCAGCTAAATCTGCAAAAAAAACTTTATTTAGTATCTATATCTGTATTTAGTATCGCGTGGCAAAACTTTGGTGGTGTTTTTTTGTGTTTTACCTACAGTGATATTGAGTAAGCATAATTATGCCATGGTAACGCTGTGCATAAGCCAGGCCTTGTCATTGCATTTGTGTACTTGTACAGTGAAAGCTTTGGGGAAACCTGCATCAAATATTCTGAGTAGAACTCATTATGCCATGTAAAACACATTCACCACTCAGACTCTTCCTTATTTTCACTTTACGAGACGTTTTTGGCATTTTCTCCGTCACATGTTGTGTGTTCCCAGCCTTGTTCGGGAATAAAGCAGATACACAACCAGTTTTCCTATTTTCCTATCAGAGCTATTTATGATTCTCTGCTTTATTCTAAATCCGACAAATTGGAAAGAGAAGGAAAGCAGCTCTCCTTTTCCCGACTGTATATCCTCTTCCAGGAGGCATGCGTAGTTATCTGACAAGGCGATAAAAAGAAAAACCTGCTTGTGAATTTTACCTCTGATTAAATAAGGTGTTGCCTGGTAACTTCACCTCGGTATCAGTCATGCCTCACTAAAATGGGAATAAGTTTCTTGGAGAAAAAAAATTGGACATTAAAGAATGCCCCTTCTAATAAATGAAATGGGAATTGCAAATATGTGCAGTCATGAAATTTAATTGTGCTCTCTGGTGACTGGTTTGTGGGTGCTGAGGAGCAGAGGTGCAGGAGAAGCGCTGGGGGCAGAGGTGGTTAAATGTAGCGCGTAACGCACTGCCTGAACAGACTAATGAAGCCACTGTTTATGACCCGCTGCAAATGTGTCATCTCCTGAATGGCAACAAGATGCCAGTGCACACATAGAGGCACTTAAACACATGGAACTGCACTTATACACACACACACACACACACCAATACCAAATATGGTATTGTCTTTAGTACATTTTATTAACGTCTTAATGTTTTTCAGAGGAAAAAGGGGAGAATGCTCAACCAAAAAGTGCCGAGAAGAGGCCACATACCTACACAACGATCAGCAATCTACAGCACAACAGTATACAACACTAAGTCAGCAATAATGATTTTATAATGCCAATAAAGAAATAAAGAAATAAAGAAATCAAAGCAATAGGAAAAATACAATGTAAATACAATGGCACTGTGTTGTCCCTGTAGTGGTATGCAGGCTTCACAGTTTGCTGCTGTGCCATTATAGCTGATAAAACTAGTCAGCAGACTTAATGAAATGAAATGAAATGAAATAATCTAGAGGAGCATTTACTGAAGAGAATGCGTGTGATTTCGGCAAGCACTCGGCGTGATTAATTGGCATGATTTTTAGAGAAATTTACAATCATGAAAACTAATTGACCTCAGTGTATTGGCTAAGTTATAGATGCAGTGGGAGCGACTGGTGGTTTTAAAACGCTACTGTATTACACTTAAATGTATTATTGTATATAACTGTATGTGTCATAATGAGCTTATGAACATCAGTGTGCAGTACTGATCATTTTGAAATATGAATAAGTTTGTACTGTATACATGACTGATATACTGTACAAATACAATTGTTGTGTATGAGATTCAAACATGATCAATCATCATGATAGTTGAACAGTATTACAATTAGTAATAATAGTTATTAATAAGAAAAGTCATAGCACCCATCTGAAGAACATTTCTGTACATGAACATCTCAATAAATATGCAAATTATGAAATGAAAGTATAATTGACAAAAATGTTATTATATATTTATATACAGGCTATCAAAAAGGGGCATTTTAAAATAAAAGAATCGCTATATTTAAATAAAAATGAAGTCCAATCAAATAAGTAATATTAAAATAATAAAATAATACAATCAAATGAAAATAACATTTCATAATAATGAGTTTAGTTATAATAAATGCTATACAATACATTACTTTAGAATGTTTTGCTTAGTATTTTTTTATTTCATAATGTTTTAATTGTTTAATTTTTGACATTTTGTAATTTCATATTTCTGTTGTGGGAAGGTGTGAAAAACATGGGAAAAAAAAATACCATACAAAATACCTTATTATTTTGACATGGAGTGGTCTCCATGACAACTGGGCACACTTAGGAAGACCATAAGATGTGGGTGACAGTCCTGAACTACTGTTTCCAAGAATGAACTTTTACACTCCTATTATTGTTAGTTGAGATGCAGCCGCTCGAGCATGTACCAGGATTAGCTGTGGGGTAATTTGCCAATGATCGTTTATGTGCATTTAAATTGATATATACGTCATGAAACAGATTTTAATAACCTAGGATTTAATTCAAATTGAGTTTCAATTCACATCTGAATAGATTATTTGAAACTTTAAAGGTTAAACTGGTATAACCCTAGTGTTTACTTGAATTTTACATGAAAGCTTGATGGTTTTGCTTTCCCCTAATGTTTGTAGTGTTGCACAGAAATGTGCTGTTATCTGTGCAGCTGAACATTTATCTAACTGTGAGGGTAGTGAATCCATCAAAGGTGATAGGACACTACAAAGCAGAGCATCTTCTGCATACACACATTGTGCAGTGCAAGACACACTCATACATAAATACAATGAAAGCAGAAAACATGATAAGAAAATCAGTCACACTAATTAACTGCTAATTCTTTTGTCGACTGTATAGGCTTGATAAGGGAATGCAAATCTTATTAAAGTACACGCTGTGTTGTACATTATGATTTCTTTACAGTAAATTTAATCCAAGTTGATTGCATAGGGTGTGTGGTTGGCAGATCTCTTTCTGTGTGTGTGTGTGTGTGTGTGTGTGTGTGTGTGTGTGTGTGTGTGTGTGTTCGTGCCACCTAGGGCTCAGTCTGAGCTCTCCTCCTCTCTCTGCATCATATTACAGAGACGACACTCTGCTTCTGCCCTTTAAAACGCCAACCTCAACTCGAATGAAAAATGTGGCATTTCATTATCATATATGTATATGTTAGTGCCAGAGGGCCTGCCAGCCTATGGAAAGCGAGCGGTGAAAACAAACCCGCCCTCTTCGCCTCTCCCTCATCTCCCCAGAGGGAACTGATGGAGATATCCCACAATGCCAGAGCCCATCAGCTCCTGCAGGCTCATCGGATGGGGAGCGCCTGCCTCACCGCTCTCTACAAAGCAAACGTCTCTAGCACGGGCCGTACCTCCATACCTCAGCCTCGGCAGTCCACAGTGAGAGGACAGGAGGAGGCAGAGCATTGCTGCTCCCCCTCTGTCCTCGTTCTCTGGATCAGTGGCGGTAGCTGCGCTTTTAATAAATGCACATACACATGCAGATATAGATAAATAACACAAGTGCCATTTAATTCAAGTACTATAGTGTCAGATGGTTCATCATTGCACATTGATTTAACAACATCTTTCACCATACACTCTCAACATTATCTTTGTTGAAAGTATCAACTGGCAGTATTAGGACATGAAAAAATCAGAAAATGGTGTTTTAAATCTACACATTAAAACAAACACTGTTCAGCTCTCCACTCTCTGATGCCCCCCTCCCCAACAAATATAAAGTTTATTAAGTAGACTCAGTTTTATAAAGAAGCACATAAATACTAACAAAATACATCTGAATTAGACAATTATACATACATATAAGCAGAAAATTATATATATATATATATATAATATTCTTAGTTGTGTCTCTAATATACCCCAATACTAGTCCTGTTGTACATATACAGTACATAGGCTTTTTGTTGTCTTCGTCTTCCTTCTTGGAAGAGCATTATTGTTGCTGCAGTGAAAAGTATTATTGAGAGCCTAGCATTTTGGGTCCAAATTATGAGGCTCATCAAGCTATTTATGAGTCTGGATGTTACATTTCAGTCATATCTGAAAGTACTTACTTGAGATCTGGTCAGTTAATTGAGACAAACACAGACTTTTGTTTACTTTGTATTGACGATTCCCAACAGGTCCCCAGGCAGTTCCAGTACAGCATGAAGGGGGAATTTGTGTATTTTTAATCTTTGGAAACTTTGGAAAGCCACCAGAAACAGGGGCAAAGTTAATAAAGGAGGGGAGCCATTCCATGCAGAAAAGTGAGAAATTTAATTGGCTCACTTTGTGCACAAATATAGACACGCAGGGTCATGCAGAACACAAAAAGGCTGGAACCAGCAGCTAGTCTGGTTGCAATGTGTTTCAAATGTGGTGTTACTCAAGCAGCATCAAGGGGTTTATACTGATGTGTCTCTAGAAATAAGGAAAAAGGAGGAAGTGATGTCATAAAATGAAGATATAGTTGCGTCATTGCATTGCTGTAAATGCAAAAAATAAAAACAATTTTGTATTGCATACACTACTTTTAAACTTTAAAAAGCCTTATATAGCCTATAAATAGCCTCAGCTAATACAGACAATGGCCAGTTTTTAAAGCTGTACTAATCAATATTTTTATGTTAACAATGAATCAAATGACTATGTGTAATGTGAAAGCACTACAGAGCATTTTAGCATCTTTTTAGCTCTTTGGTTTTTCCAGCATGCAAAGTTACTGTAAGGTTCAGTCTCACCACTCTCATCACTTTGTTTCCAGTCACAGCAGGCTGCTGTTTTTAGCAAAAAATCTCTAACAAACCCTCTGTACACTACCTGCCCAGCACAAAACAGCAGACAGACAAAGTCAGCAACTAGCTGGTGAACAGCAGCTGAAGAGCCAGATATTTTAAAAGCAGAGTGAATATTGGACCTTCATCAAGTGGACACAAACACAACTCTAAATTAATACTAATGTTGTTTTGTGTCTGTTGGATGTGTAAATAGATTGTTTGCTAACACCTTTGTCAAATCAAATTTATAAAGTGAGATAATGTCACAATATGTTGTGTTGAGGGCGAGGGCGACTGTGGCTTAGTGGTAGAGTGTGTGAGTGTGAATGTGTGTGAATGGGGTGAATGTGATATGTTGTTGAAGCGCTTTGAGTAGTCGGAAAAGACTAGAAAGGCGCTATACCATGTTTACAGCTTGTTCTGATGCCCCCAAATGGCCAAGAAGTCAGTGAATGCAGCTTTAAATAATGCTCCCAAAGGTTTAGATAATCTTTTAATTGCAGCACAGATATTTGAGCACAGCTCAATAATGCTATGACACATGAAAGAGCTGGTTTACAGAATTAGAATGACTGACTGCTCTACATGTCTGATTTAGTAAGTGCTCTCTAACAGGAATTACACCCCTCCCCAAACTCGTCAGATACTCCCCAGGTAATATGTGCATTACAAATATGATTAACAGCTCGTCTTCTCCATCTCTCTGGCACTTTAAATTGCACGCTGCACAGGCAATTTCTGTAGACTCACTCCATAAGCCTGACTTTAAGGGCAGACAAATGAGGAGTGGGCCCTAACGGAAGGCAATCTTCAGCTGTAGTATCACTTCCAGCACGGCATTTCACTGAAATTCAAAGAAACATGAAAATAGATGAAGATAGTGCCGTCTCTCCCCGCTGCTGCTCTCCTACCCAGACTGGAGGAGGAGGCTCTGCAGGCAGACAGACAGCAGGATAATACCAGCAACAGTGAAGCTGTGGAGCTGACACCCGTCTGCTTTCCCTCAGGCAGAGACAGGAGTGATAGGTGGCTGAAGGGTTGGAGTGGGGAGGATAAAGAGCACATGAGAAATCCTGCAAAGGCCCTGAGAGGCCAGGAGACTGGTGTCAGCCCCTCTCCCCAGGGACACACACTAACTCAGTGGAAGAGGAGGCATGGGAGGCACATCTCTGGCTTTATTAGATAGTTAGCATGCGCTGGCCCCTCCTCCCCTCTTGTTTCCCATTTAAGAGCTGACTGGCCCTTCGATAACGGATGGTGCCACAGGTAATTGGAAAATTGGCAGGCTTGTCAGGGAGATTTGGTGGATGGCAAGAATGTATACGATGGCGGAGTTCATGAGGTGTCACCCCACAGCTAGATTTATATCAGCCCTATGGACCGGCACCAGAAAGTATCCAGAGTTCAGGAAAAAGTATCACATTTTTTTCCAGGAGAGACTGCATATCAAGACGCACCGACAAGGTTCCTGTTAGTAAAGAGATGATATATGGGCCGTCCTTTGCATTAACCCTAACCTTAATTTATTGTTTCTACACATGCCTTAACAACGTCTGCAAATAACTCCACACATCCTCCACCCTGATTTATTTACACAAAGGAAATACATGAGTTCAGCTCATCTTCATCCTAGGTTATTGGACACGTTAAATTTCAATCTGCATTATCAAACGGTGGTTTACATGATAGGCTCCCACATGTATTTTTAGTAGAGACTTCAGAATGAGATATCGCCAGGAATCTTCATTTCACCAGTAAAGACTGAAGGTGAATTTCTAAAGAATGTCACCCACAGTTTGCTCATCACAGCTCATTAGCACAGGAAGGGGGGGGGGCTATAAGAGCTATGGCCCCCTGTGCTGGCCAGAATGAAACACCATCATTTTACTTTTTTTAAATAGTCTCTGATAAAAAATCATTGTAACAGTTTCTGTTCAAGTGCTTGTGAATACATTGTTGTGGTTCAAGTACAAAAAAATGGCAAATTTGAAGGATAAACATATGGTTTTCTACCTCAGAATCTTCATGTGACTATGTGCCTTCACCTCAGCTAAATGTGTAGAGGAGCTGCTAAACATAACTGGCCATAGGAAATTAATAGCGCACAAAATAAAACAAATGGCATATTTCTTCACTTTAAATAGTCCAAAACCAACAAAAAATTCGTATATATGGGAAAAAGGGACACAGCGTCCAGTAGTGAGAGGGAGGCTTATCTGTACATCCCCAGGTGCATTTATGCAGAATTTATACTCATTTTTACGCTGCCTGACAGCTTTTATCATGTAAATCCAGTGTTGTATTATGTTGTTGAAACAGAATCTCTGTGTCTTCTTGTGCGCACAAAGCAGCCCCTAACCCCTAACTATTGTGGCACCCCGTTGCCACAGGTCACAAGTCCAACACTGATAAGGTATAGATGGCCAGAAGGCAGCGTTATATTAAAAATACAACTCTTTATTATGCAAAAAATATATAATTTGGGTTGATAAAATAGCGTTCAGCACAAGGAGACAGGTTGGTTGACATTCAATAGCACATTAAAAAGGTACACCCACCATCCGACCATATCCGTTTAAGGTGGCAAACACATACAGTGGTGTGAAAAAGTGTTTGCCCCCTTCCTGATTTCTTTTTTTTTTTGCATATTTGTCACACTTAAATGTTTCAACACAAGTAAACACAAAATGCAGTTTTTAAATGAAGGTTGTTATTATTAAGCGAAAACAAAATCCAAACCTACATGGCCCTGTGTGAAAAAGTGATTGCCCCACCTGTTAAAACATAACTGTGGTTTATTACACCTGAGTTCAATTTCTCTAGCCACACCCAGGCCTGATTACTGCCACACCTGTTCTCAATCAAGAAATCACTTAAATAGGACCTGCCTGACAAAGTGAAGTAGACCAAAAGATCCTCAAAAGCTAGACATCATGCCATGATCCAAAGAAATTCAGGAACAAATGAGAAAGAAAGTAATTGCAATCTATCAGACTGGAAAAAGTTATAAAGCCATTTCTAAAGCTTTGGGACTCCAGCGAACCACAGTGAGAGCCATTATCCACAAATGGCGAAAACATGGAACAGTGGTGAACCTTCCCAGGAGTGGCCAGCCGACCAAAATTACCCCAAGAGCGCAGCAACGACTCATCCAAGAGGTCACATAAGACCCCACAACAACATCCAAAGAACTGCAGGCCTCACTTGCCTCAGTTAAGGTCAGTGTTCATGACTCCACCATAAGAAAGAGACTGGACAAAAATGGCCTGCATGGCAGAGTCCCAAGGCGAAAACCACTGCTGAGCAAAAAGAAGCTCATCTCATTTTTGCCAGAAAACATCTTGATTATCCCCAAGACTTTTGGGAAAATACTCTGTGGACTGATGAGACAAAAGTTGAACTTTTGGAAGGTGTGTGTCCCATTACATCTGGCATAAAAGTAACACAACATTTCAGAAAAAGAACATCATACCAACAGTTAAATATGGTGGTGGTAGTGTGATGGTCTGGGGCTGTTTTGCTGCTTCAGGACCTGGAAGACTTGCTGTGATAAATGGAACCATGAATTCTGCTGTCTACCAAAAACTCCTGAAGGAGAATGTCTGGCCATCTGTTCGTGACCTCAAGCTGAAGCGAACTTGGGTTCTGCAGCAGGACAATGATCCAAAAACACACCAGCAAGTCTACCTCTGAATGGCTGAAGAAGAACAAAATGAAGTCTTGGTGGATGGAGTGGCCTAGTCAAAGTCCTGACCTGAATCCTATTGAGATGCTGTGGCATGACCTTAAAAAGGCAGTTCATACTCAAAAACCCTCTAATGTGGCTGAATTACAACAATTCTGCAAAGATGAGTGGGCCAAAATTCCTCCACAGCGCTGTAAAAGACTCAAAATAAGAAATCAGGAAGGGGGCAAACGCTTTTTCACACCACTGTATGTGGATGAACTGCTACTAAGCGCATCAACTTGCTCTCTTAGGTCTAATAATCAAAAGTTGCTGTCTGTCCCATGCACTCACCTCAAGACCCATGGTGATCAAGCTTTTGAGGCTGTAGCACCTCGGAAGATGCCCTTTGGTTTGACTAACGCCCCGGCAGTTTTCCAGGCCCTGGTCGGTGATGTGTTCCGTGACCTCCTCAACTGGACTGTGTTTGTATATTTGGATGGCATCCTGATTTTTTCTCGCAATTTCACAGAATATGTCCAACAGGTCCAACAAGTTCTCCAACGGCTTCTCGAAAACAAGCTGATTGTGAAGGCCGAGAAGTGTGAATTTCTTGTAAACTTTCTGGGCTACGTCATTGAAGGTAGGCAGGTGAAGGCAGATCCAGAGAAGATACGGGCAGTAGCAGAATGGCCAAAACCCACCTCAGTAAAACAACTTCAGCGATTCCTGGGCTTCGAAAACTGTTACAGACGTTTCATTCCAGACTACAGCCGGGTGGCAGCGCCACTAACCATACTCACCTAAGGCATATGTTTCAGCCTGCACTGTGTGTCCTCGCGGCAAGTCCTCTCACCATCCTCCCTTTGGGTTGCTTCGCCCTCTGCCCATTCCGGGCCATCCATGGACCCACATAGCCCTGGATTTCGTCACCAGTCTGCCGCCATCCCAAGGTAACTCAACCATACTCACCATTGTTGACCTTTTTTCCAAAACTGTACACTTTGTGGCCCTACCATAACTCCCCACAGCCCACAAGACTGCAGATTTTCTGGTCCACCATGTTTTCCACCTCCACGGTATCCCCTCGGATATCGTCTCAGAGGGCCTCAATTCATCTATCAAGTATGGAAGTCATTCTGCCAGGCACTGGGAGCCTCAGTGAGTTTTTCTTCTGGTTTTCATCCCCAGACTAATGGACAATCTGAACTGGCCAACCAAGATCTTGAATCAGCCCTCCACTGTGTTGCTGCCAGAAATCCCAGCTCCTGGAGCACTCATCTTTCCTGGGTGGAATACGCCCACAACTCCTTGTCCTGTGCAGCTGCAGGTATGTCACCATTTGAGGCTTTTCTGGGCCATCAACCACCTCTGTTCCCCATCCAGGAAGGCAAAATTGCGGTTCCATCCGTGCAACCGTCCTATCTCCGCTGTTGCCGCTGGATTTGGAAGGAGGCACGAGCTGCTCTCCTTCCGCTGACCACAACCGACGCCTCCCTGACCAACACCGGATTCCTGCCCCCTCCTACCAGCAAGGTCAGAGAGTTTGGTTATCCTCTAAGGATATCCCACTGAAACTCCCGTTTCATCTGTCCCTTTGAAATTGTCTCTCTGATTAACCCATTTGTTGTCAAACTGAAGCTACCCAGGTCCATGAGAATCCACCCCACTTTTCATGTGCCTGCCTGCCTGCCTCACTCAGCAACATTGCCTGCCTGTCTGTCTACCTCGCCCAGCCACACCGCCTGCCTGCCTGTCTGTCTGCCTTACTCAGCAACATTGCCTGCCTGTCAGCCACACGCACCTCGGGACTTGGACCACGGTCATTCCTCATATCCCTCGGTTTCCTTCCCTCAACCCCATCAAGTCTCCGGTGAACTGTACAATAAACTCCTTACCTCTTAATCACCTCTCTGAGTCTGAGTCTGCATTTGAGTCTGCCTTTGTGAATTGTAATATTTGTAGCCTGATGCTTTGTCGCCGGTAGTCTGAACACACCTTAACTGAATGCAACGCGAGCAAGCATCAGAAACAACATCAATGAAATTGCATTGTTTTCTATTGAAATGGCCTAACTGGCTGCGAGTGACTCAGCACTGCAGCGCAATGCACGCGCCATTTTGAGCTGAACTGTTGTCTATTTATTCCTGTTGCTCGTGTTGAAAGTGCTGCAACATGGACCAGGAACGGTTGATTCATGAAGTTTAAATGAGGAATTAACCTCAGTAAGGTGGCAGCTGGCTGGAGGGAGATTGCCAGGGAGCTGGATTTATTTTTGTGTGTTTTCTGTCAGGATGCTCAGCAGAGCTTGCCAGCTTGCAGTAAAGAAACATCTAAATATAATATAAAACGTGTTTCTGTTTAAAAAGTAGGCCTACAAACGTAACTAGTTAGCAAGTACTCACCCATCTTTTACTTGAGTGGTTAACCTCTCCAGTCTGATCTCAAGCACACAGCTGATAGGTACATGGTTTTGTTTGCATGACAACAGACGTGCATATTTAACAGATTCAGTGTGGACAGAGAGCATCTGACTATCGCGTCACATCGCGTAACATCGGACGCTCTCTGTCCACACTGAAGCAGTTAAATTTCGCATTCAGTTAGGACACTGTGTAATGTGCATCATGACAGTTGTTACAACCTTTCATAATGCATAATAATGTCTTATAACAACAGTCAAGTTTAAACATTTCTCACTCTACCTTTCTGTAAGCATAATGGCTGGATACTGTGGTTATGACTTGTCATAATGACCACCAATATATCTTTGATTAGCCAAAATCAGTCAGTAATATCAGCCATGCCAATATATCAGTCAGGCTCTTTTACAGACATCAGAGAAGTCAGTGAGCTGTCATGAAGGTGCTATGGCAACCATGACCACACTACTTTTATTATGATTACAGAAAGCACCATCATGTTCTTTAAAGTATTTCCACACCATGTTCAAATTTATGTGCGATATAACAAATTAAACAGGTTGTTAAGTCCTTGTATTTCTGTTGCTTATTGAAAAATTTGTTCCTCCCCCAAGAAAATTTTATGTTATTTGACTAAAAACTATGCATTTTACATAATTTTAGACTGTTATCATTACAATATTAAATTAAAAAACACACTGGTTGTAGTTTTTCACATTACACCCAGACATTAGTAGGAAAAAAAGTGAAACAAATGTGCTCACTGATGAAGTAAGCGTGATGTCCTGAAGTAATCCTTCACATTTTTGTGAGTGATCACACTGTGTGCCATAAAAATAATAATCACAAAATAACATTTGTAAAAAAATTTAAAAAAAGGCTTTTAGTGAAGGGATTTGAACTGCGATTTGCTCATCCTCCTAAAGTCAGGGTGAAGCCACTAACCAGCTGTAAGGATGGGTATCGTTAGAGTTGTATCTTATCCATACTCTTATAAGCCCTGTTATTTATCAATACCGGTTCTTTTTCATTACTAAAGAATAAATTCAGAACAAGATTAGAATTGATTTATATTTTAAATATAACAATATTGTTTCTAGAGCAGCAACTGTAAAGTTTACAACAGCAAAGTCACTATATAAACTTAATATACATCAAAATATGAAGAACACAGACAGTATCAGTCCTTCCTCCTGTCCTCTGTCCTCCTCCCTCTGCTGCTGTGATCACGCTGGTAGAGAGAGGAGTAGAGAGAGGATGGGTTGGTTTGTCTCAGCCAGCAGTAAGTTTACAAGAATTTGCCATATTTTAAGATTCGTGGCAAACTAAGATAAACAGTTAGGCTACATAGACAGCTTTGTTCTAGCTTGTTTGTATCAATTCGCTATTAGCTTAACAAGCGCGCTGTGGTTGTAACATCAACTGCGGACAAAGCAGGTGGAAATGTCGCTTTTCTACTTTTTCCTGGAGTTGTCGTAAACTCGACCTTCCCTTCACCTGGTGTCTCCACCGCGGCCTCTCGGCTCTGCCGCCCGCTGTGCTTGTGTGTGAGAGTGTACAGCGGGGGAGAGGGACTGACTGACTGGCAGTGAGAGATGCTTTGCTGAAGCAACGGCACAAAACACAACGTCTTTTATGTTATTATGAGAAGTGTAAAAATATTTTTGGTTCAATATGAAACTGTGGCGGTAATTAATGGGAAACACTGTCCAGGCAGAAATGTCTCGACAGCTATTGGATGGATTGACAGAAATGTATTACGGACATTCATGGTTCGCAGAGGATGAATCCTACTGACTTTGGTGATCCTCTGACTTTTCCTCTAGCGTCAACATGAGGCGTATTGAGTGAAATGTCTCAACAACTATTGGCTGGATTGCCAATGCATTTGGTAGACATCCGACATGTTCCCCTCACGATGAACTGTAATAACTTTTCATAAGTACTTTGAATCCAGTAGCGTCATGAGGTCAAAATTTTAGTTTGTCACATACTTTTTTGTCCAAATACCTGTAAAACTAAAGATATTCTCATCAGCCTCAGCTACATTTTGTGTTTAGTGCAAATGTTAGCATGCTAACATTCTAAAACTAAGGTGACGAATAAGGTAAACATTATACCTGTTAAACATCACCATGTTAGCTTTGTCATTGTGAGCATGTTCACATTTAGCTCAACTACTGCTGTGCAGCCTCACAGAGCAGCTAGCATGGCTTTGGACTCTTAGTCTTGTTAAGCTTGCTCAACAGCTCCAAGTGAAATGGAGCTATTATTATATATTTGCAAAGAATATCATTTTCCAGATATAATTACAACCTAAAGAATCTTTAGACCAAATGTTTGGGAAATTGTAGTTCTTGAAGATGAGAAAGTCTTTGTTTTAAAAAAAAAATTGCCATGCTATAAGCAGCTATTGGCTTTATGTACATTAGAGTCTAATGTTAAATGAGTCTGCCAGTAAAATTCCCCATCACAATCTGTTGTTAAAAGATGTATTATAAGCTCGTCTTTTCAAATACTTGTTTTTTAATTAGCAAGCACACAGTTGGGACACGCTGCAGTATTAAAAACCGCCTCCCTGCGGATTGGCCTTGAGGGGCAACAATCACATACAGCATGGATTTGTTTTTGGAAGTAGTTTTGAAGTACCAACACTTTTGTAGGCATGGACCAGATTGTGCCAGGATGAGTCTATCAGGAAAAGTTTACAATGTTCATGAAACAATATCTGTACATTGATGTGAGTTCACAAAGAATCCATATGGGAGTGAAACCATGCTTGATTGACAGAGAATTAGAACGTGACTAATGTGTGCTCTCAGCTAGCTGGAGGAATGTGGATTTATGAGGTGTGCAGATCCTAACCTGGTGATCACACATTCTGGTGTGTAGATGTGTTCATTAACCTCTGGAGGGGGGATAATTGTATCTGTCAGAGTTGTTTAATCACTGCTGCAGCTCTCACCACTGTCACTTTCACTTTATCTGCTTTACTAAATCAGCTGGCTCCTTGGTTGGACCACCATGACTCCTGGAACATTCAGGGCATTGGCTCACTGGCAAAGCGTACCAAAGTTCTTAATCATCTCACTCGAATGAAACCTAGCTTCTGCCTTCTGCATGAAACATGTCACTGCATCAGAACATCTAAAACTCAGTACTAAATGGACAAACCATATATTTTCTCCATCATAATTAAAAAAAGAGGTCTTGCTATTCTAATAAATAAAAATGTTCCATACCAAAACAAAAATACATTTTGTAGACCATTGTGAACATTTATGGGCCCAATGATAGCAACCCTGATTTCTTTCACACAGTCTTCTAGCACATCATGGAATTCTCTGACTCAATAATGATAACAGGAGGAGACTTCAACACAGTCCTCAACCCAAACCTAAACAGATCAAACACTTAAAATAACTACAGGTCATGGCACTCTCGTGACACAATAAAACACTAAAACACTATATGAAGGATTTGGATCTTGGCGATTGTTGGCGATCAAAGAATCCATCAAACAGAGAATACTCCTACTACTCATCCTCCCATAAAAGCTATTCCAGTAAAGATTATTTCCTAGTCAGTAACTCTGTTATATAACCAGCAACCCCGAAATTCATCCAGTTATTATCTCAGACCATGGGCCAATCAGCTTCGACCTAGTGCATGAAACAGACCCAACCCCTCTGTGTTGGTGGCGGTTCAACACCTCACTCCTAACACACACACAAGATTTTAGCAATTTTCTCTATAGAGAGTGGACATCCTTCATGGAATTGAACGACTGTCCAGAAACGTCACCATAGGTATTTTGGGAGACAGCAAAAGTAGTTCTCAATATAATCTCATATTCTAGTCACAGGAAAAACAAAGAACAAGAAATATAACAAGAACTTGAACTCAAACTTAAACATATGATCTCCAAACTTTCCGACTCCTCACTGAACATACCCAACATGAACTACAGAAAACTAAGTTTCAGCTTGAAACAATTATACGTCAAAAAACCCAATATCTCATGCAAAGAGCGAGACAGAATTTATTTTTTAACATGACAAAACATAAATTACTTTACGCCAACCAGCTTAAAAGAAACAAAGAAAAAACACTGATAACAGCTATCAAAGATCCACATGGAAACCTAAATCATAACCCAAACAACATAAACCACATCTTCCATGATTACTAGGAACTCTACCACTTTGACAATAAATGCCGTGCCTCAAGCATCCATACATTTCTTGACAACATCGAACTTCCTAAACCATCCATAGAATAGGCCAACTCATTAGGCCAACCCATAACTCCAGAAGAACTCAAGAAAGCTCTTTTCTCCATGCCTAACAATAAATCACCCAGTGTTCTACAAACAGTTTTGTCACCTCATGTCTCCTCTGTTTTTCTGAAGGGTAAATGAAATCAAATCATCAGGAAATATACCGCCATACATGAATACCGCTCTCATTTAAGTCCTGCTCAAACCCAACAAAGACCCAACACTCACCTCCAGCTACAGACAGATATGCCTAATCAACTGCAATATCAAAATAATAAGTAAAGCACTAACCAACAGATTGGTATCAGTCATATCCTATATAATCCACCTGGTCCAAACAGGTTTTATAAAGGGCAGATATTCATCCTCCAACATGCGTCATCTATTCAGTTTAATCAACACATCCCAAAGAAACCACTTAAACACCATTATCACATCACTGGATGCAAAAAAGCTTTTGATAAAGTGAATTGATCATACCTCTTCCTCACTCTTGAGAGATTTTGTTTTGGAGAGTCGTTCATTCGGTGGATCAAAACACTCTATAATTCACTTTCTGCATCTGTTATTACCAATAATTACACCTCAAAAATTTCATACTATTCTATAAACTTGTCTAAATCAACAATTCTGTTAGTCTGTGGGGAAGACTGGAAGGCTGCAATGAAGAAACTACCTTTCACAATAACAACAGGTAATATCAGAGATCTTGGTATCAATGTCTCCACCAAGCTGTCATAACTATTTCTCCTAAACTTCACTCCATTACTCAAAGACATTCAGGAAGACCTTATCAGCTGGAATAACTTACCCATTTCTTTAATAGGAAGAATAACAGCTGTAAAAATATTTTTCAATGACCCCAGTCCAACCTACGTCACGCTGGTTTAACACCTTAGACTCTATCATTAATATATTCTACTGGAAACATAAAAAACCAAGAATCAGAATATCAACATTGCAGAAACCAAAAAACATTGGACCAAATTTCAGATTCTACCACCTCGCAAACCATCTCCAGTGCATAACAAAATGGCTTCAAACAAACAAACAATCACAACACCCATGGATGGATATCAAACTATATGAATGCCAGGAATTATCAATATCAGATTTACCATTTCTATCACAGTCAGTTAAAAAACATAATTAAATAAATCCACTCCAATATGGCATAATCCACACTTTCAAATTAAAAGTAAACCAATAATATTTAGCAAATGGAAAAAACTAGGCATTACACACCTACAACATTTATTTGAATACCACATGAAGTGCTCAAACAGAGGTATGATATCAGTGGTAACAGCTAACTAATATAAAGAGTACGGTCTAGACCTGCTCTATAGGAAAAGTGCAATGAGATAACTTCTGTTATGAATTGGTGCTATATAAATAACATTGAATTGAAATACTGTCTTAAGGGTAAACCTATCAAATAACACTCTTAACCACCTCCAATGGTCGATCAACTCAAACAACTAACTTTTCACAAAAAAACCCTCCCAAAAATCTACAAGATTCTAATAAAAACTGATGACAACCTTACCATTCCAACCCCAAACTGGGTAAAAGACCTAGCTGTTACCACCAATATCAACTACTGGAAACAAATCTGCAATAACACTTTTTCAATGTCCTCAAACATTAAAATACAACTCATTCAGTATAAAAACCAGCACAGAGGACACTACACTGAGCAGAAAAGGTTCAAATGGGATTCACAGA
Organism: Siniperca scherzeri; assembly: GCA_027580175.1. Classification (NCBI taxonomy): domain Eukaryota; kingdom Metazoa; phylum Chordata; class Actinopteri; order Centrarchiformes; family Sinipercidae; genus Siniperca; species Siniperca scherzeri. The sequence continues at coordinate 3,217,404 of CM050847.1, forward strand.
CAACAACATTTGCATACACTGCACACTAAGCACCACGGACGACTACTAGTATGCCACCTGGCTCTGCCCACCCATTCAAACGTTCTGGACAACTGTCACTCAGAAATTATCCTCCATTCTGGTTTGGAACATTCCAATCTCCCCATCCGTATGTCTTTTAGGAGAATTCTCCTCAGTTGAACTGCCACTCAGCAACCAACAGCCAACTTGGATCGCCTTAACGCTCGCCAAGAAAACCATTCTACTGAATTGGAAAAATAGACACAACCTCTCTACACCACAAAAATTAAGAGGGGGATGATATCATCCACATCCTTGTAAGATGAACCTCCACTACAGACCTCTATACCACTGCCATGTAGTTTTACTATATATATATATATATATATATATATATATATATATGCTTATATATGTGTGTGTATGTGCATAGATGAGGATGACTATGTAATGAATGTAATTACTTTCCATTTAAAATGTGTTGCTTTATTATTACTTTTGCAGTTATTGTAATTGTCATTAATATTAATAGTAGTATTAGGAGCCCATTATTATTAGTATTATTACTATATAACTTATTATTATTAGGATGATGATGATGACTATTATGGTTATTATTGTTACTAGTATTATGATGATGACTATTATGGCTATTACTATTAATATTATTACTATACAATTTATTATTATTATTAGGATGATGATGACTGTTATTAATACTTACACTTTATTTGGATAGTCTGCGTTCACATAGTTTATAGATTATTTGTAACATTTCAACAGCTTAGTTGAGATTCAACAATTCAACAGTTTCACAAATAAAACCGTTTTCTAGGTTTGGTTAGGCACAAAAAGAAATCTTGGTTAGGGTATGTTCATGAATTCTTACATATACTCTGTTGATAATCTCTTAAACATCTACAAACAAAGCAACAGTTGAAATGTTAAAAATACTCTAAACTGTCTGTAGGAGGATTATGCAAATAGAGTGTTACCTTAATACTACTACAAACTTATTATTTTGTTACTATTTAATTTTTTTTTATTATTTATTTATCTATCTTCTCATATGTCATTCATTTCTTCTCCCCCTCTGTGACCTACGTTTCCCCAGAGGGGGGAGACACCTCTGACCGGGCTCTAGGGGCTGAGGGGAGTTTGGGGGGAGTGGGCGGATATGGGACAGCATGGTGAAAGAGGGTCTGATCGCTGTTAAGTCCTCTGCCAAATAAAAAGTTGCTCCTAAGACCCAATTGGAAAGGCCCCCTCCTGTAGGGGTGGGGGCTGTTCTAGAGGGGACCTGACCTGCAACGGGCCTGCAACCCCCTGCGGGTCTGGGGCAGCCTAAAGCAGGAGAGCGTAAAGAAAGCAAGGACAAAGAAGGAGGGGAAAAAAACAAATCAAAATAGAGGGGATCAGACCGGGTAGTGAAACAGAAGCAAGCTAGGAGAGTCTTCAGTGCTCTGCTGGCTAGCTAGCCAGCCTAGATAGCCACAATAAATTCAATGGAAAATGAACTGCTTTACATTTATACAACTTGGTCCATTTAAGCTGTGCATTCTGAAACATGAACCCTAGGAGCAACCGTACATCACTCCTCCTACAGCCTCCTCTCCTATTCTCTTTTATTTGGATGAGAGTTTCACATTTATGCTAAGCTAATGCTTAGCTTGAACCCAAATCCAAGCTTCAAATGTCAGCACAACCCTATCGCCAGACAAGAATGTTGAAATTGGACAATTCAGCAAAACCCTTGAATTTGTTCAATGATAGTTTTTAATGTTATTTGCCAGTGTTTTTAGAATTCTCACTTTCTACAATATCTGCACATGACAATTAAAGTATTGTTGAGGTTAGGGAAAGACTGTGGTTATGGTTAATAAAAAGGCAAACGTTAATTGCAGGTTTGTGATGGATCAAGAAACTCCAGTCTCCTTTATGAAATTCACTTGTGCTACATGCCCATCGACTCCCTGAGCTCCTTAACGTCTGGCTCACTACATAAAGGACACACTACTTCTTACATTGGCACTGAAAGTTAGCCCTGGATGTAAACTTTGAGGTGTGGAACTGTCCAATATGGATGTGTATATCTGCAGTCTGTAATACAGGCATGATTCAGGCAGTAGGATACGTTGAAAAGACAGTTACAATTATTACTCCTTGGTTGTACAGCAATGAATGCTCAGTTTGTTTGTTTTTTCTGTTTATTGCTAATGATGACATGTTTAAAGGTGCCTTCTATTATGTGACGGTATGATGTGTCATGTGTTTGCAGGAGGAAGAGGAGGAGCAGCTGGAGGAAGAGGACTCTGTTACAGAGGAAACAGTAGAGCAGGAGATTCCAAACTGAACCTGACCGAGAGGACGCAAACACACCACTGCTCTGTGGCTTCGCCTCCAGTTTTAGCATTTCTGTTCAGACTATAGCACACTATAACTTTCTACTAGCCTCCCAAAGTTTCTAGACAGCCAGCAGTTAGCTTCCACTCCAGATAGTTTAGCAAGCAGAGGTGTATTTTAGAAAACACAATTTAAATGGTGATATCTTTAGATTCAAGGGTAGAGTTTATACTTTTTATGAACGGGGCTGGACAGACGGATTTCAGACATCTTCATGAAGCAGCACATCAAATCATCCAGCCACGGGGCACACACACCATTGTGCTTCTTCTACAGCAGATACATGTGTCTGACTGTTAACGCCCAGCCACCTGATGTATTTATGGCACTTTCCATGCAATCTATTTTCATACACTAATGGTCATCAGATAGTGTGTCCACAAAGAGTATCCTCAGTGTCCTGTTTACATGATGAAGCTAGCAGAGTGGGGGTCCACAGAACACTTCCTCTTCCCTGCCGAGCATGCTCAACCGGTCTGATGTGAGCAGTGAAGTGCTGTCCACCGTCTTCGAACGCATTTCACTTGACATTTGACTGGAGGATTTTATTTTTATATTTCATGCATATCTTCTTACTTCCCCCATTTTATATATCCACTTATTTTCTCACTTACTTATTTACACTTGTGTGAAGTATTGAGTTTTGTTTTTGTGTTGAAAAAAAACTTTTTTAATCTTTGAGTTACAGTATCTTTAAGTGCTGCATACCAATCTATTTTGTCATTGGATTTGTAATAAAAATCTTCCATGTTTAGGAAATGTGTCTAATCAGAGATTGTATTTACATACTTTGTAACGTAGAATTAGTTTTGGGTTCTCTTTCTTATTCTTTTTCTTAGCCAGATGGTTCTATGACCTGCTAGTAGTCTGTGGTCCAGACGGGGTCTCTAAGCTCCCTGGGAATCATCACTCATTGTTGGGAAAGTTTAGCAACTGAAAACTGATTGAAGCCACAGATGCAGCAAGTTCAAGTTCATACTCTAATTATCAATTAACTACCACATGTAATATCATATTAAATATGGCTGATTTTACCCCAAATTAGAAGTAATGTAAAGTTGATTTGAAGTGATGCTTATTTAGTTTATATGACTGTTATCAGAGAGCTAACTTAACATTAGATTTGACCAGAGACTACTGTCAGGCCAAAGCACCGTCAGACTCTCACAGTAAATCTGGAATTATCCCTTAAAGTGCCAATAAATCTGAAATGCAAAAAATGTTTGCTTCTCTATTACTGCTACTCAGTGCACATTAAATGCTTTAAATCTGTCGATCAGGGTCGTTCTTGGCCTATGTGGTGTCTGACTGACTGTAGAGACACAACAATAGCAATTAATAATTGTTATATAAAGCCAGTAAGTTTAATTTATATTTTATATAAAGCCAGAATAACACCATAGGCTGCAGGATAGGACTCAGATCACCTCCATGCTTGTCAGTGTCAATCCTGTCCAGAGCACATATGTCTTGGATTTTTCAGTGAACTCACTGGTCCTCCTGTTTAGGAGGATTTCACTTAAGTCCAGTCCACAGAGACACCTTGCATTTTAAAAGTGTACAAGTGTTTGCATTATGGGAAATATAGTGTCCAGAGACTTTGGAGCTTGTCCCATGCTAAGGATTAAAAGTAAGGATATGTTAGCCTCTGCTGCCTTAATTTTGATCATTTTTTAAAATCTGTAATCTGAGTAAATTAAGACTTTTTGAACTAAAAACAGCCACTTAACTTCTTTAACCTCAAGCACAACATATGTGCCTTCTCAAATAATTCAGGAACTACAATGACATTTGTAACATGTAACCAGAAAACAGTGTCTGAAAAAAGCCACTGTATGCTGAATAGTATTAATCCTCAACTCAACAGGAGTGTCACAGATGTCCATAAAAGGTATAAAAACATGATACAGGATGCAAAAGAAGACATACTTAAGATTTAGAGACTATGCTATGCTGTAGTTTGTTGCTATGTAAACAGCTCTGTAAAAAATGCTATAAAGTCAGACTACTGGATATTGTCTGATCAGATTATTCAGTCTCTCAGTGTTTCGCAGGGCCGAAGGGTTTCCCTCTTAATGCTGAGGATTAAACACTTCCAACCTTCCATTCACACAGACCACGCAGTACTGTACAGGTCCATGCTGAGCAGGGAGGAGGAAAATATGTGTGTGTGAGGGGGGTCCTGCATATCTTTACTCCCCCTCACACTGTCCTCCCCTCCAGTGTGTTTCTCAGATCTTCATATTCCATCAGCAGTCAGACACACTTGCATTCTGACATTAAGGCATCGAGGGGTGTAATTCCAATTTGTTTCAAAGGGACTATTAATTTGCCCATTTCAAGGCCAGGCAGGAGGGAAGCCCTGTAAGACTGCTGAACCGTGAAAGACATTATCTGAAGGCCTCAGATTTTGGTGAAGAGACATGTAGAATTGATGACGGGAGGCGTTGGTGCCTGCAGACGTTTGAGCCGGGCTCCCTGCGGTTGAGCTCCCAGCATGCCATCTGAGAGCGATGTCATTAGGCGTATGATAACAGCAATGGGCACATTAATGACAGAGTGGCCCGCTCTGCCACCCAGTGCCCCGCCAATCTCCCATTTACACACGCAGCATACTAAACAGCTCCTGATGAAGAGAATAATACGCAGAGCAGGAGTGGTGCTTAAAAGCCAGCTCTCAGCAACAGAGGAAACAGTGCTAGCGTTGTTGTCTCTTCACATCCACGTTACAACCTCACCATCACAGGACACACACTTCTCATGATGCTAATGCTGCCAGTGCCATCTCATTGCACTTTTCCTATAGAGCAGGTCTAGACCGTACTCTTTATAATATTATTTACAGAGACCCAACAAATCCCACAATGAGCAAGCACTTGGCGACAGTGGCAAGAAAAAACTTCCTTTTAAGAGGCAGAAACCTTGGACAGAACCAGACTCAATGGTGGGCGGCCATCCGCCGCTGCTGTGTTAGGGAGAGAGAGAGAGAGAGACGAAACCTAGAATTTTAAAATAGTAATAATGTAATGGTAGTGGTAATATTAATATGAATATTAATAAAGTAATAATAATAGGAATGATAGTCATAGGAATAATAATGACAATAATAGTAACAAAGCCAATAACAACAACTGTAGTAGCAGTTAACAATTGTAGTAGCAGTTGTCGAGCAGGAACACGGGGGCAGCAGGTGGCCCACAACCAAAGATCCAGTCTCACAGCTCCGGAGGTAGAAATATCTGCTGAAAGCAACAGAAGGAGAGGAGAGAGACGAGAAAGTGCAAAACTACAGGAGAGAGAAGATGTCGAGTTAATAACATGCAGTAATGGGATAAAAATGCATACAGAGGGAGAGGAGGAGAGAGGAGCTTAGTGCATCATGGGAAGTCTCACGACAGTCTAGGCCTATGGGAGCTTGATAACTGAAGGCTCTGGCTCCCATTCTACTTTTGGAGACTCTAGGAACCACAAGTAACCTTACAGTCTGGGAGCGCAGTGTTCTAGTGGGGTAATAAGGTACTATGAGCTCTTTAAGATACGATGGTGCCAGACCATTAAGAGCTTTTGTAGGTGAGGAAAAGGCCGCAGCATTCTGGATCAACTGATGAGTCTCAAGGGACTTATTCGGGCGGCCTGCCATCAGAGTTTAACATCAGAAAGTTGCAGGTCGTCCAGGTTTTTATGTCCTTAAGGCATGCTTGAAGTTTAGCTAACTGGTTAGTTTCATCTGGCTTGATTGATAGATATTATTGGGTATCATCCACATAGCAATGAAAGTTTATGGAGTGTTTCCTAATAATATTGCCTAGAGGAAGCATATATAAGGTGAATAGAATCGGTCCAAGCACAGAACCTTGCAGAACTCCATGACTAACTTTGGCGTACACGGAGGACTCACCGTTAACATGTACAAACTGAGATCGATCTGATAAATAGGATTCAAACCAGCTTAGTGTGGTTCCTTTAATGCCAATTAAATGTTCCAGTCTCTGTTATAGGATGTGATGGTCAATGGTGTCGAACGCAGCACTAAGATCTAACAAGACAAGTACAGAGACAAGTCCATTGTCTGATGCAATTAAAAGGTCATTTGAAATTTTCACCAGTGTTGTCTGAGTGCTATGATGCACTCTAAATCCTGACTGAAAATCCTCAAATAAACAGTTGTTATTTAGAAAGTCACACAACTGATTGGCGACTGCTTTCTCAAGGCTCTCAGAGAGAAGGGGAAGGTTGGATATAGGTCTATAGTTGGCTAAAACCCCTGGATCAAGAGTGGGCTTTTTAAGAATCGGTTTAATTACAGCTACTTTAAAGGATTATGGTACATAGCCTGTTAATAAAGACAGATTGATCATATCCAGTAATGAAGTGCTCACTAAGGGTAAAACGTTTTTAAGCAGCCTAGTTGGAATGGGGTCAAAGAGACAGGTTGATGGCTTAGATGAAGAGATCGTTGAAGTTAGTTGAAGAAGGTCGATAGAGCAAAGCAGTCAAAAACTATATCAGGTTTTACAGTTGTTTCTAAGGTTGTTTGAAGATAAATCGGTACTGGTTGCGGGCAGGACGTGATTAATTTTTTCTCTAATAAATTTTATTATTAAAGAAACTCATGAAGTCGTTACTACTGAGGGCTATAGGAATACATGGCTCAATAGAGCTATGACTCTCTGCTAGCCTGGCTACAGTACTGAAAAGAGACCTGGGGTTGTTTTTATTTTCCTCTATTAATGATGAGTAGTAAGCTGCTCTGGCATTACGGAGGGTTTTCCTGTATGTTTTAAGAATGTCTTGCCAGACTAAACAAGATTCTTCACATTTTTGAACCAGCACTTTGCATCAAATGTTTTCACCCAGGAAAAGTACCTTGAGAATGTTGCAGTTTGATCCCACTGCTACATCTTATCAGATGTGTGTGACATCCTCAGTTCCCTCTAGCTAACTCTGTGCCAGGGGAGCACGTAGCCCATGAGTTACATTACCAGCAAAGTAAGATTTGCTTTCACTTTGACATTTACCAGAAGATTTGAGTATGTTCTTATTCTGTGTTTCTCCGTTTAATTGCTGAGGATAATTCCTGAGATAACATCTCCTCCACGTGGTGAAGATGTTTGGATGACCTTTTCCAGCTTTACTTTAATGACGAACTTTGCTGCTTCATTTTTCCGGCTGCTGTCTGTGTGTTCTAGTGTGCTTGTACATCAGTGTGTTCTGTCTGTAGTGTCACGCCACAGAAGCCAGTCGTGTATCTGTGCTGTATATTCTAATGTAAACTGTCTTTCCAGACAGTTATTTAAGGCTTCTGACAGCAGCCTGCCTGACTCCATACACACACATTCATGATCAGATCAACTGTGGGCCTCAGTGACACAATAATCTTTAATTCACGTATTTGCTGGTAGCACACACTGAAAAATCACTACAGAGCAGTTATAACTACAACCTCAAATTGATAATAAAATGAGTGTTAAAACGGCCCAAAAGTGACATTGAGGCATTGGTATTGATTAGAGATCAATACCAACCCACAGAGACAGTAAATGATGCTTCATTTGTGCACGAGGACAGCAAAAAATCTTAGTTAATGCACTTTCAATAACGTTGATAGTATGGGCAAGCTTACAAGTTTATGTCTTACACACTAAGAGGGTCTAGGCTCTCTACTGATGAACAGCAGCAGAATTGCTTCAAACCCGTGTAAGCCATTGCTTTCCTATGGAACAAGCAAAGACACTTGGCCAATGTGCCCTGCCGGAATTTTACGCATCAAGTTTCAAATTTCAGTTGGTTTCAACTTCAATGCACATTGAGAGGTAGCAGTAGATGAAATGGCGGACATGCGTCCTTCTTGATCTTGACCTTCTTTTGTGTAAAGCCCTGGGGTCTCATTTATACAACAGTGGGTAGGATCCATACTAAAAGTGTACCTGCGCACAAAAGCCGAAAATGGCGTGCGCCAAAAACAAATCTGACTTATAAAACCTCATATCCCACCCTCTACACGCCCACATGCAAACATAAATGGTCAATGCAAAGCACCACATGAATGTTGATGCATATAAATGAGTCTGCTGATCAATGGTACGTTACGGTGAATCATGGCAACAAAAACACAGAAATCGAGGTGCTTGAGGGTGAGGTCGAAGTCTGAAAGGACATAATGTTTGGTGGCCACAGCAGTGGGGTCACAAACAAAAGGAAAATGCAGCGAGTAGCAAAGCGTTGCTGCTGTGGTTAATGCAGTGAGTGTGACAGGCAGGACAGTACCAGAAATAAAAAAAGTGCTCAGATCTGAAGGTGGAGGCAAATTAAAGAATTGCATCCCACCGTGCCTGCTACTGGTGGGGGTAAGGGCACATCCGAGCTCACACCACTGGAAACACAAATAGCCTCAATACCCGGGAGGCAAGTGTGTGTCACAGTGTCGGAGAAGGAGGGGGACACTGACATGGCCGAGGCCACAGATGAACCCGGTAAAGCACTGTTGCATCTTTTGCTGCCTGTCCACATGTATGTGTCCCCACTTGTTGGATGGGAACCATAAATGTTCACCCACCTCTGTTCTTTCGTTCATCAGACACAACAACCCATAATTCAGTCTGTTCCTGTACCTGCAGCTGTTATGACTGATCCAACAAGCAGCAATCAGAGCTCTTAGGCAGACAGCTTTATACTTATGAGACATTTATTTTGTCAGTTTTCCTTTACAAGCCGTACAGCTGGCAGTTCATTTTAATCAGCTGGCTCAAAGAAAGGTACATTAGTTTAATTATATAGCCATTGCATATGTAAAAATACTATTTCCTTTGCATGTTTTATAACTGTGATTCCCTTCCCTTACTTGTGTGGATAAATATCTTTTTTATGTTCATGTTTGGGTTTGACCATTTGGGTTATAAAGGCAGATTCTGCTTCAGATATGATGTTCAAAATCTTTAAATTTGGCCGCTGTATTTTGATGTTGCCTCTGAAACAGCATTCAGACCATAATGAATGACCCTGACTCGCCCAGAGTTTTGTGTTTTGTCTGGTGTGGCTCTGTGTTTGTAGTATATGTGGCCCTATGAGCCAATACAAAAGGAAAGGCACCTGGAAAGAGGCTTGTCCTTGGCACACGTCAAATTTATACCCACATAAAAAGGTAAATACCCTGCAAGGCTGCACAGATACAAGCTGCTGATTGTCCTTCCTATTACAGCTTTATGGTAGGTGTAATTCACACAGACATCACCCACCACTGAGCCTTAGCCGAGAATTGTCTCCCTTCTGAAAATTATCAGCCCATATACAGTACCTCCAAAATACCTCAACCAGTAAAAGATCCTATAAAGGAGTGGATAAGAAGATGGAGGATTATTTGCTGCTCACGTTATCTGTTGCTGCAAGTGGAGGTTTCTTCTATTTCTAGTTCTATTTCAGTGGAAACACTGCGGTTAGTCTGATGTGTTCAGCCCCATTCTTATTTTCAATGAAACGTGTTTAATCATGCCTGTAAATTTACCCTCTGAAGAGCACATATCAGCAGTACACTGTCTCACACACACACACAAACACTATGTGTATCTGACTGATAAATGTGTGGTTGTGTGAGTGTGTGTGGTAGGGCAGAGGCTCATGGTTGGGGGTCAGCCACACAGTTTCCCTCCGTCTAATAAAACATCCACCTCAGAGGACACTGCTGCTGAGCACTACAGACCACCTCCTGCCATTCTTCTTAATCCTCCAAGGACACACACACGTCTTACGCTGCCTTTCCCTCCTGTATGTTGTCCAAGCACTCTGCTGTTCGTTAACAAACAGCCACGTCCAGCCCGTCAGCGCGATTGATTATGGTTGATATGATGAGGTGGAGCAACAGCTGTAGCAGTGTTAAAGCCTGCAATGAAAACTGCTCACCTGCCTGAAAGAACTCCATTTGGATGCACAGCTAAAGTAAGTGAAACCACCAGGCAGACGTCTCTTTAACGGCTGGACTGGAGACTACACCATGTGATGAGGCAAAAGAATCATTTCACAGAAATCATAAAGTGAATATAAATTTAATGGATAGTAAAAAAACGACAATTAAGTCTAATTAAAATCTCTTCGAGGTAATATTTTCATAATCTATTAATCTATCAATATTTTTTTAATTAATCAATTAATCTTTTAGTTGGAAAAGTGTGTGTGTGTGGGGGAGGTGGGGGGTGGGGGACGAGGTGACGTCAGTGTTCAGTCCACAGTGACGTTACAAAGCAGTAAATTGGCACATTTGAAAAGCCGGAACCTGAGGATTTGTTGCCAATTCATTTTCTGTTGATCGACTAATAACGCTTCCCAAGAAAGAGAGGAGAAAATCACAAAGGCTTGAAACTTGATCTGAAACTGGTCTGTATACAGCGAATATCTAACTTTAGACTTGTCTTGAACTACTTGAGACTTGACTTTGACTTTTTGGATTTTTTTTTAAATTCCAAACAAACAAATGTCAGGTCATTATATTTCCTCTCTGTCTGTCCAGAACACCAGTTGTCCTCCAACAGTGTCTGTTTGAAGACTGTATCGCTTGTGTCTTTGTCTTTTAGAGGCTGTAGAGTTTTTCAGTCCACCTTGTGCATCCAGACATACCCAGTTTGCCACAGTAAACAAGTCCGTGGCTTCAGGGCTTGTTTCAGAGTCACGCTGAGGTTACTCTCTCTCACTTAAGTCTCGTCCTGCCAGAGTTTGTTTGAGCAGTCTTATTAAATCGCCATACTGTTGTAGCTCTCTCTATGACCTGCCAAGGATAAAAAATCTGTTTACTGAAAATTGCACCCCACTCCCTCTAAAATACCATCTGCTGCCCGAACTGCGCTGCGCTCACAACTTCTAAAAATAGACCTCCTGATTGGCTCCTGAAGAGACGGGGGGTCCACATCAGCCTGAAACCCCTCAACGCTTGTTTATGAGTCTGTTTTTGACTTATGGCTGTTTTCATCTCCTCTAGTCCAACATCGCATGCAAGACAGTTCACCAATCTGCTTAACGTCTGATGAAACTGGTGTGTTTGCGTTCAGGTTGGAGCGACGGGGTTTCGAAGCCAAATACTGACAAAGTTGTTTGCTAATACTTTGTACATATTTAAAGAATGAAGAAGTTCAAATTAAAGATATGTGGTGTTTTTTATCAATTTACATTAGGGGCTTCCCTTACACAACCAGCATAAACCTGGTGCAGTTATAGTGCTATAGTTAACATACTCTAGAGTGAGGCTAATTTCATCATATTCATCATATGACACAGATATGGTGGTATTCAGCTTTTTAACAAGATTGTAAGTCTAAAGCTCTGCTGGCCCCTGCAGGCTCCATTCATTAAGTGTGTTCATTAAGTACGTAAGTACAGTAAATGAGAGAACTTTGTGTTTAACGTAGTAAATGCTTTACAGGAAGAAAAGAAAAGAAAGGCTAATAAAGTGACACATATTATACCATATGAAAATATGTTACACGAAAACAAGCGTTTTAAGACACATCTGTCTGTGGGCAGCTTCTGGTGGACTCCCAGTCACGGCGGCTGTGACTCCCTATACCAGCGTATTGCCTGTGGTTCTCATCAGACAACACGCTGTATTGCTTTTGAACTATTAGGAGCCCAAATCCTATGGCCAGTCAGGCAAACAATTATGTTATGTGGTTAAGTCGTTGTGCAAAAATAAAGAAACGGGTTGATGAGTGTCCTTTCAGTGAAACGAAGTGGACTAACCTGACATACCGTATTGTAATGTATTTCTGACATCTGTCACTTTTTACGTCATACACCTTTTTGCTATTTTGGTAGTCTGTCCAATGTGACGTTTCTGTAAACTAATTACATCGCTGTGGCAAAGCAACCGTTGCCTCTATTTTGATAGCCGTTTGTGCTCATTACGCGACCTTTAACGACGAGCCGAGAAGTAGAAAACAGGTCGGTTTTAGCCCCATTTCCTACAAGGGTCATCAATTTATGTTAACTAATACCCTCTGCTCACCGGTCTTTCGAGTGGACAGACTGTTGAACCAAACTCCATTCTAAAAAGCATGTGTTTTATGGTAGGGCCGTATTTTTTCACAGTAAAAACTTTAGCCACACCATCACTAAGACTCTTTTCTGATTCGCTTCGATCTACAGGCACAGTCGGCACACATGCCATTTACTCACCGCGATGAAGTGTCCCACAGTTTACCATTTTCATCTTCTCTATGGATGGCTTGAAGCCACAGATCTCTTCTTTTACTGTCCTTCGCTCTTTGGGGGAAAAAAATGTCAATTTGGCACTGGCACTTTTACAGCAAAAAAGGGGCGTGGTCGTTCTGACGACAGGAAAGTGCCGTATGCCTGCTCTAATCTATGGCAAGTACGGCAAGCCAGCGGGGATTCTCTTGTGTGGGTTGTGGTGTTTCTGTGCTATTCATAGACTGTACTCACCTTACTTTCGAATGCGGAAGTGAACATTTGGTCAAACTTCCGTTTTTTTGTGCCGCACTCTCCCTGAGCTAACGAACATTGGCTTAACTAGCTTATTTAACAATGCTGTGAGAGCACTTCCAAAAATCACTAAAAAGTGGAAATGGCAGGTTGGTGCCACACCCTCAAACTGTTAACGAGTGAGAGGACGACGTGAAGAAGTGGCCTCATATAACATACGAGCGAGAGAGAGACATTAGAAAGGATGAAAGCCTAAGTTTACTGTAGTTATTTCAACCTTTATTTGGAATTCGAGAAAGGTGCGGACACTTTTATTTTGTAGCCAGCAAAGTAACAAAAACAAGCATACCCAACAACACGGTGCAGGAAGAAGACAAAGTATTGTTTGTCAGTTAAAGTGCGGTCTTCGTTTGATCAGCAAAGTTAGCAGACAAGTGAGCAATGGACTTCACATGACAACATCCACAACTTTATTATTTTTATGAAAAAAACATTTTGATTATTTTGATTGGTGGACCTTTACGGACTAAAGGAATATAAATAATATATATAGATATGTATATATATATAATAAAACTTAATCAGACTTTATGACCGCTTCAAAGGTAGCGTTAGGGAGTCTCTTGTTTCCCATGCCGGTAAATCTGAATGAATTGTACTTTGGTGCTCATGGTTTCTGTAAAGTGAACTGATCGATTGAACTGTGGAGAATCTAACCGATCTAACGATATTGACTAAAGTTTAAGCATTTATGTTTGTGTGCCCGATTGAACGAGCTCAAGCAGCTCGAGCAGGCGACCCGGTGAGCTTTAAGAGGTTTTATACAGCCAACGGACGTCTTTAAAAACCAGACCCAGTGTCTAATTGAGACCTGCGTTATTTGACAAAAATGTGTAGCCACACGACCAGTAAAGTGACTGTGTTTAACCGGGGCTCAGCTTTTAATTCAAGTTTTACGGTACTAACAAGAGTTAGCATTAGCTAGCGTAGCCATTCAAACTGCGGCTGCTAATCTCTTGACAAGACGTCGCCTGACAAGAGTTTTCATTGGGGCTTCAGTAAGTTAGCTTAGCCACTTCTCCGGTATCGGGTGGTTGAAAACACTCCGGCTCCAAGTAAACCTTTTATGTGTAGCAGTTATTATGCCAACCCTTAACTGCATAAAACATTCCGGTTTTCCTCAAAGCCATACTGGTCCAAAGAGCTGTTGGGTTAGCTAGCCAATGACCGAAAGTCATGCAGTATTGAAGAAGACTTGAAACTAACTACTGAGACTATCAACCAATTACAAAACCGTTTACTGAGGTAATAAATCCAGTGAGAAGTAGGGTCATTGTCTCATAGACTTCTATAAAATCAGACTTCTTTTTGCAACCGGTGGAGTCGGGGTTTTTTCATATGATTCGGAGGAGGTGGATGTGAAAACTGTGTTCTCCTATGAGGACAGTTAATTATGCTGTGGGCAGCAAATGGCTGATAGCGACTCATTAGCCCACTCTTTTGAAGAGATTATTGTCAGGGCAACCAGGGCTTTGGATGTTGCCCTCCCTGAAAACCTTACAGCCCCCCTCTCGGCTTGAGAAGGATGTGGAGGTGCGCCCCACACCAGTGCACGTGCCCCTCCCGCCTGATTTTAAAGACCTGGTGTGCAAACAATTTGATTCGCCGGCAGTCACACATAAGTGATCTGCACCTTGTAGAAGATTCTCAAATATGCATGGGAGGGAGAAGGTTGCTTGTGGGCCGCTCCCTCCGGTGGATCGAGCCCTCTCTCTGCTGGTTTCCAACAGCTGAATGCAGACAGGAGGCACCATCATGAAACCAAAAAATCTAAAATAGAAATTCCTCCCTTTTGGGTACTAATGTTCTCTCAAAGGAGAAGACGCGACATGTAATTTACAGGGAAGATATGTATACTGAAGCAAAAAAGACGTATTATTTCATTTCAGTTGGACTTTAAATGATGGTGGCACTAAAGGAAGGTCACTAAAATCATTTGGATTCATCCTCTGGGGACCATGAATATTAAGGCCCACATAAACCATGTCGCTACACCCAGCCTTGTTGGACAACTGGCAACAAGAAGTAGAACTGGGGTAGTCTGATCGTGGAGAACAGAGTACCTAACAGCCTTCATTGATTTGGCTTTTGAAGTACCCTCTTTATATCTGTTTTGCATCATAACCCCTCTCTCCCTTGACCCACTATAACATGCAGCGTCAACTCTAAATGATAAAAAGCCATTTCATCTTTGGACAAGGTTACAAAGATTTCAGAAATACATGCGCTTTATATGTAACTGATTAAATATTTTAAAGTACTCCCGAATTCTTACAGGGTTGCCCTTCACCGTCTCTCTGTTCAGAGTGCGGGGTGCAGTGTTAAAAATGACAGACACTAGAAAATGCCCTCTGAAGTGCAGAAACTTTTCCACCGCTGCAGATAGAGCAGCTCATAGAAAAAAAGAAAGCTGAGGAATCTATAATAATCTTCCAGAGGCAGAGTCCGTATCTCCAGCTCTGCACATATTTAAAGGTCACCGGTGGTTTTACAAGTGGAAGTAATGGCGTTCCTATATTTCCATGAATTGGCTGATCTGTCACTGAAGGCTTGTTTATGAGCCGTTTGTTCCCCTCTGCGCTCCTCTCCAACCACAGTGCTCATTTCAGCCACCATAAAATACACAATTGCGCCGATTAATCACTGAATTAGTGGAAGGCTGACAGGGCCTACAATGCTGCCGTTTGATCGCTGATCCAGGTGCAGCCATGAGCTCTTTGATACCATTATGATCTGGCAGCAATAAAATGTCATGTCTGGTTCGGATGGGGACACATTTCAATTATTGTGGGTTTTCTCTGAACTGAGGCATCTCCTGCAATCATCAGAAGAAAACACTGCAGCGATGGTATGGGAGAGTAACACGACTGGGTGGGAGCCTGGCACATGGCCGGATCGGGCCGTGATGTGCTCCTGAGGACGGGATTGAGGACTGTCCCCGCTTCGCTGTGAAAGCCTCCTGCGGACGTGAAGCTTTGTTTATGCTTGATGCGGCGTTCCCGGCAGGACGTGCGCCAAAAGTGACGTCACAACGCGCATCTTGCGTCAAGTGCGTGGGGCTCCGCGAGTTGGCGCAGCGCCGGGTGTTGCACCTCCCCATTTTAATACTGGTAGCCCACTGCGCGCACGGGGCTTCATGTTAAGATGGACGAGTTTGTTGTTAGTTTGTTTTTTCTCACTTTATTGAATGCAAAGGTTCGAACAGGCAGCTGTGGAAAATTATATTAGTTCATTACAGTACAGCTGAGACCATGACCGCCACAAATACTGATAAAAGCAAATAACTGAAATTAAGAAGTGAATCAATGAATTCATTTTTACTACGAATCTGTCTCGAGGATTTTAAAAAGCTGGCCAATTCGTTTTCAAACGCTTCAAAATCTACAAAATCTACATTTGACTAAAGAATATTTTGCCAGCAGAATCAAACTGTTTATTCAACCTTTCTTTCAATTCATTTCAATTCAGTTCAGTTTTATTTATATAGTGCCAATTCATAACAGAAGTTATCTCATTGCACTTTTCCTACAGAGCAGGTCTAGACCGAACTCTTTATAATATTATTTACAGAGACCTAACAAATCCCACCGTGAGCAAGCACTTGGAGTTTTTGCAATGTTTGCTTTGCTTAATTTGCGGGTTTGGGGATTATAGCACGGAGCTAACCTTCTTTGTTTTATTCTTCTTTCTTAGAGGAGCGATACAGTCGAGTGTCGTTCGCAGTGAGCCTGCAGCGCTATCAACTAGATGGTCAATTTGGGAGGAGCTGAAATTAGCAGAGGAGTCCTCTGTTATATTGAGATCGCTTCCTTGAATCTAGCCACAGCACTATCAGATAGACATCTAGTATAACCTAATGGCGTCCAGTATTAAGAGTTCAAAAGTTATTAAATAATGGTCCGAAAATGAAGGATTCTGTGGAAAGACTATTAAATGTTCAATTTCAACACCTTGTGCCAGAACAAGGTCAAGGGTGTGGTTAAAACAGTGAGTGGGTTTATGTACACTCTCATAGAATCCAATCGAATCTAATAATGAGATAAATGCAGTACTCAGGCTATCAGTATCGACATCCACATGAATATTAAAATCACCTACAATAATTACTTTATCTGTTTTAAGGACTAAACTTAATAAAAATTCAGATAAAAATTCAGAATAAGGACCAGGACACTATAGTACTATAGTACACTATAACAAATAGAATTGGCTGTCGTGTTTTCCAGGTCGGGTGTGAAAGACCAAGAACAAGGCTTTCGAATGAGTTATAATTTAGTTTAGATCTAGGTTTGATTAATAGGCTTGAGTCGAAGATGGCTGCAACTCCACCTCCTCGGCCAGTGCCCTGAGGAATGTGAGCATTAATATGACTGGGCGGAGTGGATTCATTTAGGCTAACATATTCTTCATGACCCAACCAGGTTTCAGTAAGACAAAATAAGTCAATATGATACTCTGATATTAAATCGTTCACTAATACAGCTTTAGATGACAGAGATCTGATGTTTAAGAGTCCACATTTAATTCTCCTATTTTGTTGTGCTATTTCAGCGGTGGTAATTTTTAGGTTTTTATGTATAACTCCTCTTCTGTTAACTTTTGGTTTTATTAATCGAAGTGGGCAGGGGGAGTTTTGGGATTCATCAGGTGACCAGAAACACACCTCCAAATGAATGGGAATGTTGCTCCATAACTGCTGTATGTAAAAATAAGGAAGAGTTTGCTTTACATATCAACTTCAAGGCCACTGGAGAAAAAAGGAAATCTCCATCTCCTCAACATGATGGCTTTAATAATGTTCAAGGCAGCCGAGCCGATGCTTATGTTTGTTTGGTGTCTTTCCAGCAAAACTCGCTGGGCTGACATGGAGGAAAAACAGCCTTTTAAGCAGAGCACGGTGCCAAGGACAGATACTGATGCTCAGCTTGTTGCCTGTGTATAATATTGTGAAAGGTCGTCCTTCTTTGCCCAGCATTTCAGTACAGTTCTATCTCTCCCCTCCAGCCTTGCCGGGGGGGGGGGGTGATAGCACCAAGGTGTGCTGTAATTTTCCTGCATTTTCTCATCTTTATCTTCCCAGCTGGTTTGGCTCTGTATGAGCGGAGCGTGTTCTACACACACCCCGGAGTGTAATCTCACATTGTGAAGCTGCTTCATTTAAATGAGGCCCTTCTCGGGGTCGTCACCCCACTCTCTCGCTCTAACACACCCCTCCACAGAGCGACTCAGGGCTGCAACCCACACTGGCCTCACACACAGCGCACACAGCCAGTGGCGGGAATGTACCATCTGTATTCATATATACTGCAGGCTTGAGCAGAATCGGATTCAGTCTCTAACGCGTCATCCTGCGTGTTTCTTACCCCGGTTTAACGGTTTTCACATAATACGGCATGTGACTGATGGTTGATTGGGGGGTTAATGAAGAAAGTAACGCCTGCACACTAACTCCAAGCCACAACATGTATTCAGATGGACAAAAAGCAAAAGCAAGAAAAGCGTGGGAGTTAAAAACCTTTTGATTTGACCACTGTCGGTCTCAGAGCGCCTCATACAAGAAGATCCGTCTTTTGGATGACTTGGAACACATTTTCAAAAGATATGGCTTTTAATATGTTATTGCTCTCTGAGAGCCGATATTATGGCCAGATGTTGGTGTCAAATATGAATTTAGTAAATATAAATTGTATTAAGTTTTAACCCTTATATTGTGTGCTGTTCACTTTGTGTCTCTTCACAGCAGAAACCAGGTCATCTCTGATCCGGCCCAAGCATCCACTCAAACTTAGCTCCTATACTAAATTCTGAACCGCAAATCTATGTTGCATTCATAATCACCCTGCCAGTAGTCGGGTTTCCATCCAACTGTAGCGCAAATGTAACTGAATTTCCAGAAAATCTGCAAAAGAAAATGCGAATTAATGGTTTTTCCATCCATTATGCAAATATTAGGAGTTGGGCACATCGAGATAGTTGGTGGCGCTAATTCTCCAGTCGGCTGCCATTAAACCATTGTAGAAGAAGAGATGATGTAACTGAAAGAGTGCCAGTCAAACCCAGCGATGGAAAGCCATGTGATGGAAATGGAATATGACACATATAAATTTGAGGAAGGTTACAGTCTCCTCATCGCTGCACGCAGCTCTGACGTTACAGTCTCCTCAGCGGAGTGAAGCCAGGGTGGATGTTTTCGTCACGTGCTTCATGTGCGTCAGCATTTATCCGCCGCGTCTGTTTCCGTTGCACTTTGTGGCATTTTATTTTTGTTCAGTATCACCAACGTTTCCACCTCAGCGAAGCGTAAAAACGTTTTTGCAATATTTTGACTTTTTCTTTCATTTTCGACGTTTCCACTCGTGTTTTTTATGTGCAAATTAAAAATGTGTGTAAAAATAGGTCAAATTGGATTCAGACACTATGTACAACCAAGTGTATATTAAATATTTCCATTTTCATTTTGAGCCACATTAGCAAAATCATCAAATTACTGGCTAAAAGAATCAAACTGATGGTGTTAGTACTGCTCTCAAATGTAAATATGGGTTAGATTTGAGGACGGAATTTCTATTTCATATTCTATATTTGTATGTAAGGTTCTGAAACGGACTTTAATGTGCCACAGCACATTCGAAGATGCTACATTCAGGGACATCGGGAAAAAAGCACAGCCGCTCAGATCAACCCGTGGTCACGGTACATCATGCAAACAAAGTGACCTGCACCATGTGGAGCCCTTTTCTGACTGAGGGCTTGGACTGGCTGAAGGGGTTGAATCTGTGGTTGTTAGTTGGCTCAGTCAATGGATGGAGCATGTCAGTAACTACGCTTGCATCACTGACTTTGCATCTGCTCTTTTTATCGTGTTGACCGCATCTCAAAATTCTCTTTAACTGTATCGTTTTCTTATGTCAGCAACATGTGGCGCTCAGCTCCAGGTTCCAGCTCACAAATATGTGGTTTCATTTTTAAAAAGGCTCAGTCATTTCCTAAAAACAGCTGGACCAGTTTTAAACAAACGTCACTCAAACAGGAGGAAATAGAGTGTTCGTTGGGGACTATTTTCGGCGGCGGATGAATCCACATGTGGCGCTCTAGTGAGTGTTTGGGGCAGCAGGACGGTGTGTGTGGGACTGAGTCACAATAAACTGCAGTGTGTGTGTGCATGGTGATGAAGGAACAATGTGGCATTGATGTGTTTTTAATAGTTTCTGGTACAACAGAGGAGGAAGATCCATCAGATGTGCACAAGAATACAAATATAGAATATGACTTACCCCTAAACATTTTAGATTTTGTAGATTTGGTGTAGCTGTGTGTTGTGTTGTCTGAGTTTGTGTTAGTGGTTTTGTTCTCTATAAATGCAGATGAGTCTGAAAACAAACAAGTGAGTTGTTTAATTTGATCAATCTTACATACAAATTCAGAATATGGAATACAAATTCAATTTAAACTTCAGAACTTGATATATACATTAAAATTATGAAAGACAAATATTATACTTAGTGCGGTATTTAGTGCCAGTATATATTTTTAACACTTTCATGCCAAGAAATTGCTCATTTTTACTACTAATTACTGTTTTTGCCCAGAATTAGAATTCCATCAGGAGGAAAAGCATTAAACCGCCTCGGCAGCATGCAGGAAGCTCATAAACGTAAAACGTCCACACGGTGGGTATGTTATGAGCAAATTCCAATATTTTAAGACTCAAATTTGCAGAAAGCAAGGACGTAGTTTCCACTGGGGATGGGGGGGACATGTCCCCCCTACTTTTATCGTTCAGGCTGATGCTCTGGCCACGGACCGCCCAGCCACCACAGACCAGCTGAGAGAAGACCTGACAAAAATGCTGATATGCTTGTCTGAGTCGCCTTCAGCTGTTGCACTGCACTCAAAAGCTATAAGGTGAAGGGTACATATATACTTTATTTAAAGTGAATTTATCATCAGTTAATATTCTCCTAAAATATGCTAGAATTGGACCTCAGACAAAGTCCAGACAGCAGTGCTCTTTGTGGCAAACACAACGTCTGTCAGATGAGTACAAATGACTTCAGGGATTAACAATACAGAGCTTTGGATGTTTACATTCTGCTTTAGGACACCAGCATTAATATGAAAAGCATTCATATCTGAACTAATCCCATCTTAGTTTGATAAAGATACAGGTTTTTAAAAAAAATGATTCTTTTATGTCATCGTGTCCTCCCCACTTCCATCCGTTATCCATCCGTCCATAAACGTGTAAATTCATTGGAAAAGTCCAAGTGATTAGAAGGAATTTAAGAGCTTTTATGGTGTGGGGGGCAGGGGGTGCTGTTGGGACTCTGTTGGGGCTATGGACCTGTAAGTCCCCCACCCTGAACGAGGCAGGGCGGCCCACCACATCTGTTGGACGGTGGAACAGTGAATAAAAGCCTTAGAATGAAACTGCTGCCTGTTGGTTGTCATGTCCTTTCAGTGCGCAGGTCCTGCAGGTAGGAGCTGCGCAGGTTTGAAACCAGTGGAGGCAGCAGCAGCAGCAGCAGCACTTGAGCATTAGAATGTGCTGGAGCTCCGTCAGCTGGCTGCAGGCCTCAGCTCGCAGCGGTGAGCAAATCACATCACACCCGCCGTCTGAACCGCACACGATAAGGCTTCATTACCATAAGTTTATTTTCTCCTGTTGAAACGGCTGCTAAAACAAAAGGGCAGTTGATTATTTTCCCTTGATCAGTGTAGCATTCAAGGCTTCTGATTTGAAATGGGGGGGGGGAGGACAATGAAATCCCTCCCAGGGAAAAGGGGAAGGCTGACATGCATTCAAGGCAGGGAGGACGGCTGGATTCTCGAGGTGGGATCAGCCTGTCCAGCCTCCACAATGGACCCGCGAGACAAGACGGACACACAAAAGAGCTGATTCTGACAGTCTGTCCACTCTGCTGGCCACCGTCTCCAGAGACGACGGGCTGGCCGCCAGCTCCTCCACCTTCACAAAAGCCTCCTTCAGCATTGTACTGAATATTTGACACATTTGACACATTAGACTCAGTTCACGGTGCTGCGGCCGCACAGGGAATAAACTCATTTAAATAGGAAGGGGATGAAGTTTGTAGCATGATCGTGTCTTTCCAGCTCGGTTTCCATATGGTGTCGTGCTGAAACCATGCCTATGTGCTTTGTTTTTAATGGCAGGTGGACAGTTGGAGTTGGACGAACCTTTGGTGCGGGCTGAACTGCTCCTGAAGCTGATACACCTGTGCAGAAGAAGCTGCAGATGGTTCCGAATGGGCCACAACCATGACTTTCCTTCCTCCGTGTCGCGTGCAATGACTGACGTATGATGAGCTGCAGACGCTGACGGCAGGGCGCAGCAGGGGAGGGCCCCTGCACCCCACTGTATGTGAATAAACCTCAAACGGAC
Source organism: Siniperca scherzeri (assembly GCA_027580175.1). Taxonomy (NCBI): domain Eukaryota; kingdom Metazoa; phylum Chordata; class Actinopteri; order Centrarchiformes; family Sinipercidae; genus Siniperca; species Siniperca scherzeri. The sequence goes on from CM050847.1 coordinate 3,239,695, forward strand.
GTAGTCAACACTGAACTGAACTGATCTGAAAAGCATCTGGGCCAGAGCTGCACCTAAGAACCCTGAGGTCATGTGCTCTATGTTTTTCTGGGAATTTGAGGGTTTGAACAACCAAGAGAAGGGGAGTTAACTTCCAATTAACAACTTTCAGTTACAGTATTTTTATTATCTTTACTTTTTAATGAATAAAAGATTCCCTGTCTGTGTGGAGAGGTCAGTCCTGGCTACAGCCCTGAGAGTACTGAGCCCAGGTTGGCAGAACTTAGTTCTCTTGTTGTGTGTCTTCTTTGATTTTCTGCATTGTATGTTGATGTGCCATTAATGTGCGCAGCAGTACACAGAACCCTCATAGCTGACATTTGTTAAATGTCCATTACGTTAGCTGTTAAATTACAGCTTGTCTGTCAGCTTCTCACTCATCTCCCAGGCTGGTGTGCAGAACAGCGTGTGAAGGCAGCAGTATTCCCAGCCAGCAGCCCACGTGTTGAGCTGCTTGACCAGCACGTGAACATACAATCCATCTCGGCTATACTTTGAATGTGTGACTTCCTGGAGGGGGGCTGGAGTCACCAGAGGGGACATGGAAAGACTGTTGAGCATTTCAACTAGTTTGGAAAAAATAGAAATTATGATTCAATAAAAGTATGATATATAAAACATAACGTATTTTTGTTTGGGAGGAAAATCAGCACATAACATAGGAGTAGAAATCGGTGTGCGGTGTATATTTATTTTCACAGTAACCTTCCAGCTATGATGGAGTTCTGTTTGTATATTCATGGCTTGGCCCCCCCCTTACCTATGTGACGTTTTAACCCTTTATAACCCAACTAGGTCACTCAGGCCTGCTAACCGGTCACCTCTGGCCGTCCCTCGGGCTCGGCAGAAGCCCAGGGGTGACAGTTGTGGGCCCCCGTCAGTGGAACAAACTGCCCCACCGAATCGGATCGGTGTCATTTAAAGCTCAGCCCACGGCCCACCTCTTTGGCTTTTAATTGGACTTCAATTGCTATATTTTTATCTTGCCCTCTGCGTGGGGATACGCATGATTTATTGTGTTGTTGATAGTTTCTCCGCTGATGTGTGTTTGATGCATCTGTAATGGAAAGGACTGTGGTCAGCTCGTGTTGTTCTAAATGTGCTATAGGAATAAATCGGACGTGACTTGACTAAAGTGAGGGAAGACGTGCTCGCAATCTTACAGATAAACCATTTTAGATATCTTAAAGTAATGGATAAAAGGTTGAAATGCCCCCCCCCCCAAAAAAAAAGGTTGGCTAGGTTCTAATGTCTCCCCAGCTTCTGACATGTACATGTCAAATGTACATGTCAGAAGCAAACGTCCTATTTCTGCCTCCAAGGACGTTTGTACATCTCATCTTGTAATCTGTGATTTCATTAACATGTGACTAAACCCAGTGGGTAACAACAACAACACTCTCCTGTTCAGATCCAGCAGGAGGACTGTGCGTTTCACCTCCCAGCTCTGCCTTGATGTCGGCAGGACTGATTGGCTGGATGAGAGGGCTCTGATTGGGGACAACTCTCAAATACCTGCTAATTTAAATGCTTGATTGGTCGGGGCTCGAATTCAGAGAGAAGGGCAAACCAACCTGTGTGACAGCACGGTGAACTTCGAATGTCTTCATACAGTCACATGTCACACACGTGTCGGAGCAGGCGGATGCATTCGATGCGTTCCATTATATTTTCCTCTTTGATAAATAGGGATTAGCATTTCGCATGAAGCGGAGTCTAAATGGAGAAACAGCAGCATTGCTAAGAAGGCTAGAAAGCAGAGGATTACAAGAGGCTTTTTGCTCTGTAATTTGATTTTAAAAGAGTCTTACCTTTGTTCTACGTGCCCAGTTAGGATGTGCTGGGAGGTTGAGATTAGCACAGAGAATCGAGTTTGTGACAAAGCCGATTAGCAGGGAAACAGGGCCAACAATGCTTTTCTTGTTCGAGAATCTGCATTTTAGAGTAACATTTGTGCTTTCAAGCAAGGAAATGTTTCGATTTCCTGTTCCAATTTTATACCAAAAAGGGGAATTCTATTTACTGTAAGGCACTCTAGCTGTAACGTATTTACTGTAACACTCAGACTAGACAGGTAGAGGTTTAGACAGGTCAGAATAGGAGACAAACACAGTTATTTCATCCATTTAGACATTTCCCAAAGAATTGAGGACATTTTAGTTTCATCAGATGGAATGCCGCTTCAGCTTCAGCTGTACTGTGGCTGTCTACTGCCACCTGCTGGATGATTACACTCCTGCATGTCATGATGCATTATTCCATACCTTCACTGTGGGATGCGTCTGCAGTTTTCAGAAAGAAACATTTAACCTTTTTATTTTTATTCTTTTTATTTTAGCTCCCTAAAATAAAAAGCTTATTTCAAAACCAAACTAAAAAGAGCCGGAAAAAATAAAGGTGTGAAATCGGCACAGCAACAGAAAAGTCACAAAAAACTTAGGCTGTTCTGTAATAGAAGAATCAAAACCTCCAATAACTGACATTTTTATACCACCAGTATTTTATGCTTTCAATTTACATTGTAAAAAATGTCACCACAACGTCCGTTTAGTAGCTTTTCTGGAGCTTTCGATCATGCCGCGCAAAAATTCACAAGCAATCCAAAAACGGTAGGTCAAAGGTCAGCTATATGGCGACCTTACAGTAATCGTGTGTTTGAATTTGGACACAGGTGTTGCCCTCACTCACTGTTGTCTTGCTGATCCTTTGCTGGTTGGTCGTAGTTAGCTCATTTGTGCGCCCCTCACACAGCACGGACTGCTGGCTGGAAACTATTTAACCCTTTTGTCAAAATAGTCCCAGGAACTAAGGAAGCCAGGCCACCAGGAACTAAATGTCCCTAGTATGCATTCCTGTTTGCCTTTCCACTGTATCTGAAGAACTGGGACTTTTAGCAAAGTTAAACAGATGATGATATCTATAATGTTATAGAGCATGGTCTAGACCTGCTCTCTGTGACAAGTGCCCTGAGATAACTGCTGTTAGGATTTGGCGTTATATAAATAAAATAAAAAACATATTAACATCTAAAGGCCTCAGTATGCTACAAATGAACTGGGTGGTGCAACACTGTCTACTGAAGCTTGGGACAAACCTGGAGACAAGCTGAAAAGTCTGGACAAAACCGCGCATTAAGATCGATTCCACCAAGATGTTTTAGTCTTTGACCGGCAGGAAGGAGCATAAACCTTCCGACTGAATAAATACACTTGGCCGCTTGTGGCTTTCAGACGCTCTCTTCTCCAAGGCGTTAACAGCGGTGGTTACTGTGTGTGCATACCGAGCTCCACAGTTTCTTGGTGCCTGTATTCATTCCTGTGAAGCAGTGACAGCAGTGACGAAGTGACAGCTTGTAATGTGGAAAATGTCCCTGAGGGCAGCGGATGGACAGCTGAGCTCCAGACTTGGGAGAAATCTAGATTATGAGTCAACATGAACTAATAATCATCGTTTGTATTAGAGATATTTGATAGCCTCTCTCTCCGTATAATAAACCAGCCAGGTGTAGTAATAAGTTTATTGGCTTTTTCAAACAGTATGTCCAAAGTTGTCCATTCAGCCAGTCCATCCTTTATTCTGAGTTAAATGCATTTTAAGCTCTTAACATGGAGTTTTGTTTCCCCTTAGCTTTAAGGTTGTTAAAACTGAAACTCTTGTTCCAGCTCTGACAGCGTATATATTTTGGAGGTGCCTCTTCTAGTTCTTCATTGAAGCTATGTGATGTTTACACTGAGTGAAATATTCAAACCCAAGACTCTTTTTAATGGCTGCACCACTCTTGTATAAGACATCATATTCTAGATGTCTTATACATTTTATACATGATCCCACAGCTCCTATTTGGTAATGTAGGAAACTCTAAGGTCTGCGGCAGAATTTGAAACGAAGTGCTGTGGTTAATCAGGCTGACTGTGTTTTAGGAAGGAAACGTGTGCAGCACCTTACCAGCAAGTGCCAGGGAAAGTGTTATTGCCCAGAATGGAATTTAACAATACAGCAGCTGCAGGCTGTGACCAGTAGAGGGCGCACGCCACTCAACTAGAAAAAAGGATTCTTCTGATCACAGACCAAGCCTCATCCTCAGATTAAAACATTAGCTACCTGACTAACCTACTTTACAGTTCACACCTTCCAGAGGGGCTCCCTGTGGTTCTTCTAATAGTTTTCTAAATAAGACACAAGATCTTTATGTTGAAATATACAAAATAATCAACCACATATGGGGTTTCCCTGTACAGAGGACTGAAGGTGGTGCCTGGGTGGGGTTTACTATTCCAGCAGCCTGGAGCGATGGGTACAGCTGTAGCTTCAGTAGGACTTTTCTCATGATCACGTATCATGATGTGACACAGCTGGAGGCACAGCAGCTGCATTTTGCTTGTACAGTTGTACAGATGTTACAACACTAGGTGTGGAAGGGATTTCACTCATATTGTGATCGGAGACTCTACATACTGTACGAGCTGAACAATCAGAATCTTTTGATTGTTGTTTTGTGCGATTTTGAAAATGTAGCAACATTAGTTCGGAGTCATAAAGTAGTCACGTCGGGGCATTTGAGGTTCTTGGCCATACAGTTTAATATGGAAGCGTACACGGGACTATATTCAAATGATAATGTAAACTTGTAATTCCACAATAGTATTATAATTTTCCACATACTGTTTGTGTTATTTGAGTAAAAACGAAAATGCAATAATCCAATTTTCATTTTCACATGCTCGTATGGGCGTTCTATGACTATATTAAAAGGAAAATGAAAACTGCATTTGACATTTCATTTTCAAAGACTTAACCTGCTGCACAGTGGGCAATATTCAAATGCAATAAGCGAAACAGTCTGTGCATTTACATTTACATTTTTTTGTCACTAGCTCTTTTGGGCTCAACATGAAAATGAACATAAATCTGTCAGTGCTCTCCTCGAGGCGGGACTTCAGTTTGGACGTCACTTGCTTTAATCTCTGCTGCTTTGCTGGTGTGTGTAGTCCACCTGTGGCAGAAAGGCGAGAAGGCCTCACTGGCTGCTGGATTACTGTACAAACACACGACGTTATCACTGCATTCACTGATTGTAGTGAAACTAGTGATATGGGGCTGAATCTGATGAATCAGACCACAAACGAGACAATGAGTTGGAGAAACGATAGTCAGTGAGGCCCAGCCGCCTTGTGAACACGTGTAGTCCGTGTTCATTAAAGGATTTTTCATTTTTAACCATCTACTTGAGTGCCTGGGATTGGATTTTTTCTGCTACACCCTACATATGGATGAGGATATATATTTTCCATTTTAAAGTTGTTATTTGAGTAAACCGGCCGTTTAACAGACGGAGATAGAGACTGTCGTTTAGCTGCGTCAAAGCAGTGCGAGTATGTCCGTACGAAGTCTGTGTCTGGTACAGTAGCTGTCAACATGTTCAGAGAGCGGGTCGGTATTTCTGTGGTGATGCTCACAGACCCTCCCTTCACTGACGGAGACACACTAAAAAGTGGACAAAACACCCAATAGTTTTTTTTATTGCCATTGTGCATGAACTTTGACACTGCAGGTTACACAAGGAGTATCATGTAGTGAGTTGATGAACACTCTGACCTGCCAGTGATGTGCTCGGGTCACTCTCAGTGCTGGTTTTGTATCAGTTGATGGCTTTAGCAACAAACTACTTGCTGATCCAGCCCCCATGCTCAAAACCAAAGGAATGCAAGATGAGACGCTTGTGTCAAAGAACGGACAAGATCCGGGACGACAATACCTTTTTTTCCCTATTATTGCACACATCTAGGTTACCAATGCAGAGTATATGTGGGACATTGGGAAAGCCATAGCTCTTGGTAAGGTGCTGAAATGTCTTATTAAGAAACCACAACATTGCATTGAGCCTCTTTAAAAGCCACATATATACAAAATATGAATGAAGCGTCAATGCAGGGATTCCACAAGCACACCAGATATCAAAATATATGGGGGTTATATTTCACGCTTGCAAATTAAAGTTGAGGGACATTTATACTTGGGCAGGGTGATGCTCTTTTCACGGCCTAGAGGACGGCGTTCTGCACAGAACACACGAGATGTTCAGAAGGTGTTGTTGTTTGGTGGTAGCATCAGGGTGCCTAAAACATTCAGTAATACCAGACAGACAGTGAGAGGGAGGCAGGCCAGTGTGATCCTTTTATCTGTGCATGAAACAGATGAAGGCGCTACTGTAAGTGCAACCAAACATCTCTTAGTACTGTAGCTAGTCTCTCACAGCGATCAAATCAAAAGGCTGAGAGATATTTCAGGAATGAATCATCATGAGCCTATTTATGTCTTGGATGCTAAAATCTCATGGAATGCATTTAATGGAATAGCAATTATCTGAATAATCGGAAGTTTGGATATGCAGATTAGAGTTGGAAGTTGTACAAACATTCATCTTGTATGGCTAGACTTCAGTTTTAGCTTGTGCGAACCGTGTGGCTACATCCACTGTTGCCTAGGGCTGGGTATCGAACCTCAGTACTTTCCTAGCACTAGTTATGCAAAACTGTCAAAAGCAGAAAGCTGGCATTAAATGCTTACTCAGATTTGTAATGTTCTTCACTTATTCTTTTATCACACAGTTTCTGATTCTGATCTTTGGCCACTTGGGGGCAACAGAACAAGCTGAAAACACAGACATTATTTACCTTCTAAAGTTGTTACAGCTAATGGGTTACTTATTTACACGTCCAGCAGACACAAAGCAACACTAACATTCCTCTGGAGTCGTGTTTGTGTCCACCTGATGAATGAAAGTCTCCACCAACCCCTGAGAAAGATATCTTGCTTATTAGCTGTTAACTGTTCCACTTTCTTTGCCAGCTAGTCACTAACTTGGTCTGTAGACTGTTGGGTGATGGGCAGGTAGCATGCAGAGGGAGTGTGTGGGCCTCAAAACCAAAACAATGAGCTAAAAGAGGCTAAAACTCTCCATAGAACTGGGAGGACTGGGGGGCCGAGGGGAGGGGAAGAGCCTGTGGGTTTGTCACTACAACCGACCCCTTTCACATCACACATCGCCATTTGATCCATTTTTGACATAAAAATATTGATTAGTGCTTTAAATCATAATTTTGCCAATCATGCTTGGGGCTATGCTGTATTTTATTTAGGCAAAATTCGTCTGCAAGCAGCTGCGTTTAGAAAACGTAACATTTGAGAGCCTCAGCTTCTTTTGTCGAAAAAAAAAAAAAAAGGGTTTCGAATAAGGTGCTGAAATCTTAAAAAATATCTAACGATACCGCCCTGCTGTTCCCCTTGCTGCCACACATTTTAGTAAAAAAAAAAAAAAAAGTCACTACCACGTATAGTTTGTTGGTATCTTTCACCAGAATCCTGTATTTATTAGCGCCCGACCGATACATCATAGGGCTAACACTTATTATTCAAAATTCAAACTAATGCTTGATGTGAGAAATCAGTTGAGCCTGTGGTGCTGTGTCTGAAATCTAAAGGCAGCTAGTGCCGGGTGAGTTATTAGAATGCAAAGACAGGCTGTCTGCCCTGTTGTCCCGCTGCTCTCGCTCTTCTCTTCGCTAACGCAACACGGAGAAAACTAGCAAGTCGTGCGGAACAGATAACCATGACACCAAACCATCTGGGAGAGGTAACGTGAGGAAGCGCTTTGGAATTGATGCCGTCGATGGGAAAAAAACATTTACAGACAGGGCTGTCTGCTGACTTTTAAAAATGCAACTGCCTTACGTTAGCATTACCATGACATCAAAGCGTGGCAGTGCATGCGCATGAACAAAAGTCAATTCAACAACATTTTGAGATTAGGCAAAGTGGGCTGTGGTTGAATTCATTCTTAAGAATTGCACGTTCGCTCTCATCCTTTCAAAGCAGATGTTTTGAGGTGACAGCCCTAATGACTAGTAGCTAATGGTGGTGCATGATTAGCTTGTGCTACTGTTCTATTTGACTATGTGACTTTTAAAAGAGGAAATAACACATTCTTCCTCTTAAAATTGAAAATTTGAATTCATAAGCACCAAAACACAGTCTTGCTCAATTCAGTACACTTAGACTTATTTTAGTGCTACAGTCCTACTTGGTCTGGTATGACTGCTAGCTTATGGTGGCTAATATTAGCAAACTTTAGATAAATATTGCTGTGTAACTGACATTACTGAGTCGGTCTGCTGATTTTGATGACTCTTTACTTGTGCTACTGTTACATAATGTTTATGCATTTGCAAGTATCCCGTAACTGTTACTTGTACCAAAAATGGCCGCTGTTCAGCAAAAGTTACATATGTTCACAGAGACCGGAGAAAACAGCAGCAGGATATCTTATCAAGTCTGATGCTTTGGGGTGCTTTCAGATCAATTACTTGTTAGCTCTCATTCATTCAAACAGCTCTAAAACATCTGCCAGTCCAGTTGTATTGACTGATATCTTATCACAGATATTTTGGCTGATAGACCACTAGAGAGATTTTTCAAATTGGAAATGTCCTGCTCGGTACATATCTGGGCCGGAATTATTCAATAATCCAACTTCGAGGGATTCTCGTCAAAAATGTTTGTGTTCGTGTTAAAAAAAAAAAAAAAAGCAATATCTGCCAATATATTATCTTTTTTTAAACTCACAAATATTGATATCGATCTCAGAAATCTAGTATCGCTCGGGCTCTGGTCTTGATTAAATCAGGTTAAGTTGCACAATCTGGATAAGAAAACTGAGGTTTAACTTATCAAATAAGATCATTCCTAGCTCAGAAAAATGTTTGTACAACTACACCTCAAATCTGCACCTGTAAAAAAACCCAAATGCTTCAGTTTGATTGTATCTTCATGTGACGGTACCGCAGACTCGTCCACTTGTGGTCCACTGTCAGCGGGCTCAGAAGAGCCAATCACACATTGTCTTCAGGCTTAAATAACAGCCAGCCACTGTACGTCCTCCAAGTCTCTGTCCAGCATGCTTCCGTCAATACACACACAGCCACTAATGCCATCACTCAGTGTGTGTGGTCCGTACAGTATCCCACCACCAGTCAAAGAAGGCGACCATGAGGGGATGCCCACTACTTTAACCCTTTACCCTCTGCAGCCGGCTATAACGAGTCTAGTCTCAGACTGGACCCTGGAACAGAAAGGAATGATTTGTCTGGGAATGAGAAAAAACAGGAATAAATGACAGTGAATCTGTTCTGCTTAGTCAAGCTGCAGATATTTGTATGGACATACATTCCAAATTACCTGAGTATAGACTCTGATTGTGAAATACCTGAAGCACGGCCAGATGCAGACACTGTGCAACCAATTTGAGGCCATTTTGTCCTTTTTCTCTTTGCCAAATCATTCTCTCATAGCATTTTTTAGAGAGGGTTTAACAATGTGACCTGGATAGTGTAAACATAATCCTGAATAGTACAGCTGTTTTTCCTGTCCGGTATATAGCAATACAACAATACACAGTTTTGGATTTTTTTTTTTTTTTTAAAAACGAGCATTTTTCTTTTTCATAGAGATATATGTGTATATATATATGTTTAGAGAGCTTATTCATACTGTGAATGTTGAAACAGAACACATCACATAATTTAATCAGAAATATACTACCAGTTTAAAATGCATGCCCCTCCCCCCATCCATAGTGCTCCATTCTTCCCTCTGATGCCTGCATATGATAACCTTTAACCATCAGGTCCTTCCCTGCCAACAACAGCTCAGACATTATGCAGGACAGAACATGAAGGTGGCGAGTCTTTGTGGTGGCGGTGGTGGTTATTCGGGACATTGTTGCTACGTCATGCAGAGATGGGGGGGTGGAGGGGGTCAGCACAGAGAGACGGAGGCTCCCCTGGCAGAGCAGAGGGAGGTGTTGGTGGGACAGTCAGTGGTGATGGTCGGTGGTCGCTAGCGTGGATCCCCGAGCCAGAGGCCAGCTCTGCTCAGGTCTAGCTGATGGCCGGGCTGTCTGTCTGGGGGTCTGCAGTCTCTGAGGGCAAGCCGGGCTCCTCCGGGGGGTCGTCTGTGCTGGTGCTCGTGGAGACCTGAGTGGGGGCGCCGTAGAGCAACGTGGCCCCCTGGGGCTCTGAGACAGAGCCTGCCTCCGTGTTGTCCTCGTCCTCCTCGGGCTCCAAGGCGGGGATGAGGTGCAGGGAACCGGGTAGTTTGACGGGGCAGAATGCCGAGCCCGTCGGGATGAAGTTGACCTTATTTTTGTCCGGGCAGGAGAAGAGGGGGACCGATGCCGACGTGGACTGCCTGGAGCTGCAGAGAAACATAGGAGGATCACACATTCCCGAGGCAGCAGAGAGGTGTTTAAATTCAACACAAGTATCAAACGGTCAATACCTCATCTCCTCAAAAGCTTTAATCTTCTCACAGCCCTCTGGCGGCTCCCGCTTGAACATGTAACTGTTGTTGGGTTTGGGCGAGGAGGCAAACTTGGGCAGTGGTGAGCTGCTTCCACTGTCTGTGAACAGAGATACAGGGCAGATACAGGCTTGAGGGCAATCGACACTGGCAGTGTTTCTTGAAGCGTTTCTGGAGCATTTTTGATGTCCAGCACTCATCCATCTCACAGAGTAGATGCACTACAAAATGTAACAATTCACACTGATTCCAATGTGACCCTACTTCTTTTTTTTTTTTATCGTTCTGACTATTTTTTTTCTTCTCTGGGGTACTTAGTGAAGAATCTCCACAGGCAGCTGTTCAAATCACACAAATCTCCTGTCTACATATATTTGTCAACTTACCAATTTCTACAATGGCTGATTAAGGCCCACAGTTTCACTATGAGCTTTCTGGCTTCACTATGGGCATAAAAAATAAATGAATCACTAAATAACAGTTTTCTTCCTGTATACTTCCTCATAGAGCCTATTTGAAAACAATTTCCCATGAAAAGACCAAAACCAACAATGTGTTAGTCTGCCTCTCAGTACTTTGACTTCCCTACCCTTCCATTGATTCCTACTGAAGATGTAAATCTTTAAAAAAAACCTCACAAATGTATAGTTTCATTTTTTAATTTCCTACAACAGCTGCTGATGTAGTCACTCAAACAGGAGGAATTTGTTGGGGACTATTTTCAGCTGTGGATTAACACACATTTGGTGCTCTAGTGAGTGTTTGGGGCAGCAGGACGGTGTGTGTGGGATAGATCAAAATAAACTACAGTGTGTGTGTTCATGGTGATGAAGGAACATGTGACCCGGTGCGACGGTGCGGCTCACTGATGTGTTTTTAATAGTTTTTGGACAGCAGTGGAGCTCTGTGGCTCAGAGGAACACAATACTAGTATACACATTCGTTGTTGGTTTGGTCTGCACGTGGGATTTGTTTACAAGAAGAAAAATATACAATACCACCATCCTTTAAATATTGGACAATATTCTGTGCATACTAGCTGGAATAATATGTCACAGCTAATAAAACAGCTGTGGCAAGAGGAGCCAAACCAGCAGCAGCTGACTCAACATGCTGTACTGTGCGTCTCAAGCAGCAAATGACTTTGTCAGAGCTTTACAGCCCGCTGTCCCAAGTCTCAATGGCTTGTGCCACAATGCTTCTCATATTAAGAAATCCATATTCTAAGCAGCCAAAAGTAGCATGCTTGTTCAAGTTAGCATGCCTTCAGCTCTGTAGTAGGAAACACACATTCTTCTTTGAATGTAGATAACAATGCGTCCCCTACTTATAGAATATAGGCTATAAAAGTAAAAACAACAGACTAAGGCAGTGGAAATCACTGCTGTGGGATATCAAATGGAAAAAGCAGACATACATATGTCACTTCAGTCTGCCCTAGATTTAACTGAATGCATTCCTTTCTAAAATTTCAGAGTTATGACTGGACTGGTCTAATAACATGAACACACGGACCCCAGCGGCCCATTTACTTGCCCTTCAACAGTAATCTGATGCTCCTTTACCTTTATCCCGGTCGTACAGCAGATCCTCTGTGGAGTAAGGACTGCCGTCATGTGATCCTGGCGGGCAGGCAGGCGAGGGGCAGGGCGACAGGCTGGAGCAGCTGCTGGACCGGCCGGGGGCCGAGGGAGTCTGGGTGTCGACGCTGCGGGTGCTGCTGCTGCGCTGCTGGGGAGGGAAGGGTGCCCGCCGCCCATCAGGAACCTCCAGGGACTGCAGAGTCCAACAGGAGACAGACAGCAGGGAAGAAGAACAGAATTCTAATCCGAGCCGAGACAAGATGAGTCAAACAAGAGTTAGAGTAACACACAGGTTTACTGACACTTTGGGGTGAGAAACTCCATCCCCGTATGACGTGAAATGAAAGAGAACCCCACCTTGAGCTCCTCCTTCTCTCCGTTGTCCTTGATGAAGACCTTCTCCAGCTCATGGTTGATGCCCTCCATGCTGCTGGGCACCCTGGAGATGGACGGCTTTGGCACTGTGATGTTGGACAGCGGCATCTGGGCCGACTTCGACATGGAAAACTGCTGCAGAACACACACACACACACACACACACACACACACACACACACACACACACACACACACACACACACAGGGTGTCTGATTAAGAAAAGGCGTGTCCTCCACTCCACCTGGCCAAAGCTTCATGTATTTGAACTGTTTCAAAACCTGATATAATGTGAGCGGCTGTATTTACAACAGTAAATAGTGTGTGTGTCTGTGCTGCTGACTAGAGAAAGTCTCTCTCACTGAATCTCGATGGTTTGGAGTTAAGTTTTACTCCTGTGTCCGTCTGTGTTTGACTGTTTACTGATCGCTTTGAGCTGTTATGGAGATGTGTTACTGCTGATACAAACCTAACACTTCCTGCTGCTGCTTCACGTTAAAATGTATAAAATTTAAATTCAATACCTGCTTAGAGAATATACAAAATTTCTTTATGCAAGTGTCACCTCTAACATATAGCCTGCAAACCAGTTCAACTTAAGCTAACCTTATTTGTTACTCTAGGGCAACATTTCTGTCATTGAATCTTACCAGACTGACGTCATCTGTCTAATGTCTAATATCATGTTGACAAAAATTAAGTCAGAGAGGATTTTTCAGGCAGTGCACTACCTGAACGTGGCTGGCTGTGGAGCTGTGGTTGGGAGTGCTGGTGAGGGCAGTGTAGGTGATGGTGTTGTACGGGAGGGGGGACAGCCGGTCCTTGTCTTTACTGTGACGTCCTCCTTGTTTACTGCGCTGGAGCTGCTGCCGGAGCTTTGCGATCTGCTGGAATCAAACGGGGAAGAAGGGAAGACATAGGAGAGACATAAGCATTTAGCAGTTAGGCGGACCAGGAAGTACTTATACAAGTCAATACATAACTCTATAGTATAGCATAAGGTGTCCTGCCCTGTCACACTTTGTTGTAGTGATGTTGCTGTGTGATCTCAGACACTGTGCTAGTAGCTGCTGCTCCCAGTTTAAAGAACATTAGCTAACAACTCTTTTCAACTGAGAATACAATGACAGTGGTCCTGGTAGCGAATACCAAAGTAAATTGAAAGTGGCTATAAGTCTGATTACGCTATCATCCCCGAAGCTAAAGAGAACCAACACTACAAACTGGTTCGGCTTGGGACCTCTGTGACCTTTTCATATTTTCATTACTATATTCATACTTAAGTGGCTTGTTTGCTTGATGAGCAGCAACAGGTTTTGTTTTCTTGAAAGAGGAGAACTGAGCAAACTCCATCTGCTGATGAAGAGTGCGAGATGTGTTTGAAAGCTTCGGGAAAAAGCTAGTAAGTGGACCTTGTGTTAAGATTTGCTTTATAAAAGAAAAAAACAACACAAAAACAAATGAATAAATCCTGCCAACCTGAACGCTCACAGCGTCACAGCATCAGAACACTGCGGTTTCTTTCTTGCTCCTAAACGAATCCGAGTCACCGGCCTTGTACACAGCAGGCATTTGGACTTGTTATAGCAGGAAAAGCACAGGTGGAACTAATAACATTAATGATGGCTCTGCTCCAGAAATGAGGAAATGCAATGCAGCAACTGATAATGTTATTAGTTACACCTGCGCTCGACAAGTCAAAATGTCTGCTTTGACGGTGGTCACCCTACTTTTTCTTCCCATGTTTCCTATGTGTCTCCACTGTCTCTAATAGTTTTACATTCTCAATAGGAAGTAAACCCAGAAAATGGAGATGCATGCTATTGACCAAACAGTCCACCAGGTGGCACTGTTCGCAGTGCAGCTGGCAGAAATGGCACAGGCATCGCCTGCACTGTCACTCGTTCTTTGTACTCTGGCTCTGCCACGAACATAGACAAAGTCATTTCACACAGGGTAAAGCTTTTTCAAATAAAGCTTTCACAGCGATATAAATATACAGATAGTGGTATCTGTATGTACCGGTTGAAGTCCGTATTAAATCCAGTAAAAGAAAAAGGGGGGTGAGTCTGTTGTGAACGTGTAGAAGTTAACCTCTGCTAAACCTAGTTATACTTGGCGCTTCTTGCGCGTGTCTGACAGAGAGATGGAGGAATTCCCAGTCCACCGCTGTACAGCAGGACTCCAGAACATGCCCATACATGTTCCCTCACACGGCCCTGACGCTGGCCCTCTTTACTGTAGAAATGCAACACATGCACTGCTTATCAGTGCAAGCTCTGTGTGAAATGGCTGTTATGTGATCCCTATATCAGAGCCACTGAACCAGTTACACAGTGTAGTCCTGCAAGTTTTTGTTTCCCTCTCAGCCTTCACTCAGGTCATGCACTTCTAAGGTTTTCTGCAACAGACAGAGACAGAGAGTGAGGTTTTTCATAGCAATACTATCTATAAGTTAAACACACAAATAGGTATTCAAAGGCTAAAAGTCAAAGAAAGATGCAACTGGACAAAACGAGGAATTTGAAGATGTAGCCTTGGTCTCTGAGCACTTGTGATGGGCATTTTTCAGTTTTCTGATAAATTATACAATAACAATTAATTGAAAAAAAAAACTGATACTGAAAATAATCATTAAGCCTTAATAATTAGCCTAATTTTGTGTATGAGGATTACGTTTTCTTATTTTTTCCACAGTAATCATCTCACAACCCCTCAGATTCAACTCAGGTTGGGAACTCTGCATGAGATCCAACTGGAAGCTCCAAAAGCCAGTCAATGGCCCTTTGAGCTTCGATTATTTTGGTACATAAACTATATAAACACTAACAACAATAATGGATTGCATCTCAATCAGGATTTGATGAAACCAGCGGTACTATAACCATGGAAGCTTTACCATATTCCTGCTCGACTGTGGAAAATGACTCACTATCTTAAAGTTACAGAGAGCCAGAAGTAAGAAAACCTCAAACTTATTCAGCAGTATGTGTGCAGTTCACACCATAACAGGGAACAATGTAATCTTGTTGTTTATTTAATATTCCTGTTTTTAGCATCCTTTACCAAAGACTATTTCCCATAAGCTAAAGAGCATTTGGGGTTAAAAGTCTCCAGATCGACAGAATGAGGCAAGTCTATGGACAAGTGGCTGCTGCTCGACAGACATAGATGTAATAATAACCAAGCAAAGAGGGCGGAGCAGAGTGGATGTTTTAGTCAGCAGAGAACACAGCTAAAATGTTGGAAAGATGACGTTGGAAGAGAGCGCGGGTGGATGTGATGGACATGGACGTGTTTATTGTGGCTAAAATTTACCCGTGCTGTTGCACTGGTCAAGTTTCATGGGAGCTGATTGTACGCTAACAAATGAAGTGCTGTAGTTAATGCTCGTATAATATGGATGGTAAACCTCACCAATGAAAGAATCCGTGAGCGACAGATTTACAGAAGCTAGTGGAAAAGCATCCCAGAACTGACGTCAGGACTTCGGCTCTCAATAATCCTTAAGCTTTACTGTAAATACAGAAGAGGAACTGAAATATTAATAAACAAGACTAAAGAACACTTTTAGCGACAACAATGTTTGCGCTTCCAAATCCCCAACACCGGAGTCCTGTATGTGCATGCATTGTTTCCTGTAAATCCCTTGTTTGTGGGTACGCAATTTGAACCCTGCGAGGGAAAGGCGGCCTCCGCCACTAACCAGTGGTGGAAAGCAACTAAGTACATTTACTCAAGTACTGAACTTAAAGCTGGAGTGCGGGACTTTTACATATAAATGAACATCCGTTACATTTAAGCCCTTGCCAAACGAGTTCACACAATGCTGGTTAAGCCTATCACCGCCAGGTAAATCTCCCTGTATACTGGAGTTTTTAAATCTGATGTCTGTGGCGACATTCCCGCTCTGGCAGTAATGATGCGTTTTACGCCAACCAGCAATGATTGGTTTGCCAGAGTGGAAGCGGGGAGCAACCCAGAGCCATGTAGAGAGCTCCGCGATCCGCCATTGCTGTAAAAGAAAATGGTCCATTGGAGAAAACGTTTATTAATGTGAATTGTTTATTATTTATTGTGGTTATTTATGTTTATTACGATTGGATTGTATGTGAATATGTTGTATTATATGCAGTCATGCCAATAAAACCACTTGAATTGAAATTGAACGAAGATGACACAACGCTCTCTCTACACGGCTCTGGAGCAACCGTAGCGACGGAGTAGGCTACAGCAACTAGGAGTATTGCAGAGCCTATGGTGGAAAAACCCAAGAAGCGTCCAAGAAAAGTTTCTGATGCTCCAGATTAAAAAGAAACTCAGCGTTCAGAGGAAGGATTACAGTCAAAAAAAGAAAGGGATCGACAGCGAGGACAAACAGGGATAACCATTGGTGTAGCTTTAGCTTTTCCTCGTTGGAGAGCGCTGAGAGACGGACTGAGGGCAGACTCAGATGTCCCGTTACTGCTCTTGGACAGGTTGGTAAAATATTTGGAGTTTACTCCACTACATTCATCTGACAGATAGAGTTACCGGTTACTTTAACATTAAGATTTCACATAAAATACATAGAATTATCTTATCTCATATTATCAAAATATGACACACTATTAAAGATTAAACTACCCAACTGTATATAAAGTAATTAAAACTAGCTCCATCTCGACCAGCTACCACAGTAAAATGCAACTTACACATGTAATATATCAGTAAAAATAATCCAATATAATATATAATAGAATATCAGTCACAGGGGCCATTTTCCTGCATTATGAGTACTTTCACTTTGATACTTTAAGTACATTTAGCTAATAATACTTCTGTACTCTTACTTGTACTAACAACGAAGAACTATATAGAGTGGCAATTGCATTATTCAAATACACTGAATGGCTATTGCCAGCCATAAATAGTATCAAAAAACAGGGTCTGATCTGAAAATCAAATCCCGGATCATAAGTTTAACGACAAAACTTGCATAAAACTGATTCTCACTTGTTACTAAACGTATTTCGAGGATCACAAACCAAACAATGGCACAACAGGGAGTTTCAG
The DNA here is from genome assembly GCA_027580175.1 of Siniperca scherzeri. Lineage (NCBI taxonomy): Eukaryota > Metazoa > Chordata > Actinopteri > Centrarchiformes > Sinipercidae > Siniperca > Siniperca scherzeri. Next base: position 3,257,104 of record CM050847.1, read on the forward strand.
GCTGTGGTAGGATATTTTGGCTTTGATTGCTCAATGATGCTTCATTATGTTGGGATTCAGGTAGGGCAGGTTTGGTTATTAGCAGAAATACCAAATATATTTATGAATATTAATACAATTATTAATATTATCAAAATTATTAATATGGATGAATAATTACGGGGCACCACCCTGGGATCAGGGACCAATAAGCAAATGTGAAAAACAGTCTCAAAGTGGCTGTCCACCTAAAAGGGCTGACATTTAAGGTACTATCTTACATTAATAAGGGGGACAGTGAAGGGTGAGATCCGAGCACTGACCGTCGCAGCCAGCTGTTATCACAACACGTACACACAATAAGCACAGGCAACTGCTCTTTAAAAGATACAATAGTGTTTATTTAACCTTAGCCCTGATTCACAATCAATAACTTCAACAGTCAATAACCACTACCGTCTAGTCTAAAGCAAGCATTTAAGATGTGTGTGTGTGTATGTGTGTATGTTGGGGTGCGAGGAAGTTGGCGGACGTGACCACATGGGTCTTCGTCACACACAGAGCCAAAATGGCAGGCAGACCCACGAAACTCAAACAAAGGGACAGAAACAAAAAGGACAAGTTCTAATTGTCCTCAAGACAGCGGGCAGCTTAGCTAGCTAAGCTCTCATGCTATCTGGCTATCTGGGAAGTGTGTGTAAGTGTATATGTACGTGTATAGGCATGTGGGTTAGTGGAGAGGAAAGAGAAAGGAAGCACACAGAGGTAGGCACAAGGAATCTCAAATGCTGTGGTAAAGCACAATAGCTGCCTCTTTATCGCACAGTAACCCGGCAGCAAACATTCATCCACCAGTTGTGTCGCTGGACTTTGGTCTGATAAAGCACAGTTATTAGCTTCCACAGTGGATAAAGCTAACACAATTAAACGGCCAACAGCGTGGTCCCGATACAAAATGGAACGTGCTAACACAAAGAAAAACACACAGCAAAACAGGACACGGCGGTCCGTTACCTTCCAAATAAGCGAACGCAATTCACAACAATGAAGCTTAGATGAAATAGCACAGTTATAAAATCTCTCTCAGCCCAGACACAAGCCTCTTACTTGAAAATCACTCTTGGTTAGCGATTGTATACGTCAGTCCGTTTGGGTTATCCGGGGAAGTCCTCTCGAGCTCGGATATTTATTTTTTTATTTTTTAGCGCGCGTGCGCCAATGTGCATGCTGCCTGTTGCCATTGCTCCGTCTCGTCGTCTTACTTTTTCCAACTTTTAGCTTTCCTTTTTCTTCAAAACCTGAGTAACTTTTGCGTAAGTATAATTTAAACTATGCTCTTTACGAAAATGAGAGTAGAAAGTGTTTTGGTATTTTTTTTCGCCATGGAACCTTTTCTCCTGCTACTCAGTCAGGGCACCGCTGCAGATCAGCTGTTTGGCCGCATTGTTTACACCAGGGAACAGCTGATCACGCTGAAGCCGAGCGGCATGGTGCCCAGGACAACCGATGTCCCCACTGAGATCTGGAGGAGGACACACCGAGGATGCAGAGTGGAACGAAGCGGCGAGGGAAGAGAGAGGGGTGCAGACAAAAGAGACTTAAGAACAAGAGATTGAAGCCGTGTCTGCCTTCTCTCGTCATGGGCAACGTGAGACCGCTGGCGAATAAAATGGACGAGCTAACGGCGTTAGCCCGGAGTCAGATGGAGTTCCGTGAGTGTAGTTTGTGTGTGAATTGTTGTGGCTGTTTACATCCCCCCCTCTGCTAACCCGGCATCAGCGTGCAACACCATTCACACCGCCATAGCACAAATACAGAATCAACACCCGAGTGCACTCATATTAATCTCGGGTGACTTCAACCATGTCAGTGTTTCAACAACACAATTTCACCCAGTATGTGAGTTGTCCTACTAGAGAGGAGAGGACACTGGACCTGCTGTATGCTAATGTTAAGGACACATACAGCTCTTCCCCCCTACCCCCAGGTAGGCCAGATCACAACCTGGTTTACCTCAAACCCTGCTATGTGCCTCTGGTTAAAAGGCAGCCTGCGACCACAAGGACAGTGAGGAGATGGTCGGAGGAGGCCTACGAGACACTGCAGGAATGTTTTGAGGTGACAAACTGGGATGCACTCTGTGAGCCTCATGGAGAGGACATTGATGAGCTCACTGAGTGCATTACTGGCTACATTAACTTCTGTGTGGACTGCAATGTCCCAACTAAGATTGTCCATTGTTACCCGAATAACAAATTGTGGGTAACAAAGGACATCAAAGACATCCTGAATGCCAAGAGGAGGGCCTTTACTGATGGTCATAGGGAGGAGGTGAGGGAAATCCACTCAACACACTCAAGAACACTCAAGCTGTCTACAGGAAGGGCCAGAGCCGCCTCTATTTTCTGAGGAGGCTGAGGTCCTTCAACATCTGCCGGACAATGCTGAAGATGTTCTATGAGTCTGTGGTGGCCAGTGCTATCCTGTGTGCTGTTGCATGCTGGGGCAGCAGGTTGAGGGTAGCGGACGCCAACAGGCTCAACAAACTGATCCGTAAGGCCAGTGACATTGTGGGGGTGGAGCTGGACTCTCTGGCGGTGGTGTCAGAGAGGAGGATGCTGGCCAAACTACATGCCATCTTGGACAGTGTCTCCCACCCGCTCCATGACGTGCTGGTCAAACAAAGGAGCGCCTTCAGCGGAAGACTCATCCCCCCAAAAAGCACCACAGAGCGCCACAGGAAGTCATTCCTGCCTGTGGCCATCAAACTCTTCAACTCCTCCCTCTAAGAGTCAGTCTGTATGACCCGAAGTCACTAAACTGGACATTGATCATTACATCTCTGCCATACTTGAATAATTGTGCAATTCTCTGTGTACTACTCTTCCGTGCAATATTTAGTTTTCCCATGTTAGTTTTTCCTATTTATTGACATTGATATTATTTACCTCCATTACTGCTGTGCAACATCTTAATAACCTCAATAAGCTACACTTAACTCGACAGTACATGCACCACTACTTATTACTTATTACTTATTTTATTACATTGTATTATTATACTGTATTATCATCATCAACCGGTAAACCCGCTTGGTACTTCACACTTATTTTATCTTATACCCACCTGGTACTTCATTTATTTTCTGACCTGTTTTTATAGTGTTTTATAGTGTATTATTTTTTTTGCTAGTACTTTCTCCTGTGTGCACTGACGTAAAGGCGAGCTGCTGTAACAAAGAGTTTCCCTTCGGGGATCAGTATTTCTGATTCTGATAATGAGATCCCCCCTTGATAACGCGAATGTAGCCCCGACTCGTCACACCTCTAAGCACCATGTGTGGAAACCAGTTGCAATGCTTTATCTCTCCACCAGGAGAAGCAGTGATTATGGAAGCAGAAACTGTTTACTGCCATCAGACTGCTGTAACCATTTAACTTCAAGTTTGCCGCTGGACATTTTCATGTCGTCAGTGCCCCTGGAATCAGCTGTTCTTATCATATTCGACTGTGCTTCCCACACAGAGCATACTTTTAGTGAAGCACTTGTTATTATCATATCATAAAGATAATAAAAATCATTTTGTAAAACACTGATACAGATAGCTGTCTTATGTCCTATGCATTAGCTAACATAAAATATAGGTTATTGTTCAAATTTACGGCAGAAAGAGACACGCCTCTAGTTACTGATTATGCCTTCTATTACGTGCCATGAAAGCGCCAAGAGATGCGTTTTTCAACAGAAATGCGTGAAAAATGAAAGCAATACCAGATGGGAAATTAATTATATAAATAAAGACGTAACTGTGTGCGACACTCATCTGTGGAGCTGACTTTATCTGCAGTGGTACAGCAACACGCCGAGACAAACTGTCACAATGTTTTATACACAAAGAAAGAAATAACTGAATGTATTGCGTCTGCCAAATTTACATCAAGGCACGAATAATTAAGAATTTGTCGTACACAGCATTTCTCAAAGTTTATGAAGTATCCCCTCATCAACTCACAAACCTGCATGATTTTTTAAGGGTGTTTGGGGACTCTCTCCCCAGGTGACAAAGGAGTTTATTGTGGTTACTGTTTAAATGGTGAAATCAGTTGAAACAGTGTGCTCACAAGCATCTGCTGCTTATCTTGGCAGGTAAGAGCCAAACACAGCATTAGCATTACAGTGCACAGATTTTCACACTGAACGTAAGAGCCTTTGTAACACTACAAATTTGGTGTAATCTGTTAGTTACTGTAGAGCCCAAACACAGCTCTTCATTTTTTTTGTTTGAACTTTATCTTGATATACCTGATGCAAACACAAACCCATTGAACAAAAAAAAAAAAAAAGTGTTTTGTGAATGGAGCATGCAAATCTATTTCACTGCCACTGTTAATACAGTCTAAATTAGAAATAAAAAAACAATTCATTGTGATCCTTGCTCAACAAATAAATACTGGTAGTTGGGAATAATATTGATAATAATAATAGTGCTGAATTTTGGGGAAGTGTGTCTAAAATGATGCGCTGAACTTCCAAGTCATTAAGGTGAAATGTGAGGGTAATTTCAGGGTTTATGCTGTTAAAAATATGTGAATAATAACTTCTGAAAACTAGACCGCCAGCAAACATTACTGAAGTTCCAGCAACTACTGTAAGTGGGAAACATACTGTCTAAACCATGGCCTAAATAAAGAAACATGACTCTGCAGTGTACTGTGGGCCGGCACACATTGACCTGACTCTAGAGAACAGCAGCCCCGTGTTGATGTGTGGAGCTTGAATATTGTCACTGTGGCTTTGTTCTGCATTTGGTGGAGCTCCATCAGCTGGGCGTGGCTCTCCTGTTACCAATGTTTCCTGGATGTCCACTGATTTTGCCTTGTCAATGACATGCTGTTCAAGTTTCAAGGGGAATGAGACCTTGATCATGTTCACAACTATGTTTGTCACTATGCGAGTCAACAGCAGCTTCTAAGCCCTCTGCTTCTGCAACAGCTGTAACTGCGTATATTTCATTAATTCAATGGATGCAATCAAAATTCAATCTTCACGTTTCTGCTTTTGCTCTTGCCTTGGCTGCGGCAGAACTAGTGGATGAAGCACAGGACTGTGCCTTGAATGAAGGTGCCTTGTTACATCATGGAGTATGACTGTACTTGTATAGTGCCTTTCTAATCTTCTGACCACTGAAAGCGCTTCACACACTACATATCGCATTCACATACTGTACAAAGAAACTAATTAATCATTTACACACTGAAGGCACAGCCAGGAGGTTCAGTGTCTTGCCCTTGACACTTCGACATGTGGGCTGGGGGAAGCCGGGATCGAACCGCCGACTGGTGGACGACCCGCTCTACCGCTAAGCCACAGCCGCCCCATCACATGGGCACCCACTTCCTGGTTAAAGCTCAGACAGGAGCCAAAGATTATTTCTGATACAAAATGAGCCACTAGGTGGCATTAGTGCTTACGCTTACATCAGCATACCCATGAGAGCCACTAGGCGTCACTTTTTCAACTTACAATAGTTTAACACAATTATAGAAGAAGTCCCAACTGAAACAAGAGTTTTCTTTGACTAATACAAGGTTTGCTTTGAACAAAAAAAGAAATGATACACCAACTACAACACACCTACTCTGACACTGTCATTAAGATACAGGCAGGATAAGACAGATGAGTCTGATTACACACACTAATATCCCTGCAAACACTTCTGGTGTAGATCTTTAAAGCAGCTGCTCTGCTCAGGTCTGTCCCCTCTCCTCTTCCTCCTTGTAGCTTGTCTAGTGACATCTGTGGAATCTGTATCAGCGCTGCTCCTCCTCTGCAGCCCTGTAACTCACATTAGTGAGGCCCTTATTGTTCCCTTTGCTGCAGGAGGCGGAGAGGAGCCAGCTGGGGCTTGGCTGACCATAAATTTCAGCAGGTAATGGCCATTGCAAAGAGGGGAAGTGGGTAGTTAAGAGTGAGAGAGCATTATCTGCCACCTCCCTGCTGCTGCTGAGTATCACCAGGGTGGCGCTGAGAAGGTCTGATAGTGTCGTGTTGGGTGCAGCTTCAGAAGATGTGTCTGTTGCTGCTGTACACCATCAGCACCACAAAGACACGAACACCAAACATGATGTCACACAGGAGGTTATACAGCCGGAAGCAACTGCACTTCATTCACTACTGTTTCATCACTTCTGCCAGATCGAAAACTTGTAGGTCTGAGAGTTCTTAAAAAGTCTCCATGTTTTCTCATGAGTGTTGTCATGTCATCAAAAAACTTTGACACGACTGCAGACTGTACAGAACTCAGCTGCTCGGCCGTTAACCAGGACCGAGAGGTGCGACCACGTCACACCTGTTTCAGCCTCTTTACATCGGCTCCCTGTTGGTTTCAGGATTGATTTTAAGATCTTGCTGATTACTTTTAAGGCTCTTCATGGCCTGGCCCCAGATTATATTTTAGACCTTGTAATCCCTTATGAACCTTCACGTAGTTTGAGATCTTCGGGCAGGGGTCTCCTGTCTGTTCCTGAGTCCAGGATGGAAACTAAGGGGGACAGAGCTTTTGCCATCAGGGCCCGAGGCTCTGGAACAACTTGCCCGAAGAAATGAGGCTGTCTGAGTCAGTGTCTTCGTTTAAGTCTCATCTCAAAACACATTTTTATCTGAAAGCAGATCCTGATCTTACCTGAACTGGCTGTTTCTTATTGCTTTTGTGTATTTTATGTATTTTATTTCTTTATATTTCATCATTCACTGTGGTATTTTATTTCTCTTGTTGTGAAGCACTTTGTACTTTGTTTTGATAAGTGCTCTATAAGGAAAGTTTTATTATATTATTTATTATAATGCTTTGGGGATGTAAACAGGAAGTATAACGTTGCCATGGATTCAGTGAGTTACACTATGAGCTACAACTTGAGCGTTTGCTTAGCCTATATTTGTTTACATTTTGTCAAACTGGCACCATTAAATGTATGCTGAATTAGCTATTAGTTCCTGTTTACAATGTACCTATGGATGTTCAGACAACTATCACTGGATTACTTTGATACAGAAGAAAAACATGATGATTCTCAGGCAAAAAGGTGGGGCTAACTAGAAAATGCATTTCCTGCAGAAAATCCATGTGAAAGCTGAAATGAATTCCCTGAATAGACTGAAAGTTGAAATGCTGAAAAACCTGGGATAATATTTTAAAAAAGCAAGGTAAAAAAAGTTGAATACAAGCATAAATGTCTCTAAATAGCTGAACATTTTGATATTTGAATGGTTTCTATAGCTGAAAGCAGAAGCAGTAGTCGACCGAAAAATGAACGGAAGAATAATAAGTAAGAGTGTTACCGTTTGGGACTTTCAATTTTGAAAATACAGCGTACTATAGGGCGCCACGGTAAGAACCTGTTACCATCTGGGGGCTTTAATTTGAAAATCTGGGATACTACAGGGCCCCACTATGAGCACTTGTTACAGTCTGTGAGCTTTTATTTTGAAAAGTCAGCCTACTCCAGGCTGGAGAAGGTGTATGTCAATATGTATTTAGTATTCTTCTCCAGAGCGGTCGGGAGACGAACCGGGAGCCCTGTGGTTCCCGCAAGGTGTGTAGACATGTGGCATGAGCTCTAACCACTGAGTGCCCCTGAAGGCTCGCACTATTAACAGTTAAAAAGAGTTAAAGGAGAGCGTTAGAGGAGAGAGAGAGAGGTCCTAAATGTTAAGTCCAATCAGAAACAGAGGCACAAACTGCTGCAGGTAATCAGCTAAATGACAAACCCCTGTGTTTCTGAAAATGCTGAGTCATTGTTGGGACAACTGTTGATAACACACAGAGAGCCCCTGCCGAGGTACCGCTCGAACAAGACACCATAACTCAAAAAGTCGTAAAAGTTGTGACATTTTTTCACAGAGCATCAAAACACTGTAGAAAGATGTAGATATGTAATTTTAAAAAATGACTGAGGAATGGCAGTTCGAAAAGTCCCCACATTTGTATTTTTGCTTAAGAGTGTGAGAGGTAAAATAACATTGGAGTCAATGCGACAGCTGAAGGGCTCTCCTGCTGCATTGAGGCGAACATTCAAAAACTGGAAGTCCTATTGCTTACATTATCTGAAATAGCAAACATTTGTCTATGTTTTGATGTATAAATTGTGTATGAGAAGTGAAATTTGTAGGAGTTACAAGAGTTGAAGTCAGGATCAGTGTGGGTCACGTGACACAATAACTGCATGCAATCCACTCCCATTATAACTCAGAAGAGGACTAAAAAAAAAAGAAGCATAAAACAACTGAACAATGCCTCTATAAGGATTCTTCACTCAAACATCTGTCTAAAAAGAAAAAGACAAGGGCTTTCTGGGTAACTGTAGTTAAAATAGGCTCATACAAGAGCCTAAATGCACAAGCATTCTCATCTCAGCTCCATGTTGTGCAGATCTACAGTCCTGTGCATCAAACAATAGGTTTGGCTTAAATGTGTTTGGAACTGTATTCATGTTAGTGCCATGCCTCTTTGAGCTGGTCGACGCTGCCCCAGGATGCAGAGCGCTGGTGGGTGCTCCTCTTCTCTCCTGTTTCCTCACTCCAACATCCAAGAGTCTGAAAAGAACATCACAGCTACACATTACTATTAGCAAACCTGGGCGTCCACTTGTTAAACAATGTTCTCACCATGACTCTTCAAGGATCATCCAGTTAATTACAATCTGGAGCTTAGTTTTGTAGTTTTGGCCATCGTTCCTATCAGTTATGATTACACTGTAGTCACTAAAGTCTGTCAAAGAGATTATCAAAACCTTTGACTATTCCAGCAATGGATGATCAATGTGACAAATTCACAGAGGCAGCATGGGCAGACTCATGTATTCGTACTCCTAAGTGAAAGCTGAGCTCTGTGACACAGTGAGAGAGCACTGCAGTGAACTCTGTCTCATCCAAGCTCACACACTCAATACAACCTCCCCGTCCAACACCCAGAGCCACTGAACTGCTGGCTTGCTCATCTTAATGTGTCCAACTCAAAGGGCCATTTGTTTGTTTTCAGCAGCAAGACAGTTACTAGAGACTCCCCCCTTATTCTGTCCTCTTGTCTGTCTTGGGGAGGATCAAGAGAGATGAAGCCAACCAGAACTGACAGGACTACACCCATCACATGGTCACCGACTAAGCTGAGATTTGCACTGACTTAACATTTTTATCAGAAATTCCACGTGTGGAGTGCAGTCTGTGCAGAGGAGGGCATTCGTACTTTGAGTGCCCGCACTCCCCCAGCAACAAGGCACGAGCCCAGAGGAAGTCACAGGCTGAGGAGCAACAGAGGCACATGAGAGAGCTCCTTCAACAGAACAACCAGCAGACGTCACAAGAGAGAGCCCACACTCCACAGACATCAGCCCCCGTGCAGAGCGTCCTGCAACCAGAACAGGACCGAAGCGCAGAGAGCCGAGAACCGAGAAGGTGGCAGCAGGAAGAGAACCGCAGCCAGAGGAAGAGGCAACTTTGCCGTGGTCCTAAAGAGAGCCCTTAGCACTTGGAATCCAGCAGTGGTCCCAGCATTTACCACCAGAGAGGCAATTACTACATGTCACTTGAGAGACATTAAGTCAGTAGAGAATAGAAATTAAAAAAATAATATTCTTAATATACGATCCGATATATGTACACAAGAATCATGACTGACAACACGGGAAGATGTAGAGGAAGTAACTGCTATGTGGACAAATGGTACATCTCTATTGGTTGCGATAAAACTGACAGAGTTGGTATATACAGTGGTATGAAAAAGTGTTTGCCCCCTTCCTGATTTTTTATTTTTTTGCATGTTTGTTACACTTAAATGTTTCAGATCATCAAACAAATTTAAATATTAGTCAAAGATAACACAAGTAAACACAAAATGCAGTTTTTAATGAAGGTTGTTATTATTAAGGGAACACAGTGTGAAATAGTGATTGTCCCCTAAACCTAATAACTGGTTGGGCCACCCTTAGCAGCAACAACTGCAATCAAGCGTTTGCGATAACTTGCAATGAGTCTTTTACAGCACTGTGGAGGAATTTTGGCCCACTCATCTTTGCAGAATTGTTGTAATTCAGCCACATTGGAGGGTTTTCCAGTATGAACTGCCCTTTTAAGGTCATGCCACAGGAGCTCAATAGGATTCAGGTCAGGACTTTGACTAGGCCACTCCAAAGTCTTTATTTTGTTCTTCTTCAGCCATTCAGAGACTCCACAACAACATCTAAAGAACTGCAGGCCTCACTTGCCTCAGTAAAAGTCAGTGTTCATGACTCCACTATAAGAAAGAGACTGGGTAAAAAAACATGTCATCCCCCTTCTCTCCCCCCTTTCCTGTCTCTCTTCAGCTGTTCCTATCCGATAAAGAAAATTATATAAAAAAAAAAAAAAAAAAAACTGGGATGGCAAGGAAAGGGAAATAAAAGATAAACTACGAAATGGGAAAACAACCAATTATAAAACTAGAATTTTAATAATAAAGACTTTTTAAAAAAAATCTAAATTGTTGATTCTAGCAACATTTTTTCCAAACAAGAAGCTGCAGCTGCAATGAAAGAGTCCAGGAGAAAGACAGAAAGCAATGGCCACCTGATTCTTTTATTGATCTGGTGACATCACAGGTCACACTGACCAGAGTTCATACACAGTGTGAAGTTGAGATTGAGTTCAATGGCTCATGTATTTTAACGTTTTGTTGTCAGGCCTCCTGCCAGATGGTAGTACTAAAAGTCTTGGATGGTTTAGTATGCTGCATCTGGAATCTAGAAAATCACACCAATTTTAGCTTCCCATCTTTGGCTCCCTGTCCATGTCAGATCAGACTTTAAGGTGCTTTTGTAAATGGGCAAGCCCCCTTCGTACCTGTCTGATGTCCTTAAACCTTATATTCCATCCTGTGCTCTCTGCTCTCAGAATGCAGGCTCCTGTCTGTCCCCTGAGTTAAAAAGTCAGTTGGCTGCAGGGCCTTTTCCTACCATGTCCCCTTCCTCTGGAATAACCTCCCTGTTGACATTAGACAGTGTGACTCTGTTGGGGCCTTTAAATCCAAACTTAAAACTCATCGGTTCACCGTAACTTTCAGCTTTATTTTTGATAAATTCAGGCTTCAGGCTACCTGTTACCATTAACTGTCCAGTGGGTCGGTCTCAGTCTTGTCCTGTCGACAAGAATACCGTAAACTTTCTGAAAACCACTGCATCTCTCTAACCCTCTGTCTGTTTGCGTCCCACAAGCACAGCTGTGTGCCTATCTCTCTCTCTAGTTTCTCCTCCTTGTCCTCTCTTTTCCCTCAGGCTTCTCTGTGCTGGACCATCAGCCGTCCTCGACTTCTCTCTCTCCCCTGGCTGTCGGTGCCTCATTCCAGAGGTTTTGGATCTGGATCTTCGTCCTCCAGGAGATTCACCCTCTGCTCTTGTCTCTCTATCCCTCTGTGTGTCTGTTTCTTTCTCCTACCTGTGTGAATGGTGTGCTTGAGTTCTGCCTCTTGTGTGTTTGTGTAGTCTTTGGAGACACCTTAAGTTGCCCAACGTTCTCCTGGATCCATATTCTTCATATATGTTACAATCTATTTATTATTTTGTCATGATTGTCCATACTGTAATTTTATATTATGTTGGTCTATTCCATACACAACAAGTATTGCATGTCTGTCCATCCTGGGAGAGGGATCCCTCCTCTTTTCCTGAGGTTTCTTCTATTTTTCCCCCCATTAACAAACTCTGCTCAGACCTCTGGACCTACAAACTGACTCCTTCCCCTCTATAACAGTAAAGGTGTCAATTAGGATACTTGCCAGACAAGACCAGAGCTTTCCACCCCAGAGGAAAGACATGTCTTGTCATGCTAATGGAGTAACAACAAAATTTAAAGCTGGAGTGCGGAACTTTTGTCTCCCCCTTCTGGCAGTGAGAGTAATTACACAAACACTGTCGATGCATGCTTATTATGGCTCGTGTTCAGAAATTGTTACAATAATACAGAGAAATGTCCACAGTTCCAAGACAATAATCCATTATTTAGGTCAATGTAATAGCTACATAGCCATACATACTACATACTCCAAATATTTTACCAACCTGTCCAAGAGCAGTACTGCTTACAATACTACGTTGCCAAAGCATATTCACACAAACTATACAATCATAATAAACAAAATAAACAATAAGCAATTCTCAATAGTAAACATTCTCTCCAAAGGACCTTTTTTTGTTTTTTCAGCAATGGCGGATCGCAGAGCTCTCTACATGGCTCTGGGTTGCTCCCCGCTTCCACTCTGGCAAACCAAATCAAATCAAATCCAAACCAATCTTCGCTGGCTGGCGTAAAAAGCATCATTACCAGTGCGCCAGCGTGGGAATGTCGCCACAGACACCAGATTTAAGAACTCTGTATACTGCTAAATACAGGGAGATTTACCTGGCGGTGATAGGTTTAATCAGCATTGTGTGAACTCATTTGGCAAGGACTCGAATGTAACAGATATTCATTTATATGTAAAAGTCCCGCACTCTACCTTTAAGAGACAAAAAACTGACTCTCTGGATTAGGTTAACTAAAGGAGTAGAGACTAAGGTTTGCCAGACACCTATCATAAAAGATGAAAGTACATTCCTAAGTGAAAGAACTGTGATATTCTTGCTGTGTAACCCAAGTCCGAATCCATGTGAATTAGCTATATATCCAACATTAATCAGCATGTTTCCTTAATGTGTAAGCCAACTTTTATTTTTGTAGGACATGAAATAAGCATGTTATTAATTCAGGGAGTTAACCTCTTGTTTCCCAGGTGACCGCATTGCCACCTACTGACCAACATACAGAAATCTCAGCAACCATCTTCATTATGAATCTGTATAATACTGTAGCTATTACACTGTATTAAGCAAACTGTATTGTTGTCTGAGCTCAACGGTTGTTTTATTTTTTCCTTTAATTTTCTTAAGACATATTTCGTTAAGTTTCTTTTCCTTGCCTTAAGTCCATTCACAGTTTAACCTTTTTCCAAGCAAGTTTTTTTAATGCCTCAGTATTAAACTGAAGAGTGGTTTCCTTTGACTTACATTTTTATTACGTTAACACTAAGCCTCGCAATTTTTCCATTACTTATTTTTAAGTTACTGAAACCTAGCTGAATAGGTTAGTGTAGCCAGAGATATTTTATTCGACAAGCCACAACATCACAGACTCGACAGAAGCCGCCGCGAGTCACTGGAAGCCAGCCAACTTTGAAAGCAAAGCCCTTCTGAAAGAAGGCTGGACAACGTCTGTGTTCTAACACAACAAAGGTTAGAGCCGAAGAAACTTCGAACCCTGCATCTCCCAGAGAACTGTGCCGGCAGCGACTTGGCCCGGACCTTTGCCGTCGGGCTTGAAACGAGACCGCCAGTCCGGCCTGACGACGTCATCAGCTCGGTGACAAACTGCTTCACGGAGTCACCTGGGAACGACCTGCTGGGCCCCCTAATCACAGCGTCTGAGCCACAGGCAGGCACGCCAGCACCTTCCTCCGCCTCATCTTTGCCAGCGCTAAACCACAGTTTGCTATGTAAAGAGTTGATGTCGAATAAAATATATAAATTTCTATTTAGAGAAGTTAATTGCCTTAGCGTTACGTTAGTGTCTTGCAGTCGTTTTTATAATCTAATCACATACATCACCTCAAGATCAGGTTTATTTCATCACTCAGTATCTGCTATTTTATCTGTTGTGTTTGTTATTTTCGTTATCATATACCTTAATCCTCCATTTATTCAGTTATTAGGCATTTAGCTAGAAATAAATGTCATTTAATCAGCAAGACGTTGACTGTGTGTTTTCTTTGAAGCAGGAGACAAGGTCAATCTTTTAAAAAGAAACCAATCCTTCTTAGAGACTGATCAACTTAATGATCCGAGTTTTAATGAAATTGGTTTTACCGGTTTACCGGGTGGTGCCCCAACGAGTGAATCAAAGTGTAATTATTTGATTAAAGTAGTTGATTCTCCTACACATGTCACCAGATCTCAGCAATGAAGTTGGTGAGCAAAATGGTATCATAACTGATAAACTACAAACTTTTCCTTTAGGAAGTATATCGATTGCTGAATTGTGTTTATTTTATATTTTGTATTTATTGTACATTCCTAAAAATTCTGTACATATCTGTATTTTTACAAAAATTGGACTGGGCGACTTTGAGTGGAATCAGGTGTTATGATGTGATCATATTGTCTTAGTATTATTTAAATAAAAAAAGTTAACAACATTAGTTGTTTAAGTTTTTGTTTTACATAAGGCTGTGCAATTGTCATCCCATATAAAGAGCAGAAGATGTTGCTTGTCACAGAAAACTTTAAAGGGGATGATAAAGAAGCAGGTCAGTAGGCAGGAGTCTCTACTACTACACTCTCTACTACTGACCAGAGAATGGCATTTTACCTTCTCAGCAACTGGACAGAGTAAGTTAAACAGATATAATGGACCAAACATACAAAACCAATTAACATAGTATGAATTTTAAAAACCATTTCTTCGTTACTGTTGACATCACAATTTATTTATGGGCACCCATACAAACACCCCTTCCCATTTGTATCTACTCAGATAAACTGTGTGTGACTGCACTCCAACACTCCATGCTGCACCTGCCCAGCATGTGTTCTGTCAATGAATAAACAGTATTGGGATTTACAGTTTGTCTGTTGCTGATTTTGGCATATAAATAATCTCCATATGGAGCGAGAGGAAACTGGAGGGCTGGGCATACTGTAGTCTATTCCTCACACAGACGCCTCCACATGGACAGACACAAGCATTTGGATGAAAACAGCTGATAACTCAATATTTTGCTACAATATTCTGTAGCTTTACAGCTGACGGTTTCATAATAAATTATTAAATAATCAATAATAAAAAAACGTATTGTCTGACGGAAAGATTTTCAGATCGAGATCGAGTTTTGCATCTGTGCCTTTTCTCAGTGAATAGGTGTACATTTGCACTAAGTATTATGTGTGTGCTACAGGTACATGTAATACATACAGTGGTGGAAGAAGTACTCAGATCCTAGAAGTAAAAATACTCTTTTACAAGTAAAGGTCCTGAATTCAAAATCGTATTTAAGTAAAACCACAGAAGTATTATCAGCTAAATGTTTATCAGTCACAGACTGAAAAAGTATTATATATGACATTATTAGACTGTTAATACTGATGCATCAATGCGCATGTAGCATTTTTACTGTTGTAGCTGGTCGATGTGGACCTAGTTTTAACTTTATAGATATCTACATATATATATATATCTACATATACATATCTACATATACATATACACATACATATATCTACATATATATACATATATACACACACATATATCTACACACACATATATATATCTACTTTATAGATACAGTGTTTAGGTAGTTTAGGGGCCCTGAGACGATTAATTGGAGAAGAAAGAAGAAAAGACTATTAGAGATGTCCCAAGCCGATCCCAGTATTGGGGCTGATCCAGGCACATTTTAAGGTATTGGCTAAAATAAAGCTGATCAAAATCCGATCCTTTCTTCACTGTGTTTGTCCACATTGATGACGTCGCTTTGACGGGTTAAAATGACATCGCCAGCATCAGGTCATAGCAGCTGCTGCTAATTAATGTTAAGAAATTCACCTTGCTCTCTGCAGCAGGTGTCTGTACTCAGCCAAATATCACTTGTGAGAGAAGAACCTCCACTGTGCGACATCACTGTACAACGGAGAGTTGACAGAGTTTCTATAGTTCTAACAAATCCAACAGAGTGTCATGTCTTCTCTCTAGCAGATCACGTCACATCAGTTTCAGGAGTCCTTTTCATTCAGTAGTTGCAGATGAATTAGTGAGCGCACATTCAGTTTCTGTCGGTCCGTGCTCAAAGAGATTATTAAAGTGGATATTGTTCATAGGAGCTGTATAGGATATCCTTCAATATACATAATGATTTTTTTTTTTTTATTATTCTTGCTCAACTGTTTTACACATGGAGGCCTAAAAAATATACATGTGTCATGTTTTAGTTGTGTTGCATTTGTGCAGGGAAAAAAGTACTGAAATCATTAAATGTGTCCAAGCTTTTTGCCTAGCAATAGACAGATATATATTTCTTGGTTACTCATTTTTGTCCACAGGTTTTAAACCAGGAAATGTGTTTATGATTTAGCCTATAAGTTGCACTTTATGCAATTTTACATTGATATGGAAATAGCAGTGTTGCTTACTTGTGGAATGCAGAAGAAAATTATGTTCCCAAGATAAATTCTGTGATGTGCTTTATGCAATATTGTAGGGCTGCAACTATTGATTATTTTTATTATCGATTAATCCATCGATTATTTATTAGTAATCTTTTGGTCCATTAAATGTCTCATAAATAGTAAAAAAAATCATTTAAAAAATGTCCATCACTATTTCCTAAAGCCGAAGTACCCATCCATTAGCTATACCGCTTAACCTCGAGGGTCGCGGGGGGTTGGAGCCAATCCCAGCTGACATTGGGCGAGAGGCGGGTACACCCTGGACGGGTCGCCAGGGCTGACACACAGAGACAAACAACCATTCACGCTCACACCTACAGGCAATTTAGACTCGCCAGCTAACCTAACCTACATGTCTGGACGGCGGGAGGAAACTGGAGCACCCGGAGAAAACCCATGCGGGCCCCGAGAGAACATGCAAACTCCACACAGAGAGGCCCCAGCCGCACCTTCTTTTGGTGTTGAGCAACAGTGCTAACCACTGCACCACCATGCTGCCCAAGTAGACATATTCAAATGGCCTGTCCAAAACACAAAGATATTTAGTTTAATATCATAGAAGACTAAGAAAACCAGCAAATATTCACATTTGAGAAGTTGCAAGCAGTGAATTTTTGGCATTTGTGATAGAAAATTAACTTAATCAATTATCAAAATAATTGGCAATTAATTTTCTGATGATCGACTAATCGATTAATCAACTAATCGTTTCAGCTCTACAATATTGCTTTTTATCTGATGTAAATTAATCATCAAGAGTCAAACTGAATTGAAACAAAGAGTTTACCACTCTGGTGAGCAGTGCCAATATCCAGTAATTTATAGCCTGTTAGAATCAATTCAGCATCAGAGCTTCCTGGTGGAATACATAAGCAATGTACAACATAAATACTAAATTCACCAAAATGCATCATGTCAGAGGTGAGGCATATGGACTGGCCTATATTATCCAACTTCCTTTCGAATGCGGAAGTAAACAGTTGGTCGAACTTCCGGTTTTTGTGCTGCACTTCCGTTTGATCGATTCCCTGAGTGAGCTAACATTAGCTTATTATTAGCTTAGCCTATTTTCATGATGTTGTGGGAGCTCTTCAAAAACTCAATAAAAAGTGGAAATGGCAGGTTGGTGCCACACCCTCAAATTATTAACGAGTGGGAGGATGACGTGAAGAAGTGGCCTCATATAACATACAAGGACATTTTTAACTATTTTGTGTTGTCTCTTGGGGTGGATGGGTCTACAATGCAACTACAAAAGCACAGAGGCTTATCAGTACCTCCACAGTGGGAAAGTTGTCAAGGTATTAATGCACAACATGGAGGACCTGGTATTTATGAAGGCTGATGTCCAGCCCAGCCAAAGCAAAGCTGATGTTCACTCTGGGTCCATACCACATCAAACGGCACTATTGAGATGGCCGGGTGCTCCTGTAACACGGGGCAGGGGAAGCCCTGCAGCCATGCAGCGGCGATCCTAGGGACGGTAGGCTAATGAATTGTCTGTTCAGAGCCATAACATACCAGCTGTTGCTTCCTTGTGACGATTATTAAGATTGCTAGTCTGTTTATTTCACATAGATAGCTTTGCTAAATGTTTTGGGATTAAACTACACTTTGATATCACAACGTGAACTGAACTGCTGACTACCTCATAATGTTTTGGCTTTCTGTTTGAAATATTGTACCAGTGTTTTCATTTGTGAATCAACAGAATGTGCACTTTTCCAGATAAGCAAAGTCTAATCTCTTGTTCGCTGACACTGCTTGGGTAAAGGTAATATTCTGTCAGCACACCGCATTTTCTTCGTAATGTGCATTTTTATTTCCATCTGACATATGTAGATTTCCAAGTTTCATCAGCAATTTGTGAATAATAATAATGATGACTCATTAAGATTATATAGGCAGCGTTTCCTTTATTCATTTTGCAGTGATGCACCATCACAGTAATGAAATTACCACCACTGCAAGAGAAAATGTGAAATTAAAGTAATTGCATCTTACTATCATCTAAACTTAAAAAATATATAGTCCCGTGTTTTAGAAGTAATGATTATATTATGATTAAAAACATTTTTTAGCACTAGAACTTCAAACTGAATCATATCTTAGCCCAACCATAGACAGATTAAGGACAAATGTATAACTGTTGCTCAGCTGCACAAAAATGACAGAGGATTAGTATTAGAAAAGTATTCAACAACCAACAACTGCTGCGTTTTAGTGGCTAATTCTCTTAGCAGACCAGTCTAATCTCGAATGACAACTTGGGTAAGTACATCATCAAGGTAAGTTTAAAAAGAAAGTTGTCAATATAAACAGAACTGTTCATCTTTTCTATCTAAGTATTGTGACACCAAGGAATATAATACCTTAAAATGCACAACTGTTCTATTTAAACTTTGTTAAAGGTGCAGTTTGCGGAGTCTAAAGGTCTGACTGGATTGTCCTGCACGGCACGCAGTGCCACTGGAACTCAGGGACGCAGCGCAATTTAGTCCCGAAAAGGTTGAGCGATATATGTTTCAAGCACCACAAAGCAAGTGCTGACATCTCTGAAAACACACTGCCCATTTCTCCATCTCTACCGCCAACCCCTGCCTGCCCCACATGAAGCACAGAAGATGAGCTTAGAAGTGGCCAGTGTTCAGCCTTCTGCACAAATGCATGTTCATGCATGTCTGCTGAACCAGACCAAATTCCAGCAGCCTCATGGTGAACACGGCACTGACATGCAGTGCCAGAAATGCAAGTCATTTTACAATACGTATGTTAAATTAGAGGATAAATGTGCCAGCTTGGAGGAGGTTACAGAGTGCCTCCCAACTTGTGGTTTGATGCATGTAAATTGAGAGTGACGGCTAGCTCTGCAAAAAAGGTCCCTGTGCGTGCATCTACTAACCCAGACAATTTTGTTAGAGAGCACCTTTTTCCTAGGTTCCATGGGAACTCTGCAACCAGGTACGGCCAGGAGAATGAGGAAGTGGCCGCACATAGATGGAGAGCTGCGGGTTTACAGTTGAGTTGAGAGGCACAGCAGTTAGTGTCACCAAACCATGATGGAGTGTTGAACTCTCCAGATCTGCTGGAGATTAAATGTCCTGTTTTGAGCAGGAACTGTACATCTCTGACTGAACTGTTTTCCAGCAGACTCACAGATGTGAAGCTGGTGGACGGGGTTCCACAGCTGCACAAACGGATCCCGTGGTTACTACCTGCAAGTCCAACTAGGTATGTTTTATACAAGACTAGAGAGATGCAAGCTGCTTATCTGGGCTCCATCTGAGAAAGTCCTCACTGATGTGCCATTGGATTTGAGTTTTTGTTCTACCTAAACTCGAGTCCTTCTATTTTACTCACATGCTGCCGAGGACTGTAGATGAGCTTCTGTCAGGCAGACTCACTCTGTGCCGTAAATATGCACATATGTGTAACTAGGCTCAGGTTCTTGTGCTTCAGTTGTTTACATTAAGTGGTGTTTTAGTTTTTAATAGTAATTGTAATGAATTTGTACATATAACTTCCCAGGCTTCAATAAAGAGTCAGAGGTAAATGTTGTTAAAATGTATTGATGTTTTTTAATAGTGAATAAATGTAATCACTTTCTCTGTAAAGAGTTCAATACAGTCCATGAGTGAAATACAGTGTCTCTTCTTGCCAGTTTATGTACATGCAATAATAAGCTGTTCTTAGTTCTTTCCTTACATGTGATTCAGTTTATGCCCACATCCACTAGCTCACAATATGAGTAAATACAACAAATTACATTAGCAATTGAAATAAAAACAGATAACTTAATGAGAAACCTAATAATAAAAAACAGACATTTTAGTTGGACACAAGTTAAATAGCTAGTTTTTCTATCTGTTAACATTTAAATAGTCTGAAAATCATTCATTACATAAATAGCCATTACACAAGTAGAAACAATCAACGTGCCAAACACAGAACTGTTTAGTATAAAACTGAGTTCATCCAAGACGCACCCTCTTTCCTGTGCATTATAACTGTAATGGCTTACAGTTTACTCTAAAATAGACACAATCAGCAATGCAGCACTGAGATACCTGAAAAATATAATGTTAGCAGCAACGAACGCTGGAAAAACAAGATTAACCCTTCTCTCAAACACTTCATCGCCAGGACAAAGGTACTCCAGGAAGCCAGACTCTGGAGTGATGAACTTGTCGCTACATCTGCCTCCATAAGTAGGAGAAATGAAAAGAACAAGCCCACACGTGGCAATAACAACTAAATACTTAAGAGTATTGCTGGAATAATAATGGCTGTATGACTTCTGGAGTTAAGACTGTGTGGTTTCTGCAGGGTGGTCTCAGTGCAGTCAATGATGCAGGTGGTGCTGGGGAACTTCTCCCTGAAGCACTGAGGCATCGTGCTGCAGATTGTCTCCCGTGCCAGCCAAGGACTGCAGATCCTCACGCGCTCCTCCAACAGGAGAGGATCCTGCTAACTACGCCCTGGGACACAGCAAAGCGTTCTGCAAGACCACCCTGAACTTAAGCTTCATCATGGTCATCAATATTTGATCCATTATGTGTATCTTAAAGTTTGCTTTATAGAACTGCTGCAGATATTTAACGTGATCGAAGAAGACGCTGAGAGGAAGGCCTGTGTACAACACAGAGCTAGTGTCATTCTTCAGGATGGCATGGGCAAAGGGTCCTTCACCACCACATCGTGTTTCTCTGTAGCATCCGAGCTTCCTCTTTTCTCCTGATATGTAGGTGTGATCCATCAGTGCCTGAACCTCCCACTGAGTTCTTTATGCTTTGGTGACACTGACAGTGGAACAGTCTGGTCAAGCTCTGCATCACAGTGCCTGTCATCTGCCAAACATAAGACCACAACCAGTTTAGCATACAACATAAAACATACCCAGACAACTCACAAGTTAACGCACCAAACTGATATCTGAATTTTTTCAAGAGCAATGCCTGTAGTAGTGGTCATTCAAATAATCATATTGCATATATTGCTTCCAAATTTTACAAATGCCCTGTGCGAGCATATATTAACAGTCATTAGGGACCCCAACTGAGACTACTAACAAGAGTTAACATTAGCTAACGTAACGTTAGCCATTCAAACGTCCGTTCTATTACCTGCGGCTGCTAATCTCTTGACAAGACGTCTCCTTGGAGTTTTTATTGGGTTTTCATAGCCCAGCCACTTCTCTGGTAATGGGTGATCTTCTATAGGTCTTTGTTCCTTTCACTTCGTTGATAAAACGGTCGCTTCGGTGGTTTCTTCAAATTTAAGGCAGTTAACCACAGGCGAAGGGATTCCTCATTCTTCGGAGAGGGATGAAGGTTGTAGGGCACCTCGCATCCACATTCAGCTCTCGTACTCGGCCGATGATTAAAACACTCCTGCTCCAAGTAAACCTTTCATTTGCACCACTTATTGTGGCAACCCCTAACTGCACACACAATTCCGTTTTTTCTGGAAGCCATAACGTTAGCTGTCCAAAAAGTTGTTGTGTTAGCTGCTGAGAAGTGAGTTGGCTAGCCAAGTGCCAGACCGGAAATCTCACACAAAAAAAACATCAACTGGCTGTGTCCACATTTCCATTGAAAATAAGGTGAATACTCAAATCTTAGTCAAACCCTGATGCCCATGTCTAAGGTAGCTATCAGGTTGGCTGATTTGATCATTTAATTTGTGTGCAAGAAGCTTTTTTTGGGCTCTGACAATCACAATAATCTGAGAAAAAAATGACATGAAAATGATCCTTCTCTTTAAATATGGAACATAAAATCATAGTGTGGTAATCTGTTATCACCTTATTGTATATGTAATGTGTTTAGGTTATGGGGTTGGTTTAGAGTTGACACTACAGGCAGGTTGAGGACTGATGGACTATAAAACTAAGCAGCTAGCAGTAAGAGGGGAAGACATCCCTGCATATACAAACATCTGTCAAACAGCAGCACCACCACACATGCAGACTTTCACAACCATGCCTTTGTGTCACTTCAAGAGTTAATGATGAACTGATAAGCTAAGAGCAAAGGGGTCATCTGGTTTTTGAAGCTCCACAGATGCGTAGGTGGTAAATGTCACACAAGCTGGAAGAAACAGGATGTATAGACCAGTGTGTGTGGGGACATCTGAGGTTGAACAGCATGAGAGGATCACCAGGGATGGTGTGGGCACAAATTAAAGTCAGAACATTACTACAATGGCATAAGAAATAAAATGATACAACTATTTTACAGTCAGAGCTGACAGTGAACTAAAGCCATGGACATGAAGTGGATACAGTGTTCCCACACAGACAGACACAAGGCCCACAACAGATGATCCAGTCTGGTGTGTGGACAGTATGATAAACTGATATCTTTACTTTATCCTCAAAAAATCCTTGTAAATCCTTTACAAGTCCAGTGCAGGTAGATATTTGACCTATCGAGACTGACAGCGGTGACTCATACAGTCCTCACTCAGGCTCAGCCTGTGGCGAAAACAATACAAGACATCTGAAGACATCATCTTGGGCTTTGGAAAACTGCAGCAGACATTTTTTTTTTACTATTTTAAATTGAGCCGCCCAGTGTACAACACAAGCAGAAGGCATTCATTCTGAGATGTTTGCATGTACAAGATCAGTACAGAACTGTGCTAAGATACATCGTCAGGGAAAAGAAGTTAGTATAAAAGCTGACTGATGAAGGCGAAATCATGATCTGATGTCATTTTCAAATTTCACACAGAGGGATCAGATTTAGAGCAGCTCTGTGAGTCAGAGCCTACAGCCTTAATAATCAGTGTTTTCCATTCATCCATTTCCATTCAGTTGTGAGTAGCTTTGGTACTGTTACCCTGGAAGAACTGCGGCTCTGAGCCGGGGTCTGGAGAACCAGTAACATTAACGTAAGTAATAATTAATGTTAGCTAGCCTTCAAAGAAGCCTGTAGAGAGATGCCCTCAGACAAGAACATGAGAATAATTTGTCTTCTGTGGCAGTAAACACAATACATGGGCACACTAATAAATGGGCTACATTAAGAGCTTATCTAGACATTTAGGGCTGACCAACACAAGCATTAGTTTAACCACTCAAAACAGCATTGCTACACGTACTGGGATTTCCCACACACACACACACACACACACACACACACCGACCAGCCTCCATTTTAGAAGAGATTCAAGCCCAGCTACAACCCAGACACCCTCAAACAGAATCTCTCTTTAAAGGGCAAAAGTGGGGGGCGCTGTTGAGCATGGATAGACTAGACGTGTCCCAGACCAGCTCTTATGATTTTTTTTTACAATACTCTGTTGCAAACTTATTTTGTTCATCTACAAATTTATCGGACTAACTATAATAATGCATTTTAAATCGTAACACGCCTAAAGAACCAAAAAAAAAGGACACTTATGGGGCTATTATTGTAGCAGAACTATTTACAAATGTAAGTGGAGAGTTGTGTAACTGTATCTCAATCCGTGTGTGCATAATCATATTTGTAAATGTGCGGAGGGGCCGCAGGTGAGACTTCTTCGGCAAAACCCTGGGGATGCCCATTTAACTTGAAAATATATGAAGTATTGGAACAATTTTCTTCCGGGGGAGCATGCCCCCGACCCCCCCTAGAGGGTCCGAGGTCCACCCACCACAGTCTCACAAAATCCTGTGGGAAACACTGAGTAATGTGTAGGTGGCTATCACAGTCAATTATTTAAAACTATTCCATTTATATGTCAGCCCACTGACTACCACAGCTTCTACCACAGAAAGAGGGTTCAGATAGCTCTGCTGCAGGAAATGCATCTTAATGAATCAGAACATCTTAAACTTAAAAGAGTATGCCTCCTTTAATAGTAGAAGTAGGGGTCTTGCAATTTAATATGCAATTTTAACTGAGGTGGAGGCTAAATCAGACAAACTGGGCTGATATTATGATCAAAGGCCTCTTATATGGGGAATATACAGTACGTCACAAATATTTATCAAATCACACGCCGTCTCTACAAACACACATGTTCTCTCTTTTTTCTAACTGGTGTTATGCTTCCTCAATAGTAGCTGGAGACCTCAACTGTTGTCTCCACCGTCTTGATAGATCTCACAACAAATCACAATCCGACCAAAAACTAAGCCAGTCTCACTTAGTGAGTTAGATTTACTTGACACCTGGAGAATACTGCACCCCAATGACAAAGAGTTCTCCTTCTATTCGAATGTACACAAGACCTCATGCAGAATTTTTTTTTTCTTTTTTTTACACCTAAGGCGTCGCTAGAAAAAGTGATCTCTTACTCAATAGTTAGCATCCTGTTTTCTGATCATGCACCAGTGTTCCTAGAGCTCTCATGCTCAGCAGAGCGACAGCGCTGTAGTTGGAGATTTAAAAAATATTTGTTAAAAGATCCCACATTTAGGAAACATTTTAGGGAACAGTTCCAATATGTCATTATTGATGCAACTAAACTGCTTTCGAAACCATTCTTCCATCGAACGCTGAAAAGTCACTATTCTTCTGTAAACAAAGAACGTACATTCAGTATGGAAATAAGCAAAATATATACCTTGCAAATCTAGTATCTAGCACCACAATAAAAATATCAATGCCACCTTACAGTCATTTTATGAAAGTTTATACAAGTCTGAGACCAGTGATATGTCTAAACATGACGGGCAGTTTTTTTTTTGTCAAATTTTGACTCACCGCGTGTGTATTCAGAAGAAAAAGAGCTACTGGATAACCCCATTAGCCAAGTGGAAGTGGTTGCCTCAATAAGCGAACTTCAGAACAATAATGCCTTTGGCCCGATGGGCTAATGGCAGAGTTTTATAAAGAATTCAAAGACTGCTTAATAGTGCTATTGCTTGCTGTGCTGACTCAGTCTTTTGAAGAGGGTGTACTTCCTAGTTCAACAATGGAGGCTTGTTATTTCTTTGATTCACAAAAAGGGTATACCAGAAGATGAGTGCTCTTCTTCCAACCAATTTCGTTATTAAATTTAGACAGTAAAATATTGGCCACAATACTAGCACAGCGTCTCTAGGATGTGTCACCACTGGTTTTATAAAAGGAATTAATTCATGCAATAATATAAGGCAGTTGTTAAATATAATACAACATGGTGCTAAGGTAAAAAACAAGGCATTGGATGCAGAAAAAGCTTTTGATAAGATAGAATGGCCATACTTATTTCATGTCCTTGCTAACTTTGGACTTTTGATAGCTTGGCGAATGTGTGTGAATGGGGTGAAAGTGACATGTAGTGCAAAGAGCTTTGAGTGGTTGGAAGTCTAGAAAGGTGCTATATAAGTATAGTCAATTTACCATAACTTCCTTTGACAGAAAAAGGTGCGTTATGCTGCTCCAAAAGGGGGCAAAGCGGCACAAAATATAATTGTATGCTGATGACATATTACTCTACCTATGTAATCCTGCCAGGTCTGTTAACCGAATTTTTGAGCTTATCTGTATGTTCTCTACATTCTCTGCATATAAGATTAACTACTCATTGTTGAGGCAATATCTCTCCTTTTCGATGACCTCCATCAGGATTTACTTATTTAGGCATCCACATTACCCGCTTTTTACCTGATTTGTATAAGGCCAATTTTACTCCTTTAATCTGGCATATTAAGCAGGATCTCACTCGTTGGTCCAGTCTCCCTTTGGGTGGAGGGTACATCTATTTAAAATAAATGTTCTGCAACGCTTATTATAGCCATTTCAAGTTAACCCTATATTATTATTGTGTAAATCACATTAGAGTTGAATAGTGCTCTCATAGCCTTCCTATGGGGAAACAAAGGTTAGAGACTAAAACTGGACCGCCTACAGCTTCTGCTGGAGAAGGGCGGTTTAGTTGTTCCTAAGAATAAACTGTACCAACTCTCATGTCTCTGCAGATATATTCGAGACTGGTTTCAAGAAGACCCAGAGTGTACATGGGTTGATATTGAATCAGATTCGGTATCCCCTATACCTCTGCAAAATGTATTGTACACTTCCAGGAAATAAGTCAGTTTGGCTGTTACAAAATACTAAGCTTGGAGGAGGAGGAACTAGGAAAATAGAGGGCTTGGATAACAGTACATCCCCACTGACGCCCCAATACTCTAATCCAGAATTCACCCCTGATCTATAGCAGTGAAAGAAAATACATCTAAAATTAAAACAGAATGGGAGAATGACTTTGGTGTTGAAATTGAAGATGAAGAGTGGGATGATATGTGACTCATTGACATTCTTTTTTTTCCTAGTGTTTCCCCAAACAGAGTTAGTGGGTGGGTTGCCCACCAATCTCAACTATCAGTCAACCCACAGACTGGCCCGAGTGATCCTTCCTTAAATGCGTATGCAATGAGGAGAGAGACGCTGAACATTCTGAAATGACACATGGTGCAGCTACCTACACCACGTGTTTGGGGCAGAATCCCTCACATCTGCCCCTGAAAAACCACAGCAAAAGCCTTAGTAAATCTGGCCCTTAGTTAATTAAGGTACCAGTGTCAAGTCCATGTAATTTGCAAACCAATACATTTGTATAATCCTACAATAATAGGCCACATTCTGCATTAACTGCCCAATTCAGAACTGTAATGACAAAATACCCCTGCCTTCTCTTTTCGCTGTCACCAAAATGCCACATGACGTAATCTCTATAGGGGACCGGATACAGCATGACACATGAAGGGAAAAGGGGATGTGGGTTGTGCTTACCTGTGTGGATTTATCTTTCATACAAGATGGGTAGTGCGTATGGGGGTCACAAGGCCACTGCCCAGTGAGGTAGGGCCCAGTGATAGTGCCCAGGGAGGAAGTCCGCCAAATGGCCCCCAAGCTCTGCACCTGCTGGGATTTTGTCCTTTCAACTGCACAGATAAAAAGACAAGAAAGAGATAGAGCAACATTAGCTCAATGTAATAGGAACACTAGTAGTGACATTGAATTATCACCACGCTCTAAATCAATTACGCTGTATGCAGCTTTTAGCTCATTGTTTGGGTTTTGTGGTACATTTCGAGCAGACAACAGTCATGTTCTGCAAAAAGCTCTTGCTCTGATAAACCCACTGTACACTACCTGCCCAGCACCAAACCGCAGACAAAGTTAGCACTAGCTGGTGAGTATAGTTGAACACTCAACAAGCTAAGGCCCTTCTCCACTGGCTTCAACACTCAGCTGTGGTGATGGTGTGCTGTCATTTGCCCTAACTAGTGATATTACATTCGCGAAGGATCAGATTCTTGTCAATGGCTCTTTGTCAATGGCCGTTCTTTTTATCGTTGTGCCCAAATTTCACTGCCTGCCCTAAATCGATTCTCCTTTACATGACTCTAGGAACCACAAGTAACCCAGCATCCTGGGAGCGCAGTCTAGGCCTATAGCAGCATAACTAAGGGATGGTTCAGGATTCACCTGAGCCAGCCCTAACTATAAGCTTTATCAAAGAGGAAAGTCTTAAGCCCACGCTTAAATGTGGAGATGGTGTCTGCCTCCCGAACCCTAACTAGGACCTGATTCCACAGGAGAGGAGTTTGACAGCAGAAAGCTCTGGTTCCCATTCTACTTTTGGAGACTCTAGGAACCACTAATAACCCTGCATCCTGGGAGCGCAGTGTTCTACTGGGGTAATAAGGTACTATGAGCTCTTTAAGATACGATGGTACCTGACCATTAAGAGCTCTGTAGGTGAGGAGAAGGATTTTAAATTCTATTCTGGATTTTACAGGGAGCCAGTGCAGAGAAGCTAATATTGGAGAAATATGATCTCTTTTCCTAGTTCTAGTCGGTACACATGTTGCAGCATTCTAGATCAACTGGAGAGTCTTAACACTGGAAGTGCCAGAATTCCAAACTTACTAGAATTGCCGTAAGTGGTCATTTTGACCGCTAGATTCCAAACTCTATAATCTCTAATGATAAATTACCCAAATGGGAGATTAATGCATTTATTGTGTTAGGATATCTTTTAAAAAAACAAATAACACCAAAATATACATTTTAAAAAAGTTTAATTATATATATATATTATAATCAATATTCATATCATCGCATATAGTAAACTGTAATTAGTGCATAGGCTATATTCACACCAGTGTCACCGACTCCCGCTTTGCCTTCGGCCCATCGGTGATGCCCACGCTTGTGTGCACGGAGCTCAGAATACACACATTCACACACAGTCGCATCAGCACATTTTAGCACCTTTGTGCTGAACAGCTCCGCTTACTCTTTTGCGGAGGGGGCCGACTCGCGCTTAGTTTTCCCCAGGGTGCCAACCAGGCTGGTCTTCTTGGCCTGTAAGGCGGTGGCCAGTTTCAGAGAAGTGAAGAAATTATCTGGTAATATTTCTTCCCTTCCCCAGGAATGGCTCCCCCAGTTTCAGCTCTACACTCTCTCCCACGAGCTGACCTCTGCTCCGCGTCTCCTCTTTTCCCAGAATCGCAGCCCCGTTCAGCATGTATTTTGAATTGACATCTGCAGCCAGCCAAAATTTGATTCCAGATTTATAAGGCTTATTTCCCATGTACTGAATAAATCTGCACCGGGACTTGGTGGGGAACAGCTGCATCTATTGTTATGTTGGCACCGGGCTTGGCAGGCTATGCTGTTCTGAATGAACTTGCTCCAAGTGGCCGATACCAGGGCAAACTTGTCATCCTGCAGACGCACACGTCGGGTCTCTTTTTTTAATCGAACCGCAGAAATCTCATTATCTCCCTGATGCGATTTCTGGCCATGGTTTCCTTGAAAAACGGAAAGCCCCATTTTTCCGACCAAAGGCTGCCCAACTCCATGTTTTTTGCACCCAGTGCTCCACGGATATACAACAGGGCTACGAAGGCTTTCACTTCAGCCACTGTCAGGTCATGAGCTGTCACCACGGTGCTGATGTGCCTCAGCCACAGTGCAGTCCCTGATGTGTTTCAGCATGCCATTGTTAAACACACACAAGAAGGCCGTGAGCGCATCTCCGATGTTGTGCTTCGTGTGTGCTGTGGGGCCAGCACAATAGAACAATAGAATAGCGTGAAATTCACTGCAGTTAATATGACTGTGTATGGCCAAAATAGGTAAAAATTATCACATTTTCTTTGCCTTTTGTGTAATTTATGTAAAACCTATTGTAAATAAAAATACAAACACTTTTAGGAAAAGTCAGGTACCAGCAAGATTTTATTCATAAAGTTATTGCACATATAAATTTCAAAACGGTCAAAATGACCGTCGTGGCCATTCTAGTGTTAAGGGACTTATTTGGGCAGCTTGATTATGAATTGCAATAACCCAGCCTAGAAGTAACAAATACATGCACTAGTTTTTCTGCATATACATGCACTAGTTTTTCTGCATCATTTTGAGGCAGGATGTGCCTGATTTTTGCAATGTTACGTAGGTGAAAAAAGGTTGTCCTTGAAGTTTGTTTCATGTGGGAGTTAAAGGACACATCCTGATCACAGATAACTGAGGTTCTTTACGGTGGTGAAGGAGGCCAGGGCAATGCCATCTAGAGTAACAAGGGGCCAAGTCCAGTAACTTCAGTTTTTTCTGAGATTAACATCAGAAAATGTATGGGCCCATATCCATGCCAACACAATGGAGGGTGTAAAGAGTACACATCAAAACTGCATTACTGAATTATCCAATGAGATATAAGACAGCCTGTCTTGTATATATATTATGTATATTCAGACATCAGTTTGATTTGAAACCACTTAATTCAAATGTTAGGCTTCTTCTGAACATAGTACAGGAAATAGTATTTCTTTATGTATCCTTAAATGAATATTAAAAATGTTCATTACTGGAGAATGCAAACAAGTCAACATCTGATTAACCACTGTTAAAGAGAATGGATCTGCAATTGTTTTGACCATAGCATTCTTGGTCTTAAATGTAAATGCAAGACCACTCTAGTACCCTTTGAGCCCTTCAGCATCTTTGCTTAGTTTTCATCCCCTCAATTTAAAATTCTTAACGGTTTGAGTGACTCGGAGTTCTGACACCTGGGTTGGAAAAATACACCGATTCATTAAGCTCCAACAACTGCCCAACCCTTCCATCAAAATAAACATGAGTACAGTTCGAGTCACAGACAGCATTGTCCTCAGAAACATGCTCTGTGGGAAATGTTTTATAATAGCCACATTGTCACACTCTGAGGGCAAAAGAATAATGACTACATCGACCAATCCTATGCATGCTCACACATGATGCCTCATGTGGCCAATGTTCCTGTTGTAATCTGGTGTCTTGGCTTCTGGACCAACAATAGAGAATCCTATTAAACAAGGTAGAGGGCTGGTGCAGTCAAGAGACTAAATTAGACTTGGTCGTGATCTTCCAAATACGTTAAGTAGCTCAACAAGGTACCAAAGAGTTGTATCACAGGAAGAATCTCTCTCTTCGTCTCTCTTCTCTTTTTTGTGTTAGATCCTCTTTAGAAGGACTTTTTAGACCAGTACTACAGTGAATCTACAAAAACTATCTAGCACAGAGCACCCAGGCCACCATAGACATGTTTTAATTAATTAAGCAAATAAACTGTCATCAAGAACAGGCTGAGTATCTGAGGCTAGAAATAATATTTTTTCCTCATTTACGTTTGTATAGGGATTTGTTACAGAGCAAGAATCAATGTGTTGATTTTTTGTTCTGAGTTGTTCTTTCTAAGTGGCACTATTAATTTTACTGGAGAGCCTATAGTATGTTCACGTTCAAAAAGGTTAGAGTTATGATTTGAGACAGTTTTAATAAAAGCATTTATTGATTTGAATCTTTACTGGGGCTCTCTCAGTGCAGTGAAGCCTGATGTCACCCTAGTCCTCAGAACACAGTGCGGGCAGGCAGTTAATTCCTTTCACCTTGTAACTGAGGTGTAAATCATCCCTGATTACACAGGCTGTAGGGATACACATTTGTGGTTACAGCACCATGGCATAAGGGTAAATACAGAGTTACTAAGACACTGGTTAGTTAGTTCATCCTTTATTTAAACAGCTAGTCTCAATGAGATCAGTATCTCTTTTTTAACAGAGACCTGTGTACAAGAAAATAAATATCTAATTAATTTGAATAACTGCATGGTAAGGCAGCCCTAATGTGAAATCACAGAGATAATACTATTTATAGTGTGAATAAAAGAGGACCCAAATTAGACTTTACTTATTGTAGGAGCAGATTATTTGGTATCGCTGGAAACAACAGCGTCAGGTCTTGGTCTAAGATAGTCACTATGAGTTCACTATGGTCTCTAGGATTTTAGGTAAGCAGGTCAGCTTTGAAAGTAGAACAAAGTAGTAATACATCCTGAGCAGCATTCTACAAATTTGGAATTTTACTATAAGTGTAATTTTTACTAAGTGTAAGGTTGAAAGCATGAGTGAGTTTTGCTGTGGTTATAAGAGCACTGAGGCACAGTAGGAAAAAATCGAAATGATACTCACCCACAGAATTCCTAGAATTTAAACAGTTCTTCATCAGTTTACTATCAACCTCATTGTGACTTAGAGGCCTAAGGAAACATTGAAGAACAGATTGGGTAAAATAATTGATGGGTGTAGTAAACTCCTTATCAAACAAATGGCAGGCAAAAGGAAATGATAGTGAAGTCACTTATCATGACAGATTCTAAAGGAAAGAGGCAGTGAAATTATTTTTTTGAGTTAATGTCTCTGAATGCGCACAAAGTGGTACACATAGGAGTCTTTCCCATCTTTACCATCAATCCCATATGATTTAAGGCATCAGTAGCCAAGTTTCTTTTATCTTATATTTCTTTGCATTTTGGTGTACACTACGGAAATTCATGCTGCATTAGATTAGACAACACTCACTGGATTCCACCCATAATACTAATGAAGCAGAGTATTAAATAGTTTTATTTTTTAACTATTTCTATGAAAATATATACTGTTTGTGTGGTGTAGTCGACTAATTCCATGTAAATGACAAAGTAGCGTAGTGAATGTAATAACACGTTCTATGATCAGTCTGCAGCTGTGGAGGACCAGCACAGTTTCAGCCGAGCAGTTTAGACCAAAAGGTTCAGACAACAGGTTAAGAGTGAAAACAGGAAACTATGGTATAGAAAGTATGCTGCAGTAAGTCTACAGGGGAAAACCCAGTGTTTGCCTAAAATGTGCAAAACAGGTGTAGATGTAAATGTAGTCAACTCTCGAGCAGACAACTACCAAGTTTGGGGGACATGGGCTGGCACATAAGTACGACCTCATAGAGTCACAAGTGTGGCTGTAGACTCTACTACTGCTTTCCTGAAACTTGGCACAAGTGCAAACTCCTGGGGCAAACACACATGGGTGTGACAAAATACATTTTTACAAATTTGGTCAGGCAAGCATCAAGATGCCCAATCAAATGAGCTCCTATTATCCCCTTTAAAATGTGCACACAGATGAAACTGACCACAAGGAGGTAAACTGAGAGAAAAAAAAAGGTCACCTACATGAAGCCCCATAACGTTCCAGAACACAAATACACAACACATACATTAATATACATCACCATAAATATGCTCTTAATGCTAGCTGTTTATGCTGCTTTTTTGTTGAATTTATGTTTCAGGATACACTAAAATTCCTGTATGTGTGTAATGTTAGGCCTACATGTGCAATAACACAACTATAGTAAGTAATAAAATGTGTTTTCATTATGACTTTGGACCTAATTTTATCATTTAAAGAATTGGAGAGGGTGTGTTCAGTTAGTTTGATGGATACGCCTCCAAGCGCAGAATAAAGCCACCACTGCAAATATTGGAAGATCTGAATCCCAGAGACAAAACTGAAAAAATGCTGTAATATTTCTCTTGACATCACAGAAAACAAGACTAAGAGTCAACAGCAATGCTAGCGACTCTGTGAGTCTGTACTTGCGGGTCGTTCATACATACAGACTCAAAAGCTGGGACAGCAATAGGCTGTTATTCATTGTGAATGGGACCTTGCACTGCAGCCCAGCGGAGCCCACTGAGCTACAGAGATTTAAAAGGGGCAGCGCCACTACAAGGGAAAGTTGAGAAAGGCTCAACTGCAATCGGTCTTGCCCGCTCAGGAGTCATTGTTGTCTTAAAACAGTTTCATCAACACGTAAGCGAAGGTTTAAAAAAAAAAAAAAAAAAAGACCGCAAACAAGGCTATTCTGTACTCAGGCAACAAACTGTGCAACGGGAAATGAATTACTTCCTCGTGTGTAGTATGGTGGTTACTAGGGATGTGCACAATTAGTCAACTAGTCGATTAAACGTTGCTACCCTCGCTTAGTCGGCACAAGAAATACTTGTCGGTTAAACTAATTATTAATATTTTATTAATGTACAACGCTGGTTAACTGTTACGCAGCCGCCTTGGTTCTTGGAGTCAGACGTGACCATATTTGGACGAGAGGGTGGAGCTAGCTAGCTTGGTTAGCAAGGTGCATCCGTAATTCACGTTAACTGTGATAATAATTGGCATGCTAATTTTGGCTTGCAAAAAACAGGCTTAAAACAAAATGTACTTACTGGAAAAACTTAACAGTCAACTACTTAAGAGTGTCTTTTAGTACAACTGAAGTCCAAAAAGACATTTTAAGGCGAGCAAAATGTTATAATTAACTGTCACAAAGTGAAAACACACTGCGAAAGGGTCAAAGTTCTTAGACGAAAACACAGACAGCCCCCAAACAAGTTCACAGCTAGTTAAATGTACAGAGTGCAGTGGATACGCATCGCCTCAATCCTGATTGACATGTCGCTGTGATAGCAACTTGTCAATTTGTGTGTACATATGCAAAGACAATGTCTGACTCCGTAGTTTTCACTGGGCCCCTGCCAAACCTGACCAGTGATGACATGTTTAGCCACATGTCATCATTCCATCGCTGACTGTCGAGGTGGTGTCCAGCAAACGATGTGGGCTTTGTAGATAATTGGGGGACTTTCTGGGGAAGACCTGGTCTGATTAGGAGAGACACCATTCATCCAACTGTGGATGGAGCAGCTCTCATATCTAGAAATCTGGCCGGGTTTATTAGTGGACCAAAACCATGACAACCCAGAGTTCAGACCAGGAGGCAGAGTTGCAGTCCTACACGCTTCTCTGCGCTTCCAGAGCAGTTACCCCCCCAAAACTCCTTAGTGATGGTGTCTGACCCCCGACCACTTAAATGAATTAAATAAAAAATTTACAGAAATGGGGTTATACATACAAACCTAAAAATTACCAAATAGCACAACAAAATAGAAGAATTAAATGTAGACTCTTAAACATCAGATCCATGTCATTTAAAGCTATATTAGTGAACGATTTAATATCACATTATCATATTGATCGAGGAGGTGGAGTTGCAGCCATCTTCGAATCAAGCCTAT
This sequence comes from Siniperca scherzeri, assembly GCA_027580175.1. NCBI lineage: Eukaryota > Metazoa > Chordata > Actinopteri > Centrarchiformes > Sinipercidae > Siniperca > Siniperca scherzeri. Next base: position 3,291,729 of record CM050847.1, read on the forward strand.
TAATCAGCCCTAAACCTAAACTAAATTAGAACTCATTCGAAAGCCTTGTTCTTAGTCTCTCACACCCAAGCTGGAAACACTACAGCCAATTCTATTTGTTATAGTGTACAAGGCTCCTGGTCCTTATTCTGAATTTTTATGAGAGTTTAGTCCTTAAAACAGATAAAGTAATAATTGTATGTGACTTTAATATTCATGTGGACATCGATAATGATAGCCTTAGTACTGCGTTTATCTCATTATTAGATTTGATTGGCTTCTGTCAGAGTGTACATAAACCCACTCACTCACCCACGCACTGAACATTTAATAGCCTTTCCACAGAATCCTTTTATATGGGACCATTATTTAATAACTTTTGAACTCAAAGAAAGTTACACAAAACAAAGAAGGTCAGCTCCATGATATAACCCCCAAATCCACAAATTAAACAAACCCAGGTTTCTTTTCAGCACTGTAGCCAGGCTGACAGAGAGTCACAGCTCTAATTCGCCATGTATTCCTATAGTCCTCAGTAGCCATGTATTCCTATAGTCCTCAGTAGTCACGACTTCATGAGCTTCTTTAATAACATTTTGTTGACAAAATTCATCATGCAGGCAACGATTTATCCTTAAAGAAAGACCCCAAGAACAGCTGTAAAAAGGGTATATTTAGACTGCTTTTCTACCATCAACCTTCTCCAACTAACTTCAGCGATTTCTTAGTCTAAGCCATCAACCTGTCTCTTAGACCCCATTCCAACTAGGCTGCTTTACCCTTAGTTAACACTTCTTTACTTGATATGATCAGTCTGTCTTCATTAACAGGCTATGTACATAGTCCTTTAAAGTAGCTGTAATTAAACCTCTACTTAAAAAGCCCACTCTCAATCTGGGGTTTTTTAGACCTATATCTAACTTTCCCTTTCTCTCTAACATCCCTGAGAAAGCAGTCGCCAATCAGTTGTGTGACTTTCTAAATAACAATAGTTTATTTGAGGATTTTCAGTCAGGATTTAGAGTGCATCACAGCACAGAGACAGCACTGGTGAAAATTACAAATGACCTTCTAATTGCATCAGATAATGGACTTGTCTCTGTACTTGTCTTGTTCGATCTTAGTGCGAAAAACTAGTCCATACAATCCATTTGTTACTTCTAGGCTGGATTATTGCAATTCCTTATTATCAGGCTGCCCAAATAAGTCCCTTAAGACTCTCTGGTTGAGCCAGAATGCTGCGACACGTGTACTGACAAGAATTCGGAAAAGAGATCATATTTCTCCCATATTAGCTTCTCTGCACTGGCTCCAGAATTGAATTTTAAATCCTTCCCCTCACCTACAAAGATTTTAATGGTCAGGCACCATTGTATCTTAAAGAGCTCATAGTTATTACTTATTGAGCTTATTACCCCACATACTTGCGGTTCCTAAAGTCTCCAAAAGTAGAATGGGAGCCAGAGCCTTCAGCAATCAAGCTCCTCTCCTGTGGAATCAGGTCCCAGTTTGGGTTCGGGAGACAGACACCATCATAAGACTTTCCTCTTTGATAAAGCTAATAGTTCGGGCTGGCTCAGGTGAGTCCTGAGCCATCCCTTAGTTAAGATGCTATAGGCCAACACTGCCAGGAGACCTCCCATGATGCTCCTCTCTCCTCCATTCCCTCTCCATCTGTATGCATTCTTATCCCATTAATGCATGTTACTAACTCAACATCTTCTCTCTCCCGTAGTTTTGTGCTTTCTCGTCTCTCTCCTTCTGTCGCTTACTGCCTCCGGAGCTACACTGTCTGGATCTATGATTGCAGGCCACCTGCTGCCCCTGTGTTCCTGCTTAACACCCGCTACTACAATTATTATTAGTCATTATTATTATTATTATTATTATTATTAGTCTTATTATTATAATGTATTATTATTATTTTAAAAACATGTGGAATTCTCTCTCTCTCTCTCTCTAAAGGAAGTTTTTCCTTGCCACTGTCGCCAAGTCCTTGCTCTTGGCGGGAATTGCTGGGTCTGAAAATAATATAAAGTATACGGTCTAGACCTGCTCTATAAGAAAAGTGCAATGAGATATCCTCTGTTATAAAGTGACACTATATAAATAAAATTTAACTGAAATTTAATTATTAGTAGTACTTTTGGTACTTTAAGTATATTTTGATGCAAATACTTCTGTAATTTCACTTAAGATTATGAATGCAGGACTTTTACTTGTACTTGTAACAGAGTATTTTTATACTGTGGTATTGCTACTTAAGTCAAAGATCTGATTACTTCTTCCACCACTGGTGGTTGTGGAGGCATATCTGTTTGTCTGTCTGTATGTTCGGACTTCCACTGTAATATTTGTTTTCAGAGATATAAGTCCATGAAAAACATTAGAACAGAGCGTATCAATCTATTCAATTTTATTTATATAGCGCCAATTCATAATAGTTAGTTATCTCATTGCACTTTTCCTATAGAGCAGGTCTAGACCGTACTCTTTATAATATTATTTACAGAGACCCAACAAATCCCACCATGAGCAAGCATTTGGTGACAGTGGCAAGAAAAAACTTCCTTTAAGAGGCAGAAACCTTGGACAGAACCAGACTCAATGGTGGGCGGCCATCCGCCGCTGCCGTATCTATGCAGATACTGTCAGTGTTTTTATGAACAGTATTGCTACAGTATTTCCAATGAATCAGTAGAGCCACAGGCCTTGTATGATTTATGCAACCACAGTGTGGTGGTAAGTGTTGTGTTTGTTAGAGTTGCTCAGAGCTTGTCTGGACTCTGAGTTAATTCTTACCTTTGGATGATGCTGAAAACCTTTGTGGGATAACAAGGTCATCCAGCATGACTTTGAGTCAGATGACCATCTCAAACCGCAGGGAGACACTCCCACCAAGGACTCATACATTATTCATAAGCTTCTACTTAAAGGACCATTTCACAGTTTTTGCATCTCATTTCTATGTACAGAATTTGTCACTGTATGTCATACAATATTACATTGTCTTCTCTTGTTTTCTCACCCCTGCACAATAAATGGCAGTGAAAGGTTTATAGTAAGGTGGGCTGAGTTAAAGTTCTTTCTTCCTCCTAACAGGTAATGTTGTTGTGAAAATTATAGGGTCAGTATCACTCTCTCATGACAGTCGAACACATTAGCCAAGATGAAGTCTGGTCATACCAGCATTTAAAACATCTAAACTTCACAACTAAATCAATTCCTGTAAATGGAATCACAGATTCACTTGCGGAGGTGAATTAAATCAGCATGACTGTTTCATGTCCAGTTCAACTGTAGTAAACTTTGCACTGTTGGTATGATAGCAAACAGTAAGTAACATTTAGCAAGCTTGCTAGCTAGGAAAGCTGTGGTGATTGACTAGCGCCAACATCTTCCCATCTGGCTAGTGTATTAGACATTAGCTTGCCGGCTACAGTAGTTCGCCAGTAGTCACTATGTCACCAAGCTTCTGGCACAGCTAATTTTTGTGAGAAGGCGCAGATTAATTTCTCTTTTCCACCTTCTAGTGTGAACAGGTATGACTTTAGCTGCTTCCAAGTATAAAAAATAACATAGTATTTTAACAAGGGCTGCAAATAAGGATTATTTTCATTATCAATTAATCGATTGATCGTGGGGTCTTTAAAATGTGAAAAAAAAAAAATAAATAGTGAAATGTGTCCATCAGAAGTTCCCAGAGGCCAGGATGATAATCCAAAAGCCATTCCACTAGCCAAGAGACAATCAAAAAATATTCAGTTTACTACCAGACAAGACTGACAAAAGATAGCAGATATTCATTTTTGTGAAGTTGGAAACATGTTTTACTAAAAAATAAATAAATAAAATACTTAAATAAAAATAAAATAAATAAAATCTACCCGCATTTGGTGCTTGGCGGGTGTTCATTTCAGACCCTGCAAAAAAGTCTAAAATATATTTGAACCCCAAATCCAAAAAAGAAGAAAAATAAGTCTAGGCCATTGTGCACGTACGTATATACGCCAGCCTTCAACATCAGATCACCTGTGCAACACCAACCAGCTTTATCCTGCACTTTCCAACAAATCTGATGAAAACTGATGATCTTATTCAGAAGGTTCTTGAGGATTAACCTAGCCAAGTGTAATATTGAACTTAACACCATTTACACCTCTGTATTTTTTAAGCCTATATTTGTTTACATTTTGGCAAATCTGCACTGTGAAAAGGCATGCTGAATTAACTGCAAGCAGTTCCCGTTTGCACTCTAACCATGAATGTACAGACATCAATCACTGGATTGCTTTTGATACTGAAAAAAAGCATCTAAAAATGATGATTGTGAGGCTGGGTCTGTTTGTAGGAACTTTGTTGTAAGCAATGTCTGTTTTTATATGATTTATAGATGTTCATCCTCAATGGACATTGAAGATACTGAAATCACTGGAAAGAGTGAGTGATTCTTGCACTGTGTCTATGATGTGTGTTTATGCCGTTTGCAGCTGTTCATAACGCATTATCTGCTGATATCCAAATAATGTTCGTATTTGTTTCCATCCCTAACCAAGTGAATGCAAGTCATTACTCCAACCAACACTACAGCAGGTACTGTCACTGATTAGTTCCTCTCTAGCTGAAGGAGTGCTAATTAGTGAAATCACAATCACCTGCTATGGTCTTTGGCTGAAATGAAAACTTGCATACACTCTTCACTAGCCTTACATCACAGTTTCCCTTAGTGCCTTACAACCTGTTTTTAATCTACATAGTCATTGTAAATCATGTCTACTATACTTACATTTTGTGGCCAAAAATGTAAGTGTAGTTCAATTCCTGTCTAAGTCTACAAGACAATGTTGTGTGTATTGGTGGATTTTAACTTGGCTAGAAGCGTTTTTTGAGCTAAGACTACAATGTTTAAAACTGCTGTAAATTGAATTTTTGGCCACTTGGAGGCAGCGAAAGAAGCTGTTGACATATTATCACCTCATAAAGTTATTATTGCTAACATGTTGGCAAAGAGTTGGCTTTTTACACATCCAGAAGACACAGAGCAAAATTAGCATTTGTTTGGAGTCATGTTTGTGTCCAACTACTGAAAGTAAGTCCAATATTCAGTCTCCTTTTAGCTCTGCTTTGGTCTCCACCAACTCTTGAGAAAAATATCTGGCTCTTCAGCTGCTAAACGCTCCACTATGTTCACCAGCTAGTCACTAGCTTTGTCTGTCTGCTGTTGGTGCTGTGCCAGTAGTGTACAGTGGGTTTATCAGAGCTTTTTTTTTTTTGCTGAAAACAGCTGCCTGCTGCTGCTGCTGGAAACGAGGTTGATGATAGCATAGTTTGTGGGCCGTAAAACCAAAACGATGAGCTAAAATATGCCAAAACGCTCCGTAGAGCTGAGGGGAACTGGAGCATTGGTGATAATTCTGTGTCGGCCCATCACTACGAGGGACACCTTTCACATTACACACAGCCATTTGATCCATTGTAAATATATAAAATACTGATTATTGCAGCTTTAAATTTTGTATAGACCAAAACATGTTTAACATACCTAAAGTTACTAATTACTACCACACTAATATCTAAATAGACGAAAATGTCCATAGCGGCATGACTATAGCGATTCAATTTAGAATGTTAGTGCATCTGTCATTGTAATATGGCAGACTGTGGTGGCACTAGCTGCCTTCAGTCTGCTTCACATAGCCACTGTCATTGTTTAACAAAGGCCATCATAATGAAAGTTAGCCATCTCTGTGCGTGTTTATGAGTTGTTGGCAGGGGCCCAAAGCACCATGCTCAGTGGCACCCTGGCTTGATGCATGCCCCACCTTTGGCCACCCCGATCAAAATGGCCTGGACTCGCCACTGCTACCAGCAATGATATGGAGGAGTGGAAAGATGCAAAGTCAAGTGCACAGCCTGTCATATCTTTATCCAGAACAGGTCTAAAACACTAAAGCTAACAGCTCTTCAACAAAATATGTAGGAACCATGTTGTAGCCATGACACACGCTGGATTGCAAAAACACCAGAGATATTTAAGTGTGTTTGTTAGGTACACTGTACTCCTCTGTTTAGACAGACATATATTCTCGTATGTTCACGTTTGCCAAACAGTATTTGTATGTGAATGCGTGTAGTTGCAGACGCTGGCCTGCTTGCCCAGAGGGCTCTGTTTATGTCTCACAGACTGCTAGGCCCCAGTGTTGCCATAGGAGCCATAGACCGACCAGCTGACGACATCCCTTTTTTTCCGTTTCATTGATGGTAAACAACCTCACAATAACGAATTAATAATGTGCTTCCAGTGTTCACAGCGGATTCTGAAAATATGGCTAATCATTCCTGTCATGGAGATCTGTGAGCCCTGTTTATCTTCGACAGAGTAGCTGCATCATTACTACACAGGCATCCGTATCCTGACATGTTTACCTCATCATAGCAAAGCTAATGCCAATGTAATGTAAAAACAACTGCATTAGCTAATATCAAATTACCCCGATTAAATCGCCATCGTAGCACACTGGAATAATACACCAAAACAGCCTAAACTGTGGTGTGCTAAAAATACTACTGATATTGTTATAGAAATTGGAGCATGTTTGCGGGACCTAATGTGGAAATATAGCGATTATATGTATCACTCTAGATACATTTAACGTCAAGCATCGGATCTCTAAGGTATTATGACCCAATTAGAAAGCTAGCCAATTAGCCTAGCATCTCGCCCCGAAAAGGGTAACGTTAGTTCAATCGTAGTTACAGAGAACGGCTCGCTAAATTGAACCTTGCTATGGAAAACTCGACAATTTTAGGTGGTCTGCCTGGCTTATTGGGAAAGTTATATAGGCTTAATAAAATGTCACAGCCTTTGTCCGAATGACAGCCCGCTTTACAATTCGGTGTACATCTAATTTACAAAACTGCGCTCATCTGAATTAAAATCTAATATTTTGGAGCTGCTTCGCCTATTATTTCCACTAGCTTCTCTAACCAAAACACAACGTGGCGCCTGATGGCGAATTGTGGGGACAAATATTAAAATTAAGATTGTATTTACATTTAAATGTTGGATTGTGGACTATACGTACGCCGAACATAAGAGTAGCGTGTAACTGTTCGGAAAAATTATTAGTTCTCATTTTTAAATGAACGTATCGTGTTCATTTATCGCCGAAACCATTCAATTGTCAGATTTTTAAGGTAGTTTGGTGTGACGGTCGCTCCATAGTAGGCAAGACGCCACTTAGCATTAGTTAGCACCAAGCTATCTTAACAATGATGGGTACATTAAAGATAACTTCATTTACTTTAAAGGACGAAATTACCTTTGGAAACAGGCGAGTAGGGAGAGCGTTCTGGTGAGCTCCTGCTGTCCGGCGGTGACAGTCTCTGCCTGGGGACCAGCCTGCCGTCCGAGCTGCTTCCACCCGGGTTGGCGGGACTGGAGCAACGGGACGTCGTCGGTCCTGTGTTGCTCCCGGCTACTGAGAAGGAGAAGGAGGAGGAAGCGGAGCGGGTTGGGCTGTGCTGATTTCCACGCAAAAGCTGGTACGGCACCGTGGCGCGGATAGGCTGCAACCGGACCGTGGTGGTGTCGTTGCTACAGGAAGAGCAGGCGGCTGCTGGGGAGCCGCTGTGTTTAACTCGCTGCTGGGAAGAGCTGGCTACTGCTGTTGATACTGACATGCTGAGCCACGTTCAGCTGATAAAGTTGATAAAGTAACAATATGAGTGGTAAGAGTACAATATCCTGTTAAATAGCTCATAACATAACTTTACGGTTTTGTTTTTCAGCTGTACGCTATCCATTTTAACACATTTTGCCAGAGACCAAAGTTTCTGAAGTTAATTCATGAGGTCCAGTCCCAAACAGTCTTCACTTTACATTTCTGCGATACTAGCAACGAGAACTCCAGAGTTACTTTCCGTGTCGAACAGCACACCTGTGCTGTTAACGGGTTATTACCGCGTTACTTAGTCAAATTGGTCACTGCCGTCTCTCTCTGACGGAGGAGCTGGACCGTGGCTGTGCGGGTGGGCGGGACCACACCACTGCCACTACCTGAATGGGTCGTTCGTTGGATGTATGGAAGCTTTAACCAATATAAATAAGCGGCAGGTTAACCAGAAGGGATTTCAGGGTCTGCTATTGGCTGGTGACCACTGCATATGGTGTATTTGAATTATGTGCGTATTTGATGTGCATTTAAACGGGATATAACGTCATAACTTGTGTGAAATTTGAGTCATATCTAAAGACAAGGTATGAAATGTACAGAAGTGAGTGACACTTTTTTCTCGTCGTTTTAAAGCAGAGCATAAACAAAACTTCCTATGACCTTCACCTTTTTCTTTTTTTTTTTTTTACTCAAAACTATTTTACTCAAATATTTCTAATTTTACAGAGATTAACACTGCCAAAATTGGTAGTTTAACAAGTCAAACTATGTGAGACGGTGTGTTAATTGATGGCTATACATCCGAACATGATCCTATAACATTACCGGAAATCATTTTCTGTTCCTTACTCATTCTGAATAAAGAAAAAGGAGAGGTCACATTCCAGACGTGGGATAAAGTCATTGTTTTGTAAATCGCGAGTAAGTCTCAAGGCTTAGCTATAAAATCCAAAGTCAAGTCCCAAGTCAAGGCTGGCAAGTCCCAGCAAGACAGGTAGGTCCCAAGTCTAGTCCTGTGTCAAGAACAAGTCCCAAGTCAAGTCTCAAATCAAGACAGTTAAGTCCCAAGGCAAGAACAAATCTCGCATTAGGACTATCAAGTCCCAATGTCAAGTCCAAATCCTAAACACTGCACCCTTCACCAAATGTAGCAAAACTAGAGCCCTGCCCGTTCGGAACTGGCTGATTGCTTGGCTCCTGGTATTGCTGCTTGCAGCGTTGTCATGGGGCGTACCAAACCAAACACTGGCTCTAGATAAGGCCATTCGCGTTTTCTGCGGCCGCCGTAGTTTCTCCTACACGCTTGGAAGGGGAGGGCGAGGCAAGCGGGATACAAATGGTTGCAAACTGCAATTGAATCGCTAGACGCCACTAAATCTTTCACACTGCTCCTTTAAAAGAAAGCTGATCCAGTGTGCCTTGGCATGTTATTCGTGGAAATGTTTTGCATGTTGCCGTCTGTTTCTTGCTGACCACGACCACAGGGTAAAGAAACCGGAAGTCATCAGAGTCATGACGAGTTTGACTTGAGTCCAAGTCATGTGACTCAAAACCGCACCTTCTACTAATCAGTCCTAATAACAAATCTAACAAAAAGTAACAAAATGATTTCATGCGATCGTAACCGATGACAAAACATTTCCCTTAAGTTAAACAAAGCTCTTCAAAATTATTTTGAAAGGAAGTTGCCATCCATAGTCACAACCAACTGAACGCATTCCCAGCACCAACAGCTGCTGAACAGTTACAGGGAATAAGATGGTTTCAGAGGAAGATTTTAGTGGGAGTTAACAGATGGCTATTCGCTTCTTAAATACAATTTGAAAGGTATATTGAAGTTTGAGGTATATTAAAGGCACAGCAGGTTGAAGAGACCAAATTTGATCGTGAACAAACAATCAGAGGTACAAATACAGTGTTTTGTATATTCTTGACTCCATGCAATGTGTTTCCTCTTCTCAGCAAAAATTCTATGCTTGTTTTAAAAGCTCAAAATAACTCAAAAGAAACATTACCCTAGTAAAGATGTAATCTGTTGAGAACATAATTCAAACCAGGATGCACACATCAGTGTAATCAAGGACTACAGATGAATGAATGCTGTGAAATCCTCTATATTTTTTAGAATGCAGAAGTAGTGATGGGAGTTTCGGCTCTTTGAAGGGAGCCGGACCTTTCCGAGAGCCGGCTCTGTCGGCTCCCAAACGGCTCTTCATTTAGTACCACTTCTGCTGGTCACTGCCTCAGTTACGCTCTCATTTGTCGCAAGAAATGAATATGCAAGATTCTTCATCTGCAGTACACTGAAATATTCTGTCATATTGATGGTTAAAAAGTGGGCTGTGTCAAGAATAACTATCCTTGTTGTAGCCTATAACAAAAACAACACCCTAAACAGTATGGTTAATAAATAATTACACAACTCTATATAGACGCATACAGTATACTGCAATTTAATTTGTATGATATAATATGAAACAAAAAATATATAATACAGTCATCATGCATTTCTTTTTCCGCGATTTAAATGCGCTCCGAGGGGGGATCGGCTCAGAGCTGACCCGTTCGAACTGTTCAGAACTCAGCCCTTCAGAATTACCGTTTCCCATTACTCAACACTCTGATGAACAAGGCCGGTCTGTTGTGCTGGCTCTCTACACTTATCTCTTACATTAAAATCGAATTAAAGAACACTTTCGAAATGTATTCGTGTGAAAATCATTTGGATGGGGAGGAGTGGTGGCATTTTACAACCCAATGCCTCCATTCACATGATGGGTATCGAATGAAGTACTCTATTGGTATCGGTATCACTTTAAGGATACTGGTTTTGGTACTGGTATCAAATTGTTTTAAACGATACCCAGCCCTAGAAATAGTTCTCATATGCTATTCACACCATTTTAATGTAAAAAGTAGTCCTACAGCTTAATCTCTTCGGTATACAGCGAGTACAGTACATACTGTCATGACTTGAAACTACTTCTGTAGAAGTAAAAAGTGCAGAAACTTACTGAGCAAAGTGATAATTAATATATTTGACTGCATTCTAATAAAAAAAAGGTGGGTCATAAACACAAGAAGGCAAAGACAAAGTAAATAATACAATAAACTAATGCTGGCAGAAAAATATGCTGGATCAAAAGGAAGGCTACATTCAGGGAGCAAAATTCAAACATGGTGACAACTGGAAGGGAATAACAGTTGTAAAATAGTCAAAACATTAATTGTGGCAGTAAGTGTTTTTGCTACATATGTCAAATATATAAATTGCATCATATTAAGTTATTACATAACAGCTGTAGTCTTACCGTACACTTTCACTTTATCATTCAAACAATCTGCACATGTTGCAATTTACATAAATAGACCCGACATGAATTAGTCCTTTCCATCCAGTGATTCTGTTGAAGACTTGGGCTTAGCTCATTGGGGGTGAGTAGGCTATTTCTCTGCCAGCTGTTTCTGTACTAAGTGCTTCGATCAACATTATTGCCACATCATATAGGTGCCACATCCTCAAATGACCTGAAAAAGTCTCTTTCGTACAATTTGAACACGACTCTATTACAAACCATAGAGTTCCCAGCACAAGGACTTAATGGGTCTTAACCAATCATAACCAGGCCCATATCTGTGATGAGCGTAAACAGCAGGTACCCTAACTGTGTTCACGTTGAGAGCAACACAACAAGGAACAAGTAAAGCACATTTCTATTCAGTTTCCATTCCTTGTGTCCTTTCCAATATAATGTCATTTGATTTCAATGCCTCTACATTGAAAGTAGAAAATGGATAAGGAGCTAATAACAGAAATTCAATGACCCACAGTTCTACAACTTATTTTATGTGAGCTTTTACTTGTTCATAATTCTATAGAATCACATTTGCTTGTTCAGTATGTTGTAGGGCTGGAACCTCTCACATGACCAGCAATCAACCAAGTTCCCCACAGTGTGAACTCCTGATGACAGTCCTGATATTGAAATTCAAACAGACTAGGCGTTATAAAGCACAGAGTTCTCTAAAGTGAAGTCGTACTGAAAACTAGCCAGGTTGTAGTTTATGTCCCGGGACAGCAGCACATCAGGAATAAGGGGAAACCCCGCCTGCATGGCCAGGACATGAGGAGCCAAAGTGAAGGGGATATCCCCGAGGAGATCTGGGAGCGTCGAAGCAGATTCCACTGCTGAGGCCGCTGCTATTGGCCCTGTGGTAGGTAAAGCTGTAGGGTCCTTTGTGTTGGTGGGTTGAGCTGGAACTGGACAGGATGACTATGAGGGAAAGGAGACAGATTTAATATCAGTGTGCAGTGTAGAGATATTACTTTTAGATACACATTTGGTGATCTAGTCTATTTTCACAGTGGTTCTACTTTTTCTACCCCACAAGCAGCAGGAGGAGAGCTTTAGGGTGACCATGTTGATAATTGTTATGATGTCTAAAAAGAAACTAGTGTAGCTTACCTTTTTGTACCAAAAGAACCCTAAAAGACCCGGAAATGTACTACCCGTAACTGAACTGGATCACGGTTGCTCACAGAATGATGGTAAAAGGCCAATTGTTGCCTGACTTCTTTATTAAAACGGCAATAGTTTGTTTTGCTGCCCCCAGAAATCTGGGACCTGTAGTATTAAACCACGTTTGCTGTTACCAGCAGGAACTAGATGTCGCCAAATTAACCAGTACTGAAATCTTAAGGATTGCCACTTCAGAAGATGTGACGTGCCTGTCTTTACCGAGTCAAACTTTAACAGTCCACCACACGTAATATACTTAACAGCGCTTACTTTCTTCTTCTCTTTGTCCACAACAGACAGAAGAGGTGCCGCTAGGTTTATATAAATTTACTTTGAGCTTTTTTCCCCCCAACTCAGTCACTCTGCCTCTGACGTCACTCAACTCATTGTGGCTTACCTTCTTTCCAGGCCGCACTTTCTCATCCTAAGTTAAAATGTTCCAAGTTACAACACACACACACACACACACACACACACAAGCACCTTAACTGCCTTTGTGCGGGACAATAGTGTACATTAGCGGAACACCTGAAAATCAAGGTTTTTTGAATGCATACTGACATAATTTTGACACTTCTCCAGTTCAAGGTCCAAGGTTTCAACCATTTATTGCAGCAATATGGATTTTAGTTTGGTGGTGTGACTCTGCTCATGTGATGCTCTGGAGCAAATCTGACCAAGCTTGACGCAGACTGTCCCCGAGCTCACAAAACCTCCTGGCAGAGCCTGAGATACACAACATTTAATGAATACGCATTAAAAAAACGTTCAAACTAAACAGGGGGAGGCTGGGGAGGTGGAGGACGTTTCAATTTCTGAAGCAGGTAGCAGTGTAGCACTGAGGATGCTCAGCATTGGTTTATGCAGACAGAATGAGTTCCACTTGTCAACTTTGTACACCAAGTTAATTTTGTGGCTTAATTTCCATTACACACAAAATACTGCATATTGTAACAGCCTGAGTGCCATGACATTTGCTGAATATAGTCATGGCCCCAAAACCCTCTTTGATTTGGTGACTCCTTGACCTGCTCCGTAGTGTCATCCTGAGGCCATCTTCACATGTTTACTTCATTACTGATTAGGTTTTGAGAATAGCAAAATCATCAGTATGTAGTTTGTTCAGTCCGACAGTTTTTATTCTGGGGTATAATGACATAGGAAGTCCCTAGGGGTAGTTTTGTTTGATTTAGTTATGACTATACAAGGTTTCCTGGGCAGTGATGTTTGGCCTCAGTCATTTAGATTTATTTTGTGTACAGTGCTGCAGTAAGATGCACATTCTAACATGCTGTTCCTAATTAGTGCAGTTTGCCAAAAACAAAGCTTTAATGCTGTCAAGAACTGAAAGCAAGTTGGTGAATTACAATGACCATTCTGTAATTCACTGTGGCTGTAATGATGCACATAGAAGTGGTTTTCCATGGTTACAGACTGTCTAATGTTGTTTATTCTTCTATTGATGCTTTTAAGTTGATGGGCATAATACTGTATGTGGAGGAGTCAAATACATCTTAATTAGCTAAAATGTGTACTTTCTTCACCAAATGAGCACTGATCAGATGGAATAAAAGTGTAGTAATGTAGTAGTGAGTTTGCCAGTTGTTGCTTCAGTTTATCATAGCCAACACAATGAGATTAGTACCTGGAGCAAGAGTGAATGCTGTGCTTAAAATGAATACTGAAAGTAAAACAGCTCAGAAATCCTGTACGGTGACATCAGAAAAGAAAATATCTCAGGGCTTGGTCACAGCAAGACAAAATCAGTTTATTTCAATGGAACTGCCGCAATCACTGGATTTGCTCATGTAGGAAGTTTGTGCCTTTCTTTCACCTAGAGTTCAACTTGTTTAGCAATTTGTGCCAGTTGCTAAACATCTTGACATTGCTGACGTTGGGGAATTTCCATAACCCTGCTCTGTCATATGAGAAGGAACACCAAGAGAACTTTCTTCTACTTTTCCAGTTTGTCATGAAAAAAAACTAGCCTTAACCAATTGTAGCCACAGCACAACTGACAGTCATTACAGCAATCAGAATCAGAAATACTTTATTGATTCCCGAGGGGAAACTCTTTTGCTACAGCAGCTCAATATCACGTCAGTGCACACAGGAATAGAAGTACTAAGCAAAAAAATTATATATATAATACACTATAATACAGGTCAGAAAATAAATTAAGTACGAAGTGGGTATACGTATAAAATAAAGTAAGTGTGAAGTACAAAGTGGGTTTACCTGTTGATGATAATAATATGGTATAAAGTAATAGTGCATCAACTGCCAAGTTAAGTGTAGCTTATTTATAATGAGACGGAGAATATTGCACAGCAGTAATAGAGGTATGAATAAATATAAATATCAATAAATAGGGAATTTTAAACTGAAAAGGGTATATTGCACAGAAGTATTAGCACAGGATATTGCACAATTATCTCAATTATTGCAGAGATGTAATGATCAATGTCCAGTTTAATGACTTAGGGTCATACAGACTACACTTAGAGGGAGGAGTTGAAGAGTTTGATGGCCACAGGCAGGAATGACTTCCTGTGGCACTCTCTGGTGCTTTTTGGGGGGATGAGTCTTCCGCTGAAGGTGCTCCTTTGCTGGACCAGCACGTCATGGAGCGGGTGGGAGACACTGTCCAAGATGGCATGTAGTTTGGCCAGCATCCTCCTCTTTGACACCACCGCCAGAGAGTCCAGCTCCACCCCCACAATGTCACTGGCCTTACGGATCAGTTTGTTGAGTCTGTTAGCGTCCGCTACCCTCAACCTGCTGCCCCAGCATGCAACAGCATACAGGATAGCACTGGCCACTACAGACTCATAAAACATCTTCAGCATTGTCCGGCAGATGTTGAAGGACCTCAGCCTCCTCAGAAAATAGAGGCGGCTCTGGCCCTTCCTGTAGACAGCTTGAGTGTTCTTAGCCCAGTCCAGTTTATTGTCCATGTGTACTCCCAGGTACTTGTAATCCTCTACAATGTCCACATTGACCCCCTGGATGGAAACCATGGTCACTGGTGCCTTGGCCCTTCGTAGATCCACAACCAGCTCCTTAGACTTTGTCACATTGAGCTGCAGTTACCCACCACAGCCCTGTACTCAGACTCATCACAAGTGCGCATGCGCCAACGTGCATGCTGCCTGTTGCCGTAGCTCTGTCTTGTCGTCTTACTTTTTCCAACTTTTAGCTTTCCTTTTTCTTCAAAACTTGGGTAACTTGTGTGTAAGTATAATTTAAACTATGCTCTTTACGAAAATGAGAGTAGAAAGTGTTTTAGTACTTTTTTTCGCTGTGGAACTTCTCCTGCTACTCGGTCAGGGCACCACTGCAGATCAGCCACATTGTTTACACCAGGGAACAGCCGAGCGGCATGGTGCCCAGGACAACCGATGTCCGTACTGAGATCTGGAGGAGGACACACCAAGGATGCAGAGGTGGAACGAAGCGGCGAGGGAAGAGAGAGGGGTGCAGACAAAAGAGACTTAAGAACAAGAGATTTAAGCCGTGTCTGCCTTCTCTCGTCATGGGCAACGTGAGACTGCTGGCGAATAAAATGGACAAGCTAACGGCATTAGCCCGGAGTCAGATGGAGTTCCGTGAGTGTAGTTTGATGTGCTTCTCAGAGACATGGCTACACCAGGATATCCCGGATCATAACGTTTCCATCAACGGCTTTCAGACTGTTCAGGCTGACAAGGATCACACCGGGAGCGGTAAGCGGAAAGGCGGCGGGCTTGCTGTGCTGGTTAACAACAGATGGTGTAACCCTGGTCACGTTACTATCAAGCGGAGTATCTGTAGCCCGGACATTGAACTGTTAGTTGTGGGACTCCGGCCATATTATCTGCCATGTGAATTCTCACATGCCATTGTTGTGGCTGTTTACATCCCCCCCTCTGCTAACCCGGCATCAGCGTGCAACACCATTCACACCGCCATAGCACAAATACAGAATCAACACCCAAGTGCTCTCATATTAATCTCGGGTGACTTCAACCATGTCAGTGTTTCAACAACACTGACTAATTTCACCTAGTATGTGAATTGTCCTACTAGAGAGGAGAGGACACTGGACCTGCTGTATGCTAATGTTAAGGACACATACAGCTCTTCCCCCCTACCCCCCTGGGTAGGTCAGACCACAACCTGGTTCACCTCAAACCCTGCTATGTGCCTCTGGTTAAAAGGCAGCCTGCGACCACAAGGACAGTGAGGAGATGGTCGGAGGAGGCCTATAAGACACTGCAGGAATTTTTTGAGGTGACAAACTGGGATGCACTCTGTGAGCCTCATGGAGAGGACATTGATGAGCTCACTGAGTGCATTACTGGCTACATTAACTTCTGTGTGGACTGCAATGTCCCAACTAAGATGGTCCATTGTTACCCGAATAACAAATTGTGGGTAACAAAGGACATCAAGGACATCCTGAATGCCAAGAGGAGGGCCTTTACTGATGGTTATAGGGAGGAGGTGAGGGAAATCCAGGCTGACCTGAAGGTGAAGATCAGGGAGGCCAAGGAGAAGTACAGGAGAAAGCTGGAGTGGAAACTTCAGCAGAACAACATGATAGAGGACTGGAGCGGCATGAAGAGCATCACTGGCTTCAGACCGACTGGCAGCAGAGGAGTTGAAGGCAGCTTGGACAAGGCCAATGAACTTAATCTGTTCTTTAAACAGATTCGACACACCGGCTCCTGCTCATCCGCCCTCTAACTCAGCTGCTGTCGGCCCTCAAGCTCCTCTGAGTACTCTGCTCCCGCGTCACCATCAGGTTAACGGCCCTCTTCACACTAATGACTCCCCGCCTGTAACCTCTGCTGTGTGCCTGACTACTGACCAGGTGAGAGGACAGCTGATGAAACTCCACTCAAACAAGGCTGTAGGCCCTGATGGCGTTTGCCCCGGGGTGCTAAAAGCCTGTGCCCCCCAGCTATGTGGAGTCCTTCAACATGTCTTCAACCTGAGCCTGAGTCTTCAAAGGGTCCCTGTTCTGTGGAAGACATCTTGCCTCGTTCCTGTGCCGAAGACGCCGCGTCCCAGTGGCTCCAAGGACTACAGACCGGTGGCACTGACCTCCCACATAATGAAGACCCTGGAGAGACTAGCGCTGGAACAGCTGCAGCCCATGGTCAGACCCCTCCTGGACCCTCTTTAGTTCGCCTACCAGCCCTGGCCGGGAGTTGAGGACGCCATCATCTTCCTGCTGAACAGCATCCACACCCACCTGGACAAGCTGGCAAGCATGGTGAGGATCATGTTTTTTGATTTCTCCAGTGCTTTTAACACCATCCAGCCAGCCCTGCTGGGTGAGAAGCTGGCAGCTATGCAGGTGGATGCCCCATTCTACCAGACTGGCAGACCACAGCATGTGCGCCTGCAGCACTGTATGTCGGACAGTGTGGTCAGCAACACTGGGGCCCCTCAGGGGACTGTCCTCTCTCCCTTCCTCTTCACCATCTATACCACGGACTTCAGCTACCACACAGAGTCCTGCCACCTTCAGAAGTTTTCTGATGACTCTGCTGTGGTAGGATATATCAGCAGTTGCGGTCTGTCTATCAAGGTTCATTGATTTGTCATTTTACAGTACAACAGTGTACTGCACAATGAAATGAAAGTTGTAGCCCCTTTCACGCTACACACACAGAATATATATGCAAATATTTAAAATTAGAATAGAATAAAAACAATATATAGTTACTTATATACATATATTATACCTACACATATACACACAGAAAGTATGTACAGTATGTGCAATATCAGTGTAATATGAGCATTTTAAATCATAGTGCAAAAAGAAAGACTTTGGTTTTAGTGGGAATGAGGGAAGTGCAAAAGTTAGTGGTATGGTAATGTGCAAACCCAGCATAACAGAAACTTCGGAGGATGAGGTGGAGTTGAGGAGTCTGAAAAATTTAAGAATGAAGCGTCGCCAACAACAGCAAAATTTGATGCTTTTCTTTAAAAGAAAGAAAGGAAATGTGGTTGGTTGATGAAAAGGGAGTAAAAAAGACAAAGATGTATTTTATTAAAAACGGGATTCGACATCTACAACTGTACAAATTAGGGTTGGGCGATGTCTACCGAATTGGCATTTGACAATGTTCACAGTGAAACATCGCGATGGATGATGATATCGTTGTTGGGGGGTACTTTTTATATGCATGTATGCTGGATATTAATTACTATTTCTATTTTTTACACATTTGAGCCAATTCACAGCCCATCCTCACATACTCACCTTCTTCTTTCCTTACTCTCCCCCCTACCTCATTAAGCAGATCATCTAATTAATAAACCTTTTTTTATATATTAGTCATAGTGATGTAACTGCAGAATATACCAGAAACACTTTTTTTAAAAATTGAAAAAAAGGCAGTGAGTCCAGCGCATGTGATCAGCGACGGTGGCCTTGCATTATGGCAACTTGGTTGCTAAAAAAAAAGGTACCACTTTGCTCATCTGGCAACACTTTTGGCCTAACAAAAGAGGAGAACCAAGACACATTTCTGAAGTGGTGTGCAACCTTAACCCTTGACGAGAGAAACTTTCTTCTACATGTTGCTTTTCATTGAGACTGAGGTTGCTTGATGAGTTTGTCTAATGTGGGTAAGGTTTACACACAAAACAATAATGATGCCGGTCTGTTCCTATAGCATGTACTGCCTTCAGAGTCTGCCTGGATATGACATTCATCCAGAGAGGCAGATTTGAGACTTTGTTTTGTGCTTTAGCATGTAATTAAAGGCAAATGTGAGGCTAATTGCAGACAAGATGTTATAGGAAATGGTTATTCCTCTGCAATTAAGAGGCAGAGGTTTCCTTTAGTACTGGAGCACTGGGAGGGTGGAGCAACAGGATCCCAGGTCTAGTTTTCTGTTGTGCTCTCCAGCTTTATGAGATTAAGTTAATAAAAATAAAATATAATAACTATAGGTATGTTATGAAAACAATCTGAAAAATCTTCCATTTGCCTTTAATTGTTTTGTCTATAAAATGTCAGACAATAGTGAAAAATTCCCATTATATTTAGCCAGAGACTAAGGTGAATTCCTCAAATGTCTTGTTTTGTCTAACCAAACAGTCAAAAAACCCACAAATATTTTACTCTCTAGTTTACTATCATATATGACAAAGGAAAGCATGAAAATCCTCACATTTAACAAGCAACTGAGGCTAAAACACTAAAGTTCAGAACAGCACGCCTGCATTATGAAGTGTCATTTGCCACCTGTAGCACACATCAAATATGTTATAGAGACAGCAGAGGTAGTCAGGTACAGCAGCCGCGATGTGCTAAGCCAGGGAGAAAATGTGATGAAATTGCTGCACATTAATGCTGGGAAAGAGAACGGTGGTGTGTCCTGATGAGTGCGCCTACATGTGGACATACACAGAATATAATGGATGTGGGTGTTTTGACGCTCTGCCGGATGCCGCTGCAGTGGCGGCCGGTCAATAGAGGGCGCGCATGCGGCGCCCCACAAGGCTTAATTCAGAGTCAGCAAGCGGAAGTGGAAATAGACCAAGTGGTATTATTATTGGCGCCGCTGTTGCAAAGACAAGCGGATTACTTTCTGTTTTCCTCAAAGCCTAGCAACCAACAACACATTTGCATACATCATGCATCTGTTTCCAAATTTCCATGAAGAAACTAACACCACCACTTTGGAAATAATGCCGTGTTTCCACTGCGTGGTACAGCTCGGCTCTACTCGCTTTTGGTAACATTACCAGGTAAGAGAGTTAGCTACATGGCTACTCTCCAGAGCTAGAAACAACCATAAGAATCCCAATTTGAACAAAAATACCCTGAAATATCACAATATTTCAGGGTATTTCTGCGATAACGGTATTCTTGACGATATGACAAAAATCCTGAAAAAAAAAAAATATATATGTCTATTGAAAATATTATACATATAATATTTGAATGAATACATTATCCTATTTCTAGTAATTTATTTCTTATTTCACCATTTTAATTCTACTTAATCCTCCACCTGATTGTAGTGTTGACTGACCTTGCTTTTCCCTTCAGTTCTCTTTCCACCACACACACACCGGCTTGCCCCGCCTCTTTCCGTTTCTCTTTCTCCCTGTATGTGTTGACTTTCTTCGTCAGCAGAATGTTTTATAAAGTCGCCCAAAAAACACAACTCGTTTTGGACTTTTTCACCTGCGAGTCCGTTTTCACAGCAGCTTGGTGAGCCGCTCGTGGAGGAGGCTTGTTGTTAATGACGCAGCCTATCGAAACCAACGTGGTACCGATGAACAGGTGCGCTTACAAGCTTTTACTAAACAACAGCATAAGTAGGAGACTCTCTCTGTGTTCTCTGCAGAGCATGTGCGATTGTCAGTAGACCGCACAGGAGGGGTAGAGCGAGGGGAGACCGTCCACTGGTTCATCGATCGCGGATGGAGCCGTTAATACACCTGGGCGGCCCGACCAAGTAACGTCTGTGTGTGGGAAACACTGCTTGATCTTTTGTAACCAAACCACTTCCGCTACTGAAGTCGCTCCCCTTTTTGGAAGCAACCCCTCCACCGTGGAGCCGGTAGCAATGTTACGTTCACTTTCAGCCATGTTTGTTGTTGCTGAGCATAACAGTACAACGTCATTACGTCAACAAGTTGGAATGTTGCCATTATCACGATAAGATTTTTTTTTGATCATATTAAAAATTAAACCAGTGTTATCGTGAACAATATGATATGGCACACCCCAACCTGGTAGTATTAATAGGCAGGCAGGTTTTGTTACTTACTGATCTAGTAGAAAGAATGCCAACTGAATGTCGGTTTGGAACCTTCTCATGTCCCAGAGCTCTCTCCATCGACTGAATGCTCACTCTAGTTTTACCTCTTTTATCTTTTATCCCTCTCCCTCTTCGCCTTCTTTGCCTCCTTCATCAACGGGGCTCTTTTTCTTTTGCCGGGTAGAGTTTCCACAGTTACTCCGGTAGTTCCACTGTCCGCTATTTCCACTACCTGGGGATAGCTACTTATAGCTACCGGGGGAAAAACCGTGGATGTATAATGAGATCTGGATACTGGACCCGCATAAGCCAAAAATGGTTATGCTGCCCACTGAATATGCGCAGTAGTGTTTCTCCCACTGGCCACACCCATAAGTTTCCGCTCGGCCCACAGACTTTACATTGTGATGACGTCACAGGTTTTTAAATCGCTTTTCTCTGCTCAAGGAAACTTTTACAAATATAAAACCAATAACAATATAATTAAAAATAAAAATAGAAAGAGTCATAAGTGACCTTGTGTGCAGTTTGAGGTGTCCTGTCAACAGTTTTACAGACGTCTCTTTTTCGCTGCGAGTGGCCGCTGTGCAAAATTGGAACCAAGGCTGAGGGAAAGTCCTGCCTGGTAGCCGACAGTGAAAGCTAGGCTTATAGGGAACCAATCTAAATGCGGATGTCATCATTCTATATCCATTACACAATCAACATTTACTTGATAATGATCAGTTAAAGCTAGAAAGTTGTCTATTTCAACTTTAATAAATTGTTTTTTAATATTTCTTAAACTTCCTTAACGTTGCACTATTAACAATCTCTGCCAGCATCAGAAACCTGAAGGAGAAAGTACATGTAGCCAATCCCAGTTCTTGCGGTCCTCTCGTGTTATCTCGATCCAGTTCCTGGTGGGCAAAATGCCCGGATCTGTTAAACTCTCGCAACAACAAATCTTTCAAACATTTTATCTTTCCTCACTCCTTTTTATTAGCAAAGCACAATGGAAAATATGTTGGTGGTAGCTTTTCATTTTTAGCAGGCTGTTGCTGGTTAAAATGTTAAGATTAGATTAGCTGTAGCTAATCAAAGGCACCCTGTGGAGTTTTCTTAAAAATAAACAAAAGCTATGTTTACATTCAGTGTTACTCATCAAAACTCATTGTGTGTATCCTTGAGCTCCATCTATAGTGTTGAATGAATTTCCTTCCTTATCAACATTTGTAAATATAATATTTTAAATCCAGCATTGTTTACATCCATGTTTATTAGCTTCTTGTTCCCTGCCTTTGCTGGTGCATTGCTGTTTTTCTTGGCGTGTTACCCTCACCTACCGTCAGTAGAACAGTGTGACACCATTGTCGGGACTGTGTATTGCTTCACCCACACAAGCATGCGTGTCCTCGCATAACAACACAACAGGGTTTCTATGGAGTAAAACTCCACAAGGAACCTTTAACATTTATTCAGTAACAGCTACAATGAAATGTTTGGTTGTTCTCTGGTTAATGTGCTCTCTGGAGCTGGTGTCTGTATTCACTCAATGACTGTTTGTGAGTGAAAATACACATCACTCTGTAACACCACTGTACCACCACCAGTGGACTGTGTGCTTCTGTATTTCAACAGGGACCAACAGAGTGGTGACTCTTGTCTATAGAATACATCAGTTTAAAGAATCTTCTAGTTAATCTTTGATTCAGATCAGATCAACATTTGAATCTGATCAACTTGTGCAGAGTAATGTGCGTATGTATAGAATAAACAGAAAGCGGTAGATATGAATAAGCTAAGATAAGATATACAGTATGAACAAAAAGATATACAGTGCAGGTTTAAGTACAAGTATGGCAATAGCGAAAAATTAGATACAGAAGAAACAGCTGCTGGTATGATATGAATACAGTGTATATATTATAGATCAGATATATGCAGTATCGACGGTAGTATAAATATGAATAAACTATAGGTCAGATATATACAGTATGGACAGTAGTATAAATATTGTGCAAATGTGGAAAGGTAAACCTAATAAGAGTCAATAAGGGATTTGAAAGAATTCGATAGGTAGATTCAATTCTGTATTTGAATTCGATAAAATGCTATCAAACCCCATACCTATATCGGCTCAACTTTTGCCACACTGCAATGGAACATCATCTGTCAAGCGAATTATGACTTGTCTATCAGGAGCAAAGGTGAAACTAGCATGACATTATACAGCCACAAAACGTCTTAGGGAGGAGGTTGACAAAACAATGTTGTCCTGCCTGGGGCTGGGTATCATTAAAAAAAATTCGATATTGGTATCGGTACCGATACCTTGACTTTGAAACCGGTTACTGAACGATACTTTTTTTGATACCAATTTAATAAAATTCCTTTCAACAAAAAGCTAATTCAATACACATTACGGTACAATTACTCACTTCAAAGGAGGAAACTGTTCAAAGACCTGGGAGCAGCTGGAGAAACTGTTTTTACTCAACCTGTACTTAGCACTGTACTCAACCTGGATAAGTGGACTAAAATGAAGAAACTGATGGAATCTGTACAGTATTGGACTATATAAAATATAAATAAATGTCAAATTGAACATTAATAACAAACAGTATGCCAGCAATACGCCATTGTAGCGTCTAGTCTGCCTAATCCAAAGAAGAAGAAGAAAGGAATGACTGTGGGTGACATCTGTGGTACTGGGAAAAAGTGGCAGAGTGAGACCTCTTACTTTTTCTGTGCTAAAGAGCAGCTAGCCCGAGTCTGACAACCATCTGCCAGTCTGTAACTTTAAGCAGCACCATGTTTGCCATCAGAAACGCTCTCCACCACGGCTCCAGGTTATCCATCCACAGACTCCACAGATGAATTTGTTCATTTGTGTGACTTAAACTGAACTTTTGTTATGAAACTGAGCTGTTGAACTCAGTCTCCCACAATCCTCAGGTATTCACACCCAGCTTTCAGCTACCAATGGTCAGTGTGACTTTTGACCCGTGATGTCACCAGGTCAATAAAAGGGGTCAGCTGCCCATCATTTCACTCTCTTTTTCCTGGGCCCGTCTTCTCTCTCCCAGTGTGGCCTGCTCGGAGCAGTCACACTGAACCGGACTCTTACTGCAGTGACGCGAGAGGAGGGTTGGGTACTGTTCACATTTGAACCGATACCCAACAGTACCTTTTTTCAGTACTTTACTCTCTGTAATGACAAAAATTCAAAAAGTCCAAACGTCTCAATTTCACCATTGCTATATTGCAGTGATTGTTGTATGCCTCGAGTTTTGAAAAATGTAACCACACGCGTCCGCTTTCGGCTCACCATCGCCCTGACTCACTAGCCCTTTTTACACAGAGATCCCGTCATCATCGTAAAGAAAAGCCATCATTACGCCTGCTTTGCTTTTTTACAGTGAACCAAACAACGCCGGCATAATGCTGCCCCAGTGAGTGATTTAGATGGCTGAAAGTACCCCCTCAACTTAGGCAGAGCTGATAGTCATAGCGACGCTATTCCAGCAGTAATGAAACAACACAAGCGAGCTTTACTTTGGTCTTGAGAAGCTGCAGTCTTTATTCACTGACAAACTTTAGCCTACACTGTACATTTACTGCCAGGTTGACAGCTTCACTGCTCACCTTTTCCTCCGCTCGCATTCACTGTTACTCGCTCTCTTGTGTAACCACACACTCACTACGCACACGTGTGGGGTGACATAGTCTCGCTGTCTCTTTATACTTTCCTCTCTCACCCAGATGCGCTCTCAGGTACCGAAATTTGGCACCGACTGATTTAACGTGAATCGGTAGTACAGATGTAATTTGATTAGTACCCTTAAAAGTACCGAGTTCGGAACCCTACACAAGAGTCTGCGTAACATTTCTGCAACAAACCTTAGTTAGCACCAGCAGCTACGACACAAAGTCTGCCAGCTAACTTTAACAAGCAACAGAAGCAACTAAGCAAGTTAGCGTGAGCTAACTCTGAGGAGAACAAAGGACGTAGCAATCGCTTCTTCCGATCTGCACAAGTGGACGCTGCACAGCAAAGACTGAATCCAAACCACGATTCTTCCTCGCCTCTGGTTCATCCACATCGCCAGCCAACGGAGCAGCACACCAAGGCAGACCCTTTTCCCTCCATGGACTGGTAACATAATGTAACTTAACTGGGCATAGCATAGAGTAACAGTGTGCATGGCTAAGAACAGGAATGTTTGACTTTTATCAATCATCACACACTCCCTTTTGTTCACTTTAGTTAGATTTCATATTTTGTGTTTTTGCTTTTATTACCCTTTTAATAAATGCTTGTGGATATACACGCTGGTTTCTTTAATGTTGCACAAGAGTGAATATTGTTAACCTCTTCTCTATTGAACTCCAAAACCCTTCAACTTTTACTAGCTATTGACGGTAATTTTGGTTATAGTTATTAATTTAATTATTAACCAGAGTTCAGAATGAATAGTTTAGTGTATCTTATGAGACAGAATCAATTCACTGGCTATCATTTCTCTTCTTTAAGGGTGGTGCCCCAATGAACTTTATTACTTAAAGCCATTATTTATTATTATCTTTGATAATTGTGATAGCCAAATTGAACTGATTGCACCTAACAATTTGGTGCCCCTTTAAAACATTTTAATTTCCAACAAACATATTTTTTCATTTAGTTTGGAGGATTTATTGGTTGTAAAATTGTAAAGCACTATAAAAGGCAACAGTGTTAGTATGCTGTTCTTGTAGCTGCATGACAACTTTGGTTACAAGCATAGGCTGAAGCTTAGCTTAGGTTAATAGGTTTTAGAAGTTGGCTTGAATCTACATTTTTTAACCTGTTTTGTGGGATGATAACCCCCACTGTTACTTACTCTCATAGCCTCATGTTGAGAACAGTGTGTTTGAGTGTGTGTGTGTTGCACATTTGGAGTGAGGTTATAATGCTGCTGCATCTCAGTGCTGCTTGTTGCACCACGTGATTAAAATTGGAAGGATGAGCCACTCACTAACTGTGTTACGTGGTAGCTCCAGGATGCCATATGGACCAAACATGCGCACACACACACACACACACACACACACAGAGAGAGAGAGAGAGAGAGGCCAGCAGAGCTCTTTGGAGGCTTCTGCCTCTGCTCAGTGTCAGAGCCAGCATGGTGAATGGTAATGGCACATTGAGGCACGCTGGTTCAGCCGCTGCCCCCAGCACCTGAACATCACAGCAGTGGAGATTGTTCTGTATGAACCATACAGAACAAGGCCAGCTGGGATGCTCACAGCTACTGGTCTCAAAGCTGAATCACTCAGGCCCTGTTTACACCTGGCATTGGAATGAATCTCCACATGCATCTCCAGCGACCACTTGTGATCGGATCTCACTTCCCCGCTCTATTTACATATAAACACCGTAGAAAAGGTTTCAGTCGTCGTCATCTGGACACTGTTTTCAGAATCAAGACGTTTCGGCTCCCATCCGGAAGTCATTCTCAATTGCGAAAATGGTCTGAGAACTCAGAAATTTAAGCTACTCTGTGTTGCTTAGGCCCTGCCCTCAGGAAGGAGTCTTCCTGAGTGTCTGCTGTTTGCCCTGCCTAGTTTCACCTGAAACTGACCTCCTTTTGTTTTTATGATGGCCCAGTAATCAGGCCTATTGAAGACAGTGAGGTGAAGATTCTAAGTAGAGAGAAGAGTTGGTTTGAAAGGAGTCAAAGAAGCCATTTTTGTGAAAAAAGAAAACCCGTCTTTAAACAGAAATGGTGATCTGAGATTCAACTTGCCAACTGTTTACCACAGTGTATTAGCACCTTGGTCAAGCCAATCATATGCTAATCAGGTACTTAACAGTGATGAGGGAGGTGCAGCCAGAAAACAATAGGCCCGATTACTGGGATGGAACACTCCTGGACGAATGAGGGACTACACCGTCCTACAAATAAACACGTACATCATTTCCGTTTGCAAAGATCAAATGCATGCGGGAGGCAGCTATGCACTTCCCGTTGGCACGTGAATGAGTATTTGCTTCAGCTTATGCAGAGGATGTCACTTGAGTAGGTGGTCCTTCATGTGGCCCAGGAGACATTTGCGTACACACTGCTAAAAGAATGTGGCCATATGCTGCCCAGATTACCTCCGAATGTGGTCTAAGCGATCGGATCTCAATGAGTCCTTACTGTGTCTTGGGTGCATTCACACCTGTACTTGGAGCTGTTTGCTTGTGATCAGATCCCCAAGACGCATGTTCATACCAGATGTAAACAGGGCCTCAGTTTATGAAGAAAAACAAGACTTGCTGCTGCTATGAAAATAATGTTTTCATCCTGCTCTGATTATTGAGTTCCACAATGCTGATTACAATGCCACAGGGTAAACATTCTATCATGAACTGAAAACCTCAACAAGCTCACCTTTGATGGCTGCACTATGACGTTTGTTGACGGCTGTGCGATGTTCATGGTCTGCATCTTCCTCCTCTGTTCTTCAACTGTCTCTCCTGCACAAGAAATGTGGCAGACAGAAGTTAATTGACAATTTACTACAAATACGTATTATTACGGCATTGCCCTGGTCTCCAGCAACACTGTAAGGAACACCTCAGAGTTATCTTTGATCAGGATTTATCCTTTAACTCCCACATGAAACAAACTTCAAGGACCTTCTTTCACCCAAGTAACATTGCAAAAATCAGGCACATCCTGTCTCAAAATGATGCAGAAAAATTTGTGCATGCATGTGTTACTTCTAGGCTGGACTATTGCAATTCCTTATTATCAGGCTGCCCGAATAAGTCCCTTAAGGCTCTCCAATTGATCCAGAATGCTGCGGCACGTGTACTGACAAGAACTAAGAAAAGAGATCCTATTTCTCCAATATTAGCTTCTCTGCACTGGCTCCCTGTAAAATCCAGAATAGAATTTAAAATCCTTCTCCTCACCTACAAAGCTCGTAATGGTCAGGCACCATCGTATCTTAAAGATCTCATAGTACCTTATTACCCCACTAGAACACTGCGCTCCCAGAATGCAGGGTTACTTGTGGTTTCTAAAGTCTCCAAAAGTAGAATTCGTCAAGTGGCTGAAACATTGAGTGAGTAGAAGCACTGATGGGGGGAGAAAGTGAGAAGGTAATGCTGTTATTCTTCTCTTCCT
This sequence comes from Siniperca scherzeri, assembly GCA_027580175.1. Classification (NCBI taxonomy): domain Eukaryota; kingdom Metazoa; phylum Chordata; class Actinopteri; order Centrarchiformes; family Sinipercidae; genus Siniperca; species Siniperca scherzeri. The sequence continues at coordinate 3,319,820 of CM050847.1, forward strand.
CTCCAGGGCCAAAGTGACTTTGTCCACAGAATCAATTCATTCACACTGATGTCATTGTCTGATCTCAGCTCCATGTGTCTCCATAGCAGCTTCCCCAGTGGAAGAGGAGTGCTTTCCTCAGGGATTCAACAAGGCCCAAAGCCCTCTGTGTGTTCACATAGATAATATCTACAGTCATCTGATCCACCATCAGCTTAGAAAATGTTTCTCACAAGTTGTCTGCCATGTTTACTTTATTGTTGCAAGTGTTTTTTTAACATGAAACAATGACTGAGGTTAAAATGCTGACATCCAGCATTAAGGGTGTTTGGGGATGTTCACATCCATATTCGGTTAACAGTGAAGTACTCATAGCTTTTTAACCCTTGGGTGTTTGAAGGTTCATGTCATGTGGACTTTCAAATTAAACCTAAAACTCTGCAAATTAATAACCTCATTATCATTGTTGTATCTCAAATCCAATGTGCTGGAGTACAACGACAACACAAAACTTTCCTCTTATTGACTGCATTTTAAAAACGACAAGAACACATTTTACAAGTCTTCCTTAAAACAATAGTCAGGTGCCCATATTTACATTGAAATAGGTTTTGCTTGCTGTTATCATCCCTCCTGTTTAGGCCTGCAACTACAGATCATTTTCATTATTGATTAATCTGGCAATTATTTTCTTGATTAATCAATAAATCATTTTGTCTATAAAATGTCCTGTATAATTTCCCACAGCCTTAAGTGACATTCATATTACAGCTGTTTTCAATGCTCTAGACTCAGATTGACTCACTTTTGGAGCCAGCCTCAAGTGGCCATTCCAGGTACTGCAGTTGTTGGCACTTTGCGTTGGCTTCATTTGTTGCCACTTGGTGATAACAGGTGGCTGTAAATGGGGTAATCTCAGATCTGACTACCTTGATGAGGACCATGAGATGCAAGTGAGGAGGACCTTGAGTTAAGATTTTTTTTTTAGTCAAACTACTATTTCCAAGGTCAAGAAATATGTTTCACGCTCAAGAAGAAATTGGATTAAATTTTTGCAAAACAAAGTCACACACAGTGGAAATTGTGAAATCTGGGATATTTCAGATTTTGTCACACAGTGAAGGGTAATCATGCGACACAGAGCACAACAGTGAACTAACCTAAACTTCCTGTACCAATATTTCCTTTTGTATTATTCCCTTCAGTCACAACCCATCTGTAAAGCTCACCATTTCAATAAGCTCAAAACAGTGAATGATAAAATTGTAGTGTAATACCACATGTAAGTTGTCCATCTGTACATATTTATGAAGCTTTTCAAGTCTAATATTCTGACACTTATTAACTGAAAACCAGCTAGCATCCAGCTGCAATCACCTTTTCAAAGTTACCAGGTTAAAAATGATACAAACTTCACTAAGAGACTAATTCATAATTAACCAAACTGTTCATTAATTTTGCATAATGGTGATCTTTGAAGTGACAAGTGTTCCTCATACAGTACATAATACAGTATATGAGGAACAATGAAGGGAACGTCACACCAAACTCCATTCAAAATTCTGTCACTTTAACAATGCCCTGCATACAGGCAATAGTGCATATAATATCCACAGAAGTATCCAGATCATTAGGAGCTGCTCTTTAAACTAACGATCCAACTAACTAAAGTTTAAAAAAAATGGTTCCCACCGTTTACTATTACACAAATAATTGCTACTGCTTTAAATGTATAGAAAATTCAACAGCCAAATATGGTGTGCCATGAATAAATAGCATTTCAAATGCCAAATGTATAATTAATTTTATTTAAGGTTGTGATTCTCACCAATGATTACAAAGCCTCCATCTACTTCCTTCTCGGATGTTGACTTCTTTGAGTCTTTACGGAGTCCAAGGAAACTGAACATGATTAGCTTCTGTCAACAGAAGAAATTAAAGGTTAGACCAACAGTCATTGCATTATGTGAGCTGCCAGTGTTCATTTGATCAAGTTAAAGTGCCATATTAAGTGTTAGAAATGATTAGTTAACGCTACACTCCAAGTTCAACTGTTTGAGATATGACTTCATTTATAGGTTTGTTCTCAAAGCCGATAACAAATTTGAAAGCAGTTGTGCAAGATACATAAGATTAATGGGGGGACAAGCTTCTTTCGCGAAAAGAAAAATGTATCGAACTTTCAGGTAACATTTCAGTAGGGAACTAAGGTTTAAGAAAAGTGAACACAGTTATTTAAATTAAATTAAATAAATGAATACAGTAATAATTCAATAAATCAACACACTCTTGAGTTTGGGCGGCGCACAACGTATCGCCTCTTTTGTTTAATATGGCACTGTAAAATGTCTACCCTTTAGTCATGGCTTCAAAGGCTTCTTTCAACAGTCAAGACAAAACCGATGCCTCTGGAAAGTGATAATGACGGACTTACTGTCGCTGTGCCTTGTCCTTAAGTTCAGAATACGGCCATAAAGTTCATGATTCCCTAGTGTTTTAATTTCAGTTTTAGTTTCAATTTGGTGGGTTCGTTTAAGCTCAGTGGGGCTCTGCTGCGTGTTAGTTTTGCTAAACTATTGTAAACCACAGGACATACCCTAATTCGTCTTCCGTCGGCACTGTCTCAACGCGTTGTTGTTCTGAACCGTCTCTGGTTGCTTTATGTTGCTGACGTCACTGGTCTCCATAACGTCCGTGTTCGTGTAGAAACTACAAATGCCACCTACAGTTCTGTTACAAATGATGCTGTCAGCAACACGTAGCGGAACTATTCAATGACGTTTCCGGTGAATGAAATGTTAGAGCACAACGGATATGTCGTAGAAAGACTTTGAATGCGTTCGATTTTTATGTCTGTGTTTGCCGTAATTACAAGCCCCGCGGTTTTTCAACGTAAACGCAGATACTCCGCCCGCGTGGGCTTCCATGTGATACAACAATATAGGAAATTTCCCGCGCGATATTGCATTCTCCCGAGTTCAGTCACGCTAAAACATCAAACCCTGGAGATGGCAAGCATACTGGAAGTCCCGAAACCAAGAATAAACTGCTCCATGCTATCGCAGCACATAAGCAGACCGGTCTGTTTCGTTGGACGTGTTGAAAAGGTCAGTGCTGCGTGTAGTTGGACTGAGTGAAAATGTTATTTTAACGGTTGCAGGTATGGCTAACTTACACGGTGAATGTCATTTTCTGTTCTGCCAGGTACACCCAACGGGAAAATCGTTCACCGTCTCGGATGGAGAAGGAAAGACTGCAACGGTTGAACTTAACGAACCTGTGAGTACTCTTCTTGAATCTGTTAATTAAGCAAATTGTAGGTTACTGGCTGAGTGGAGTAATTTGCCATTAGTTACTTTTCGGCATAATCATCTTTCCATGAAACGTTTTTCCAGTTACTTACATCCAGAGGTGGGTAGAGTAGCCAAAACGGCTTCCTCAAGTAAAAATACTGTTACCTTGCGAAAACAAGTACTCAAGTAGAAGTAAAAGTAGTCACCAAAGTAACTGTTTAAGAGTTACAAAAGGTGGTTTTCCTCGGCTAAAGGTAACCAAGTGAACATACACCTGTATTTACTTGTGCTGAAATGGCAAGTCCTCATCTCCTGTTAGATAACCTGCCACACATACACCAGGACAGTATTCCCAGTCTGTCTCTCCGGTGTTATACTCTGTTAAGTACACCAATAAGTAAAGATAAAAAAACATTATTTTCTTGTTGTCTCCTATATTATATTATGGTTTGGCAAATAAATCAGCAAATCGTGTGCATGTGTATAATAGGCCGCGTCTGTCATGTCAAAAAGCAAATATAAAGAGTGTCAACATGTTACAGTGTCCTTTGATCATTCCAGTACACATGTCCCAAGTCCCAGTTCCCACCACATCCAGGTCTCTCCAATCCCATGAAGGCAATAAGAAGTAGCCGAATCAGTCAATCTTTCTGAAGATGGCTCATGGCAGATGACTCATTGGGAGATAATGCTGCGACGTTTCATCAGTGCCGGCGCCAGACGATTATCAACAAGGGGGCACGGGGTTTTCACGGGTGGGCTCTCCTTTTTACACGGTCATAGATCGAACAGTTTTGGTAGTTTAACGCTATTTGAGTTTGGACATATGGAGTATTCAGCCAAGGCCAAGCCATTGTATAATCCCATCATAACACACACACACACACATATGAATGTATGTCTCGTATAACCAATAAACGAAATTATACGTTGCCACGTTTCACCTGATTTGTTTCCCGACCGAGATCCTCAGGTGGGGTGGTTAGTGGCGGAGGCTCCGGTCCAAATGCTGAACTTGAGCTGCTACTGTGTGTGCTGGCCATTGGTGGGGCTAGCTGAGGAAGCCGCTGCAGTGGAGCCGGTGCTAACGTTAGCCAGGCTAGCTGGTTGTGTAGCAGGGAGAGAAGAAACATCGTTGACTGAGCTTAGAGAAGTTGCCTGGGATTTGGAAACTGATGGTGGTTCTGAGTTCAGAGGAGTAGATCCTGTAGTAGAGTCTGGTGCAGATGGGGTTTTGAGCCATTTCCTTATGTACATAGTCCATAATGTTAAATGCTAACTAGTTTCATTGAAAGTGAAACAGTGATGATGGTGGCTTGTATAGCCGGTCAGGCAGCGAGGTCAAATTAGGTTTTGCAAAGGGGGGCGTTTTATTTGTGCTTTAGAAAGTAGCCGCTGTGAAATAATCAGAATAACCTTTATTTCTCTGATTCACCGGCGTTCACTCGATAGTCTCTCTCTCTCTCTCTCTCGCTAGAAATGTCTTTGCTCAGTTTGTATGTCATGGAACAATATTAAGTGTTCATCATCAGATATATTAGTCTATATCGATTTGTATTATAATGCATTGTATTTTATATTTTCATACAAAGTAACTTGTTTCATTTTTCTTGTCACACAACATGAACAAGGAGAGGTCATTTCTGGCTCTGGATAGGAAACACAGTAGCACCTTGGGAAACTGGTTAAAAACATATTTTATCGTGCAATAGAAAGAATATTCAGATTCAATATTTTATCCAGATGCTTTGAGGTTTCTGGAAGTGCATTGAGAACAGCACTGATTATAGTGTGAATTGTACGCTCAAAGTAAATGCCATTTGTCTTAAATCGGATTTCAGGCTTCAATGAAAGCGGTAGCACAATTATTTCTTCTGACCGTTCTTCAATCAACAACGAGATAGTCTTATTAAAATCCAGTTCTGATTTTTTTCCCCCAGCTTGAGGAAGAGCTGAGCGGTGTTGTGGAGGCCATTGGTATGGTGTCCAACAAAGGGGCAATAATGGCCACCACATACAACATGCTACGAGAGGACAAGGGCGTTCCTTTTGGTCGGTCTTCTTTATTCTCACTTGCATAAAGATGAGTACAGCAGCATTCGTCTGTGGTGACTTACGGTCTGTTCTGTCTCTTCGTCCCACAGATTTAGAGCTGTATAATGAAGCCCTGAAGGTCATCCATGATTTCCCCCAGCACTACCCTTTTGAAGTGGCTGCAAGTGGATGAGGACCACCATGTGAAAATGGCATTCTTCGTTTCCCATTGTTTGTGCCCAGTTTTTGTTGAGTAAAAATAGATTTGTACGAAAGAAAATCTGTAATATCAAATAAGTTTTGTCAATAAAATTAAAACCTGTAAAGACCAAACGAAGTAAAAATCTTGCGTATTTTTTAAAGGGGTGACTGTGGCTCTGTGGTAGAGCGGGTCGTCCACCAATCGGAAGGTCGTCGGTTCGCTCCCGGCTTCCAGCGCACATGTCAAAGTGTCCCTGGGCAAGACACTGAACCCCAAATTGCTCCTGAGGTGTGAGTGTGTGTCAATGAGTTACTTTCTTTGGACTGATGAGCAGTTGGCACCTGCCATCAGTCGAAGCGCTTTGAGCAATCAGAAAAGACTAGAAAGGCGTCCATTACAGAACAGTCCATTTACCATTTAAATAAAATGTTCAGCATAAAATTCTCAACTTTTCCCTCAAAGCAGCCTTTTTCAGTTGAGCATGGAGAAGCATTCTTGACCTTGAGATCAGTCTCTGTGATAATCACATTTTAAAGGTCCACTCACTAGCTTTATAGGGGCTTTCTGCCACACTTCATGCTCCTCCTCAATGAATGGAAAGCTCTGGAAAGGCTAGTAAGTGGACATAAGGCAGACATAAAAGACAGGACACAATGCCATATATGCACATTTCCACGTATAAATAATTACAAACAAACAAAAGATTATAAGAAAGCCTAATTACAACGTTTGTCAGCCAGAGAAGTGGAATATGTTTAGTCCAAGAACTCCACAGGTTATTACTACTGCGACAGAACACCTATTAAAAATATAGCCGCAGGCAGTAAGGGGCGGGTTCAAACCTTTTATTCGCTCAACGGAAGGATGCAGCCAAAATCAAAGCCACAGGCAGCAACGAGCAAAGTCACTTCAGCTTGCTTAATTCTGTTGGAAAGAAGGAGTGAGATCAATCACACACCTGTTCCGTCATCACAAAGTCATCAATTATTGCGCGCCCAAAGTTTGGCCATTTATCCCCCCTTCATCGGATTATCGGACCGGAACTGTGTGTATGTTCAGGAGATGGTGCGGGATGTCTCCGGTGAGTTTAATCAGGATTGCTCAAAGGCATCTTAAGTTATGAGCAAATATGTGAAAGAAGAACCTATGAAGAGAATATCTGAAGAAGAACCAGGTGTCCTCAGCTGTCCTGGTGAACTTCTGTCGCTGCACAGTAGAGAGCATCCTAACCAGCTGAGTCACAGTCTGCTATGGGAGCTGCTCTGCTGCAGAGCGCTGGGCTCTGGAGCGGGTGGTGAGAACCGCCCAGCGCATCACAGGGACTCCACGTCCAGCCACTGAGGACGTCCAGAGGAAACGCTGTCTGCGTCGAGCCCGCAGCATTCTTAAGGACTCCTCCCGCCCCGCCCAGAGACTGGTTTCTCTCCTCAGGTGCCTCCGGACCAGGACCAGGACCAGCAGACTGAGAAACAGCTTTTTTCCCAGAGCTGTCTTCCTGCTGAACTCTGCCCCCGCTGATTCCACTGTCCCCTCATACACCTTAACTTTAAATGCTGCTATTTTGTTTTTGCTACATGAACCACATGTTCATCTGCACTACCGGACTATTTATTTATACATATACTGCATCATCTGCACTCCAGTACTGAATACTGCAGTAACTCATCTACTGCACTGTTAACTATTTCCATTGATTGCACTACTTTTTATTCATTGCACTGCTGTTCTGCCCAGTCCAATTCATTATTGTCCATCAGTATACTTCTGTTCATAGTAATGCCATCTGTATATAATGTCCATAGTACCACTTGTGAAATATTTTCATAATACTGCTCTATCCTGCATTTATATCCTGCACTTGCTTATTGCACTTCTGGTTGGACCTGAACTGCATTTCGTTGCCTTGTACTTGTACATGTGTAATGACAATATAGTTGAATCTAATCTAATCTACTTTGATCGGTATGACCGTGAAACAGGTATTAATTGCATTCTATGTCTCATGAAAAAAGTCTTAAAAAGTCAAACAGCTGTTGGATGTTTGTATTAGGGGTGAAAGCTAGATAGTTCTCATGTTCTAAAATGTATCAGCAGCAGAATTAGTGCTGCCTACTCTATTCTCAGGCTGTGTGCAGTTAGAAATATCTGTGCATGAACCATAATGGGCAGCAGGGGGCAGTATGACCAGAGAAGCTATTCCTGAGCCAGAAAGCCTCCAGAAGAGGGGAGAAAAATGTACTCTAAACATAACCTGAAATCAGTTTGTTCCTTTGAATTGAACCCAGGTTCAATGTTCCATATTGCCCAGTTCCCACCCCAATGAGATGTTCTTTAGTAAGAGAGAAGAGAGCAGTACATTATCACAGTAGTATTAAATGTATAAACTACACTGACAGTTGAAACAAATCATAAGTGTTGGTTTTTCTTTTGCAAAGATTGGTTATGAAAGCTGTTGTCACTAGTAAGGACCAATTCGGTCCTTAATAAAGGAATCGATTTTCTAAATTTCAGTGCTTCCAAAGTATTAATCCAAAAAGGTAAGGTATAGGAAACTAGGCTTGAACTAGGCGCTCCCTCTCCTCATTCACTCCAGAGGTCGCTCCACCACAGCCGTCTCTCTCTCTCTCTCAAACAAATGAACACAAACCAACAGAAGCTTCTTGGTATCGCTATTTTTCAGCATCGACTGTAAGCCAGACAGAGACATTGAAGCTACATGAAATAAACCAAGCGAGGACACAGCTGGGAGAGCATCACAGTTTGGTCCACAGACTCTGCCTGGATAGCGCCTGGTTTCAGTGATATTTCAGGCTGACTGTGGAGCAATTTGAATGGTCTGATTGCCGGATTGGCCACCGCAGTGTGACGTCAGGTTGTGTTTCTCAAAAAATAGATTCTGTTTCAACTTTTCCACCGCAGGTCGCTGCATCCGCCTCCTACTCCCACCGCCTCCTGCTGATCAGCTTGCCTATCGGGGATCTCGAGTAACCACAATTGATCGATATGAAAATAGAAATGTTCGCCCAACTCTACAGTAAACTGATTTTTTAATCTGACAAAAAATCTTAACTTTAGGTTTACTTTGTAAGCACAGAAAAAAAACTACAGTTCCCATGAAAAAAACAAGCGTGACAGAGCGGGAACTTACATCATTGTAACTTGGTTTCGTCCATATCCATAAAACTCACCAACGCTCTCTTTTAATGTCATTTTTCCAATTTTTTAGCTATAATCTCTGCTGTCTTAAAACTTTCACAGCATTCGCTCCTCTCTGTCTTGCTGTTATTACATACATGTCTTAGCTAGCTGCGACGCCTCCACTTGCTCATGGGCTCGCCCACGTCTTTCAAACTCCATGCCCCCAGTTAAACCCTAATGACATCACTAGGTTTCCTTCAGAGCTACAGAAGACAATATGCAACTGTTTTCACTGGCCGAACAGTACTTCCATGAGACTTTTATTGATCTTTTTTGTGTACAATCACTTCCTCTTGATTATATACGAATTGATACTGGCCATTTATCAAAAGGGATGTGATCCAGTCAGTGTTTTCTACCTCAAATACTGATATAGTTGGATTCCCCGGACTCACAAACTTTCTCTGATTATGTGGTGAGGAAATTAATTCTGTCAAATTGACTATTCTCTACTCTACCTTTAGACCAGTGGTTCCCAGGGTCGGGACCCTTCGAGGGGTTGCAAGAAAATTGTGAAAGGTCATGAGATGATAAAAAAAGACAAGAATAAAGAAAAAACAACGCCTATATGCTATATGATGTTTATTATTTATGACTTTTCTCTAATCTTTGTTTTTTGGATAGACCGCAGCAAAGCGGGGCCAGCCCTACAAATGCGAAAGTCTGTCCCTTACTTAGTGAAGTTACACCATTGGTCGGTCTAGTGTTGGAGTTTCCCCATTGGCCGTTGCTCATTCAAAATGAGTGTGTGCGAACAGTCCTGAATTGGAACACCGGAGCTGGCGGAATCGGCGTCAGACACAACGGAACATCGACGATCTAGGATTGGCGGTTGGCATAAACTGGTTTGTGACTGGATCGGGATGGCAACTCGGGTAGAAAATGATGAAGATGGTATGGAGTTTGATGACTGGACTCCGGTTTATAGAGGAAGAGGAAGAGGTAAAGATGAGACAAGATGAGGAGGTGAGGGCGTCTGCCAGCCAGAGCAGTAGAAGAAGCTTAGAGGAGAACAGTTCTGATGAAGGTAACCGGGTTGTTCGCAGGAAGCTGCAGAGAGAGGAATCTAAAATAATACTTCAATTCAGGAGGGAAGGTGAGCAGGTGAATAGAAGCCCAATAGAGTTATCTAGGGAGCTGAAAAAGAAGTTAGGAGAAGCAGAAATGGCAAAGATTCTTCGAGACGGGAACCTGTTGATAAAATGTAGAGATGAAGAACAGAGAAATAAAGCTTTGCAGGTTGAAAGTATTTGCAAAAGAAGAGTGTGTGAAAGAAGAGTTCTGGGGGAGATTAAAGTTAACTGGGGAGTGATAACAGGCATTCCCACTGATGAAGATCTGGAGAAACTCAAACGAAGTCTTCATGGAGGCGAGGTGAGGAGACTAAAGAGGTTGTTAAAGACAATCAGCGGTGAGAGAGGAGAAAGTTTGTCAGTGCTTGTAGAGCTCCAGGACCTGGTACCTCCGGATGAAATAAAGAGTGGCTGGATGAGTTTCCCAGTCAGGGCTCATGTTCCTCCTCCGCTTCGGTGTTACAAATGCCAGAGGTATGGGCATGTAGCGATGGTCTGCAAAGGGAAGCAAAGGTGTGCCACATGCGGAGGGCATCACAGATTTAGGGACTGTGGAGATCATGTGCAGGCTAAAGGTTGTAACTGGCGGCCAACACAGTGCGGCATTTGGGGTTTGTGAAGTCAGGAAAAGAGCAGTGGAAATTCAACAAGTTGAAACAGTAACAACACAAGTTATGCTGAAGCAGTGAAGACGGTGCAAAGACAAAAGGGAAGGGAAGGAACAGACAAAAGCAGTAAAACTCAAGACCAGGAGGAGGTCGAAGAGGGCGAACTACTGAACTGACAGCAGATAAGCTGGTTGTGTTCATTGCTCGTGTAATCAACTGTGCAGATCAAGTTAAACTGAGAAAATCCAAATAATTGTGAAGGGAGCTGAAAAATTCTTGGATATGAAAGATCTGTCCTGGGCACAGATCAACAAAAGACTGGAGGCCGAAGGGAAACCGGGGGTCTTGGGAGAAAGAACCTAATGATTCTTCTTCAGTGGAACGGCAGGAGTTTAATAGCCAATGGTCAGGAATTTAAAGGATTTGTTAAAGGTCTCAGAAAGAAACCAGAAATAATATGTTTTCAAGAAACATGGCTTCAGCCAGCATTAGAGTTTGGAATTAAAGGATTTAACAGTATTCGCAGAGACAGAGTGGAGGGAAATGGAGGAGGCTGTAGAGTATTTGTGAAACAAGAAATGCAATATAGAGTACTGACGAAAGGAAAAGACTGGGAAATGATAGTAACGGAAGTTTGGACGAAAGATGGTACTATTAAAGTAATCTTTGCAAATCCTTGCAAAGAGCTGTCATTAGAAGTGCTGGAGGAATTCGCTGTAAATCTATTTGTTGTGGAGATTTTAATGCTCAGAGTACGTTATGGGGAAGCTGTAATGATGGAAATAGAGAGGTGAATGAAGAGCTAATGGAAATCAGAAATCTAATATGCCTCAATGATGGAAATGGTACCAGAACTGATGTTAGAAAGGGTTCAGAATCAGCCATAGATCTGACTTTAGTGTCAGAAACAGTGGCAGGTATTTGCACGTGAGAAACAACAGCAGGAAGGGACCGCTATCCCATAATAACTGAAGGAGGGCTGAGTGCAGAGGAATACGGTACAGGAGGAGTAGAGCGATGGGTTTCAGCAGTGCTGATTGGGAAAAGTTTAAGGAGATTAGTGATAAAGAAATGCAAAAGTTGATGTTAATCAAGTGTTGATGAACTGAATATTTCTGTGTGTGAAGCCATTCTACGGGCAGCAAAACGATTCAAAGGAAAGGAGCTAAGCATTAAAGGAAAATCGCTCCACGGTGGACAAAGGAACGTGAACATGTAATAAAATCACGAAATAAAGCTTTTAAAATGTTAAAAAGAACTCACAGTTTTCAGAATATAAAAGGTTGCAAGCTAAGGTAAGGAAAACAATTAAACATGCAAAGAAGGAGGAAGTTTTGTAACTCAGTAGGAAGAGAAACAGAAACTGCTAAAATCTGGGGAATGATACAAAGAATGAACGGGGTTAAAGAGAGTATGGATGTCCAGTATCGGTGGACAGTGGAACTGCAGCGGTGACAGACGAGCAGAAAGCACAGATGTTGGCACAAACTTTTGTTAAAATTCACAGCTCTAATAATAATAGTGAAGAGGGGCAAAGAGGAAGGGAAAAGACAACAGCTGAGAATAAGGAACTACTACAGAAAGATGAAGATACCAATGATTTAACAAATATACCGTTCACACAGGCAGAACTGAACCGTGCTCTCAGGAAAACCAAGATGTCAACACCGGGGAAAGATCAGATATGTTACACCATGATAAATCATCTCAGTGAATCATCGAAGGATATCCTACTGGAACTGTATAATAAGGTTTGGGAGAAGGGAAAATGCCACAAGTCTGGAAAGAAGCTGTTGTAGTTCTGATACGCAAGCCCGGAAAAGATCGCACAAACCCAGAGAGTTATAGGCCTGCTGCCTTAACCTCCAGTGTGTGCATAATAATGGGGAGAATGATAAAGGTAAGATTGACATATTATGTAGAAAGCAAAGGCTTTGTATCAAAATATCAGAGTGGATTCAGAAGAGGCAGAAATACCATGGACCCTGCTTTCTGTTCAGAACATGAAATAAGGAGAGCGCAGATTAACAGGGAAAGCATGGTGGCCATCTTTTCTGATACAGAGAAGGCTTATTAAAGGCCTCGTGTTTAGGTGGATCAAAGACTTTTTATATGGAAGATCGATTCAGATAAAAATAGGGAAGTGTTATTCAGGACATGTTTTTGTTGAAAATGGAACTCCTCAAGGGAGTATATCGAGTCCATTGTTATTTTCTATTATAATAAATGATGTTTTTCTGAATTTGGAGAATGGGGTGGGATTCTCCCTTTTTGCGGATGATGGGGCAAAATGGAAAAGAGGGAAGAATTTGGAATTTAGTGTGAAGAAAATACAGGAGGCGATTGTTAAAACAGAAGAATGGTCATTTAAGTGGGGATTTAAGTTCTCAGTAGACAAAACAAAGACAATGTTCTTTACACGAAAAAGAAATGAAAGTAATTTAAAATTAAAATTATATAATCAAGAATTGGAGAGAGTGAAACAATTTACATTTCTAGGGTTGTGGTTTGATGAAAGCATCACACGGGCAGCACGTATTCAGGAGGTAACGGACAAGTGTAAAAAAGTATTAACTAGTAACTTTGGATCTGCAGAAAGTACATCTCTCAGAAAGCTAGACAACATTCAACATCAGGCTTTGAGACTGTGTTCAGGTGCCATCAGCACAACCCCAACATCAGCATTACAAGTGGAAGTGGGAGAAATGCCTCTGGAATTAAGGAGAATACAGCTATCGTTAAACTACTGGGTTCATTTAAAAGGACTTAATGAAGATCATCCGACGCTAGATGCACTAAAACCCTGCTGGGAAAAGGAGAGAAACCAAACGTTTTGGATGGACAGTTGAGCAGAAAGCAAAAGAACTAGGAATAACTGAAATAAACATTAGTCCAACAGTCCCACTCCCAGTAATACACCCTTGGATGCTCCCTGATCCGACTGTAGAGCTCACATGGCTTGGCAAAAAGAACAAAGATAAGGAGCTTATTTTAGATCCACAGATAATACAGACAGATATAGAAAGTATCCACCACAGCTACGTGAATGTATACAGATGCTTCAAAGAGCACAGCTAACAACACTGGGATTTTATTCACAGTTCCAGATTTCAACATTAAAACTGGCAAACGAATCAGTGACGGAGTATCGGTGTGAACTGGGGAGATGCTGGTGATTCTGTCAGCACTGCAGTGGGCTGAAGATGTGAGGCCTCAGAGAGCAGTAATAGGCTCTGATTCAGCTCGTCATTAATCAGCTGGAAGCAGCCGTTCAGACAGCAGGCCAGATGTCTTAACAGAGATACAGCAAACACTATATAGAATTCTAATGATGGGGCTAAATGTGACATTTGTATGGCTACCAGCACATATAGGAATCAAAGGAAATGAAACAGCTGACAAGTGTGCAAAGGAAGCACAAAAACGAATCACTGACGTTACAGTAGCCCTTAGTAAAACGGAAATGAAAACCACAGTTAAGGAGAAGTTGAAAGAAAGGCGGCAGAAGCAGCGTGAAGAAGAGAGAACAGGAAGGTGGCTTTACAACATTCAGAGGAAAGTCGGTGTGAGGAGGAAAACGGGGAGGAAACAGTAACATCCAGGATCCATTATGTGGAGCATAAGCACATTATGTAAAACAGGAAAACATCAGACGGGAAGATGTGCAGTCTGTGATGAAGAAACAGAAGAAACACGTTATGATTTACTGTCCAGACTATGACGCTGAGAGAAGAGAAGTGACACTGAACCTTAAAGAGATAAAGACCAGGTTTGATCTACGAGATCTTTTACAAAGAAGCTCTGGAGAGAAGTGTTGCTGTTTCATTATCTTAGAGAACACATCTGATAGAGAGAATTTAGATATGGTGTGGTTAGTTATATAAGTTATTTATTTATTTTTTAATGGATTCATCTCAGTTTATTTTCTTTTATTCAATTATTAGTGAAGGTGTAGTTAGAGTCCCGATCCACACTCCAGTCCAGTTGGTGGCGGTAATGCACCATAACGTTGCTTGTCAACCGCCATAAAACTTTACGAAGAAGAAGCAGAAGAAGAAGAAGAAGAAGAAGAAGAAGAAGAAGATACTTTTTGTAGTCTTTCAAAAACCTAAAACACAAGAGTAAATGTGTGAGGAATGGATTCCACTTTCTGTCTTTATCTGCGTAACGTTAGCATGCCCGGCTAACTAGCTGACTACCTACAGTACCAGCCAAACTTGTGTTAGATACCACTGCATTTGCCAAACTCATGGTTTGTTGGGTTAAACTGAGATTTGTTAACGGGGGGGGGGCACCTCGTGATGCTGTGGCCAGCCCGGCCCGGCCCGGCCCTCAGATCTGGCTCTGGCTCTGTCTCAACAGCACACTGTTTGAAAATACTAACAATAAAACATCAAATCTAACCCCTGCATCGCTTGTCCAAGTCCGTTTTTCTGTAGTCAGCATCAAAACTATTCAAAGGTGATGCTAGAACGATTAGCATTTTAATCCCCCCCCCATGGAACTAGGAATGTGTGGGATTCTTTGCTACACAAAGTGACTTAAGCAGTTGACCAATTATCAAAATAGTTGCCAATTAATTTTCTATTGAACGACTAATCGATTAATTGATTCATTGATTCAGCTGTACTTAAATTTGCATTGCAAGTTTGTATACATACCATACCGCCATACCAAGAGGCTTCCATGCGTTACCTCAGGAGCTCCTCCCACTGTACTGACGACACCAGGCAGGGCTGAAGAATTATTCAGATCATTCACTTGAGGAAAAGTACCAATCCCGCATTGTAAAAACACTCACTACTTACAAGTACAATTTCTGCATTCAAAGTTCTGATTAAAGGAATAGCTTGGGAGATACGCTTATTATAGTTTTAGAGATTAATACAGCTCTCGTGTCTCTACGATAAATGTGAAGATGGAGGCAGGTGACATTTAGAAGTGATGTATTGTTTTTGGTCTTTGGACCGAGCCAGACCAGCTGTTTCCCCCAGTTTCCAGTAGCTTCACATTTACTGTACAGACATGAGAGTGGTGTCAGTCTGCAAGAAAGTGCATAAGCATATTTACCAAAATGTCAAACTATTCCTTTAATTAAAATGACAGAAGCATTATCAGGTAAATGTACCTGAAGTTTCAACAAGTACTTCTTATGCAGAACGGTCCAGTTTACTGTTCCATTATTATAGCATTGGACTATCATTACTAACGTGTAAGTAGGCTTTTGGAAGTTGTAGTGGGTCAAGGTGCTAATTTAACTGTTAGATATTGTTATATAGTTTCATGCGCTGTATAACAGTGCATCGTTTAAAAATGGATTAAACGTCAACTGTTTTCAAACAAAAGACACGTAAAAAGGAAGACGGAATTGTAGGAATAAAATAAAATATGTTTGTAGTAAAATGAAGATGCTGTATGCCTCATGTTTTATATACTACTTATATGTTTGTAAAATCTCAGCGAGTGTATAAAGTACTATATTTCCCTCTGAAATATATTACATTATATTATATTATACTCAAAGTATTCCAGAATGGTGCTTGATAGTTGATTAAATACTTAGTTATTTTCCACCACTGACAGCAGAAATGTATTAGGACTACAATATCGACTTTATCTCACGTAAAAAACACTTTCTGTAAGACTTATTATTAAATGTATAAAGAGAAGTCCTTCATTTGTATTTGCTTTGACTCTTAAAGTTGTTGAGGCACTTGTTGGGTTTTCCTTTGCGATTATCAGCTTCGCACTCGTTCAGTAAACGTGTATTGCATATGCCCTCACGAGTTATTGGAAAGGAAATCTTACGGAATCACTAGATTCATTTTCATTGCATCTTGTAATGAGTGTGTAACGTGATCCACGTGTTTCCCTCAGAGCCCTGGGGTTGAGTGCATGTTGACAGGACTTTAATTTGTAAGTCTCGTCCTTCAACAGAATGATAAATGCCAACCGCTGCAGAATCGTGACATCAAATGCGAGGAAATGAAATACAGCTTTATGGCAAACCAATGTATGGATGTGTATATCATTACCAGAGAGGCGGGGTAATAATGTCAACTGCTGTGAAAGATATCCCGGCCACATTCAGCCTGCTGACGGGAGAGCGGTTGCCTGGAGGAAGGCAGCTGCTGTGTTCCAGCAAGTCGAGACACTGCTGTTGATGTTGCAGCATCTGCTCCAGCTGCTTCCATCCACAGACGCTATCGCTGGAGCTCACACACTTAGGCAGGGAAAAGTCTTCTTTTTCCGTTTATCCTTGTCAAATCCTGCGCTCACTTTTATTCATTCTTTTTTCTTTTGTTTACTTTGCCTCAAAAAACCAAAAAGGCTTGTGATCATCACGTCATCATTTCATAGTGATCGGGCCTGCATTTTATCCCGATTCACAAGGGAGTGCTGGCAAGTTGTTTTGTAACTCTAAAATGTCCCTGGCAGTAAAAATGAACATCGTCCGATATACAGAGTCATTAGCAGATTCTTTAAACTCTCGAATATTGAGCTCAGTGTGGACCTAAAAGATCCGGTATCATTCGGGCTATATTTTGAAAACATCACCTCGGGCTCTGGGAAATTTCAGTTTTCTGACATTTTAAATACTAAACAATCTATTAATAAAAAACAACACAAAACAAAAACAGCTGATTAATTGACTATGAAGAAAATGGGTAGTTTCAGCCTGAAACATGGATATCTGATATGGATTATGTGAAACTAATACCAATACCAATTTTTGAACAGAGGCTGGCAGAAGCTGATATTTTCAAGTAGCATTGATTTATTGTTCAGGCCACTTGGGGGCAGCAGAACAAGGTGAAAACACAACACTGACACACAGACCAGGGACGGATGAAAGGGAAAACCTGAATAAAAGAGCGGAGAAACAGAATGTGGTGAGGATGAAAACGATGTGAATAAAATGCTCCGCTCTTTACAGTCACCAGATCTCTACTCAGTTTAACACCTATGGAAGATTTTGGACCAATGTGTAAGACACTGCGCTCCACCACCAGCTCCATAAGACCAAATGATATAATATAAACTTTCATCTTCGCATCTATTTAGTGACGCCTGTGAGTGTCTCTGACGCTACATGTCCTTCTGTAATGTCTGGCTATGTCTGTTTTTCTGCTGTGCTCAGGTCTCTCGCAGAAGAGATCTTGATCTCAGTGAGATGACCTGTTTAAATAACGGTGGCAAATATAAATGATGGCGTTCATCCCTCCACTGGAGCTCCGCAGACTTTGCAAGGAGCGCTGCAGCTGTTCCGGAGGCTCGAGGTGGCCGGCTTCATACCAAGACCCTTCATGTTGGTTTTTCCTCTAAATTGTCACCCATCTGTAGGCTATTATTCCGTTTTAAAGTTGTTATGGTGTTAGCAAACAGTTGTCTGTTTACACATCCAGCAGACACATAACATAAGTGTTGATTTTTAGCCTGATGAATGTAAATCCAATTCTCTGAGGGTTTTTCACCAGGAGCGAAAATGTTCACAATACTTGCAGCGCAACAAGCTGTAAACACAACACTGACATACTATTATCACCAAAATAAAGTTATGGCTTATGTGTTAGCAAGCAGTTGCTTGTTTACACATCTCGCAGTCCCGGAGTGACATTAACTTTCATTTGGAGGTGTGTTTCTGGCCACCTGGATGCCGTCCAGCATTGGTTCTCCTTTAGCTGTGTTTAGTTTCCAGCAGCTGCTCAGCAGCTAGCCGCTGACAGCCTGTCGCCCTGATGTTGGTGCTAGGCAGATCGTCTGCGCTGGGTTTATCCGAGCCTTTTGTGTGGGTCCGTCGTTATGCGTGACACCTTTCAATTACATATGGTCATTTAATCCATAGTTAATATAAAATATTGATTAGTGCAGCTTTACGTTGGTATCTGACATTTTTGAAATGGACCGTTTTTATACTTATACAAAAATGACAAGTATTCATTGTTTCAACTCAGAACTTTGGACAAGCTTTTGATTCTAAATGGGAAACTAAAACTATTAAAGGTGGTGTATGCGATTCTGGAGAAATCCAATACCGTGACAAATACCATGATATAGAGCAAACAACCACACAGCAAGTAATGTAACTAACGTTAGCTAGGTTGTGGGTTAGCTTAGCTAGGTTGTGGGTTAGCAAACTGTCGCTACAGTTGCTGCTGCGAAGCTAACAGCCAGAGAGGACGAGACGGTTTCCCAGAGCCAGCACAGCAGCTCCAGACAGCGATGCTCACAACTCTCCTGCTACTGTAGCTAACATCACAACAGCAGCATATCTTGGCAAACTAGAAAGTAAGCTGAATGTCCGTGGGCAAGTCATTTAACGTTACCTGACACACAAATCGTGGCTGGAATAGTGCTGTGTGGCCCGGTCCGAGCCGCTTTGTTTGTTTCCCATTTATAGAGCCAGGGCTGCGTACAAACAGCACACACACTGAGCAGACAGCTAGCGGGCCGCGAGGAGATATTCGCTGAATTTGACAAAAAGACGTGTACTGGATTAGAATCACATACCCCAGTGAAATTCTTTGAGTGAGATAACAGCTCCATTGGCAGAATGAGGCATGTTTCATTGCAGATTTTACAGACTAACACCCCTGAAACTGTCAAATAAAATGATCCTATTGGTGGGTCCATGCCGACTGGACAAAATCTTGTTTACCTTGAAAAGCAATTATCTACCCAATTCATCATCACACTCATATATCAGTGCAGGCCTGTTTCTGTTTGCCTTTATCACATAGTGTAAGTCATCATCAGTCATAATGATGTAAAATTCCTCTCTTAAGGTTAGTCCTTCAGAAGCCGTTTTTTCCTTTTTTAGAGGGCTGGATGTTTATAGCGCCATTCTGTTCTGGTTGTTAACCCTGAAATGACCACAATAACTGCTAGACGGAGCTGTGGCTCTTGTAAAAGTCACTGTTTAATCCATTACCACACCTCCAAAGGTTATAAGTTCGTATTCTTCAAGCAAGGTGGACACTATGTTTTTTTATTTCTGAAGTTGCCCATAAATATAGTAGCTCATAGAATAGTAGAATGTGAGCCAACATGTCTAAAACATCCTCTGCATATCTATCACATGCCTATCAGGGCCCCTAAGCGGGGCTTTTGGACCGACCTTATGAAGCTGTCAGGCTGTCAGTGCCACAGGGAGCTTTAACAAATGATCCAAGCATGGCAAGTTCAAGAAGACTTACCTGCAAGCACCTCATGTAAGCATTCACAGGCTCTGAAACTGTCTCTGCAGCCTGGTAATGCAGCAGATGTATAGCAGTATGTGGCACTTTGAAGTTGCATATAAACAATGCTTCTTTTTTTAAAGAATAGCCTTAGGTGTGGACAGGCAGAAATACTGCCAAAAGATTCATTTTGATACATTAAGTTCACCAGAACCACAGAATCATTTTTTTTTTTAAATATTAAAAAATGGAAGAAACTGAATTGAATATTGTTGAGAGAGTTGGCATTTCAGTGACCACACAAACAGAGTCAATCAGAAAAAGTTGTTTAATGATGGAACAAACATCTTCAACAACAAGTAAGATTAGTTGGATTTCCTCCTTGCCACAGTGCTGTTTGGCTTGCTTTTGTCTGTCTTGATATCAAACCCTTCCCATTGCCGCATTGAGATGCATAAGATACAACTTTGATCCAAGCAGAGAAACTCAGCCATTGCAGAAACCAACACTGGGGAAAATAATTGTTTAATTATACACAACACGATCAAGATCAAGAGCAAGTATGTTGAATGAAATTTGAAGATAATAACAGATTATCCTCAGACATTGATCAGAAAAGTGTATATATATATAAGTGTTGAGCATACAGATGGACAGAGGAGAAGTCAGTTATGCTACAGAAGTGGTTTTAGAAGTTTCAGTTTATTGATACCCTTTTTCACTGTGAAAACTTGGAATCCCTTGGATTCCAGTGTAACAGACAGAGCTCTGCTTCCAGTCAAGCTAGGCTAAATGTACCGGACCAATCTCTGTACTGAATTCAAGTTTTCACAGTCATTCCTAAATGCCAAGTCAGGTCTTCAGGCATACAAGTCTCAAGTAAGCTGAGTGTCACAGCAGATGTCTCCAAGTTTACAGCTCAGGTAAATGGGTGTTCAGACGGAAATAGAACTGGGTTGATGTGTGAAATATGATCCGGGAAGTCCAATTTGAGTAATTTCCATGAGTTTTAGAGGGGAACTACATGGTGGCTACATAGTGTCGGACATGGGGGAGACTGACTGACCGCGGCTCAGTGTACCATGTACAGTGACGTAGAGCTGGTAGTCAGAACTAACCAGCCGTGAGCAGCTACTGTCAAACTCTCCATTTGTCCGCTGGAAAGACCCTTTGAGAGAGTCACTGTGTGGATACCTGTGTTGTAGCTCAGCTAGATGCTCTACTATGAGAAGCTCTCCAGTGTGTGTGTTGAAGAGTGTCAGTACATAGCTGTAGACCTGCTATTTATCATGGTTAATGTTACTGTTTGTTAGCCCTAAATAGCTTTATGTATTTATTTTACTTGCAAGGGACCATATACAATATTAAACATAAATGTTACCATTTGATGTATTGTGCCAAAATTAGCTGGAAGCTAATTTTCATCTGCGGTTCCTTGGCAGATCACAGTTAAAACATACGCACAGTGAAAGAACGTCACTAAACACACTAGACAAACAGGGCACGTAATACAAAGTTACACACAGCAGTACATCACACACACCACGTCAGCAACAAGTGTATGTTACACAAATGAAAAGCAAGGATTATTGTATACACAGCAAAACTATTCAAATGCAGAGTCAGTGGTCAGAGTTGAGTAACTTTTGGCAGACTTTTCAGTTTGGCTTTGAAGCTACAGATAGAACTCTTTATGTTGCCTGGTCGGGCGTTCCACTGAGTGGTAACTTTCACAGAGAATGCTGGCTGCCCAAATGTAGTGCGACGAAAGGGTACAGTAATCTCTTATAGAAGATTCTTGAGGATTTCTTTCTTTATTTAGCTTTTTTGGATTACTCGTGTACATGCAGTACACAGAGTCTGTGGCAGATTTCCTGCCCACCATTAGCAACGTTCCACATGCCGATCCTTGGGTCCAGAAAGTGTCTGGGCGTGCAGCCGTGTGCTGTAAAAAGCCCGTTGGTATTATCAAAATATGTTGAACTGCGGCAGGAAGCGCCCTCTGAACTGCCAGTCTGGTATTGGTGTTGCTGCCGCCTGGCTGTGTTGTCTTAACAAAGAGCTGTCTGCAGACAGTGTGCCACAGCCAGCATTACCAACAGACTCTTCCCATACTGCCAGCAGCATCAGCCACCCAGGCCTGGTTTCTCCACACACATCCTGCCACTGGCTCTCCATATGCACAAAAAGCTTTTTAAAAGTGAATTACTCTTGTGCGATATCGAGAAGAATTCATTTGAAATAAGTGAAAAAAGAACAATGACCCATTTGACCTATTGACCTATTTGTCCCAGTGGTTCAGTCAGGGCCAGACAAGCCTTTTCGGGGGCCCTGAGCAATGGCGTTAGGAATGTGGTGTGTTGCACTGAAAAGTACGACCAAAGAAATCATGTTAGGTTGAGCATGACAGTTTACTTTTAACCTGGAAAACAGCAGACAAAGCAATCTCCACACAAGGTTCACTTACACGCTTGTTCTAGAGCTTTCAACTGTATCACATTGTTTTCATTTGTCAAGTTGAACTTAAAAGCCAAAATGGACAAAAGTCCTGAAAGTTCTCAGAATAATGGAAGGTTTGAACATTTACATGATTTTTTTTAAACTACAGTTAAAAAATTGTTACTACTTTTACAGTTTCCATGCTTTCGAAACAGCAAATAAAACTCTGCATTTCTGGGAAATCAAGCCAATGTTCTACAGCTTACAGGAATAGCTGTGCCACTAAAACTGGTAAAAGCAGACATATAATGATAGCTTTAAAGCTGCACCAATATATATTATTATTTTCATATTAATAATGGATCAAATGACTGTGTGTAATGTGAAACATTACAGAACTTTTTAGTGTCTTTCAGCTCATTGTTTTGGTTTTACGGCACACAACTGTACTGATTTCAGTCTCACTGTTCTCATCAATCTCATTTCCAGCTGCAGCAGTTAGCTGTTTTAAACAAAAAATGTCTAATAAAACTATTGTACACTACCTGTCCAACTCCAAACAGCAGAAAGAGAAAGTTAGCGACTGGTTGATGAACATAGTAGAGCATTTAGCAGCTAAAGAGCCAAAATATTTTCTCAGAAGTTGGTGGAGACCAAAACAGAGCTAAAATGAGAGTGAATATTGACATTTGTTGGGTGGCCACAAGCGCGACTCCAAATGAATGGTAATGTTGCTTAGTGTCTGCTGGATGCGTAAATAACTGTTTGCTATCATGTTAGCCATAGCACATTTATAAGATGATAATATGTCAGTGTTGTGTTTACAGATTGTTCCGCTGCTCACAAGTGGTTTTAAGGTCACAATGAACCAATCGTGGATGTAAACCCAGCTTAGCCTACCAACCTTTTAATTTGCCAGAATAGAATACTATCTGCATAATAAGTGGTATTATACAGTTATGTTAAATTTGTATGAGGTCAGTTCAGAGCAGAGTTTAGTCTAAGCAGAAGCAAACTGATACGCTATATAAAGAGAGGTTCTTTGAAGTAATGTTTTCTCCAAGGTTCCAGGTAATATTTATTAAATGATTGGTAACTTTCTGCAGAGAGAGCAGCGGCAGGTCTCAGACATATCAATGATTTATGTTAGGAATTGGGCATGAGACCTTATCTTTGCCTGTCTGTGTGAATTATGGGAGCAGCTAATTGAAGTTTCTCACACTGACATCCTCCAGGTACAGTTTCTCACAGCTACTCAACATTCTTAGGTTGCCACTCAGCATACAACTCCTTAAAGAGAAGGTTTAAAACCTAAATATTCCTTTTTCTCGCTTCCACCCTAAATGAACCATATTTCAGTCTAACCCCAGAAGCTGGCCTGCTTCTCCCTCCATGTTCTGTCTCCCTCACCCTGTAAGTCATTACTATATACTTGTTTTGTATTTGACTCAGTGGCTCATGAGCAGAATATTACTCACATTTTGCCTGGGTTTTTCACCCTAGTGGAAGATAGTTGCAATAGTCTCAGTTTTACAGCGTGTTGGTGAAGAGTATTTTGCAGTAGTAGGTGACTTCAGGCGAGTCAGTAAGTTTTTCAAGTTGCACTTACTGCAACAAGGGTGAAATAATGTTGATAAAACATATATTATTTTGAAAATGGCGAAAAGACAAAATCAAGTACTTAAAGCTGCTCTAGTCAATATTTTTATATCAACAATGGATGAAATGATTACGTGTAATGTAAGAAGTGACAAACCCGCAGAGAATTATTGCTAACATATCTCTGTTAAACAATGTGTTAATTATCTTGGTATTCATATTTCAAAGGATATGGGTCTCAGACAGCAGCTACATTTTCTTCCTCAAATTAAGAAAACTAAGTCAATTCTTAACATGTGGCTTCAGAGAGACCTTTCCATTTTTGGAAGAGTGTTATTGCCCGTAAAACTCTCAAAGTTCTATCAGCAGGCTTTACTGTCTTGGAAAATGTTATGTTCACAACTTTTCACCACGTAAGGATATAATTTGGAACAATGGTAATATTACTGTTAACAAAAAAAGTATACAAAGAGAACCGGATTGAAAGGGGTATAATCTTTGTTACGGCTTTGTGTGATATTAAAGGTAATCTCTAGAGTTATGAAAACTTCCTAAGAGCCAAATATCTTCCGGTCAAATACAAATAATTTATTTCTGTAATAAGGGCTATTCCCACAGGTATAATTGAGTTAATGAAAATGTCACTTAGACTATCAAAATGTTAATGTTCAAGTGACTTGTTTAAAAGTTGGTGGGATAAAATTAACAGACATAAAATGTACAAACAAACATATAAGGAAAGAACTTCAAAACTGTAATAAAATTTCACCCGAAGGGAAACCTTTTTGGAATTCACAATTAGATAATATAAATGGGCGCAAGGCGTTTCCAGAGCAGTTACCCACCCAAAACTCCTTAGTGACGGTGTCTGCCCCCCAACCACTTAAATTAATTCAATCAAAAGTTAACAGAAGAGGAGTTATACATAAAAACCTAAAAATTACCACCGCTGAAATAGCACAACAAAATAGGAAAATTAAATGTGGACTCTTAAACATCAGATCTCTGTCATCTAAAGCTGTATTAGTGAACGATTTAATATCAGGTTATCATATTGACTTATTTTGTCTTACTGAAACCTGGTTGGGTCTTTCACACCCGACCTGGAAAACACGACAGCCAATTCTATTTGTTATAGTGTACTATAGTACTATAGTGTCCTGGTCCTTATTCTGAATTTTTATCTGAATTTTTATTAAGTTTAGTCCTTAAAACAGATAAAGTAATTATTGTAGGTGATTTTAATATTCATGTGGATGTCGATACTGATAGCCTGAGTACTGCATTTATCTCATTATTAGATTCGATTGGATTCTATGAGAGTGTACATAAACCCACTCACTGTTTTAACCACACCCTTGACCTTGTTCTGGCACAAGGTGTTGAAATTGAACAGAATCCTTTTTTTATTGGACCATTATTTAATAACTTTTGAACACAACAAAGGTTACACAAAACAAAGAAGGTTAGCTCCATGGTATAACGACTAAACCCGTAAATTAAAGCAAACAACGCGAAAACTTGAAAGTGAATGGCGTTCCACCAATCTGATCGAGGAAAATAAGAACAATCCCAGGTCTCTTTTCTTTAGAGTCACAGCTCTATTGAGCCATGTATTCCTACAGCCATCAGTAGTAACGACTTCATGAGCTGCTTTAATGATAGGGGTTTTAGCCAACAATAGACCTTTATCTAACCTTCCCTTTCTCTAAGATCCTTGAGAAAGCATTCGCCAATCAGCTGTGTGACATTCTACATAACAATAGTTTATTTGAGGATTTTCAGTCAGGATTTAGAGTGCATCATAACACAGAGACAGCACTGGTGAAAATTACAAATGACCTTTTAACTGCATCAGGCAACGGAATTGTCTCTGTACTTGTCTTGTTAGATCTTAGTGCTGCATTCGACACCATTGACCTTCACATCCTATTTCAGAGACTGGAACATTTAATTGGCAGTAAAAGTAACCGTACTAAGCTGGTTTAAATCTTATCTATCTGATCGATCTCAGTTTGTACATGTTAACGATGAATCCTCCATGCATGCCAAAGTTAGTCACAGACTTCCGCAAGGTTCTGTGCTTGGACCAATTCTATTCACCCTATATATGCTTCCTCTAGGCAATATTATCAGGAAACACTCCATAAACTTTCATTGTTATGTGGATGATACCCAATTCTATCTATCGATCAAGCCAGATGAAACTAATCAGTTAGCTAAACTTCAAGCATGCCTTAAGGATATAAACACCTGGATGACCTGCAATTTTCTGATGTTAAACTCATTATCTAAAGATATAGTTACTCTAGATGGTTTTGCCCTGGCCAGCACCACCGTAAGGAATCTCAGACTTATCTTTGATCAGGATTTGTCCTTTAACTCCCACATAAAACAAACTTCAAGGACTGCCTTTGTTCACCTACGTAACATTGTAAAAATCAGGCACATCCTTTCTCAAATGACACAGAAAAATTTGTCCTTGCATTTCTCACTTCTAGGCTGGATTATTGCAATTCCTTATTATCAGGCTGCCCGAATAAGTCCCTTAAGACTCTCCAGTTGATCCAGAATGCTGCAGCACGTGTACTGACAAGAACTAAGAAAAGAGATCATATTTCTCCAATAATAGCTTCTCTGCACTGGCTCCCTGTAAAATCCAGAATAGAATTTAAAATCCTTCTCCTCACCTACAAAGCTCTTAATGGTCAGGTACCATCGTATCTTAAAGAGCTCATAATACCTTATAACCCCACTAGACCATATGCTCCCAGAATGCCGAGTTACTTGTGGTTCCTAAAGTCTCCAAAAGTAGAATGGGAGCCAGAGCCTTCAGCTATCAAGCTCCTCCCTTGTGGAATCAGGTCCCAGTTTGGGTTCGGGAGGCAGACACCGTCTCCACATTTAAGAGTAGGCTTAAGACTTTCCTCTTTGATAAAGCTTATAGTTAGGGCTGGCTCAGGTGAGTCCTGAACCATCCGTTGGTTATGCTGCTATAGGCCTAGACTGCAGGAGACTTCCCATGATGCACCTCTCTCCTCCTCTCTCACCATCTGTGTGCATTCTTATCCCATTAATCCATGTTACTAACTCGACATCTTTTCTCTCCCGTGGTTTTGCAATTTCTCATTTCTCTCCTCTCTCCTTCTGTCACTTTCAGCAGGTATTTCTACCTCCGGAGCTGCACAGTCTGGATCTGTGGTTGTGGGCCACCTGCTGCCCCCGTGTTCCTGCTCGACAACTGCTACTACAATTGTTGTTATTAGTCATATTACTATTATTATCATTATTATTCTTTCTTCCCAAGTAATTCGGAAATCAAGGGGGTTTTGGTTGTCTTTAATTGTTTCTTCTAATGTTTGGAGTTTTTCTTTTATAATACATTGATCTGAATTAATTAGATTTATTGTATGTCTTTGTACAGATTTTCAAAATGTGCTCTCCAGATGTCACCATGTTGGATGGGTAGTGCTTGTGGTTGCTTTGTGTTGAAGTTGTTCCACATATCCCAAAATTGATTTTGATTAATGGCGTTTCAAGTTTCATGTGGGTGTAATTTGTAAACAAAAAAAACTGTTTATATTTGTAATGTCATTGTACCTGGTGCGTAAGGCTGGGTTTGGTTGGCGATGTTTTTCATTTGCTATTTTTCTCAGGTCTTTTCTGATGGTCTTCCATTCTTGATTATACCATTTGTCAGCATTTTGCATTTTAACAGCTTGTGTTTTTGTTTTAAAAGGTTAGCTTCAATAGCTGCCTCATGAAATATCATATTTATATCATCAATGGCCGTTTTACACCATCTCTGGTAGCGACATATTGATTTTGGTTATATACTGATATGTCATTCATCAGATCAGGTGAGTTCAAGGCTATGATGAATTTGTCTCCACTGTCTTGGTGCCCATCTGTAAGTAGGATTTAATTTATACAGCTTACTGGGTTCCCTTTTTGTGTCACTCATTAGACCTGAGAGTTTAAAGAACACATTTATTTGGTTGTGGTCTGAAAGGGGGGATTGCTGTCTGACAGTGAATGCACTGATAGTGGAGGGGTTCATGTCAGTGATTGCATAGTCTAATACGCTAAACCCAAGAGCTGAGGAGTATTTGAATCTCCCTAAAGAGTCCTCTCTGAACCTACCATTAACTATGTACAGGCCTAAGGTCCGACAGAGATACACTACTTCCCTGCCACTTTGGTTTATTTCAGAGTCAAGGTTGTTCCAAGGGGTGATGGTTGGTGTGGTAAACAGGGGAGACTGACCAAACACATGGTTGTTGCCATGTGGGTCGATGACATCAGGTTTCTGTTCGTCCATTCAGATCTCCATTTTCCCTGGGCCTGGAAATGGGTGGTTTCTACATAGCACTTTCTTACCAGGAAAAAGCTTGTTTGTGTCCAGGAATTTCCCATTAAAATCAGCCAGCAGGATGACTTCTGGGGCTTCCTCTTCAGGCTGAGAGGAGGGAAGCTGGGATGGGCAGAGCTGGCTGTTTGCAGCTGGCTGCGTTGATGTATCAGCAGGTGCCAGGGTGTTGTTGGGCTGAGTGCAGAGCAGAGAGGGTGGGACAGTGACAAGGCAGGGGTTTGGGACACTGGCAGGGAGAGTCTGTGTCTCTATACTTGTCATTGTGGGGACTGATGAGAGTTGGTCTGTCAGGTGTTGGACTTGCCTGGTGAAGCTCCTTTCTCTATTCTCAGCATCCTCCTTCACTTTGGCTAACTGAGCACGGAGCTCACTGTTCTCCTGTTTGAGTGCCTCTAGACTTCCTCTGAGGTCAGATGCCAAGGCCTGGTTGTCTCTCTTTAGCTGTTGGAGCTCCTCTTTAAGCTGCTGTAGAGTGTTGTCTGGGTGGCTTGGGTCAGCTCTTTGAATTTAGCCAAGTCCAGCTCCAGCAGGGCCATACTCTGGCCTTCTGCAGTTAACAGTTGCTAGCTAGCTTGACAGTTAGCCAGTTGTTTTGATTTAAAAAATATATCCAAAGATGATATTTCCTCTTCTGTTCTTGTTGATTAATGCGGTTAGCTCTTCTTTAGAGTCCTTACTGAAGATTATTTGAAGGTAATTTTGCAAAATGTCCCACTTTTTTAGGTCCAAGTTTGAGTTGTATTCAGGAGCTCATCTTTTGGTGCAGCTAATCTCTCTCTCTTTTTCTCTCTAAACCCAAACAGCAGCGGCAGATGGCCAGCCACCCTGAGTCTAGTTCTGCTTGAGGTTTCTGCCTCTTAAAAGGAAGATTTTCCTTGCCACTGTCGCCAAGTGCTTGCTCATGGTGGGATTTGTTGGGTCTCTGTAAATAATATTATAAAGAGTACAGTCTAGACCTGCTCTATAGGAAAAGTGTAATAAGATAACTTCTGTTATGAATTGGCGCTATATAAATAAAATTTAATTGAATTGAGTTACAGGACAAATCTTATACTTGTAGTTGGTAAATTTGACATACATAAGTCCTTCCCAAGCCTTAATATTTTTTCTGGTTGAATTTAGTTTGTACATAGATAAATTAACCCTTATGACAAACAAAAAAAGTGAACGCACACTGTTATATTTTAAAGAATTATTTTCTGTGGCTCCAGATTAAGGTTTATTGACTTTTATTGATGTTATTGTGTATTTATTATGTTTAGATACTTTATTTTTTATATTTCATTTGATTTGTTTACTTTTTCATATTTCCTTTGATCAATATCTAATTTTTTTTTTTTTTACATATTGGAATCTTGAATTGTACAAGAACTAGTGCAGTGCTTGTTCGGGGCCTGTGCTTTTTTATGCACTCTGGCACCTTGTTTACATTCAAAGTACATCTTAATCATTGAAAAACTTAAATGTATACCTCAAAAACCTGTTTAGTTTCCAGATAAATTATGAATGGTGATGTTAAAATGTTACAAAGTTAGTAATTAGTATCAATATTGAGAAACAGAACACTTCACAACTGCTATCATTAAACATTTATTGACTAGAGTATTTGACTGTATTTTCAGATACAGGTCATGCAGTGTAGTGCTTGCACCTGTCCATCATCTTGGACGATCTCAATTCAGTTCAAGTGCTACATTATCAAATAAAATACCAAAGCATTTTAACACAAAGTGTACAATCATAATAAACACAAATACAACAAAACAGAATACAAGAAGACAGCATAACATTACATAAACATGGACTTTTTATTACTTTCTATGGCATAAAACACAACACATAGCCTTTCAGTAAAAAAATACAATATTTCCCTCTGAGATGAAGTGGAGTAGCTCTAAGAACAACAAATTGGCTCAAATAAAAACTATAATATGCCAAATGGCACTTCGAATACCGGTCTGTTATAAGAAAAATAAAATAGAACTTTTCTGAACATTTACTGGTATCACTCTGCATTTTCTATTTTTATATAGAATCTAAATGAATATGAAAATGATTGTTGAGGTGAAAACCTTGGATGCTTTCAGCTGTTTGTTCGTCTGAATTCTACATTCGCAAACAAAATGAAAAAAGTAAAATTATTGTCATTTTTACCTGGACAAGTGACTTTTGTGCCTGGACAAGTGAAAGGTAAATTTACTTGTCTGAAGGACAAGTGCCTCAAAAAGTTCATGTCGAGTGATATCATGTGATACAGTTGATCCCTCCTATGTCCCATTTCCTGTTAGCTTGTTAGTGACGTTAGTAATGTTAACCTATGTGGAAAGCCCATCTATATTGAAAAGAAACCTAATTTTCCCCTAGAATGTGATTGTGAACAGGACTTAATTGTGCTCTGTCTCTATTTGAATTTGCTGCTACTTAGAAGAAAACCCAATTAGCAGGCAGGCAAAACACCTGCGAGATAGCTAACCCGTAAAGTTTACTTTAAATTGACTCCACTAACACACATAAAACACATGGCTTAACAGCAACAACATTTAACAAAAGTACAAAATTCGGCTAAAAAAAACCTCACAAGGTTCACAGACAAAACTATTTTCTCTTGCAAGTCACGTGTTCCCCACATATCCAACATGCAAGTGTTATTAGCTTACGCCTATGGCATTTCACATGACATAAATTAGCCTAGCCGACTTTCCCCTCTACTCATAGCTTAACAAATTACATGTATTATTTCTACTTTTTCTTACTCACCACCGCTGGTTTAAGTCACTTCATCTCATAACAGTGCAGTTGAATTTCAGCCTACACGCACATTTTATCAAACTATCAATGTTGAAAGAGAGCAGCTTTTTAGCGACAGACTGCTAAGTTGTCACCATGCGTCTTTTTGTCCAGCTTTTCAACCTAACAACAGTAACTAAGGGGGGCGGGGCTTTGGATCCATTCCAGTGTACAGGCATGAGTAGCATTAGGATTTTAGCTAAATCAAAATTGCACAAACACAAAGTATTAGGCCTACAAAGTAACACCAAGTAGCTGTTAGCAATTTCCACGCCTGATTCTTCTGACTCAGCTGCTGCTGCTGCTGCTACCCTCTCCCTCTGCAAAAGCATGAAATCAAATTAAATGAAGCTCATAATAACGTCAGCGCCTACAATCAAGATGAGGAGAAATGTATTTTAACAGGTAATGTATGTTCATAATGTTCAATAAAGAGAGAGAGAGAGAAAAAGACAAGATAATTATCGCTAACTCTACAGTTTCTTTCAGGTTTGGTTTTACAACCCGCAACTTTACTGTTTTGGTTCACTCTCTTTCATCCAACTCAACTTTATTTCTATAGCACTTTACGCACAACACAGAGGAAAAGTAAGGAGAGAGAACACAATAGAAGAAGAAGAAAAGAGAAAAATAAGAAATGTGAAAGAGTGAAGATAACAGGCTACTGCTACTACTGATAATAAGAAAGGTAGCCCACATGGTCACACAATGCACATAGAGACAACACACACCTACAGAGGCTTCAGAAGAAATATCTGAGCTGCTTAGGTTAGGCACAGTTAAAGGAGCTGTACGCGGCATTCACTGCCACTACATGTCGCACTAGAGCGCCGGCATCTCAGACCAAAACAAATGGGCGCTGCGGCAAAATAGACTCCGTAGAGAAAAACAGTCATTTTACCTCGTAGATCATTATAAAACACACTTCATTCAAACTAGACAGAAACTAAATAAAACTCACCGAAACCGTCTTTGTTAGTCTTTGTTTCAACAATCACCAGCTCTGGTTTGGTTGAAATAAATCCTTAATTTATCGCGTTAGATGTGAAAAACACCCAAACAGCTCTCCTCACAGACGAACAGTTTCACACAAGGGACTCACGTGCACTAACGTGCACGCACAGCCGTGCACAGAGAGGCTCCGATAACAGCACAGGTCATCCTCTGCTCCGGACGCCATCACTCCACTACATGTTTCCATAGCAAATAGTTGTTTGCTGCCATATTAATGTTCAGAATCTCATTCACAGAACCTGTAAAGGCTAATGAGTAAAAGTGCGTTTTAAAGTGACTCTTGAAAATCTCAATAGAATGGGAGAATCATATAGCGGGAGGGAGAGATTTCCATAGTTTTGGGGCATAGAGAAGGGCCTGTCGCCATAACACTTGGTCCTGGATCTTAGGACAGACTGGAGCCTTTGGACAGAAGATTTCAGGTTGCTGACAGTGTGATATGGGGGCAGGAGTGCTGTAATATAAGAAGGGGGAAGACCATTTAACACTTTGTAGACAAACATCAGGATTTTAAATGGATTCTATAGCTAACAGGGAGCCTGTGCAGGGAGGCGAGAATGGGAGTAATGTGGTCCCCCTTTGACTTTTCATTGAAAATAAATGTTATCCTATTTTTTGGAAGTTTGAGGCAAGTGAAATACATTAGAAATGAGCACTCTTTTCATTTGTTTTAATAAAATGTGTTCAGAACATTTGTATTGTGCAGAAAGCACAGTTTTAGTAATTGTAACAGATATACTGAAAGTAAAATTTTAGCCCATAGAATGTCCCTGTGTCCATTGCCTGCGAATTTCTGTGGATACGTTCGTATTAAACATTGACCAAGACCTTCGTCTTACGTCACATTACAAGTCCTTCACTGAGCTCAATACTACTCTGAAAAGTAGCCTAAGTGCACGACATTGTCCTGAGGCAACGAAGAGAAAACCCCTTTATTATATATATTTTTTCCTCAAAAACCTATCCAATATGCTTCATTAGAGGTTCGTACTCATGTACAGTGGATTGTTCACAGTCATATCTTAACCCATTGTCATGTGTAGGAATTAAAAGAAAGCGGGGGGAGGGGGGAGGGACAACATTTTTTACTGTTGCCTGAGGGCAACGGTATGCAGTACAGGGTTAGCAGTCTTAAATAAAGAACACTCAGTGGTGTCATAAAATAAAGAGTTGCAGGAATTGGGAGGATGTGAAGGCATGGATGCCTTTCTCCAAGTCACTGATCAGAGTTTGGAGACAATTTAAAGCTGAAACCTGATTTAATTACCTGATTGATTTGTTTGTTGAACTTCGATGCTGAATCATGAAACATGTCTCCAAGATCTTTTGCATTTGATTTCACAGAAGGGGAGAATGTGCCAAGAAGAGGTAAAATCATGGAGGTTAAATGCTGTGGTCCAAATAATATCACCTCAGACGTATTCAAATGAAGCTGGAGAAACTTTGCAGCCATCCTGGACTTTATGTCTTGAAGACAGCTACTGAGGTCAGTGAGTTTGTTGTAATTATTAGGCTAGATGGAGGTAGACTTCCGCAAAACAGTGGAAAGAATGGTTGTGTTTTTCAATAATGTGACCTAACGGGAGCATAAGAACTGGACCAAGTGTAGAACACTGGGGGACACCACAGGAGGAGGACGTTGAGCATGAAGAGGAGATGCCAAGTGAGAAAGTGAAGGATCTGTTGGATAAACATGAAGAGAAGCGGTTTAAGGCAGACCCAACCGTCTAACCTGTGACTGAGGATCGAGTGGTCTACTGTGTCAAAGGCTGCACTTTCATATACACTGTGTAAAAGCAAAAGGATGGAGCAGCTACCTGAGTCAGCAGCCGGGAGGATGTCATTTGTTACTCTCAGTACTGCAGATCGAGCACTGTGAAGCGCTTTGAAACCAGACTGAAATCTTTCCAAAATGCAGATCTGAGCCAGGTAGGACAACAGCTGTCTACTTTTTCAAGGGTTTTAGGAAGATATCAGCTCATGAATATGATGTATGATTTATTGTTATAGACTAAACTAAGCTAAAATGAACGCCACCTTAAAAAGCTACAACATTATGCTGCTTATACATTAATGTGTCACCGATAGTAATTTAAATAATAGACATATACAGTAATAATAGAAGACTGAAATAATGAATAGTGCTTCTTTTTACTTCCGTTGTTCTTTTACAATAAGCTGATAATACTTCTGTGCTTCTTCTGCACATTTTGGTTGCAGGGCTTTCCCTTGTAAAGGAGTAATTTCATATTCTTGCATTGATGCTTTTGCTGACGTAAAAGATGTAAAAACTTCTTCTCCCACAGTGCTTTGAGTGGATACTGTATATTCCTGCCCACAGTCATGGGTTCAGGAAGAGTAAAGTCACTTAAACTAACTGTTACTAAAGTTACTAAATATTGGTGGGTATTGTTTGATCACTGGCTGGACTTCATAGTTTACCTGCCCATTTGTTTAAATGTAATATTTATAAAAGTTCTGGTATTAGTGGTGCAGTCCCAGTCACTTGAGCAGAATCAGTAAGTGAAATTTGGCTTCAAAATAAAATCTGTCTTTAACAAAAAAAAAAGTGTTGGCTCTATGCAGATCTACACATAGCATTTTGAAATGTACTCCTAGTTACATAATGAAATCACGACATTACATATGAAATGTAACTCGAACTGTAAAATACGTACACAAATAATCCCAAGTTGCTTTGGCGCTCGAGTAAAGTTTTATTGTGAAGGGAGGAACAGGAAGTGTTAGCTGCTGTAATGCCGTGCAGTGACCGTCCGAGCTGCTGCCTCTGCAGAGCCAGCAGCCACTGACAGCAGCAGCGCGGCGCCCGCTCCGCTCCGCTCACTGACGGACGGAACACACAGGTATGTGTCTCACGGTACACACACGCTGCGCACACCGCCAGTTCCGTGCTAATTTGGACACAGGCTGTTTTTTTTTGTTTTGTTTGTTTTTTTCAAAAACCCTCTGCCTGCTTTTAATTTCTCTTCTAATAGTTCACGTGCTGTAGTTCAAACACTCAAATGTGGTTGCCTCAGTGTGTGAGTTCATTTATCAGGGACAATTAAAGATAACACTCGCCATTGCAAGACCAGTCCCATATTATTATTATTATTATTATTATTATTGTTGTTGTTATTATTAATTATTATACCAGACATGCCATGTATGGAAGTAGTAGTTGTGATTGCAGTGGCAGTAGTCGTTATTGTAGTAGCAGCAGCAAAGCAAGGCCAGTTTATTAGTGTAGCACATTTCATACATAGGTATAAATTAAAATATAAGAACTGATACTACACTGGTATAAGTAGTAGCAGTGGTAGTTATGGTACTTAGAGCTGCAGTGGAAGTGTTTCAGTGGCAGCAGCACAGCAGTAGTAGTATTACAGTAGAGCTATTAATAATAATGGCACTAGTATTAGCAGTAATTTTAATAGTAATTGGTAGTAGTACAATTTTTTAGTAGATATAGTAATAATATTATGAGTAATAACTGCAGTAGCAGTAGTGACAGTAGTGATTATGGGTTGGCAATATCAATAAAATCCTTTATCATGGTAAATGGAACTTTATCACATTATCAATATGCTGTATATTGTGGCATGAAATCGACTGAGATATTGTCTGGATGAAGTCACCACACACGAATTTCTGTTTTGGGCCAATACATCAAATTTTATACCTGACAAATCTAAGTACTTCATCACATTGATGCCAAAAATCCTATAAAATCCAATACTGCCATAGATCAGTCCTGTACATCGCTTTGTGACATTTTCCACAATGACCTCACATACAACCGGAACTATTAAAGGAAGAGCCTAGTTACCACAGCGTGAAGGGCTAAGCAAAATCTCTGATGGAGGACAAAGTAAATATCTTCATATTGTTCAACCCTAATAAACTAGCTGCTATATATACTAGCAGCAGCAGTATTAGTATCATTACAAGCAGCACTGGAAGGCAGTACGGTACTGTTAGCAGCAGTGGTAGTATTAGTAGCAGCAGTAATGGCAGTATTTGTTGTAGTTGCAGCAGAAGATGTATCAGATGCAACCCCAGTATTAGCAGCAGTATATAGTAGCAAGTGCAGTAGCAGTGGTTGGTGAAAGCAGATGTAGCCATTGAGGAAGAGGTAATAGTGATGATGTCAGACAGCAGCTGGGATTATAAAGTGTGACAGGGAGCAGATAGTTGAATTCTGTGCTCTGTGAGCCTGCCTACCTTCATCATAGGACGCTGAAGGACTTCAACTGTCGTCTGTGAGCAGTCGTTACAGACTTGTCTCCCTCTTGTGTCGATGTGAAATCACTGCGGTGTTTGCTCCTCTTGAGCGGAGATTTAAGTGATGCTGCATGGCAGATGTCCACGGACTGCTGCTGTCCATTATTAAGTCTCATAGAAGCATCATCATCACCGCTAATGCTGCTATAATTTTCTCTGCATTTTCCAGGTTGAGCAACTGGACTAAACAATTACTATGCAGGGGCTCCTGAAGGTTTTGATCCTTGCTTTGGCCCTGTCGAGCCCAACCAGATGCCAAACCAGACGGAGGAAAGGACAGAGAGAGGTCATCATTAATGAGGCCAAAAGTAAGTGTTTTAAATAGCCATGAAATGTATCAGTGCTGTATAATACCTTGTCCAACGATACCATGCTTATACACAGCTTATCTTAAGGTCACTGATAAAGTCTTACATATTCTGAGCTCGTGTCTTATTGTAAGTAGTAAGTGTGTGTAAGTGTTGAATGACTTGAATTAATAAGAGATAATAGAAGTAATTTCTTTCAGCATTTAATTGTAGAAAATAATGGTGGTCACTTCAGCTTTACAGGGGATTTAAAGGACTGTGTGTTAATATATACTGTAACACTATGATTGACAGCAGAGTTGATATTATCTATATACTGTACCTATATTTGAATCCGCTGGAGATCGTATAATTAACCAGTGCAACTTTGTTGAAAATTGGAGACTTTCCGGAGCGCCCCGGTGCTCACCTGGTAGAGCGTCAGCCCCCTGTGCAAGGCTGGGTCCAGCTGTGGCTGCCCGGGGTCGAGTCCGACCGCTGGCCCTTTGCTGCATGTCATCCCCCTTCTCTCTCTCTCTCTCTCTCTCTCTCTCTCTCTCTCTCCCACATTTGCTGTCTCTATCAAATAAAGGCAAAAAGATAATTGGAGCCTTTCCAATGTTGGGTTTTTGAGGCCAATACCCATACCAATATTTGACAGTAAAAAAAAATCTGATAATGACAGAGTATGTTTTTTATTAGAAACACATAA
This sequence comes from Siniperca scherzeri, assembly GCA_027580175.1. NCBI lineage: Eukaryota > Metazoa > Chordata > Actinopteri > Centrarchiformes > Sinipercidae > Siniperca > Siniperca scherzeri. The sequence goes on from CM050847.1 coordinate 3,356,880, forward strand.
TATGATAATTCATACCGAATGGTCAGTAGTCAAGATATCTTGATGTGGACGTGTTGGATGCTGGTGGGACAATGGAGCCTAGCGCTTTCTAAAATGTGCAGATACTCTGATAGAAGTTAGTTATAGAAGTAATAACAGACCACTGCACCAACTGCTTGAAACCTCTCTAAATGGTTGCGACTACAGTGTAAGCCTGCTATGTTTTGCCTCCTGCCTAGCCCTGATCTGCCCGGTGGAGATCATGTTCATCGTGGACAGTTCAGAGAAAGCCAAATCTCTGCTGTTTGAGCGCCAGAAGGCGTTCATCCTGCGCTTCAGCACCATGCTCACGCAGCTCCACTCAGCCGGCTGGCGCCTGCGCCTGCGCCTGGCTGCGCTGCAGTACAGCAGCACCGTGTCAGTGGAGCACAACTTCAGAGACTGGCAGGACATGGACGTCTTCCAGAGCCGGGTGGCCTCCATGACCTTCATCGGCCACGGCAGCTACTCCGCCTACGCCATCACTAACGCCACCCAGGTGTTCAGCCGCGAGACGTCCTCCAGCAGCCTGAGGGTGGCGCTGCTGATGATGGATGGAACGGATCACCCACGCAGCCCCAGTGCTGTGACAGCTGCTGCTGAGGCCAAACAGCACAACATCAGGGTGTTCACCATCAGGCTGTCAGACCTGCCCAGGGACGGTCCCATGGGTGCAATACTACGATCCATTGCCAGTGCCCCCCCACAGCAGCACGTCCTCAGCCTCACCGACAGCCAGCTGGATCACAGACTCTTCAGTGAACTGGTCAGTCATGTTTGTGTGAGGGTCGCGTCAGCTTATAGTCTGCAGTTAGTGCCGTCAGTATAGCCTGAAGCTGCACAGATGATGTTGTTGCACTGCTGCCATTCGTAAGGAGAAAGCAGAATGTAGAGACTCACATAGAGCATAAAATAAGCAATTAAAACCGATGAAATATAGATTAACAGTGAAAGCAACGTGTGTGTACATAAACATACAGTATGCTGCTGACAGTGTGGACACCTAGTGGATGGAGAGAAGGAGGAGTGTGAAAAAGTTTGGATTAAGGTTCGGTCATATTCAGACCATCAGTAGCACTGCAGCCAAAAATGTAGCCTTGTTGATTTCATTGAGATCAGTCTGTAGAGCAGCCACTGACTGAGGCACAAGGCTGCGGCAAAACATGCAAGGTAGTTCAACAAAAAAGACAATGCAGGTTTCAAAACAATAAATAAGACATTGCAAATGTTATACGAGGAAGGAAATGCGTTCAGCATGTTTGTTAGGCCTCATGTACACAATGTTTTCAGGGTACCTTTGGATATAAATGACTGGATGTGATGTATACCTCTAAAGTGTGTTGTTATGTTGGTCCAGGTTTATGATTTCTGCAGGACTGGACACTGAATAACTCTCTGTCTTTTTTTCTTTCAGAACTCAATTGTCAAAACTGGGGTAAGTACTGTGAGATTATGAACTAATATCATCCCGTCGACTTTTTGGCTTACATGCTCGTTTTCTGTTATTTTATGTTGTCATTTAATACTGTCCCTACAGGTGCATGAAACACATTCAAGATGAAATAAACAGTAACATTCAGCAAGCTATCAAAATTAATGTTGACGAACATGACAAAATCATTTTGTTAATACAAAATGGAGGAGAACAGCATTTTCCATCCTTGTTTCTGCTAGCTCTTTCACCTTTCTCTTGTTTTGCTTTGTAAATAAAACACATTGTTGATTTTTGTTGTCTTTATTTCAGTGCCCACAGCCAAAGACCTGTCTGTGTGAGAGGGGGGACAGGGGTCACCCTGGAAGCCCAGTGAGTGTATTATAGTATGATCCTATACTATTTCTAAACCAGTCCTTCATCAACACAATCTGTGATAGACTCATTTCTCAAAAATATTAATATATAAATCACCACTTGTTACTTCACTGAAAAGTCATATGGGTAATACTGTTGGTGCACATCAATATTACACATATTTTGGTAGTACTGTATTGTATTTCATACCAAATGTACTAGCTGAAATTTTGTAGTTCCTTTCCTATGAATAAGCCAACCAGACCAGACACTATTTGCCAATATCATTACTAGATGACTAAAGTCTCACTACTGGCCAATAGTGGTTAGAATTTTTATTACATTCCACAAGTTAAAGTGTTATAGAATAGATGGAGGGATAGATAGATAGATAGAGAGATATCCTGCAGACTTTTGGGTAATGTGACACTATTTCTGTATCAGCTTACTGCCCAGCTGTGGGAGTGTCTGCTGGCTTCAGGTTGACAGTCACATCCTCATCACACAGAGCCCAGTAAGCCTCACCCTGTGGCTTGTTATCCCTGGATGGCTGGGGATTCTCCCAGCCTCCACAGGCTAGCGGCCTCCATCAGCAGGTGTGCCTGGCCTGCATCCAAAGCACTGCAGGGAAAATGTGTGAAAGAGCAGGAAATGTTTCCCACAATGCAAGTGTAGCAGGTGGTGAGAGGGCCAGTTGAAAGGGCTGTTTTCACTGGTAGCACTGCTGAAGAGAGGCCCTTGGAAAGAAGCAAAGGTCAAGGATGGAAGATTAAACATGAGCAAACACACAGGCTGCAGGGATCTGAGAACCTGCTGCGCTGAGGTGGAGGTTTATGTTGGACAGGGGTTACAGACAGGTCACGCCGAGAATGCCCTACCTCACCTTTGCCTATACATACATAGAGTCCAAACTAAAAAGGGGCCCAGATATTCTCATTCGGCACAATCTCTCCCTTTACTTTCATCTAGGGGAAACCAGGCGAGACGGGGTCTGATGGAGCTCCAGGTCCAAAGGGATCTCGTGTAAGTCTCTATTGTTTCCATAATCCAGTGCTGGTTACAGAAAGAATCCACGAAGTGTCGTTTGATGTGCTGTTTTGTCTGGGCTCGGTCACTGTAGGGGGAACCTGGCATTAATGGACGTCCAGGAATGGAGGGCCTTGAGGTAATGATCAAATATTTTTCTGAAACTTCTCTTTCCTGGATTACAGTTTTTCAAGATGTCATGTAAATCTGAGTATGGTATACTGTTATGTTCTATTTTGAGAAGCATGGAGGGAGCTCCAAATGCGTTACAGTGTTTTACCATTAAAACAATGTACTGTTAAATAATGCAGTCTAGTAAGAAGTAGTGGGCCAATTTACCAGGCAGAAGTAGTTTTAAAGTCTAGTCTTTTAGACTATTCTGACTGATTATACATCTTTTCAGGTTTCAGCTTCTATTTCACACTTAACATGTCAAAGAAATAGTGTAACATTTTTGAAAATACACTTATTAGCTTTCTTTCCAAGAATGACATGAGAGAATTCAATTTCATCTATTGTCTATACAGTAAATACAGGAGCCGAGAGGCAAGTAGCGTAGCTTAGCATAATTACTGGAAGCAGGGGGGAATAGCTAGCTAAGTTGGCTCGCTCCAAAGTTATAATACAATACAGCTAGCACCTCTAAAGCTCACTAATTAGCACATTATATATCTTCTGTTTAAACTGTAGGCTACACAAACAGAAATGTCAAAACGACAGTTTGTGGGGAGTTATGTGCTGGAACTATTTCTTGACAACAGTTTATCCACTTGCCCAGTGTTTCTGTGCAGTGTCTCTGGCTATAGCACAGGTTGCCAGATACTGTCGGTGAGCACAGGTTTTGGTAAGTTATAGGTGTCTGTACAGGCACGATGTGATTCCTGGCAACCTCACTGTGATAACAAGATTATACAAAGTCCCTGTCCCCAGCTATTTTTACCCAAGAATTGTTTTTGAACTTTGGACGGAGCTAGGCTAGCTGTTTCCCCCTGCTTCCGGTCTTTATGCTAAGCTAGGCTAACCACGTCCTGATTGTGTTTAATGCACAGACATGAGAGAGGTATTTATCTTTTCCTCTCACTCTCAATACATGTATTTCCCGAAATGTTAACTAACTTCATAGGTAAATATAACTGGGTTACCTTTACGTGACACTAGGTGCATTTTCATTAAGTACTTTATTCCACTAGTAATTAGAATTAGATCTAAGATACGTCTCATATGACTGTCCAAAGCAACGCAACATGTTTGTAGGCTACATAGTTAGCCTAACAGGTGTTTCTCTGTCAGATCTCAAAGTGGTGGCTACAAAGTAGAAGTTTGCAAGGTTTGGAGCGTTCACCAGTGTTATCACTTACCAAATAAAAGTAGAAATTATATGGACTGAATCAAATTTTTTAATATATAAATCAATTAGCAGTCTATGACGTCTCCTGTGCTCCCATCACATTAAGCAGTCCTATTTTGATGTTGGTTGGTTGGTTGACTTTTGATTACAGTAGCATGATGGTTGGTGGACAGTCAACTGTCTGATATAAATTTTGGAAAAGTTTAATGTCAAATTTCCCTTTCTATAGGGTCGGCCTGGTAGCAAAGGGGAAAAGGTTTGTATTATTATTTTTGATATTATAAATCCCATGCATACAGACATTGCCAGTTGTCAAGGTTTCTATACTACAAAGCCTACAGGCATTATGACCAGTGTCAGACAGTTTGACTCGGCTCAGTGCCCAGATTAGAAAGGTGTTTGCTTTAAGCTTCACTTACCTGTATCTTTACTGGTTGCATTTTCCAGGGAGGACAGGGTGAATGTGGTGTCCCTGGTAAAAAGGGAGAACAGGTAGGTTTAATACAATTTAATTGCCATGATGACTTTTTGCTGTGGCCACGTTCTGTATGTGAATATAGTGATATTTTATTGATGTCTTTCCTTAGGGTGCAGATGGACCTCCTGGCCCCAGAGGCCCCAGAGGAGAGCAGGTGAAGTTTTTAACTTTTTATCCCATTAACCAATACTCTTTACACATAGTGCATATATGAATGGCTGGGCAGTCCATTGATATCCCATTATATACAGAGCCTCAGTTAATGGTTGCACACTACAACTGATCGTGTCTTCCCTCACACAGAGCAGATGTTTTGTAATCATTGTGAATGTCAAAATTATGCAATTTTGATTAACGTGTACAATGTTTCACAAATATGGATCCACAGTCACGGAGTATATGATTTAGATTCAAATTGTTTATGATCGACAATAAGCAAGTTATTCATATCAGAGTTATGACAGACAACTGTCATAGTTTTGGCCCCACAGCAGCTTGGCTGAACTAACATTTACATGGAGGACATTGAAATGTAAGAATGGAAATAAAACCCAAATAGGCACCTTGAATGCAGTTCAGTCAAACCTCAGAAGGTACAAACCCATGTTTTTATTGTTACTCTATTGTCTGACAATGCTGTGACTCCATACCGGTATCAGTATGTTGGTTAAATACCAAAAATCGATATGAAAATATCGACAGAGCCAGGCTAGCTGTTTCCCCCTGCTTCCAGTCTTTATGCTGAGCTAGGCTAACCTCATCCTGACTCCAGCCCTGTACTTAACACACAGACGTGAGATTGATATGGATCTTCTCATTTCACTCTCAGAAAGAAATAGAAGAGCTTCATATTTGTTCGAATTAGTAGACTGGCATTTCAGGGCGATTTATTGTTAGAAGTAGGTGTGTGGGGCCTTTAACTGGCAACAACCTTCAATGTTTATGTTTAATTTCAAAGCCTGATATTACCTATATGCAGTACACCTATGAAATAGAGACATGTTTTAATTTCAAAATTTAATAGAACTCCATGCGTAGGAGCCTTCATACCTGAACGGGTGTGTGGTCAAATTGAAAGATTCCTGTGTCCCCCCACATCCGCACTGAAACAATCAGTGCTGCAGTGAAAGCCACACACTCTGGGTCCATCTCCTGCTCTGCACTTGTGGAATGTGAGCTGCGGATTAGATCTTATCCCTCTCCTAATGTAGCCTTTCTAAAGCGGGGAATCCAAGCTTGCAATGTTTGGTTGTAGTCTTTGAGCAGACGTTGTCCCAGAGGATTAGGATTTGGGCACATGTTATCCATTCCCTCTCTCCTTAAATGCTTGTTGCCCCCTTCAGCATCAGTTGAACAACAGCAGCCATCGTCAGAGTGCCATTAGGTTTCACGTCCTTCTGATTTGTCTCCAGTTCCCATGAAATGTACCTACACACACTGACAAAAGTTTATTCATAAACCTGTAATACCAAAGTACACACCATCACAGTATTCGTACCCACCAGTCCTCGAACAGCTTGCAAAAGTCGCAGTGTAATTTATATCTTATTTCAGTTTAACATCTTCAAATTATGAAATTATCTCAATTTAAAGGACCAGCTGGCATTTTGGCCCATTTACTGCAAATCACATCTATTTTTATTTATTTCCAGTTTGCCCCTCAGTACAGTACAGAATTATAATAGAAATGGTCTAGTTTGAAGAGTCCAGTGGCTAATTGTCTACATCCTAGAGCTTTCCCTGCTTCACAGCCACCTTGTAACTGGTGGCTTCTGCATTGTGTTTGTTATTAATGCAAATGTCATGACATTAGGATCTGTTTGAAATTGATCACCAAAGATCTTGTTCTGCGAAGGACAGATAATAAAGCAGAACCTCCATACAAATAAAAATGCCTTTAAGTGTTTAAGTGCCAGTGCAGTGAAATCTGTATATTAATAGTTGAAGACAGACATTTGCGATATTGGTTCAAGTATATGTGATTTATATATATGAAATAAACGGAAATAATTGCATTGATTACAATGATGAATGGACAAAAAATACAACCAAATCTCCCAGAGGAGAATAGTACAAAGGGAAGAAGTGAGGGGGGAAATGTAGGGGCGTAGAAGAAGAGATGAAGGAGATGAGGCTCTGAACTTGAACCTTACAGATACACACTATACACATACTAACTTTGGAGACCTTCCCAGTCAGGTAATGACTATATTTTGACAGATTTTGTGTAGTTATATGAACAAGAGGTTAATATACAGATGACCTGCTTACACTGCGTACTCTGTTATTGTGGGTAATGCATAGGATGGTAATGCATTTGAAAGCTCAGATTGATTTGAAATATCAACAACACTGAAACTTGTTTTTTAAAATGTTTTTTTTAATTGTTTTTTCAAAAGGAAAAACATATGTACATAGCTTATAAAATGTATCACACATCAGAATATCACAGCAAATTACACCTAAGACAGGACTAGAACAGGAAACAAGAACAAAGGGAATATAACAGAGATAAGAACGTTATGCAGTATTTATTCCACATGATATTATATGTGCCGAATAGTGGTACATCATGCTATATGAACTAAGCAATACCCCAGATTATACTTGTCATTACATCACAATATATTATCTTGTTTTTAAGTGGAAAGGGTGCACCTCTTCAGCACATCAGGTATACCATAACAAAAGGGCCCCATATTTTCATGTAGATATCTTGCCTATCTATTAGCTTATAACATAATCTTTCATAGTAGGAAATTTTGGCTATTTCTTCCAACCATTCCTTCACTTATATATCTCAGTTTTCCAGTGTCACAGCACTATCCTACATCCAGTAATAAGTGCTATTCTGCACCAGGAGATCCGGTGGGCATTTAGACCACTTCCCTTTGGCAGCACACCTAATAGGCAAAGCATTGGTCCCTGTACCAGTGAAGACATCATCACTGCATTGATGAAGGTGATAATCTTAGACCACAGAAGATCTATCATGGGGCATGAATACAACATGTGTAATAGAGTGCCACAAGTAGCATCACAGCTCCAGTCAGAGCTTCTGAGTCCTAGCCTTGCCATTTTATTTGGGGGTCCAAAAAGTTCTATTGATCATTTTGAAACTTTTGACAATTTAAAGAGGTACTGCTGTGTTTTTTTTTAGCTGTAAACTAAATTATATGGCTGTGCTGTGATGAAACACATCAGTGCTGGTGTAAATCTTGACATTCGTACCAAATTTATGAAAATTTGCATTTCATGGGTTGAAAATGGCTCAACACGCCATCTGCTGTTTTAAATCAGCAAGGCCAATGCTCACATAGAGTCGACCGTTTGGGACTAATTTACGTCATGACATTTCTATTAAAACAAAGAGTGTTACACCCTCTAATCAGATGTGGGCGGCCCACCTTTGAGTGGGAGTCTGTGAAACCACCCTCATTTTCAAATATGCAGATCGAGACGCATCATTCACTGGAGTTTATGCTAGTTTTTGCTAACCCTCTACTTTGTATTTTTCAGTCTTGGCGCAATGGTTCAGACTTGTGCTTTTGACCGGACTGCATTCTTTCCCTTGATATGATCCCATGATAAACAGCAGGGCTACATCTATGTACTGACACCCCCCCACAGACACACACTCAGCCTCTCAGCCTCTCTGAGCCGCTAACGTTAGCTCAGTTAAAACCAAGTGGCAACCATCCGCGGCTGAAAAATGAAGCCAATGTGGAAGTGCCAAAAACTGCAGTTACTCAAATGGCCACTTGAGGCTGGCTGCAAAAGCGAGTCAGTCCCCATAGAGCCCCATGTTAAAATGGCCAACTGTACAGCAGAAATAAACATGTTTATAGCCTGGTACAAACGACGGGTTTGGTCTCTATAGCTAATTTCCCCCTTCATGGGGGGGAACTGTGAGGGGGGGGGGATTTTTTTATAATTCAACTGTTTAAAATATATTAGCTCCACCTCTTGCCTACACATCAATGTCTGTTTACAGGTCTTGGGGAGTACTGCTTCATATGTGAAAAAAGTTGTATAAAGCCTTTTTTTTCTCCAGAGGAAGCTGTATGAACTCTGATAAATTGACCCAAGTGATGTCACTTGAGTCAGCGTTGGTTGGGGCGGAAGACTACAAGTTATAAAATGAAAAGAATCTGGGGGTGTGGAGTTAGAAAGAAGTGAGCTTACTCTATAGCCCACTCCTCATGTCTGCTTGAGGCTAGAGGCTCAAGGCTACATTAGTCACTACTGGCATAACACACCCAAATCTCCAACCGAACCATCGATGGCTGAGTTGCATTGTGGGTAATATAGGCACCAGGTTTTGACAAGGAAGAAGAATGTGTGGCATAAAAAAGACGATATCTCTGGTTCTGCTGCATTCATTTTTAAATTTGTCCATCATGAATCCGACATTATAGGAGTGCAATGCTAAAAGTTTCTTTTACCATGCTGTCATATTTCCATGTTCTCACTGTCCACTTCTGCATCAGCTCAGCATCTCTTAATTCATCTCATAGTATAACAAGCTTTTCAACATACAATCTGTTTTAATTTAATGTTGTCCTAACCATTGTGTTGATTCCTGTTAGTCAGTGGGAAGCCAGTGAGGGATCCTTCTGTAATGTTGGGTAATTTCTTAAGTTTCAGAGAAGACATACACTTCCCAGAGAGTTGACAGTGACAAGAATGGGGAACTGCACTTTCCAAAATAACCCAACCTTTGCATTACCTGTCTTATCTTTGGTTTAACTCTCTGATAAAGGCAAAATTTGTAGATTTTTATATTTTTTTAATATGAAATTCATTTTATATTATTTATGGAATCATATATATTTACATGCCATTTCCTATTTGTTCCTGTCTCAGGGAGTCAGGGGAGGACCTGGAGACCAGGGTCCAGAGGGGCCATCAGGACCTAAAGTAAGAACACTGGCAATCAAGTTTCAAATACATCAAGTAAATCAATATTTTCACAGGTTAAAGCTATGGGCACATTTGTAAGTTTCTTTTTCCTTCTCCTAAAAGGGTGACCGAGGACCGAGGGGTGCACCTGGACCTCCAGGAGATAATGGCATTGGGTTCCCTGGTCCCAAGGTACATTTAGGTTTGGTTTAGTATTTGATTAAATAAGGAACATTTTCCTACTTACCTATCTGTGGGAAGGCCACAGGTGGAAGGTGTTCTGTGTACTTTTCAGTTTATCTCTAATCTGTAAACTGTATTTTTCAGGGTGACAATGGAAACCAAGGAAGACCAGGCCCTCCTGGACCAGTGGGTGTGGGCGAACCAGGGTCACCGGTGGGTGAAACGCTGATTTACTCTCATATTCATAGTTGTCTTTCATGTCCAGTGTATTGAAGTGCAGACAATGAAAAACTTTTATTTTTGTAAGCAACTGTATACCTAACTGTGGAATTGAACTACTACTGAACGGTTAATATAAAATTTATAACACTGAAATATTTTACTTTGAAAACTATCAGTCAGGTGTGAAATTTTAAAAAAATCATGTGACTTCAGGACAGAGGTCTGGTCGATTCCATTCAGACTCAGTTGCTTATCCTTCATAGTGGTGGTGTCTGAATTTAACCTATCCAATTTAAAGCAACCTGATTTTCTTTTGAATTGAATTTTTTGAATTTGGCTAACTGTATTTGAGCAACCTGAATGGAGTTGTTTGAATGTTGGACGCTTGAATTTCTTATTTGAATTCTATTATATTATTGTGAGTCCTTAAAAAACTGGATAACCCACAAACTGAGGAACTGTGTTGTTTTTTTATGAAGAGACATGTTGCTGAGTTTTGCAAAAAAAATTCAAATGTAATTTTTCAATGCTTTGAGTAGCACAATACCTGTTCAGTTCTGCAAATTCAGTGTTTAACATTTACTATCTTTGTGGTGATGTGTTTAGGGTCCAGCAGGGCCACCAGGGATGCAAGGATCTCCAGGGTTTCCAGGTGAGGGTCTCCCAGGGCCCAAGGTAAGTTCCAGGACAAGCTGGTTGACTACAACTAGCATATCTCATTTTATTTATCCTTTATTTAAGACAGTCTGTTTTTGCAAATGTTTATCCCTGTACATTGCAATGTACACATTTCTTACAAAATGTGACATATTAGTGCTTTAAAACCATAGAGGGAGATAAGAAATACTAATTTTAATTACTGTTTCATTTATAAATTGCACATAGGTTTAAAAAATCAGAAACCAGACTGACCCAATCAGAATCGATGTGGGATGTATTCAAACGCCCCACGTAATTATTGAATTAAAAAATAAATAAATGTATCATTCAGATTATGGTTGTATGATCTGAGTCTAAAGATGCCAATGTGATGTGTTGTTCTTCTAGGCTTTCCTGTTCTCTTAACCCTCTGTGTTTCTTTCAGGGTGGCAGGGGGTATGAGGGTCCTAAGGGCAGCCGTGGCCAGCCAGGAATTGGCTACAAAGGTGATAAGGTATGGTTAACTATAAAACATGGTTGGAAATGCATAGTGAAAACCTGTGATGCTGTAATGGATATGTGATCTGTCTGACCTCTCACCTGTCTGACCTTCAGGGAAACACAGGAGCCCCCGGGTTGCCAGGTTTGGTGGGGTTTCCAGGGGCAGGCATCCAAGGAGAAAAGGCAAGGCCAATGAAAATGTTTGGAATTTGCTGCTCATATTTATCCTTTATTTGTATCAAGGTATCAAGATTAATTTGACATTTTACAACACAGGCTTGCACAGTAAAATGTAAATTGTAGCCCCTTCATGCTACACACACAGAACATATACAAATATTTATGTTATTTCTTTTAATAGAATAAAATAAAATAAAAATAAAATATATACAGTTACTTATATAAATATATACATATATCTATACATGTATACACCCAGACGGTATATACAGTATGTGCAACATCAGTGTAAAGTTCCATGTCATTTATTATGGTGGAGTGCAGAGGTGGAGCTGAGGAGTCTCACAGCCTGAGGAAAGAAGCTGCTCTGTAGTCTGTTGGTACGGCAGATATTTATGTATCGCTTGCCGTACGGCAGCAGGGTGAACAGGCTGTGGCTGGGGTGGGTATTATCTTTTTGTATCCTTTGGGCTCTGTGCAGGCAACTTACCTCACCGATATCGCTTATGCTCGGTAGATGGGTACCAATGATCTTCTGAGCAGTTGTAATCACCCACTGCAGAGCCCTCCTGTCCTGGGCCGTGCACATCCCATGCCAGTTTGGGATTTTTCCAGTCAAGATTCTTTCTATTGCTCTACTGTTAAAGTTAACAAGAAGTTGGCACGGAAATTTTGCCTTCTTAAGTTTCCTCAAGAAATACAACCGTTTGTGCTTTCTTTACCAAAGGTGGAGATGCCCATGTCAGGTTCTCAGTGATGCTGATTCCCAGGAACCTAAAACTATTCACCTACTCCACTGATGTAAACAGGGGTGTGTGTCCTCCTTTTTCCTAAAATCAACAATCAGCTCCTTGGTTTTGCTGACGTTGAGCAGTAGGTTGTTCTCTGTGCACCACAAGATTGTTGATTTCTTCCCAATATGAAGTCTCATTGTTGTTTCCGCCCGATGATGGTGGTGTCGTCTGCAAACTTCACAACAGAGTTGTCTCCATGTCGGGGGCTGCAGTCGTGGGTGTACAGCGTGAACAGGAGGGGGCTGAGCACAGAGCCCTGGAGTGGAGGACGGTGTGCTGAGCTGTAATCAACAAACAGCATTCTGATGTAGGTGTTATTTTCAAGATGTGTGAGGGCTGAGTGTAGGGCAGTGGAGATGACATCCTCTGTGGATCTGTTGGCTCTGAATGCAAACTGGTGAAGGTCCAGGCTGGCTGGGATGTTGTTCTTTATGTGCTGGAGAACCAGTTTCTCAAAGCACTTCATCAGAATGGGGGTAAGTGCCACAGGGCGGTAGTCGTTCAGACTAGACACTGCAGACCTGGTACAGGGACGATGGTGGCTGATAATAATAGACTAGCTGGCTGACACATGTTCTTAGTACACGGCCAGGGATGTTATCAGGCCCAGCAGCTTTACTCATATTCACTCAGCAGGGTTCTTCTCACATCTGCTGTGGATACTGACAGTGGCCGGTCTTCTGGAGGCGTAGTAGACTTTACAGCTGACTTTTTGTGGAGGAAATCAAAACGAGCATAAAATGTGTTTAGTTCATCTGGCTATGTGGCCTCACACATGATGGGGGTGCTCCTGCATTTGTAACCTGTGATGGTCTTGATCTTGCCACATGTCTTTGTGTTGGTGTTGTCTGATGTCTCCGCTTTGCCTCCTTGATGCCAGCTTTCAGTTTTACTCTGCAGTGCTGTAAGTTTCCTTGTCACCTGACCAAAAGGCAGCTTTTATGGCTCTGAGTAGACCCTCACCTCTCCATTCATCCAGGCTTTCTGGTTGGGGAATGATTTTGTTGTCTTTGTGATTACCACATCAACACATTTGTTGATGTATATTCCTCTGATGGTTTGACTCTTAAAATCAGCTGGGAGTAAGAAGGGAAATGCGGTCTGATTGTCCAAAGTGGGGGTGGGGGAGGGCTTTATAGCTGTCAGGAAAGTTGGTCCAGGGTATTGTTTCCCCTGGTGGGGATGTGGACCTGCTGGTGGAATTTAGGTAAAACAGTTCTGAGGTCTGTGGACAGTGATCGTCTCAAGGTCAGCTGCACTTCAGTGCAATCCCTGCATTTCCTTTTCCGATGTTGAGTGTTTCTGCCAGAGTAATATGTGCATTGGTAATAAAAGGCGAAAAAACAACAAACAAAAATGTATCGAAGTTTAAGAGACCTACTGGCCACTGCATCTGCACGCGCCCCCATCTTGAAATGTTGCGTAACTACATCTTAAATTCTGATGTTTCTCTCTGGCTTTAGGGGGACCAAGGGCCAGCTGGGCCTTCTGGTCCCAGAGGACCTCCTGGACTGGGTATAGTTGGACCAAAGGTTAGTAATATCAGTAGAGAGTTGAAACTGACATTTATAAGAAATGAGTGATATGTTAAACAGACAGTCATTTATAAACTTTGTCTGACATTCATGAGAAATACATGGAGAATATACATAATAGGTCACTTTAAAGCAAGACTAACATTTGAAAGAAGAAATAACAGTCTTCATCTTACAGATGGAAAGAGGAATTCATAAGCACTAACACACTCTTGCTCAATTCAGTATAAACTATATTTTGCTGCAACAGTCTAGTATGACCGGTAGTTTGTGGTGGCTAATGATAGCTAAAGTTAGCCAACTTTAGAGAGATAATGCTGTGTAACTGATGCTACGGAGTCAGTTTTCTGACCACTTCTTTCACCACTGTTCATTTGCAAATACTACCCACATTGTAATGATACAAAGCTGGTTGAAAATCAGCAAAGTAAAAGTAGCAATACCTCAGTGTAAAAATGCTCGGTTACACGTAAAGGTCCTGCATTCAAAATTCTACTTGAGTAAAAGTACACAAGTATTACCAGCCAAATGTACTAAAAGTAAAAGTACTCGTTATGCAAAATGGCCCCTTTCAGAGTGTTTAATTATGGAGCCTCCAAGGCGGCGATATTTTTATCTTTAAAACAAAAAAAAACATTTTTGGGGACTTCAGGGGCTCTCCAAGTTTTGTTGCAGGACAATTTTATCAGTTTTCTCATTAGTGCATGGTGACCTAATGTAAATACCAGCATATGTAGCTTTCTAATCAGCCACATAACTCAAAACACCTGTGTGGGTGTGCAAGGCCTTTAATCTATAATAATGGATAATTTTTTATATATATTAAAAATTAAAGTAATCAGTAACTATAGCTGTTAAATAAATGTAGTAAAGTACAATAAAAATACAATATTTGCCTCTGAAATGTAGTGGAATACAAGTATAAAGTAACAAACTAGAAATACTCAAAGTACAAGTAAAGTACAAGTACTTGAGTAAATATACTTAGGTACTTTCCAGCACTGCTTACTAGAATTGTCACTTGTGGCCACTGTAAAACTTACATAGGCAAAAATACTGACATAGTAATCTCACTTTGTCACAAAGCAATGAGTGGGTACAAGTCAGGAAATTATTATAGATACTGGGAATGGATCATAGACATGGCTCACGCCATCGTTTACGTATCTACTATTCCCTATATAAAAAACACTCAGTTTATTTTATAGTAAGCAGTAAATTGAGATTTCAGACACGTACGTATGAATCATTAGCAGAGAGAGAGCAAGATAATAGGCATCTTCAGTAAAAGATTACTATATACAAAATATACAGGTAGGGTACAGTATACAAAAGTTTAAAAATAAATTTTAGCCAGTTATTTTCTATTTTGTAAATTTTACTGTATAGTCATAGTTGTACTATTTAGTGCCCTCTAAAATTCCTACAATGGAACAAAAAAACAAAAAACAAACATATTGTCCATAGTATGTACACTCTTTGCTTATAAAATTCCTATTTTCCCCTTTCATTTTCCCCTATCCTTGTAGTATGAATGTCACGCAGGGAAACAGGGAACACAAGGGAGTAGGACCCAGACGCAGATAAGAGGCAGAGCTGGTGAAGTTCAATGATTTAATGGCAAAAGAAATGGTACAGCGGGCTTACAGGTATGATGAGGCAGGCAAGGTTTAAACCGGGAAAGCAGTCCAGCATGGGCAAACCAATCTAAAGGCAGGTCCAAAAGTCCAAAAATCCAATCCATGGGGAAGGTCCAGGAAAAACAAAGAACAAAAACACCAGAACAAGGCTAGGCTGGGCTGCTTGACATGGACACAAAGTACAACTGCAAATGACAACGACAAACTGACACCGAACAATGGAAAAACTCGGACTAAATACACTTAGGTAGGGGAGACAACGAGACACAGGTGCAACTAATCAGGGCGGGGCAAACTATCTAAACTGGAGTGAAAAGCAAACAAAGACAGGAAGTAAAACAACAAGACACACGAGGAGAGAAAAACAGGAATAAACCCCAAAACTATGACAATCCCTATCCGTGCCACTGCAACACTTACTCTCCTTGTGGGACCGAGAAAGCATACAGCATTTTAGAAGGAAAAACTATGGTGTATTACTACTTGTATTTTATTCTTGATTTTTGTAGCTCTGGTCATCTTTTGTATCAATTATAATAACATTGTACTCAAGAGCGACATCACTACCAATAGGTCCAATGTGGCAAGAAACAATATGATCAGACAGGTTGTATACAAACCAACAGTCAGATTATCTGAATCACTTAATTTTGAGGTGAAACTGAAAGTATAAGTGCATCCAAAATTGCTGTAATAATCTCTCAATGCACATGTAAAACTTTCAGTTGACACAACTACAGTAAGTATGGTAGTTTAAAGTTGAAGCAGGAAGACCTTTTACCTGTTTACAATCTGTGTGATCATTTTCTTTTCCCTTTAAGTCGTAAAATCTTAAAATAGAGATTTACCTGACACCAACTATGGAGCACTAAAAAGACCTTATGCACCTTTCAGTTGTTGTTGGTCAGTTGTTGATTTGTGTTGCTTCCCAGGGTGACCAGGGTTTCCCCGGAGAGCCTGGACCTCAGGGACAGAGGGGTGTTGGTGAGCCAGGACCAAAGGTAAGTCAGCAAACCCACCTTGCATAAAGCATGTTCAATAGAGTGAACTATGGGACTTAGACATTTTGAGTTTATGTGTGGTTTTCCAGGGGGAACTAGGGCCTGATGGGGCTGCTGGGATACCCGGCATTCCTGGTGAGGATGGAGCTGTTGGGCCTAAGGTGAGTCAGTGACTGGAGGTCACCCAATTACTAAACTTTTAAATGCTTTCTATATTTTGGAATGGGTAGTCTTAACAACGTGTTTCACAAGGAAGTGCTCCAACTCTTTTGTTTTGTCTTTTAAATTCCTGTCTACACCAGAAAGTGGGAATGTGTTGTGTAGATTGACTTCTGCTGCTTTTGAGCATCTTGCGCCTAAATTTAAGCAAATATCTGACTAGTTTTATATTATAACGTACAGCATGAAGAAATTACGCAGCTGGAAGAAAATGAGAGACTTTCTTCAGCAATCTGACAAACATCGACTGCATTTACATAGCAGCACTAATTAGACAGTTTATTACAGTTTTCCTAAACAGCTGTGGAATTAGCTGGTCATGTTACTGTTATAATAGTTATGGTGACTGGTCAGAGAGTTTTATTATGTGTACAATATGATAATATATACAAATATATATGATACAGAGGTTGCCAGAGGGTGGCTGAACGTGTGTCAATACAATATTTCAGTACTCATTATTGTATAACATGATGGTTGTTTAAAATTCTATTTATATAAATATATATATTTATTACATAGTTGTGTGAAAACTTCACTGGTTTGGTGACCATAATAATTTAATAACCTGCATCATCATACTGATAAGTTGGCATCAGAGCTCTTGCAAATTTTCACCATATAAACATTGAGCTAATGTACTGCTGCAACATACAGTAAGCTAGTTGAGCATGTTGTAAACCAGTCAACCCCATAGGTGACTTTGCTCCAAATATGGTATTTTTAATCTGATGTCTGTGGTGGATGTGATGGGATCAGGTCACATGACCTCCTCAAAAATGTGGATGTGTATTCCCAACTCTGATAAATGTAAAGTAGGTTGTGTGAACTAAACAGGACCAGGACTTCTGACGTGTATTTACTATGGCTAGATAAAGCAACTGGAAGTTAAGAGACAAAAAAAATGGGCAGGCCACATAAGGTGACCTCGCACTAGTAGGAGAGAACATAAAATGATCCCTCTTTGCATTATGTCCCACCTCAGAGTCTTGTTTCAACAGGAATTGCATCACATTAAGGAAGTAAAGAGGTAAATTCAAGGTCTTTAAAGATTAACTACAGCAAGGCTGAAAATCCTGCTTGAGTTACAGTCTAGATGTTGCTTCCTGCTCTACCTGCAGTCCAAACTTAAAATAAAAAATAAAAAATTTGGGCTTCAGATTCCTTCAGCACTTTAGTCAGTAATATGTGTATACAAATAAGCTTACATCACCATATCAGCTGACAGTTTTATCTGTTCATCATTTTATTTACCTGAAGTGGACGTCTATGTTCCGAACACTCAAAAGCATCACACTTTTGATTCTCTAGAAAATGTTGGTTTCTTTAATGCTGTGACACAGTTTGATCTGCTGTTTAATCTAGGGAGAGATGGGGTTGCCAGGTCTGCGAGGCCTAGAGGGAGAACCAGGCAAAAGCATCCCTGGAGAAAAGGTAATGTTTAATCAACTACGGTGCAGCTGCTTCCCAAGTATTATATTTCCAATAACTTGGAGGATATCCTCTTTGCTGTTTGTTCAACATGAAGAAATCCGTGTTTAAAAAGCCCTTCCACGAGGGATTCCTGAACATGCAAAGTGTAGAGGCATGTATGTAAATAATTACTTAGAATTCAAAGTGGTTAAAGTACATATTTACATACCGACTATACTGTCAATGGCTTCACTGACTAAGGCATATACACACGCAAAGTTGACTTGTTGTATTTAGTTGTATTTATCTTTCAGAGCAAACATGTCAATGAGCTTTTTGAATTTAACAGGGAGACAGAGGTGACCGTGGGCCAAGGGGCCTATCAGGGTCTCCAGGCCCAGTTGGACCTGCTGGAGCTAAGGTATGTTAAGTACAGGTTACCCCAAGTACTGTCAGGTTCACATGTCTGCTTAGAATAGGTGGGAAATCCAGCACTGGTGGCTAAGGTCAGGTTCAGATAGCTGTCATAGTAACTCAGAGGTTTAAGATCAGGTCGTGTTTAATAATTGAATGGTCATTTTATATAGGGTCTTGGTTCAAAGAGTAAATTAAGGGTAGTCCCACATGACAGCTGGAAACTTCCACAGTCAAGTTGAAGTACATAGAGGATACACCAGCTGTACCTCCAGTCTGTGCACATGAATAATATTGTAGTGGTATTATAAAAACAGCTGCTTGCTGCTGCTGGAAACGAGGTTGATGAGAGCAGTGAAAGTGAACCAAAAAGTCAAGTCTGGCTGTAAAACCAAAAGAATGAGCTGAAAGACATTAAGACGCTCTGTCGAGCTGTGTAATTCTCTGTGGGTTTGTCATTACGAGCTACCCCTTTCACATTACACAAATTTCTATGATCGATTGTTAATATAGAAATATTGATTGGTGCAGCTTTAAAGCAGTGCAATAGAGCTTTATAGGCTATTTTAGCTCATTGTTGAAAAAACAAACTCCCCTCTTATTAACCTAATTTTTGGTGAAGCTCTGCCTGCACAGCAGCAAACAGCAGACAGACTTCATCAGGTGATAATACATCAAATGTTGAGTTTTCAGCTTGTTCTGCTGCCCCCAAGGGCTAAAAAAATGATCAATTCAGCTTTAAAGAGAATCAGCTTTGGGGTGCACTTCTTTGACTGACAGATGTCTCAGGTTAGTAGAGTTTGTGGGCCCAGTAACTGCTAAGATGGCAGAAGCAGAAAACCAAAGCATGAAAATGTGCATACACCAGTAGGTGACGTCACAAATGCTATGTCCATGTTTTTCTGCAGTCTGTGGTCGGAACACAGAACTTTGGACATGACTGCTTCATTGGTTAGTGGTCACCACTTGGGCTGCTTCTTTCCAATATACTTATGATTAGAGCAACAGACTACAATCCACAAACTCTTGAAAGTGAGTGGGTCATGAAATGCTGTACCTGTTTTGTTGATTGTATTTTTCATCCAGCAGGATTTTAAATATATTTCACTCACAACTCAAATTCACATTTGACTCATTCGCTAATGCTGATACCAAAAAGTATGTAAAAAAAAGTTGTAGTCTGCAAAACCTAATTAAGATTACTCAGATGATGTTTACTTGAGTTATTTTGTCAGACTTGACAAAGTTCCTCCAGAGCCAAAGAAGACATTATACAACTTCACAGGCTGACTATTAAATTAATTTCAGCATTTAATATTTGTGGCGTTCTCTTTAACATGCTAAACAAAATTTGTTGACAATTTATGAAAAAGAGTTTACTTTATGGGATTTTGGGCGGTGTAGTCCCTCATTCGTCCAGGAGTGTTCTATCGTAGAAAAGGTTTCAGTCGTAGTCATCTGGACACTGTTTTCAGAATCAAGACGTTTCGGCTCCCATCCGGAAGTCATTCTCAATTGTGAAAAAATTGGACGGGAACTGGAAATTCGGACATTACAACACAGAGCCAAAGAAGTGCCCACAGGCTCAGAGGGTAAGAAGAAAGAGGAAAGGCATGTCCAGAATGCACTCTCAGCCTGTGGTTATCCTACTTGGGCTATCAACAGAGTTAAAAGAGCCAAAAAACAGGACAAAAATGTAACTGAACCAAGAAGGAACGGTGTCTCCATTCCGTATGTGTCTGGACTGTCTGAAAAACTACAAAGGATCTTTAGACAGCACGATGTTCCTGTCTTCTTTAAACCAGGCAACACTTTAAGACAGAAACTCGTTCACCCTAAGGACAAGATGCCCACACAGAAACAGAGCAATGTTGTCTACTCCATTCAGTGCAGTGAGGAAAACTGCAAAGAACGGTACATAGGCGAAACCAAACAGCCACTTCACAGAAGACTTTATCAGCACAGACGACACGCTAACTCAGGATTACAGAGCGCTGTGCATTTGCATTTAAAAGCTACAAACCACACATTTGAAGACAGCGAGGTGAAGATTCTTAGTAGAGAAGAGTTGGTTTGAGCAGGCGTCAAGGAAGCCATTTTTGTGAAGAAAGAGAACCCCTCTTTGAACAGAAATGGTGGTCTGAGATTTAATCTGCCCAAAGTCTATCAGAGTGTATTATCACCTTGGTCACGCCTATCACATGCTAATCAGGCACTTAGCAGTGATGAAGTAGATGCAGCCAGAGAACAATAGGCCTGATTACTGATTACTGGGCCATCTTGAAACTATTAGGTCAGTTTCAGGTGAAACTAGCTATTAACAGATACTCAGGCAGATTCCTTCCTGAGGGCAGGGCTTATGTAACTCAGAGTAGCTTAAATTTCCAGTTCCCGTCCAATTTTTTCACAATTGAGAATGACTTCCGGATGGGAGCCGAAACGTCTTGATTCTGAAAACAGTGTCCAGATGACTACGACTGAAACCTTTTCTACGTTATGGGATTTTGGTCATTTTGCTAAGAACGGGGATGGAATCCCCCCTCATATCGCCTACTGGACTTAAACATACAAAACCACTAATATTTTCCTTTAAAACATTAATAACCAACAAGTTGCATCAGGCTAATTGATACTGAATTGTAAAGACAAGACTGACATGTTATCTTCTGATAAAGGCTTATGGCTAGTTGGTCTTAGCAAACATTTAGTCTATTTACACATCTACCAGAAATTAAGCAACTTTAGCATTCATTTGGAGTTGTGTTTGTCTGTTTCTGATGAATGTAAGTCCAATATTCACTCTCCTTTTAGTTCTGTTTTAGTCACGTCCAACTCTTGAGAAAAATATCTGGCTTGTTAGCTGCTAAAGGGTCCACTATGTCTGCTGTTTGGTGCTAGGCAGATAGTGTACAGTGGATTTATCAGAGCTTTTTGATGAAAAAAGCTGCCTGAAGATTGATGAGGACAGTAAGACAAACCAAAGCAGTAAAGTTGTGGGCTGTGAAACCAAAACAATGAGCTAAAAGAGGGTGAAATGCTTTGCAGAGCTGAGGGAAACTGCAGAGGTGATAATTCTCTGTGTGTTCATCACTATGAGTCATCACATAGTCATTTGATCCATTGTTAATATAAAAAATACTGACCATAGCAGATTTAAGCATTTCCAATTAATATCTGCAGTGTAAGACCTTCTAAAATAGTGGTTTAGTTATCATTATGTAATTCTTTATCAAATACTTGCATTTAAATGGTCAAAGTTTTCTCAGGGCACTTGTCATATAGAGCAGGTGTAGACCATGCTCTATAATATTTGATATATAATAATGAACACTGGCAAAAAAGATCACCTGTATGCAGCTTTAATGCAAAATATTGCTTAAGAACCTGTACTGCTGGAAGCCTCCTTATTGAAGGAAAGACATGACAAATGTTTGCTCTGCTTGCATGATCTTGACACAATCTATCTGCTGGCAGCTGTCAGATATCTTATTGACTCTTTTATTCAGGGAGAGCCTGGCAGCCCAGGAATAGCGGGCCTACCTGGACCTGCTGGCCGTGGTTTACTAGGATCAAAGGTGATGACAACCAGTAAATCAATAAGGCACACGTACACACACCCAGTGATGATGATAGGTTTTCGATGTAGTGAGTCCCCGGGACCCACAGGCGGCCATTGAGTGGGTCTGCAGGTAAGTTACGGCTGGTAGAAAGAGGAGGTGCTGGTTTATCTAAGCCGGCAGTAAGTTTACAAGAATTTGCCAAATTTATTCATTTAAGATACGTGACAAACAAAGATAAACAGTTAGACTACATACAGACAGCTTTCGTTTTAGTTTGTAATAATAATAATAATAATAAAACTTTCTTTATAGAGCACTTATCAAAACAAAGTACAAAGTGCTTCACAACAAGAGAAATAAAATACCACAGTGAATGATGAAATATAAAGAAATAAAATACATAAAATACACAAAAGCAATAAGATAAACAGCCAGTTCAGGTAAAATCAGGATCTGCTTTCAGATAAAAATGTGTTTTGAGACGAGACTTAAACGAAGACACTGACTCAGACAACCTCATTTCTTCGGGCAGGTTGTTCCAGAGCCTCGGGCCCTGATGGCAAAAGCTCTGTCCCCCTTAGTTTCCATCCTGGACTCAGGGACAGACAATTCACTATAAGCCGAGCTAGCGTGCTGTGCTTGTATAAACATAGTGCCGGTGGATCAGATTGCGGACAGAGCAGATTAAATTAAAATATCACTTTCTACATGTTGACATGCTTGTTGAACAGGTGAATTGAAGTTTTGGCTTTTTACTCGCAAAGGTTTTATTGCACTTACAGTAATGAGCGTAGTTGTAAACTGGAGTAATCTCACCCGCCTCAGCCCTGACACTGAGAGCAGGTGAGAGGCTGCAGCCTGATAATAAAATTACACAACGTTTGACAGCGAGGTTTCTTTAATTTATTTATATGATTTCAACATGTATTTGTTGTTCACAATGTAGTATTGTCAGGGAAAAAAATAGGGTGTGTCCCCTGGACACGTCGATAGGTAGTGCGCATGCTGCCTGTTGCTCCGTCTCGTCGTCTTACTTTTTCCAACTTTTCTATTTGCATGTCTCTTATTTCTTACTAGAAATAATTGGCTCGTTGCGGACTTATTTCTATTCTATTAGTACTTCTATTCCTGTGCGCACTGACGTGAGAGCGAGCAGCTGTAACAAAAGAGTTTCCCCTCGAGGATCAACAAAGTATTTCTGATTCTGATTTCTGATTGAGAGTTTACTGCGTCCTTTCAGATTTGAATGCGTCAGAGAAGCAGGGCGCGTACCTAGCAACATCACTTCACACCCATACTCAAACAGACACCCTGACTGACAAGCTTACTGTCGTAATGTACGACTCAGAACCCACAAATGCAGAACACAAGGAGTGAGGAGTTAGTATTTATTCACACAGATGTTAGTGCAAAAGGTAGTCTTTCCTCGAGGGAATCAGAGCTGTCCACTACAGCTCTTGGGAAAGCGGTGAACTCACTCCTGGACGGAACCAAGAACGGAGGTTGGCGATGTGAGGCCGGCAACGGCTCTGTAGAGTGGCGTGAGTTGGCTCCGAGTGGCACGGGGTTTTCACCGGAGGAGCTGGGAGACCGCTGAGCAGGAACAGGACGGGCGAACAGGTTGGCAGAGATCCGTGAGGTGACGTGGCTGTGATGACCGGCAAGAGGGATGTCTGCGGCAGAAGCAAACCAGAGTTTACAAAAACACACGATTACTAGACAGAGCTACAACAGTACTTAGCTGTGTGGCTCGAGGGGCCGTTACATAAACTCGTACAGGTATACAGAGACGATCTGGCACTGGAGATGAGGAAGAGCCCGGTCTTTATGCTGTGGAGACTGATGATGATTGATGACAGGTGCGCCGGTGATCAGCAGCAGGTGGAAGCCCGGGGAGCCGGTGCACACACACACACACACACACACACACACACACACACACATATAGACATACACTACAGACAAACGGAGGACACACACAGGGAGAGGGAAAACTGCACAGAATACTGCAGGGATCACACAGCATGGTGACTAACCACGACACTTACATGGGAGAATTCTACCAAAGGCCAGTAATAATACCATTTTACTCATTAACCTCACTGCTGTGATCGAGTGATGGGTCACATGCTAGCATTAATCCAATAAGGCAAGAAACAGGAGCAGCCAGACAATCAGACAGGTTGCAAAACTAAATAAAATAAATAAAAACCCAGTTTAACCAAATTTATTTAGAAGAGAAAGTGAACGCAAATGTTAAAATGATTAGTTTGTCCATTGTAAATGTCCATAAGATACTACAGACTCGCTTCCTGTTTAACCTTTGCTTTCATCATCATGTGTAAGAGCCAGATGAATGTAAAGTAGTGTTCCTGTCCAGATGCTGTTGAGCAATCAGCAATTAAGTTGGTGAGAAAAAGGTAATCATCCTGATATGAATGATGGCCACAACTACTACTAATAATCTTCTACTAAACTAATAATAATCCTTTGCATGTACACAGTTAAATATGCATGGTGCACCTGAACTATCATTTATATTTTTCATTTTTGAAAATGTGGACTATGTAGCCTCAACCACAAACTGATGGCTGGGGCAAGGTCATCTAGGTCATCTCTGTGCAAAACTGTTGCAGCAAAGAAACCTAAAGCTTTTTTCTGCTTAATCTCACCTCATTTCATGTTTACCTGTTATACTCTGCAAGGAGCAGTGTGTGGTCACTGCCGTTCATATGTTTGTGTGTGACCAACTTAAAGGTGCCCTGTGGAATGTTCTTGTAAACAACAAAACAAAAACAAACTAACAAAAAATTATGTTATTACTCACCAAAACACATTGTATGTATCGTTGTTGTCTGACAAATGTGTTTAATGCATTTCCTTCCTTATAAAACACTTGCAAAGCCGATTTTTCCCCTGTATTGTTTACCTTAATGTTTACTAGCTAGCAGTTTTCTTCTTCCCTGCCTTTTATTGGCGCATTGCTGTGGTTCATGGCACATTACCGCCACCTGTAGGTCAATGGAATGGTGTAAAACCATTGGCAGGGCTCTGTATTGAATATGTCATAATTATATTTCTGTAAAAACCCAACCGGCAGCGGCGGATGGCCGCCCACTGCTGAGAGTACGGTCTAGACCTGCTCTATAGGAAAAGTGCAATGAGATAACTTCTGTTATGAACTGGCGCTATACAAATAAAATTGAATTGAATTGATATTTTTGTTGTCAGCACAATGCAAATTCCACCTAGAGTTTTAAAATAATAATAATGTAATGGTAGTGGTAATATTAATATTAATGAAGTATTAATGATAGGAATGATAGTGATAGGAATAATAATGATAATAATAGTAATAGGACTAATAATAACAATTGTAGTAGCAGTGTTATATATCTGTATGATATATAACACAAAACACAATTTGGAAGTGGTGTATAAATAAATAAACTGTATTGCTTATATTATGAGCCAGTCAATATCCATTAATATGAATAAGCGTGACCTTGTTGTTTACTTGTCCAATAACAGGGAGATCCTGGGCCTGTAGGACCAGCTGGACCTGTTGGAGAACCTGGAGTGGGAATCACTGGACCGAAGGTAACATGAACAAATAATATAATCACTATATCAATATATCTCAGTGCACTGTGGAACCTGCTTCAAGTATGAAGTGCATTGTGTAGCAGTGTTATACAAGCTGATGTCACATATTTTTTGATATCCTTCTCCGTGCTCAGTTCTCAAGATATAAAGTAATTATGACATCGGACATACTGTGTGTTGATGCACCTTAGACTTAAAACAGCTGTAATTTTAAAAGGTAGGAAAGATTTTCCTTGATGACAATGACTTTTCCCAATACCTTAATAATTCAATGTGTGGATTTTTTAGGTCAAAGTAACATCACATTACAGTATGTTTGCAATATACCCACCTGCCGGTCAATATATTTTTATGTTAATATGTATTTACAACAGAATTTTCTTACTGTGTTTGCCCCTCTCAGTATTTTGACTGTTCTCCTGTTCCTCCTTCAGGGTAACAAAGGAAATCCTGGACCTGTGGGGCCACCAGGAATGAAGGGAGATGGCTTCCCAGGACCGCAGGTGAGAGGAAACAGTCATAAAAATGTGGGGTATAATTGAATTATTCTCATATTCGATGCATAAGAAAGAAGGGTTGGTAAATGGACATCTTTTACTTCATCATTAGGGGCTGCCTGGCTTACCAGGAGTGCAAGGAGAGATCGGGCCTGAAGGGAAAGGACTACCTGGACCTAAGGTGAGGCACAAGTGTTACTTCATGAAGTCATGAAGTGAGGGAAAGCCCTCAGAGGGACATTCGCTGAGGCGCATGAGAACTGTAGTGCCATTCAACATACCAGAGTGAGAAAACAGGATTATGAAATTTTTAAATATTTCTAAACAATAGCCATAGCATGCTATAAGCTTGAATCTGATTCACAGAAGTTTTAATTGCTGCTTCCACACCAACAAAGCATAAATCATATGACCTCCTCATGAATGTGGATATGTGTGTGAAATTTATAGCAGGCCATGTGAACCGATTGGAACAGAGACTGTTTACTTATATCGTTGGTGATACGGACTGGCCATTAAGAAACAAAAGAGGAAATGGAACAAACAAAAAAATGAGTGGGCTGCATAAGATGGACAAGTAGTGGGAAGTATTTTTACTCCAAATTTGTTTTGTCTGTTTTATGTGTCAGGGTGACAGGGGCTTACCGGGGGTGCTGGGGCCATCAGGTCCTCCTGGAATTGGACTTTATGGACCGAAGGTAAGTGTGTATACATTATGAAGGACGTTAATCAATTTCTATTGTTCTTTTATACCATTTCCTCTGCATTTCGTAAGGATATTAGCCTAATAACTTGACAATTGCTGTAATGCATTGTATTCCCAGGGCTCTACAGGACAGCCTGGTCCACCAGGCCTGCTAGGGCCTCCAGGAGAGGGCATCCAGGGACCAAAGGTAGGCAATAAAAAACACTTGACAGAGCTGGTATGGTGTCAGTCAAGACAATGGGATTACATTATTTTATCATGTTGTTCACCAAGAATGGGTTTGGTACTTGTTTTTTAGGATTCAGCACCCAGCTATGGTGGAGCTGTGTTGATCCATTATCTTGTCCTGCAAGGATAACCACTGTCCCCTCTTGAGTCATTAGCCTGTGCTGTTACATCAAACCAATCAGTCTGTGGTGTTTCACTCCATGGATTGGACTTTAAGATAAGTCTATATGCTGATGATACCCTTATCATGTTTACCGGTTCCTCCATCTTCATTCTTAGGGAGAACCTGGGTTTCAGGGCCCAATGGGCCCTCGGGGGGCACCAGGGGATGGCCTGCCAGGGGAGAAGGTACAAACAATACAGCTACTGCATGTGCCAATGGTTGCATGACCTATGATATATTGCCTCTGATTACCAGTGCTCCAAATTTGCTGTAATAAAGAATGCTTTCACCCACACACACAGGGTGATAGAGGCATTCCTGGAGACCGGGGAAAGAAAGGAGACAAAGGAGACTATGGAGAACCTGGCTCTACTGGACTGATGGTAAACACTTAAAATGCTTCATGGTTTATGTAACAATCTCCTAAACTGTTCCTCAAAAGGTCTGTGATGATCACAGTTGTCTGTGAATGATTCGTTTTTCATTTGTTTTGGGACACAGTTTCCTTTTCTTCTTTTAGGCACTGATGTCTTCCTCTTTTCATGTAAAACGGAACCTATAAAGAGAGGTTCTGATAGCATTTTTGGTGTTCATTTCCATGTTGGGAAAAATGTATTATATACAGGCTCCAATCAGTCATTTTCAGCCCGATACAATCATCAATTTAACGTCATTGGGATCGACTGGTCAAAAACTGATTACCAATTAGGTCCTATTCTTAAAGTTCCTATTTGTAGGATTTAAACATTTCTGACTTTCAGAATCAGAATCAGAAATACTTTATTGATCCCTGAGGGGAAACTCATTCGTTACAGCTGCTCACTATCACGTCAATGCACACTTGAGAATAGAAGGAATAGAAGTACTAAGCAAATCAAAATTTAATACACTATAATACAAGTACCAACTGGATTTACAGGTTGATAAGCATGTACGGTATAATACAATGTAATAATATAAGTAATAAGTAATAGAGCAATAATGAGTACTGTCAAGTTAAGTGTAGCTTATTAAGATGAGTATGAGATGGTGGATATTGCACAGCAGTAATAGAAGTATGAATAAATATCAATAAATAGGGAATTTTAAACTGAAAACAGAGTATATTGCACAACAGTATTAAACAGAGAATATTGCACAATTATTTCAAGTATTGCAGTGATGTTAATGATCCAATGTCCAGTTTAATGACTTAGGGTCATATAGACTGACACTTAGAGGGAGGAGTTAAAGAGTTTGATGGCCACAGGCAGGAATGACTTCCTGAGGTGCTCTATGGTGCATTTTTGGGGGATGAGTCTTTCGCTGAAGGTACTCCTAGTGGTAGTATCAAAAAAGACACTTTGGCAGAAAGCAGTGCATGCCATTAAAATTGACAAACAGGAGATACAATCACAATTACTTTTATGATTGTGTTGTATTCATGTTCAAGTTAAAGTTTTTTATTGTCATATGCACAACAATTACAGTGAAGCAGTCACTGGCAATGAAATTCTTAGTTCTCAGGCTCCCTCCAACAATACTCATGCAGTATGTATAAAAAGAAACTTGCGCAGAATTTAAGACATAAGACTTAAAATAATGCAGAAGTTAAAATATAGGAACAAAATATAATATATATATAATAAATAAAATATGATAGTGGTAGGCAAGTGTACAGTAATGATAAATGAATAAACTGTAACATAAACAGGTTGTGCAGTAATGTAGTATGTATATGCGTAATGAGAACTGGTTATGGACAGGTAGAACAGGATGTAGACAGGAATTGCACATAATATACTGTATATACTGTGATGGTTAAACTGGGACTGTCTACAGAGAGGAGGCTGTCCCAGTTTAACCATCACCATCTCATCGTCGCCGGGGATCAGGCCAATGACAGTTGTGTCGTCAGCAAACTTGATGATGGTGTTGGAGCTGTGGGTGGCCATTAATGTCGGAGTGAACAGGGAGTACAGGAGAGGGCTGAGCACGCATCTCTGAAAGGCGCTGGTGTTACAAGTCAGGGTGGAGGATGTCGTGGTGCCTATACGCACAGCCTGCGGTCTCCCCCGTCAGGAAGTTCAAGATCCAGTCACATAGGGCGGTGTTGAGTCCCAGGTCTCTGAGCTTGATGACGAGCTTGGAGGGCACAATGGTACTGAATACTGAACTATAGTCAATGAACAGCTTTCTCACATATGTGCTCCTCTGGTCCAGGTGGGAGAGGGCAGTGTGGAGGGCTAGGGTGATGGCGTCGTAAGTTGATCTGTTTGGCCTGTAAGCAAATTGAAGTGGGTTCAGTGAGTCAGGGAGGGAGGAGGTGATGAAGGTTTTGACTAACCCCTTGAAGCACTTCATGATGGCAGAGGTGAGTTCTACTGGGTGGTAGTCATTCAGGCAGAGGGCTTTGGCCTTTTTGGGGACAGGGACAATGGTCACCTTTTTGAAACATGTGGGGACTGCTACAGACTGGAGCAGTGAGAAATTGAAAATGTTTGTGAAGACGTCCGCCAGTTAACCTGCACACACGTAGTTGTGTGCTTTCTCGTTTCTCTCCTCTCTCCTTCTGTCACTTTCAGCAGGTATTTCTGCCTCCAGAGCTGCAGAGACTGGATCTGTGGTTGTGGGCCACCTGCTTGGACTGTTGTTATTGGCTCTGTTACTAATACTGACATTATTTTTCCTATAGCTGTCATTCCTATTATTACTAATTTATTAATATTAACACTACAATTACAATTCTACTAAAAAAATTCTAGGTGGTATTTGCATTGTGCCTCCCTCATAGAAGATGTGCATAGAAGATGTTCAGTTCATCTGGGAGAGATGCAGACATTATCTCAGCACTGCTGGTTTTTCTTTTGTAGTCTGTTATAGTTATTAGTCCAGACCAGAGTTGGAGCCCTGGTAGTGGAACTCCACTTGTTTCTTAGTCTTTCTTGTTTCTTACCAGGGCTCCACTTTGTTTCTTAATCCTTTCAATAGCTGTCCGCAGAGCGTACCTGGATTTCCTGTTTCCAAATTGCCTGAGTTGTAAACGTCAGTCCATGCTTTAAGTTTGGCACGGACTTCCCCGTTAACCCAGGGCTTCTGATTTGGGAATGTCCATATAGCAGTCCTCAGTACAGCGTCATTGATGCATTCAGCCAATGACCATGTCCGTGTATGTGTTAATGTTGTTGTCCTGGAACACATACTAATCGGTAGTGCTAAAGCAGTGTGTAGGTTCGAGTATAATTGGTCAGACCAGTGCTGAATGTTCCATCATTGGTCTGTCTTGTTTGAGTTTCTGCGACTAAGAATCCCATATTTGGTGACACTCCAACTTAGGTGACTTGGCAAAATGTACAGAAGTACATGAAGTGTCTGAAAAGCAAATAAACACTGATGCCAAAATCTACACACACTCACCGCCTGTAAGCTTGCAAGTTGGCTGTAAAAAGTTTTTTCTTTTGTTCTTCACAGAGTCATTTCCCCTCCACTTAATGTCACATTATGGAAAAACAAGCTGCATTCATGCACAATCGCAGGTTAATTTATTGTATAATTCATTAATTTGTTTGTTTAAAATTAATGGAGCAATATGTAAGATATATGGTTTAATATTTTAAACCGCTAACTAACTAAACTAACTGTCTCCAAGGAATAATCCTCCTCTTTGCTGAAAGTAAGTGAAAGAAGCTGCTATTCTTTTCGTCATCTCGTTCTGCCCTCTTCTTGTGCAGTGGTTTAATGGCACCTGAATGGAGAATTGGCGCCACCACTATTTATCTTGATGAATCAATTTCTAATATCCACATAACTGTTGTGGATGGAAACAACTTGGTTGACTTTCAGAGAGATTCCTAGGAGCGATTCTGAGACACTTGATAAATACAGGCCTCGAAGGGCACTATTAGCTCTGCTGGCTAATAGAATGCTAACACTGGCCCCACTCGGTAGAAACTAGCAGGCTAAAACTTTCTGATCAGTTTTCACATAAGGTCACCATGTACTTGTCCTATGGAGATTAGAACACTATGTTATCATTATTCTTCCTAATCTGAGGTTAATTTTACAGGGGAGACCAGGAGAAAAGGGGGAACCAGGACTGACGGTGAGTAAAGTTACTGGCACAAATGACACTGAGTTTTATATCTTAACATTAAAATTTAAGACCTTTTTTGTCGTCTTTTCTTTCTGTACACAGAGAGAAGAGGTCATCAGGATTATAAGGGAAACCTGCGGTAAATCACACGTTTTTTCAGCATTTTGCAGAAGTATAAACCTCAGTCATTAGTAATCTTTTTTATGTTGCTAATGTGTCTAATAAATGTAAATTAAGTTGACAAAATATTTGAAACATCTTGATATAATGCAGTCCCACTAAAAAATGCTTTGAAACGTGCTATAGAGTTAAGTGAAGACAAAAGCAACTTAAGTTGTAGTATGAACTGAATATTTGAAAAGATGTAGTATTTATTAAAGGCCTATTGCAGTGTATTTTGTTCCCTCAGGTAAGATTATAAGATGCACAGAGATAGTATTTGTTTTACAATGGCTCATGTTTTTGTAGGTACCCCTGCAGTTTATTTTATTTTATTTTTTATTTTTTT
Organism: Siniperca scherzeri; assembly: GCA_027580175.1. Lineage (NCBI taxonomy): Eukaryota > Metazoa > Chordata > Actinopteri > Centrarchiformes > Sinipercidae > Siniperca > Siniperca scherzeri. Next base: position 3,388,522 of record CM050847.1, read on the forward strand.
TACAATTATTTATCTCTTACATTTGTTGCCCAGGCTGTGGTTTCAAGTGCAGAGAGAGCCCTCTGGAGCTGGTGTTTGTGATAGACAGCTCTGAGAGTGTGGGACCAGAAAACTTTGAGTTGGTGAAGGACTTTGTGAACGCTCTTACTGACCGGGTGTCCGTGAGCCGAGAAGCCAAACGGATCGGCGTGGTGCTCTACAGCCATGTGGACATGGTGGTAGTCAGTCTGCAGCAGCAGTCCAGCCAGGACGACGTCAAGGCCGCCGTCAGGAAGATGCCTTACCTGGGTGAGGGCACCTTCACGGGCAGCGCCATCCATCGAGCCAACCAGCTGTTCCAGGCCTCTCGGCCTGGTGTGAAGAAAATGGCTGTGGTTTTAACAGACGGACAGGCTGACCCCCGTGACATCATGCAGTTTGAAGAAACAGCAACAGAGGCTCACGCAAAGGGGACCGAGATGTTTGTTATAGGAGTCATGAATAAGACTGACCCTCTCTATGAAGAGTTCCAGGCTGAGATGAATGTAATTGCCTCTGATCCTGATGAAGAGCATGTCTACCTCATAGATGACTTCAGGTCACTTCCCAGTAAGCAAACAATGTTGTCTCACACCTCAGATAAACAAAAACCACACTGTTCACTGTTGGCATGCTGACACATTTATCAAAGAATTTGATGGTTTTCTATAACAAGCTGTTAACCCTTCAAACCTAATTGAGGTGGTTTGCACCCAAACTTCCACCCCTTCTCAGATTTAAAACTCAGTGAAATTTGAACACACAGACATCACACATCTGGAATCTGTGCAATTTAGTTTTTCTAGTGCTTTCAGTATCTCTTTAATCTGATGCGTTAGAAATCTGAGACAAAAAGATGCTCCTTATAACTTCAGATCTTGCCTCATAATCATATATTTCAAATTTATAAATTATTTTCAGTATCAACAGTAAGCCAATGATAGTTGTCTGTGTATCCATGGTTACTATACCAAAGAGGAACCACTAGCAGCTGCAGATTCACAAAAATGTAAAGAAACACAAGCTAAACAAAACAGGGCTACTGTTAAGAAAACAGCTGGCTCACTGGGAAAGTATGATGGAAACTGTAGTACCAAAAACTCAGAACATGTTTATTCCAGATAGAAAAAAAGCGTGGAGTGACAAACTCCATGAATATGAACTTTTTAGTTTTTATTCCTTTTAAGATCTTATTTACATGTTGTACCCTTGGTTAAACTCTATCTGAAGGGGTGTGCATAATGTGCTGGCATAATACTGTCATAACTGTTATGAACAGTGACATGACCAGGGATTGTTTATGTCTGTTGTCCTTCAGTGGCATTCAGTTGATAGGGTGACTTGAGAATCAAATTTGATACACGAATAGATATAGTCCACTCTCATGGTAGTTTAACTCAATAGTTTGATATTAGTCAAGTGGGGCGTAACTTGCATTAAACATGTCATGTGAACAAGTGCCACTGGCAACCTTTAAAAACAGGTCAAACAGTACTGTAAAAAAATATTACTACTTTGGTTTATTATTTAGCCACTTATTATAGTTCATTTCATGTGATGAGTACAACCTGTAATGACAACTTTTCTAATTATGTTTCCTCTTTGTTCTTTTTCATACAGCTCTGGAAAACAAAATACTGAGTCGGATTTGTGAGCAGGATGACACAATGGCACTTCTACCAAACTTTTTTACACCTGTGGAAATCCACCCAGAGGCCCCAGAAGACAGCCACTCCAAAGAGTTCCCAGATGAGGAAAACATAAAAGTAATTTTGCTTTGGAAAAATGATAGATTGACTTACTTACTTGAAAATACTATTAACCTCAGTTCATGTGATGAATATGACAAAACCCCATTCACCTCGGTTTGAAGAAACAGTTGACCTCACATTTTAAATGCTCAGCTACTTGGTGACAATGAGTCCCCATGTAGGACTGCTATGACAGGGAAGAATAGCATTACATGACTGCTGGAGGTGTTTTTTCATGTTGTATTTTCTTTTATGTCTGAAATTAGTTTTAATTTTTATTTGACTGTTTTACATGCTGACAGTCCAGGACCTAAAGAGTTGCCTGCTTAATCTTCTTATTGCTACATAAATGTAATGCTGGTAATGATCCACAAATTAATTGGGATTTTAAAAATAGCACTCATTTGTTTCTGGGAACACCCCTATAAAATTCTACCATGTTTATCATGTTACCTGTATCATACTGTTACCTGTATCGTAACTAAAAATGTGGAGCTTCAGGTGGTAGTTTGTCCAGACACATTAATGAATAGGTTGACACGCCCAGCCATTCCCCACTGGGGAGGACTGCCAGGAACGACTTACCCTGAAGGAGTAATTAGCAGACAAAGAAGTTTTAACTGATCAAAGTGTAATGAACAACTAGGTGGGACTCAAATGCAGACACAGACACAGGGAGTGGATTTGATAAAGATAATAAGAATAATTTATTGTTCAGTTTTCTAAGGAAATGAATGTGGTTGAGAGGAAAATCCAGATGACGGAGGCAGGGGAGAATGAGGGAAGCTGATGTGATGAGGCAGAGCAGACAATGGCTGGATGTGAGTGTGGCAGAGAGGCTGGCGGGCAGGCGGTCAGGGTGAACAAAGTTAGTGAACCCAAAAACACACGAGAGCAGAAAAACTTGAATACACAATTTGAGACCTAAACTACCACTGTAGGTAACAATCTCGTTGAGTGGCTGTAGAACCAGGGTTGATATACCTCTCTCTCTCTGTCTCTCTTTCTCTCTCTGCCGCTCTCAAAACCTAACACAGCAGTGGCGGATGGCCGCCCATCATTGAGTCTGGTTCTGTCCAAGGTTTCTGCCTCTTAAAGGAAGTTTCCTTGCCACTGTCGCCAAATGCTTTCTCATGGTGGGATTTGTTGGTAAATAATATTATAAAGAGTACGGTCTAGACCTGCTCTATAGGAAAAGTGCAATGAGATAACTTCTGTTATGAATTGGCGCTATATAAATAAAATTGAATTGAATACTGCAGTGTTGATTAGTGGATGGATTGCAGGTGTATGGCTTGGAGCAGGTGTGTAGGTTGAACGGTGAATCAGGAGCCGGTAGAAACAGACACACACACACAGACAGACAGGGGAAAACAGGAAAAAGGGAAACACAGGGAAACACAAGCGAAATATCTGAGGTTACGGCCGAAGCCGTAATAGTAACCCCCTTCAACAGGAGCCTCCAGGCGAACCCCCAGGCTTGTCAGGATGAGCACGATGGAAGTCTTGGACAAGGGAGGGATCCAGGATGAGGCTGCAAGGCAATCCAGGGACGTTCCTCAGGACCATTTCCCACTCAATCAACGAGGTACTGGGACCCCTGGCCTTGGCGGCGCACAGCCAACTGCCAGACAATGTAAGCTGGGTGGTCGTTGATGATCCGGGCAGGTGGAGAGGGATCGGCTGGAGGAAACCAGTGCCTCCCTGGCCGCCGGGGAACTATTAACAGCACCTTGTAATGACTTGTGGCAATCCAATGGAGTACATGGAGAATCAAAGGCAGTGGAGAAAACGCATACAACAAGCCTTCCAGCCACTCTTGAGACAGAGCTGTGGGAGCCCCCTGAGCCCTCAGGGGAAACCAGCTTTTGCAACGAGTTGTTTCTCCTGATGCAAACAGATCGGTCCGAGCTCTGCCAAATCAGGACCACAGTAGGGCTACAGATATAGCATCGCTGGGAAGGGGCCAATCCTAGACAGGAAATTCAATTCAGTTTATTTTATTTATTTACATAGCGCAAATTCATAACAGAAGTTATCCCATTGCACTTTGCATGTAGACCATACCCTTTATAATATTATTTACAAAGGCCCAACAATTCCCACCATGAGCAAGCTCTTGGCGACAGTAGCACAATGAAAATTCCACACAGAGATTTAACAGAATTTGTAGCAGCAGGTGTTGAGCAGGAACATGGGGGCAGTAAGTGGCTTGCAATCATAGATCCAGACTCTACAGCTCCGGAAGCAGAAATACCTGCTGAAAGCAACAGAAAGAGAGAGACAAGAAAGCACAAAACTACGGGAGAGAGATTGCAAACAATTAAAAAAATATTTTAATAGGCTATTACATTCACTTCCTTTTGGCATTTGTGTTTCTACTAGATAACTTGTAAATGCAATGTGCTTTGCTCTGTTATCCATGAGAACATGAACACACGACACTGAAAGACTTCACAAATGAATCTATACTTCAACTGCAATTTCAGTAAAAACAAAAAGCATGTAGTCCAAAGTCATAAAATCAAGGGTCAAAGGGTTAATCTTCTGGGGAGCATAAATGTGCTCAGTTGACAGTCCAGCTACATAAGGTGTATGTGGAATCATCCTCTGGGGACCATAAATATTACTAAATTTCATGGCAATCGAGCCAGTATGGACAGACCTATTGTTGCAAAAGGCTGACATGATGTCCAGCTGGTTATTTCTCTCAAACAAGTCTCTGCAAGTTGATTTTCATAGTTTACAGGAAAGACTGCATTGAAAAATATGAAACAGTGTTATGTAACAGCTTGAACTATAAGTGTGTCTGAACTGAGCTCTTTCTCTACTTCCCAGATTGAACTTCCAGTAGAGACAGTAACAGCCCCGACTCCACAGTCCCATGAGTCAGGTCGGGCCAACGAGAACCTGGTTGATACTAAACTGTTTGTGGAGCCCTGGAACGAACTGCCAGACATCACATTTGCCTCTCCTGGTGGCAGGGGGCAGCAGGGCCCTAGGGTGACCTCTGTGGTGGGTCCTCAGACTCCAACTGAATGGCTGTATGAGGCAGAGAGCACACAGGCTCCAGTCAGCCCTCCTCCTCCATTCCTGACAGACTCATTGGTGCCAGGTAAACAAACAGAAAGCCAAGAGATGAATACCACTGCCTGTTCCAGAGCTACACCTTTGATACATGTCACTTGCATCAGTATTTCATCATTTTGCTTTTCCTGTTAAGTATATTACTTTCCTGTTTTACAGCCACATGTTGTGCAACACATCATGAGGCTGCTGATGTGTTGGTTTTGGTTAAGAAATCTTGCCACCTCTTTCTCAAATAATTTCCTTTTGTTAGTCAGGGCAATGAGCAAGAAACCAAACATACCCTTTGGAACTTAAATACAAATACTCCATTAAATACTGCTTTGTTCCACTATATTTCAGTGGAAAATATTGCACAGCTATAGTTTTTCAGATTAAGATTTTACATAGAAACATACCATCAGTTTATAAAATATCAAGCATTGTTATAGAATAAAATACCAAAAAGCATATTAAAAATTCAAAACATTATTATTGCATAATTTATGATCACATAATGTTACACTGAAAGTAGCCATTCTGCATAATGAGTACTTTATAAGTATATTTTGTTTCCAGTGCTGTAAAAATATCAATGCAGGATTTTAACTTGTAATGAAGTACTTTTATAGTATGGTATTGGAATTTTTACTTTTAATTTGTAAAGAATCTGAAGAAATTCTTCCTGTAATGCACGGGAAACACTACTGTGCTTTTCTTTAAAAACTTAATGTTGTTAGTTTTGCACAGGCATAGCCAGGTAGGTACAAAATCAAATAAGAGAGTGGACCTGTACAATCTTTGTCAACTAAAATGGGAAGCAAAGGGCAGCTCCCAGAAAAGCAGAGGTTACAAAAACAAAGTCCAAACTTAGAGGAGCAAATACTCCCTAGCAACCCTACCCTCCTGCCTGGACCCCATCACAGGTCACCCTATAGACCTGGGAACCACAGATGAAGCCATAAAACAAAACTAAAAACAAAACAAAGGAGGTGAGGGGGAGTAGGGATCATGGAAGATTATTAATAAGTGAAATAAGAAACAAGTAGAATAAAATGTAGCAAAGTCAAGGTCTTCACAGATCCAGCATTTTGGACTAAAAACAGACCTGCAAAAAAACCTACCTGAATCTGACATGTGGGTATTTGACATTTTGACATGCAAACCGACAGATGGAACAATACCTGACTTAATTTGGGTACCCAGTGGGCATGGTTTAATGATTTGAACTATCTCAGTGACAATGTGTCAGCGCGTAGCAGGTTAAACATATGACCTGCAACATATTGAAACAGTGAAATGCAGTTGAACTGACAGCAGTGATTTATCAATCCAAGCCAAACTATTTACTCATTGCACCCTTCTTGTCCTTTCAGATGAGGGGTGCAGTCAGCCTCTGGACCCAGGGCCCTGTCGACAGTATGTAGTCAAGTGGTACTATGACCCTGAGGCCAACGCCTGCGCCCAGTTCTGGTATGGAGGCTGTCAGGGCAACGCAAACAACTTTGAAACTGAAGCCAACTGCAGGAATTCCTGCGTCTACACGTAACAGACTGTTTGGAGAAAAGGGTGTGTACAAAGATAACATGCTCCATCAGCGTCACTGAGGAACAGAACGGACTGATGACGCAGGCTTTACTGTTTGACCAGAGCTCAGGCCAGCAGCTGCTGCTGTGGTTACACTCTGTAGACTGCTGCAGGTGAAGGAGATGATGGAGAGTAGACTTGGACCTCCTCACTGTCTCTCAAGCTACGTTCACACTGTAGGTGGTCCTGCTCAATTCTGAACTGCTGCACATGTACTAGCTGTCTGATCATTTTGGACAACTACTTATATCTGCTCTGGGATGTATACCAACTAAAAACCAATACAAGCTGACAGGAGCATTAAAACGACTGGTTCAACTTTGCATCCCAAATGCAAATCATTTTCTTTTCTTTCTCACCTTCTTTCTATTGTTGTATAGTTGTTCTCCAGGCTAACACTTACTTAGCCTAATTCGTCTTTACACTGGACTGGAAAAACCAGGGGCATGTATCACAAAGCGAGTTCAGCTTGGTCTCTTTAAGTTATCTGTCTTCACTGAGCCTAACATTGGTGATCCTGGGTAACCTGTGTCACAAAGCCGGTTCTCAACTGGCTCAGTTAACTCTGAGTTTTCCAATCCAGCTCTGAGCATGCTGATGTGAACGAAGCAGAATTCTTAATTGCAAGCCATCACATTCAAATTCTTCAGTACCATGAGTACTTATAATATGACATGAGATGAACCACAATTAGAATTACACAATATAATGACACAACTTGAATAGAATAGAATAGTTGTAGAAAAAATAGGAATATCCAAATATTGAAAGTAATACCAAGGCTATAAATAAGTGTTAAATGAATATAAATAAATGATTAAATAGTCCTTTTTAAATATCGTCGCATTTACAACTTGTTCAGTAGTCTAGAGTGAGTATGGAGTAAATTATACATTGGTTGATTATCCCTGTATTTTCTGTAGATACATTTTGATGCCCTTAACAGACTGTTATGAATATGTGATACACTTAACGACAAGAAAATAATTGAATGTCTGATATGGTCTGAGTGAAATATCGCATTTATAATTAACTGCGAGCTAACAGTGTGTGCAATTAATATGCAGTTATATTCGGCATTCATTAGTCTGTTAGGCCCCGATCAGAGCGCTTTTTGCAGGTTGCAAAACATGAGGTGCACCGCACTGCCTTTTTGTTTACGAGTCTACAATTTAAATAAAGAGCAGCTTGCTGTGTTTTTTTTTATATTGTTGCTACTGTAGGCAACCATCAAATCACCTGTCCTTAGCCTAACCGTGATTTTGCTGTTAAGTAAACTCACAAATCTGATCCAATTGGACAATGGGAAAAAAATGCAAAAGATGTTTGGCTCTGAGTTGAAGTTTTTGAACTGGAGGCGTTCAGAGTGCTCCTGCAAAAACGTGAGGTGCTTTGGGCGTAGAAAATGCAAGACGCCCAGGGCGCATGAAAAGCACACAAAACGCTTACTGCCTATAGAAAACAACTGGAAAAAGACACCTCTCACTGCAAAAACCGCAGCCTATCTGATCAGAGCCTTAGTGTGGTAAACTACCTCGGTTTGTTAGATGTCCTGTTTTGAACCCAGAGTCTAAACAAATGATTATTCTATCTTTGACATAATTATTATGGTAAGAAAAGTGATTTTACAGACCTGTAACAACATCTCTTATGTTCTTTATTACTCATCACTTTAATGTTAAGTCAGTGCTTATGTCTATGTCAGGATCCTGTAGGAACAATGACTTCCAGTGATCTGATTGGTCAGTAGTCAGGGCGTTGGTCCTCTGAAGTTAACCTGCTCCGGAGCAGGTTAGCCGCACAACATTGGTTACCATGGTGATCTACCCTGGTTAAAAGTGAGCCATCTTTGTGTTAAAACCAAAGATAGCTGGCTAACTCACTAATCTCACTTTGTGATACAGGCCCCAAAACACCTCACGTGATTTAGTCATTTAACCTGAACACATGTTCTATGCAACAGGATCAACTTTAACTCAAGTTTGACTTACTTCTTTTCTTTTCTTCTACTTCTATGAGGACACAAAAAGCATGGAGAAACTAAGGAGTCCTTTAAAAAAAGCAGTGGCAACCGGCCAAGACAGAACAATCAGCTGTCGCTCAAATGACAGCGAAGCTCATTTGATCTTATAATTGCCACTCTGTTTTCCTTCATTGTCTGAGTTTTCAATAGATACCATAGATTGTCATACAGACCTCACTGTTCTCTGAGCTGATGACACTCAATAACAGCTAACACACTAAGACTGGAAACATAGGCAAACAGACAACCATACCAGAATATTTCTTGGCTAGGTGCAGGAACTTCTGGAATCACCACTGATTGCCTGGTGACTGCCCAAGAAATAGTCCGGCACACACACACCTGTAAAAAACTTCAGTTTTTGTACAGATTAAACAACAAGATAGAACATGTTAATATGTGAACTTTAAAGGTGCTGGTAGGCAGCTAGCTGTTTTCCCCTGCTTCCAGTCTGTATGCTAAGCTAACCAGCGCCTGCCTGTAGCTTCATATGTATTATAGACATATGCACTATATACATGTTTCTGTCTGTTACTCTGGCAACCAATTTCTGAATTATTAACAGTTATGTCTAAATCTGGTCAGTTCAATTATATATTACAGTATGAAGTATGTCATGACAATACTACTACAATGGTGTGCAAAAGTGTTTGCCCCCTTCCTGATTTCTTATTTTTTTGCATGTTTGTCACACTTAAATGTTTCAGATCATCGAACAAATTTTAATATTAGTCAAAGATAACACAAGTCAACACAAAATGCAGTTTTTAAATGAAGGTTGTTATTATTAAGGGAAAACAAAATCCAAACCTACATGGCTCTGTTTGAAAAAGTGATTGCCCCCCCCTGTTAAAACATAATTTAACTGTGGTTTATCACAGTTCAATTTCTCTAGCCACACCCAGGCCTGATTACTGCCACACCTGTTCTCAATCAAGAAATCATTTAAATAGGACCTGCCTGACAAAGTGAAGTAGTACAAAAGATCTTCAAAAGCTAGACATCATGACCGCGATCCAAAGAAATTCAGGAAAAAATGAGAAAGAAAGTAATTGAGCTCTATCAGTCTGGAAAATGTTATAAAGCCATTTCTAAAGCTTTGGGACTCCAGTGAATTACAGTGAGAGCCATTATCCACAAATGGCGAAAACATGGAACAGTGGTGAACCTTCCCAGGAGTGGCCGGCTGACCAAAATGACCCCAAGAGCACAGCGACAACTCATCCAAGAGGTCACAAAAGACCCCACAACAACATCCAAAGAACTGCAGGCCTCACTTGCCTCAGTTGAGGTCAGTGTTCATGACTCCACCATAAGAAAGAGACTGGGCAAAAATGGCCTGCATGGCAGAGATCTAAGACGAAAACCACTGCTGAGCAAAAAGAACATTAAGGCTCGTCTCATTTTTGCCAGAAAACATCTTGATGATCCCCAAGACTTTTGGGAAAATACTCTGTGGACTGTCGAGACAAAAGTTAAACTTTTTGGAAGGTGTGTGTCCCATTACATCTGGCGTAAAAGTAATACCGCATTTCAGAAAAAGAACATCATACCAACAGTAAAATATGGTGGTGGTAGTGTGATGGTCTGGGGCTGTTTTGCTGCTTCAGGACCTGGAAGACTTGCTGTGATAAATGGAACCATGAACTCTGCTGTGTACCAAAAACTCCTGAAGGAGAATGTCCGGCCATCTGTTCGTGACCTCAAGCTGAAGCGAACTTAGGTTCTGCAGCAGGACAATGATCCAAAACACACCAGCAAGTCCACCTCTGAATGGCTGAAGAAGAACAAAATGAAGTCTTGGCGGATGGAGTGGCCTAGTCAAAGTCCTGACCTGAATCCTATTGAGATGCTGTGGCATGACCTTAAAAAGGCAGTTCATGCTCGAAAACCCTCCAATATGGCTGAATTACAACAATTCTGCAAAGATGAGTGGGTCAAAATTCCTCCACAGCGCTGTAAATGACTCATCGCAAGTTATCGCAAACGCTTGATTGCAGTTGTTGCCGCTAAGGATGGCCCAACCATTTATTAGGTTTAGGGGGAAATCACTTCTTCACACAGGGCCATGTAGGTTTGGATTTTGTTTTCCCTTAATAATAACAACCTTCATTTAAAAACTGCATTTTGTATTTACTTGTGTTATCTTTGACTAATATTAAAATTAGTTTGATGATCTGAAACATTTAAGTGTGACAAACATGCAAAAAAACAAGAAATCAGGAATGGGGCAAACATTTTTGCACACCACTGTATATGAGAAGAGCACATAGCAAAACATCAGAATTGAGGCACTTACACCTGCAATGTGAATATAGTCAACTGTACAGTATATACCTTTGTTACAGATGTAGTTTATGGACCCAACAGTGTATAAACATTCTCCATTTCATTTTAGGGTATTCAATTCTGAGATTTGTCTCGTTATATATTGTTTTCGTGGGTCACTGTTTGTAGATGTTTCTTTAAGAGTTGTCCACAAAGCAGCATTGCCCTTAGGGACATCTTGATAACTAAACACACTGTGTATTCTTAACATGTTTATGGTATTTTACTTCAGTGTTCATTTCTTAAGCTCTTCTTGTTTTAGTTCATCTTAATAAAATCGATTAACCTATGATGAATGTTGTATGGAAAGACACACTTAACTGTACAATATATTGTTTTATTGTTTAACACCATAAAAGTGCCAGAAGGAATAGTAAACTTAGAACATGGTAGTTAAACAAAATGAACCTTTTTCCAATAATAAAATATAATTTCTTAAATATTGCTTTCAAAAGATTGATTTCAATAACCCTTTTCAAAAGTGCAACACAGAGATATGACATTTAACATCAAGTGCTGATCTAAAGCTACAGTCAGACTGCCTAAATTCTTGCAAGAAAATGTATAGACTGTTTAAGTGCCAATTTAGTGACAGAGTGGTACAAATTGAAAGAGAGGCAACAAAAGGTCCCCAGCCAGAAACAAACTGTAGATGTTGTAGTTATGGGGGTTTAAACCCCTGTTTCCACCAGGATACCCCAAATGGGACAGGCATTTTAAAGCAACAGTTTGACATTTTGGGACTACAGTACATCTAATCACTTTCTTGCAAAGAGTTAGATTAGTAGGCTGATACCACTGTCTGGTAAATATGCAGCTACAACCAGCAGCCATACAAAAAATGTGTGAAAACTACAGGTTGCTGTTTCCTCCACAGTTCACCCATAAACCTCATCTGTCTAATGTGGTCTACCATTGTTGCTGTCAAACTAAACATGAAGCTTTTTTCAGCAACTTCAAAACACAGAATGCACACAGATGTTCTCCCAGAGAAAGGCACCCTTCTTAATGCTACAAACTTGTACTGTACATCGTCATAAAAGACAATAATAAATTTAGACAGATTCACACTATCTTAAAATCTTAACCCTCATTTCTTATTACACACAGTGACTTGAGTGACAGCTTAGTAAAAGAGACCCACTCACACCCCCAAACATCATGAACACAGTTGAAATCAGACCTTGGCAGAAATACTTGAGCAGGTGGAGAGACTCTTTAAACCTCAAAAGCCTTAAATTACAAAATTATATTTAGAGATAATTAAATATATTATGGTAAGTAAGTTAAGTTTGGCTCTGAAAGCTGCTGATACCCTCTATCCCTCCTCCAATTAGTGCAGATGTTGTCATGCAAACACCAACATTTCACATGGTTGTGGTGTTAAGTTCAGTTTTTTCATCAGGATTAAATCTGTATTTATATCCATATGGCCGCAGATGGTATGTCAGGTAATCCAAAACATACAGCTGGACAGCGTAAATGTAGTGAAAGGACACAACAAAATCTGAGCAGCAACCTGGACCCTGGAGGGAGAAAGAGAGAGAGAGAAAAAACACATATTAGGAGATTAACACAATTACAATTCAGACTGTGTGCACAAACAGCAGGAAGCCAGTGAAGACTCAGAACGTTTGATGAATACCATGAACTTCCGTGCACTACACACCAACACAACTCCTCCCACTCTGCTTTTCTATATTTACAATTTAATTCCTGACACCCTTTTCACTGTCTTGTCACACATTTAAGGCTTCCAAAGCTGTGACCCAGTAAAAATACAGTTGTTTGGGTTTCCATACTATATGTGGCCTCCTGTTTGTGGTAGGGTCAGATTTACTGTATAAGCAACTTGTTGGTTGTCCATATTTCATGACTTCTTGAAGTGAAACAGACAGTTACAATTTGAAATCACTATTCTGACGTGGGTTCTGACGTCAGGTAACAGTGACTTGTTTTAAGCAAATATAAACACTCTGGTTAAAGCCTTTTCTGTCAGGGTCACAGCCCTGCCATGACACATTTATTAATCAATTACTCACTTTGCAATAAGCCATCAAGTCTGGAGTTGGTACGTTAAAAAGTAAGTAAACCTATGCTGGTGTGGATGCTGTGCAGCTCTTTTCAAGAAGTTAAGATATCCAAACCAACCAAACCAAAATTCAATTCAAATTCTGGACGGACACACTACCTCCCTGACCTCCACACCTTTACTTTCCACCCCTCTACACAAAAGCCACACTACTTCTTCCATAGACACTGAATGTAAATTTTGAGGTGTGGAATTGTCCAATATGAATTAATTCCCATGCAGAGGGATAATGGGTTTCTTACTGGCATCTTGAGATACATGTGCTCATTTCATGAGATTTCTTAAGACCAGTCTAAAACCAGATTCTCAACAGGAATTAGTGTATTGCGTTGCATACCTCTATTGGAGTATAGTGGTCGTAAAGCAGATACCATGGCCGTGGTCTTGGGGGCTGTCTGACCAGGTAATGATCTGGAGGATAAGGATGAAATGTTTGTCTCCCCTTCACATCTCTGGAGTCTGCTGGCTCCACCTTCATCGTCTCCATACATTTCCCCAGTGCCATGTCCTCTATGGTAGAGAAGTGGGTACATTCCCCATTATTGAACCCCTTGACAAATCTTCTCAGTGCTTCCTTACTGAGGACATAACCTGCTCCTCCACTCATGTAGCCTTGACTGATGAAGGGGGTAAACCTTCTGCCCAGGTACAACGGCTTCTCTGGATCATATTTGGACAAGGTGTAGCGTAAATTTTCTACGACCACGAACGTGTCATCGTCTGCTTTCAGGAACCACTCTGCTTCGTCTAGGTGGTGCTGGTGGATGTACTGAAAGGCTCGGATGGTCTTCCAGTACAGATTGTCCCTTCCCTCACTCACGTTCAGCTCCACAGTGGGGAAGTCGGTCTTGACGGAGCTCATGTAAAGCACTTTGTCGCAGCGCTTGGCCCACGTTTCCCTGATGTGCTTAACTCGGGATTCCAAGTTCTTGGGCCCCGTCATGATCCAGCACAAGATCCGTGTTGTGTGAGAGAAATTAACTGCTGGGCCCTTGTTCTCACCTGGAGGAATTAACAAACCAAGTATCAGAAATGTGTTACATGGACATTTTAGACATTGAGTTTAAGACTTAAGTACAGTACAGAGTCCCAGAAGCAACAAATGTAACTTGGACTGTTTAGTCAAAACTATGACTGAATATGTAAGTAGAGATAAGCTGGTATACCAGTTTAACTTTATATTGTGGTAAAACGTTTTGAAGGTAAAAATACCTGCAACAATTTCTAATACTGTGATTATCATCGTTTTTAGGGAACACCATGAACACAGCACAGCCCCCGTCTTTATTTGCAGTTTGAATTGATAAGCCACAAGGGAGAGCCTTTCTACCAGTTAAACAGAGGAAGAGACACCAGAGAAGAACTAGAGAACCAGGCTTATTTCCGTCTAGCTCTAGTTACTCTGGCCATGACTTGCTATGTTAACATTAGCTAGTTAACCTACTGAAGCACCGCAAGTTTATGGGTGCTGAGTTATAACGTTCAGTGAGAGAGAGCTACATAGTGGAGTTGGACACACTCTAAATGCACTTACGCCATGCACTTTTGACCATGTGCTATAGATCGTTTCAAGAGCTAATCTGGTTAGCTTTTAGTTTTTGAAACAAGTGCTGTCATATTGCCGAAATCCAAGGAGTTCTCTGAGGACGTAAGAAAAAAGGTTGTAGATATGGATAAGTTTGGAAAGGGCTTTAAGAAAATTTCAGAAATAACTCATTCCACTGTTTGGAAAATCATATACAAAATGGAGAAGATTTCAAACAATTTACCCCAAGAGCCAACCGTAAGATTCTAAAGGAAGTCTGGGGTTCTTACAAAGTGTCATCTACAGGTAACCCCTGCTACTATTTATGTTAAAGTGCACGTATCTACTATTAGAAAGACATTGCACAAACCTGACCTTGACCTGTATAGGAGGTGTGCCAGGAGAAAACCTTTGCTGTCTGCAAAAAACATCAAGGCAAGACTAAAGTTTTCCAATGATTATCTAGGCAAGAACCATGATTTCTGGAATTATGTCTAAGTCAAAGAGAGTTGTTTGGCGACAACACCATGAGACATGTTTGGCGAAAACCAAAGACCGCATTTGACTAGAAGAACCTCATACCTAGGGCTGGGTCTTGTTAAAAAAAATTGCAATACCACTACCAAAATCAGTACCCTTAAAGTAATACCGATACCAATAGACTACTTCATTCGATACCCATCATGTGAATGGAAGCATTCAGTTGTGTCAAAATGTCTCCACTCCTACCCATCCAAATGATTTTTACACAAATACATTTTGAAAGTATTCTTTAATTTGATTTTAATGCACGAGATAAGTGTAGCCTATATACAGAGAGCCAGCACAATAGACCAGCCTTGTTTATCAGAGTGTTGAGTAATGGGAAACGTTAATTCTGAAGGACTATGAGTTAACAGTTTGAGTCAAGCATAGAGCTTGTATTAGGTTATGTGTAGCTCTGGTTGTGTCTGGATTACAAACCAACCGCAAAAAAACAAACACAAAGCCAGTGGTAGTGTGGAGACAGTGGATGTGAGCTGAAGTGTACCTGGTGAACACACCGTTCTCCTCTCTGACGCAGTAACACCTCTAGTGCTCAACACTGGAGCCCCTCAGGGCTGTCTGCTCAGCCCCCTCCTGTACAGGCTGTACACCCCTGACATGGAGACAACTGTTGTGAAGTTTGAGGATGACACCACCATCATCAGCCAGATTCCAAACAACGATGAGACTTCATATCGGGAGGAAATCAACAATCTTGAGTGGTGCACAGAGAACAACCTACTGCTCAACGTCAGCAAAACCAAGATTATTGATTTTTGGGAAAAGGAGCCAAAGACACACCCTTGTCTACATCAGTGGAGCAGGTGAATAGGTTTAGTTTCCTGGAAATCAGCAACATAGAGAACCTGTCATGGTAATCTCACATCTCCACCTTGGTAAATAAAGCTCAGAAATGGCTGTATTTCTTAAGGAAACTTAAGAAGGCAAAATTCCTGTGCCAAGTTCTTCTTAACTTTTACAGAGGATCAATAGAAAGCATTCTGCCTGGAAAGATCACAAACTGGCATGGGATGTGCACGGCCCAGGACAGGAGGGCTCTGCAGCAGGTGATTAAAACCGCTCAGAAGATCATTGGTACCCATCTGCGCAGAGCCCAAAGAATACTAAAAGAGACAGTACCCACCTCAGCCACAGCCTGTTTACCCTGCTGCAGTCTGGCAAGAGATACAGAAGTATCCGCTGCTGTACCACCAGACTTCTGAGCAGCTTCCTCCCCCAGGCTGTGAGACTAAATTCATCCTCAGCACGCTTGTGTAGAGGGAGAAGAGATTGCTTCCTGCTTTCTTACAGACCCTTTGCTGCTTGTTCTCACCTCTGCTTGTAGTCTTTTGCTGATATTCTTGTTTTTTCTGCTAGAAATAATGAGCAGCAGCTCCTGGATACTTATAAATCATTGGGACTGTAATTTATTCCGATAATCTTCAGCACTTCTCCTCAGTACTACATGAGTGCGGCCTACCAACAGCACAAGCCTGAACTACAGTTACTGGATACTTAGCCTGAGCTAATTAGCAGCATGATGCCTCACTTCTCCACGGACGACTTCTACATACTTGAAGCGAAGTGAATGGACTATGTGGTAATGACACCACTTTACTATAGACTCAGCAGTGGACAAGAGCATGCTAACACACAGCTAATTAGCACCAACAAGACTAATAAATCTAAAGTGGTAGTCCTCCCCGGAACTCTCTTGGTGCAAAGCCTAAGAGTAAATACTTTCCCTGGGAAATGGGAGAACGAGTAACAGGCAGAGCCTGTATTATCATCCAGGCAGAGTGCCTCTTCAACCCCGGTTCTTAGTAGTACACAGCCGTGGACAGCTGCAAAAGAGTTAGCAACAAATCTCCCCAACAACCAAGTGTGCAACTGCAGAACAAATTTGCTCCACTGTTGCAGGCCCCTGGATCTCTGTCTAATGACCTGCATAACCTCTCATCTTCACACAGCAGGGTAAGGACTGAATAAATCTGAAAGTAAAAGGCTACAGGGAAATCTAACGACTGGGCCTCAAACTCTGATTGTGGGTGATTTTGCTGTAAAAGATACAAGAAGCAAGAGCAGTAAGAATACCAAAATACTCTAATACCTTGGAAAAGCTTCCAAGGATATGGTCTCTGACTCGACAGAAAGAATCCTGCATATCGTGGCTGCACACCCAAATGTGGAAAATATCATACTGCACATAGGGACCAATGATGTTGTGAAACAACAAGTCTGAAGTGCTTAAACAGGACTTTATCAGCTCTCTGAATGCTGAGGTGTTTCAGTGGCCCTCTACCACCAGTCAGAAGAGGAGCTGAGAGATTCCGCAGTTGCTGGCACTGAACAGATGGCTCTCAACTGCATTGTCCATTCCATTCAATGCACTTTACTGACAATGTCAACTTTTTCTGCGACCGCAGACATCTTTTTAAAGGCAGATGGACTCTGCCTTAACAAAACAGGAGTAAAATTGTACATCTCTAATCTATTTTGCTTCCTGCATCACCCATCTGTTCCCTCTGCCAAGGAAAAGATCCAAGAGGAATCAAAACAGGAGGAAGACATAACACAGTACGGAAGAGCTACCCCAGCCCCCGCCTGAAGAGAGCTTTAATCATCAGCGACATCAGAGCCAAGAGGAAGAGTCTCCACCCCCCTCACCAACAACCACCAGTGAGGATTCACCTTCTTCACCCCAAACCCAATTACCCTTTCTTCCTCCTCCCCCTTCTTGGAGTTCACTAACCAGATGGAAGAGCTGGTCACTGCTGGGACCAAACTTAACCCCCGCCCCTTCCCTCGCCCTACTCCCATTTTCTTTCCCCTAAACCCCCTCGGTGCCCACTTCCACCATTGGCTTTAAGTCCTCGGCCAGTTTTGACACATTTGTCACAGTTACGGCACCCAACATCCATGTTGACAACCTCCGGTGTTGTGTTCTTGATGACTATGGACTGACAGCATGTGATGGAGCCCACACACAACAAGGGGCACACTCTGGACGTAATCATCTCCAAGGGTCTGAACATTTCAAAGGTTGTGGTGACTGATGTTGCTCTCTCTGATCATTCCTGTGTTTTCTTTGAGAGTGCTATCTCTGTGCACACAGCATTAATGAAAACACCAGTGAAATATTTATTCAGGCATTCTCTTCCACACCCACCCTCTCTTGGGTCTCAGTCAATGAGCTTGTAGATAGCTTCAATTCAATTACCAATGTTATTGATGTCATTGCACCCACTAAGGTGAAGGCTGTCTCTGGTAAGAAAAGAACTCCATGGAGAAATGCCACACTGGTAAGAATAGAAAAAATAAAAAGAGAATGTCATAAAGCTGAACACAAGTGGCGAAAAACAAATCTCCAGGTTCATTATGACATCTATAAAGAGACCTTGCATTTAAAATTAAGAACTGAGAAATACAAGGCGGTCCTTCTTCTCTGTCATCATCGCCAAAACAATAATAATGCACGTGCCTTGTTTGCTACTGTCTTATTTGCCTCCTTCTTCATTGGCAAAATTTAGAAAATTAAAACAGGCAGTCAGTGCCTCCATATCAGGGACAGGATATGTGTTGTCCCTGTGTACACTTAAAATCAATTCAAATAGCATGACACAATTTGATCCTATTAACCATAAAAACTTGGAGGACATTATAAACATCTGAAATCCTCCTCCTGCTGCATTGATATTCTGCTAACAGGCTTTTTCAGTAATGTTTCTAATTGTATGGCCTAAAGTCTTCTACAAACTGTCAACATGTCTCTGCTCTCAGGTGTCCTCCCACAGGTCCTGAAAACTGCCATCATCAAGCCACTTTTAAAAAACAACAATCTAGACACATCACAAATGAACAATTATAGGTCTATATCAAACCTCCCGTTTTTAAGTAAAATAATTAAAAACGCTGTTTTTCAACAGCTGAATAACTTCTTAGCATTAAACAGCTGATGTCTTCCAGTCAGGATTTCGAGCACACCACAGCACTGAGACTTGTTAAAGTCTTCAATGACATCCACGTAAAGACAGTGGCAGAATTTCAGTCTTGGTATTACTGGATCTCAGTGCTGCATTTGACACGGTCGACCAAAACATATTACTAGACCAACTGGAAAACTGGGTGGGACTTTCTGGCCCAGTATTAAACTGGTTTGAATCCTACAAAAGGACAGGGACTACTTTGTGTCTATAGGTAATTACACATCTGAGCAGACAAAAATTACATGTGGAGTTCCCCAAGGCTCCATTCTGGGGCCTCTTCTGTTTAACATCAACATGCTCCCACTGGCTCAGATTATGGAAAACAACAAAATATGTTACCATAATTATGCAGACGACACACAAATTTACATAATGTCACCGGGGGACTATGGCCCAATACAAGCGCTGAGTAAGTGCATTGAGTAAGTGCACTGCATTGACAAATCAACGATTGGATGTGCCAGAATTTTCTTCAATTGGAGCCAAGGAGGAACGATTAAAAAAGTCAGCGCTCAGCTTCAATCAGTAACGTTAAAAACCACAAACCAAGCCAGAAATCTTGGTGTAGTCATTTCAAAATACTACTGTTGGTTTATAAAGCATTGAATGGTTTAGGGCCAAAGTACATTTCTGATCTTTTGCTACGTTATGAACCATCCAGACCTCTCTGGTCATCTGGGACAGGTCTGCTTTCTGTCCCCAGAGTCTAACCTAACGTGGAGAAGCAGCGTTTAGTTTTTATGCACCACATATGCATATGTGTCCCTGGAGAGTCGAGGTGTTGCAGGATGTAGTGCAGTCCCATGTTGACTGCATTATCCACTGACCTGTTTTGCTGGTAGGCAAACTGCAGAGGGTCAGCAGGATGCCTGTGATGTTTTTCAGGTGGGCCAACACCAGTCTTTCAAAGGACTTCATGACTATAGGTGTCAGGGCAACAGGCTTGTAGTCATTTAATTCTGTGATGGAGGGTTTTTTGGGGACCTGGATGATTGTGGAGCGTTTGAAGCAGGAGGGGACTTCACACAGCTGCAGTGATCTATTGAAGATCTGTGTAAAGATGGGGGACAGCTGGTCAGCACAGACTTTCAGGCAGGAGGGTGACATGCCATCTAGTTCTGGTGCCTTCCTGATCTTCTGTCTGAGAAAGAGCTGACACACATCCTCTTTGCAGATCCTTTGCAGAGTGCAGGTGCGGGGTCAGTGGGGAGGGGTGACAGGGTGGCAGGCAGCAGGCAGTTTGATGTCGGAGTGGGTCATGGGTGTGAATGTGGGCTTTTCAAACTTACAGTAACACATTCAGGTCGTTAGCCAGTTGTCATTCTACACAGAGTGGGGTGGTCTCCTGTAGTTCGTGGTTTATGAAAAAAGTCTGGACTGCATGATTTCCTTAAAACTATGACATCTGTACACCAACCTTCGTTTATGTAAAAGCAGATTCCGCCTGCCCTCGTTTTCCCTGATAGCTCCGTTACATGGCCTGCTTCGAGGAACTGGAAGCCTAGTAACTGGAGTGTGCTAGCCAGGATGTGCTCACCAAGCTTAAGTTTATTTTAAGCTTATAAATGATTGGGAGGTTTAGTGTGGTTAAAGGATACAGTAGGTTAACATTTCTTCAAGTCTATCTTAAAACAATACTGACATGCCCGTATGTACCATTAAAGGGTTATTGTTCCTGCTGTTCATACTGGGCATGAAGAGATCCCATCTTAAAACTATTTCACTACTTAATTGTTTGACCCTTTGGAGAGGCTCAACCCCTAGGTTGGCTATCACTGGACTACAATACATAACTGTACATAAAGTAGTTAAACTAGCTACATCAGTATTAACAATAATGTAATATATGCAGAATAAGTACTTTTACTTCTGATACTTAAGTACATTTTACTGCTAATATGGACTATGGACAGAGCTTCGCCCACCCCTTTTAGACATAAGAGTACTTTTTGCCCCAACACCACTAATGCATTCATTAACACTTTTTGCAGAATAGTTGAACAAGATATTATGAAGATGAATAATCAACCTTTTCATGTTTCAAAGACGTTGACAGTAAATGAAAAGGACTGCTTTGTGTGAACTGATTGATGATAAAGACATTGTGATTAAACCTGTGGATAAAAAGGTGTGTGTGTGTGGGGGGGGGATTTTCTTTTCAAGATTTCTTTTATTGTCAGCACCCTATCCGCTCTGTATTGTATACATTGTCTAAAATACACAAATCACTGTCTTATCCTCCAGGCCGTCCCATAGTAGCTCAGGCTAATTCATTACTGGCTCCTCTGTCAGAGTTTGTTGACTTCTGTATTAAGCCTTATGTCCACACCTTACCAGCAAACATTAGAGATTTCACTGATTTCATTAATTATGTCTAATGTCTTACTGACTTACCCGATGACGTTCTTTTAGTGACATTTGATATTACCAGCCTTTCCACTAATATACCACATGACAGTGGTTTGGAGGCTTTACACTTTCACCGTCAACCAGGACGATACAGCCGTTCTGCCTAATAGGTTCATCATTGATTTAGCTACTCTCTTAATGAAAAATAACTATTTTAACTTTAATAGGGATTTCTATTTACAAGTTTCTGGACGAGCATGGGTTCTGTTTGTGTGTCTAATTACGCAAATCTATTTGCTGGCCTTTGAGAGAAATTTTGTTTTGAACCCTGAGAAAAATACACATTTGCCCAAAATTATGAAATGGTATAGATAAATTGATGATGTATTTTGTCTGTATCAAGGTGACGCTGAGGAATTGCAGGCTCTCACCCTATTGAATAGTTTTAACAGCAACATTAAATTTACAATGGTCTACAGTGATGAAAAGGTTAATTGTCCAGATAGGTCATTAAAAAACAATGACACCTTAAGCAACTGCTTTATACGATAAGGAAGTAATAAAAATACTCTTATTGGCAAACAGTCTCAGGGAATGAGCTGATGTGATTGTGCAAGAAAGTGGAGCAGAAGGAAATAAGGAGGCTACAGTCATGAAAGAGGCCTGCGACACCGTGTTAAGTCAAGTGGAGGAGATGTTCACAAAGAGTGACCATTTGATTGCAGCGAAACTCATTGATTGCACACTTTTGCCCAAGTTTGTGAAATTGTTTCCAGAAGCTGAACTGGAATGTGCTGTTAAACTATGGCCAATAACAAAGAAGGCGAAGCTGAAAACAGAGTTGAGCTCCCTCTAGCAGCACAGTGAACCCAGCAAACGCAGCACTGCACTTTCATTGAAGTCCATTCATGAAAACAACCTCCAGGAAGCCGTGTCTGAAACCGTGACACTGCTTCAAATCTTCATCACAAAACTAATGACAAGCACTGAATCCGAAAGAAACTTCTCCACTCTGAAAAGAATAAAAACATTTACACGGAATACAATGGGTCAACAGAGGTTGGACACCTTGGCAATATTATCTATTGAAAATCAACTCAGAATTTTCATACCAAAATCGTCACTGACGCTACTAAAAGTTATTACAAGCAGTCATTTGACATTTAGGTGTCACGGATCTCGCGGTAAAGCCAGTTCAAACTTTGGAGTGATATTTAAACCCCTTTCCCAGTAAGCTAGAATGACATGACATGTTGGTATCAACATATTCGTTGCAATCTCAAGATCTGTATGATACCACTGGCTAGCTTAAAAACTACCGCCAAAAGACAGTAATGTGTCAGATGATCCACATCATTTTCAGAGGCCAAGTAAACCAAGAACTGAGGAGGAGAATAATTCCAATTTTACAATCACGGTGACATATAATATAATATAACCTATGGTTCCATTTTTCACTTTTAGAGGGTTCGATTGTGTTAGAAAGAGGCCTGCCAGTAGGCTGCATCTTTGGCCTTTTCAAACAGGACCATTTCATTTAAGAGACATACATTAGCTTACTGTTACATTCGGGTCAGATTGAATTCTTTTCTTTGTAAAAACACAGTTTGATGTTCAAGAAATATTTTTCAAAAATAACTACAATAATGTTCTCTTAAGCATGATACTCCAAGCAAGCCTGATTTAACCAGAGTGAAAGTATCACACAGTCATTGTAGGCTGTATGTTGAGATCAGAGGGTTGAAATGTGGTGTGACTTAAACCCATATCACAGATTATTATTACTTGTTTAAATGTGGTATGAACAGTTCATTAGTGCCTACCTACGGTGACCACTACAGATTCATGTGTACAGTTGTTGGCTCAGTTATTTGTAAAACAGTTTCAAAAGACGCCTGAGAGTCTGAGACGGGGATCCAGAGAGGAACCCTGTTCTGCATGTGAGGCCAAAGGTAGCCTGTGCAATATCTCACCATGCATGAAGCATCGATGTATGTAGCTATTGTTTCTGTGAAAGGGAATAAACACAGGGTAGCTCTTAATGACGCGCCACAAATAAAGCACAACAACAGCACAATATGAATTTAAATCGTGCCTACCGGAGTCGACATGCAGGGAGCCCTGTTTGGCTTCAGGCTTGACACCCCTCACAGAATATTTGAGTTGATCCGTTAAAAAGTTCGAGTCCAACAGAAAGCGAAGCGAGAGAAATCCGATCATCAGTCCAGCGGTGAAGACTAAGTTGGACGCAATGTTCCTCATCCTCCTGCCTTACCTGTCAAATGTGGAGTTAGACCAGTAGTGACTGAATCACTAAGTGCACGGTATGCATGAGGTTCTCTCCTGTTATTTGCTCTAAAATTAAATGTTTAAATGGACAGAAATTAAACTGATAACGTTACAATAAAACCTTAAAACACCGAAGCGCAGTAAATAAGCTATGAGTGATTACCATCAGAGATGATTTTATCTTTCAGGGAGGAGCCCGGGCTGCAGATTTCTGTCTGGCTTTCCTTCAGCGCGCACACAGGTGTTTCCACTAGAAATGTGCCCTCTTCAGATTCAAGTCTAGCAGAGTCCCACACATCCCGACGTCATCGACCTCTGCAAACAGAGAAGCACAAAAAGAGGAGTGACGGCAGGAGGGGGGGAAAGTAGAACAGCAGTAATAAATCAAGCTTCACTTCCAGATAATGACTCAATGAAAGAATTTCAAACGGGTTACTCCTCCAGAGCCACGTGGTGCCACTTATTAGGTCAAATCAAACTCTACCTATTTGACTTATTAAGTAACTGTATAATGATATCTGGACATTCTTCATAGTGTACTTGTTAGAAGATTACAGCAAGAGTACAGTGTAAGGAGGAAAAATAATTATTGTACAAGTAATAATAAAAAGTCTTATAATACTATTATTTATTTTGATTTAAGTCAACAGATAAGAACAATGGTGGCCCTGAGGGTCAAAACACAACAACATTTCGCAGAACAGACATGTCAGATTACGGGAAAGGAGGGACAGCACTTCCTGTTTGTGACTGGACAGAACCCAAGTCCAAGTTCAGTGTCGTTCCCTGTTTGTGTAGCCTAGCCTGTCCTTGCACTAATCTTAAACTGAGTTTGAAAGAATGGAAGAGGCTTAATTCTTGATATGCTTTCAACATATCATGACATTAAAATGTCCCGTGGGACCTGCATTAGGCCTGAGGAGACAGGGCGGCTAGCCAACTCTAATGTCAGAGCGCTGACAGATGTGTGGCTACAGATCTGGCTGACTTTCAAGCAGGAACATGGCCTCTGTGTTAACAGGGAGACAGTAATGCGAACACTTCGTGAACTGAACCCACGCGGACACGTTGTAGGCATGTAGACGGGTAAATGACAAGTTCTAACCATTTGGACGGGTTCTCCCGCAGAATCATGCTGGTCAAATGTGGACCAACAATCAACAACAACCCCAAAGTAATAGAAAAAACAACTTCTATATCCAAACAGCAGGTTTAGTGAAAACTCTTGAGTTAATTAACCCTGAGATGAGAGAAACTCTTTTCCATTCCAGAAAGTCTTAAGTGACTCTGTGAAGCTGCTCGCTGGCAGGTTTACTTCAACAACACGACCGCTTTCATGATCAATCTGTCATCAGTGTAAGGACATCGTGGATTCCTCCTCAGCTCTGAAGAAAATCTATACATTGTCCTTTACAACTCTGTGACTGTGTGGACGTTACAGTAAGGCAGCTGTCAGGTTGTCGACAGTTCCCCTGCACCAAAACATTTACCATCCATTACTGTAGTAATCACTGTTTAATGAAACAAATCTGTGTGAAGACACATAAGACACTCATCAATGAACAGTCATTCGTCATGCTGTGATTGCTCGCACTGATGGAACATTCCTATCATAGTTATCATATCATGTTGTTGAGATGATGTGAATATTTCTGAGTGAGGATGATACGACTGTAAGATTCTAAAAGTGGACTACATGTAGTTTAAAGGTGAGTTTTATTATATATAATAAAGGCTACATGTGAATTTAATGTGCTTTGACAGCATGTTGAAATGTTTACACATGGTGAAATATAGCCTGGTCATTAATTGCTGTAGAGCAAGATTTTTAAATGTAAAATAGCCGTCTAAAAAGGTACAGTACAGAGGTACAGAATTTAGACACCTTTTCAACTGCAAGTCAGGTGACAGCTAAATAAATATATTTAAAAATCAAATTCAACATACAGTAGGATTACAGCCCCACAAAATGTGCCAATGTGGACCATGCCATTTATCTTAAAACATCATTTTATTCAGCGTAGGCCCCACTGAGTCACTGCACCCAGGGGCCCTCCCCCCACTGGGGGGATTACATTAATAGATATGTTTATTTGTCCCCATGGGGGAAGCTCTATATGAGTATGTATGTACTGTACTGCACAAGTCTGAATCGATAGAGTCTCTGTTGTGGTATGCGAGCAGCGAAGCAGTCGACTTTGAACCCTGTTGGTTGGAAAACAAGTTGGTCTGAAATAAAGGCCATTTTCCTCCTTTTGTGTACACAGTTGGTCATGGACACTTTCAGTTTTATTTACATATCGCCAGTTCATAACAGAAGTTATCTCATTGCGCTTTTTCCTATAGAGCAGGTCTAGACCGAACTCTTTAGAATATTATTTACAGAGACCCAACAATTCCCACCACACAATACGCCCAGATTAACTGTGTTAATTGTGTTAAAACATCTGTATCAACCATCGATCATGTTTCATATTAAAGTCTACAGACATTTAACTCACTCATCACAATGGTATTTTACACAATTCAGCACACTCTTTCATCCAAATTACACACAAATGTAACTCATTTTGCATATGGGGAAAGAAGTTGTTTGCACAGGTGGAGAAACTAAAATCAGTAGGGAGTGGTTCACTCTATACGATGTACATTTGGTTAATATGTCACAACTTTGTGGTTTTTGAGTAGTTTGGTTTAGACAGTGCTAATCTTGTGACAGTCACATTGCTAAACACAATAATAAAACCTGAATGCATGTAAAATGTGAGTGAACCGTGTTATTATATATTGTGGCCATACAATATAAAGCTTTACAGTATGTTTTAGAATTACTGGCTGTATCTATATCTATATCATTTAGACCCACCCAAACCAAATCCTTTACAGAGGCAACACACCAGCTGTGGTGTAACAAAAACAAACAAATATTACATTTGTTAACACGGTGGACAAATTCAAGTTCAATATGCAATGCAAGCTCTAGGTCTTCTTACACAGTAGCAGTAGTAGACCCATTACTGTGACTCAAAGAAAGACAATAATAATGATGAGTAATCCAGGATATTGTTTTAAACCATACAGCCTTTACAAAACATGGTCCAACATGGCCGACACATACTGTGTGGTACCACAGACTGCATGTGGTGCACTCAGTCTGAAAGGGAAAAAACAGACCTTAGATTGTCAAACATTTTGTCAGGTTCACGTCACTCATCTAGAGAAGGACGTACAAGGAAGCAGTTTACTCTTCATTAGACGTTACCATATTATTATTAAGTTTCCTCAGAAAGACCCCAGAACCTGCTAATGAAGCACACATTTGTAAAAAGACACAATGTAAACACCAAATGATGTATTTCACAAATAACTGACATTGCTATTTTTACAGTAATCAGAGACATATGGGCAGGGAAGAGGAAAGACACGCTATGGTCAAGGATTGGGCCTTGTAAAATATACTCGGAGGACCTGCTGGAAATGGCCCCAGGAAAGGAGCTGGAAAGTCAGGCACTTTATTTTGTATTTATGTCTGGCAGGGGTCACAGAAAGACAACAGAAGGGTGAGTAGGATTTTCTTTTTACCTGTTTTCTATACAGTTAGATGTTATGAAATGAATATGCAGTATGTATGCAGCATTTTTCTTCAAATTCAGTTTTTTTCGCTGGACTTTTCACAACATGACGTGGCGGCAGGGGCAGTCTGTCACAATGGACACTGGACACTCATCGTAAGAACTCTTAACGTTAACAGATTTAGATGCAACCATGACACCATCAGGTGTCTGTGGGGCTGGCTAGAATCTTTCCTTGCATTTCTGTAGATCATGTATCTTAAGGAGATCCTTGTTCGTGGACCCATTTGGGGCACCTCAACAGCAAATGAGTCACTGCAGGGATGTAACAAGGTGAGTGAAATATCAGCTTTAATGTGTGCATTAGACGAATACATGTATTCATGTGCGTTGGAGAATATTTAGGGAGCAACACAGAGCACATGAAATGATTTTCTTTATGACTTGTGCTAACATAAGCTTGTCCTTGTGAAGTCATTTAACATGACTCAACTGATATTGACCCATTAAAGGATCCTGCATGGGCTTCTGTTACAATGGGCAAATGGTAGACAATCTGTTCTCTGTGTAGAGCGCTGGTCTGCAAAAAGTGTGCAGCCGCTGGGAGATGGGCATGCTCCACGATTGCCCATCCCAATCAGCAGGACACAACGTCCTGTGGTGTGTTTGTGTCCAAGGTAACAATCTGATTATCTCTGTTGTCTTCCATCATTTATACAAAGTCACCATAGTTATACTTATCATACACACACACACCGGTGCAGCTGAAGGAACATTTTCATATTCAAAGGATTTTTGAATATGAAAAATGTTTCTATTTCCTTTTCAGAGTGAGTGCACCACATGCGGCCTGTGGAACCACACTGTATGTGTTGGCCGTCCTTCCAAGGTGGGAGACTTTTCTTGCAAGAGATGTTTTATATAAAATAGAAATATTACTCGGCCGATTAGTGACATTTTCACAATGAAGATGGCTAGTATTGTCATGTATTGTTGTCCAGTAAAGTGTTTCTATTGCAATGTTTTCAAAAGTCACTGAGAAATGAATATGATAGTGAGGCAAAGTACTCAGTGTGTATTTCCTTGTTAGTCAACAAGAGGTCCACAAAAGGCCACGCCTACGACACATCTTCCTCACGCTCAGAAACATTACCAGTTAATTCACCACCAGTCAAGCCGCCCAATTTTCCAAGTTTGTTAGTCACTGAATGAGGAAGTGATGTCCTAACTGATTATTTCATTTTCACTCAAATAACACAAACATATGTGGAAAGTTACAATAGTATTGTGGAATTACATTTTGGTAAATTTACTTTTATTTGAGTAAAATATTCCCATGATGGACACAGGTTAAAAGTCAAAAGCAACAAAGAAGCTTTGTGATCAGAAATTGAGAAAATAAGTACCAGTGTTAGCGGCAAGACTTGGCAACTGCCCCGTTGATTACAAGTTCTAAAACAGAGCTGATAAAGACGAAACAAGCCTTAGCTATGTGTCATGCTTCATCCCAGCAAAAAGACCGTGGACTCTAGGATAGCTTTATGACAGGATAGAAAATGCACCAGACAGAGACCAAAAGAACTTTATGACTGGTTACACATTAAAGGCATCACATATAATGTGCTCCCCAACGATGCAGAAAAGCTGCTGCCTTTAGACTGTAGAGGGAAACGGACTAAGGTTGCTTGTAGCTACTATTAAAGGTGTCTGGGCTACAGAAACAGCCAGAGACACTTGTAATGTTGTCAGAAATAACAGTGCTAGACAACTATTTTAGTGTTGCCAATACATATTTTCAAAGACTGAATGAATCTATAACAGAGTTTATCTTTCAGAGGCATATAAATGGAACAAAAATGAATTGCTTACTGCCTAAAAGTAATGATTATCTTTTAAATCAATTATTTGAATCTGACATGGTCTAAAATGTTGCAGATAACTAGGCCGCAATACCCAGCTCCTCTCACACCATGTTTAATTCATGCAGAAATCCTAACAATGGATAGTAACAACAGAAATCACTTCTACTTCTGTGGTGCAAGCAAAAATAATATTGTCTAATTCACCTGAGTTGCAATGTTGGTTGGCAATAAAGTTATTCTTTCTACAGTTGGAAAATGTGTAAAATGTGCATAGTTGTTGCTGGAACCCAATTGATAGAGCCTGTATCAAAGACTGTATCAGGCAGATAGCAAATCTTATTCCATTGAGCTATAATTTTCAGTGAACTTTGAGTAGAGATGCTTTGTGTAAGTTGACCGTTGTGAGTTACTCCATTCTGATGGTGTATTTGGATCTTCCTGATGAAATATTGTTTCAAACCGCTTGGTGGTTGTTGCAAGATTTAAAGTGTACTTTTGACAAGTTTGATCTGATCTGTAGTCGTTTTTGTTCCCTTTGGGTGATCTTTAAATTTTGAGTTTATTGAGTGAGTGTAGTTCTGCATGCACCAGAGCAAATTCACACTTCATTTGAACATACATCTTCCCCAAATTGCAATTGTTGTTTCCCTTAGAGTTTATTAGGGGCTCTGCATAAAACAATGTTGACTTTTAAAATTTTAGCTCCTCCACATAAAGTGACTTGAAACCAAATGTAGTTTTGCCACACTTTAAGTAATCTCATATACCTAAAGAAAAGACAAGTGAAGGCATTAAAACCTGTTATTGATTCTCTTCTAGAACAAGGTGCTCTGACACTTGCCTCTAGCCAGTAATGCATTTATATCTCTAAAGCTAACAAATCTGGAGAATGGCGCTTTGTTCAAGATCTGGTAGCTGTGTGTGATTCCAGTTTTGACTGATGTTAATTCTAATTTGGCCACATTACCTCATGATTCTAAATTTTACACAGTGGTGCATTTTGTTTAGCATTATCTGTTAGTATTGTTCCTACAAAATAGCCTCAGAGGTAAAAGAGACTTTTTGACCGTGTTGACCTGATGGGGGCATGTTTCTTCTGAGAGACCATGTGAACAGACTCTATTTTCCTCCTGAAATTTTTGACTGAAAGGGGTCACAGAGCATCACTGGCCTAGCTGTCAGTCTTGGGTCACTTCCTTGGGGACATTTTGGACAAGTGGTTGTCTCCTCCACATACCAAAGCAGAGATGTGCTCCCTTTGCAGGCATTGGACACATGGATCCACTGACATGGACTTTGTCGTTTATGCTGCTACTCTGATTTCAGCATCAGAACCCCTTCAATGCACTGAGCACATGACATCTGCATTCAGAGACTTGAAGGCTGCTCTCACATTTGCACCAGACAGTGATCTGACTTTTTCAGAGACATGGCTCTCATTATCACCTGTTGGCTCGGTATTCATCTAAGCTGCCTCCTGTAATGCAGAGGATGTCTGTTTGTGAGCTGTTACAGTCACGGCTATTGTTATGGACTTCAGTTGTGAAGTCTTTGCTATATCAGATCTGTATTGCACATTCTGAACACTTCTGTCACCCCAGCACATGACAGCTGCTCCAAATCAGGTTACAATGTGAGCATTCTGTCTAACTTTAATATCACATTCAGCTACTGCTCCCATTGATTGACTTTGATGATAATTACACATGATTGTGAGCCACTAGTGATACAGACAGAGGTGGAAGAAATACTCTGATCCTTTATTTAAGCAAAAGTACCAGCAGGAAAACATAGTTAAAGTACACATTATGCAGAACGACCCATTTCAGAAAAATATATGTTATATTATTGGATTATAATTGAGACATTAATGTGTTCTTCACTTTAATGTTGCACCTGGTAAAGGTGGAGCTTATTTTAATTAATTCATATATTGCTGGGTAGCTTGTGAATTTCCCCCAGAGAATCAATAAAGATTTATCTTTTCTATAATAATACATAATCTGAATCAATGATGACTCAGCTGAGACTCTCAGACACCCAATATCTTTCAGTTTATGTTGTTACTACAGAAACAGGTGTAGTGGAGGCGTATGGTTTCCTTGAGGGTTTTAGCTGAGGGCCAAACTGTCACCATTTTCTCTGATTCTAAATATGCTTTTGATTTTATGACGTTATCTAGTAAACCTATCCAACATTCAGCACATGTTATCTAATGAAATCCATTTCGTTGTCTTCACAATTGGCCATTGTAAAATGTATTGCACACACACAGGTGATACTGATTCTGTTAATAGATATTCTGTTTCTAAAAGTAATGCGCTAGCTAACAATGCAAATAAACAATTAACGTATCTCCATGTGTTAGTCTAGGTTACACACGGTTTCACACATGTAGGAAAAGGGGGGATAAATGAGGTAATCCTTTGCAATAGTTTGCACCAGGCATCACACATATCTCATAGAAAAGACAGTTCAGTGAAGGCTGACCATTTGGAACTGCCATCAGGTACCTTTGTAATAATGACCTGCTCTGAAAGTAAGAATTACAAAATTGTAAAAAGATCATTTTCCTTGTTCCTCTTTGTGGTGTGAGTGAGTGGTATTGCAAAATTGCAATACAATCTGGGTTTGTTGCTTTGTTTCCTGCATCATACTGTCCTCCGTCCTCTTTCAACACAAGCTGATCTGTGCCAGAAAGTCTACCTCCCCTGAGAACAGTTTGTAATCGACTCCCGAGGTGAGAAGACACTGTGAAGAGACAGGGGACCAGAAACTGGTGGAACCAGAAGAGCGGGAGTTGAACACAGTAACATACATACAGGCTGAATAGGTACAGTTTAAATGAGTGATGATTTAATGATTTAATTAGAGGCTTACACCCATTTCAGGGAGGCAGGGATTGAAGAAACCATGGAAGCAGTCCACAAAGGCAAACAAGTCCACAGGCGCAAACAAATAATCAGAGTCCAGAAATAAATCCAAAATCACAGGAAACAGAGGCCGGGACGCTCAACATAGGAACAACGTGCAAATGACAAACTGACACTGAACAAAGGAAAAACTCAGACTAAATACACATTTAGACATTGAGACACAGGTGCAATTAATCAGGGTGGGGCAAACTGTCTGAACTGTTTAAATATTAACACTACAATTACTATTCTACTATATATAAAAAAAAAAAATCTACGTGGTCTTGTGTCCACCCCCCACCCAAACCCTCCTCTCTCTGTTTCTCTCTCTCTCTCTCTCTCTCTCTCTCTCTCTCTCTCTCTCTCTCTCTCTCTCTCTCAAACACACCTAACACAGCAGCTGCGGATGGCCGCCCACCATTGAGTCTGGTTCTGTCCAAGGTTTCTGCCTCTTAAAGGAAGTTTTTCCTTGCCACTGTCGCCAAATGCTTGCTCATGGTGGGATTTGTTGGGTCTCTGTAAATTATATTATAAAGAGTACGGTCTAGAAAAATGCAATGAGATAACTTCTGTTATGAATTGGCACTATATAAATAAATTGAATTCAATTCAATTGAAAACTGGAGGGAAAAGCAAACAAAGACAGGAAGTAAAACAACAAGACACATGAGGAGAGGAGAACACTTCAAATTAAGACAGGAAACAGGACAAAACCCCAAAACTATGACAGTCCAACAGTATGTGAAATTAGGCTTTGAATTCAGAATCCAAGTTACTCTGGTCCAAAGAAATTGCTCAACTCCCAAAGACCATGTATGCGTGCCTCAACTCTACATCCCTACTGTACTGGCTGAAGCTATGGGTTTTATTCAACCGTGGATTGGTACTTGGTCTGTAGGGTTCAAGTAAAAGTGCATGATTGTACAGCACCACTACACAATGAACCAACACCTGTCAGAGATTGTTCAGTCCATTTACCTCCTGTGTCAGTACATGAGTTGAATAATGTTTCTGTGTTTCCAGGGAGTAGGGAAAGGTCAGTATAACAACTTAGGACAGAGCAGCTGTAACACAATAGTAGAGGTCACTCTTAAACAGTCTCTGTTGCCTGATAGTTTATCTAGTTTGTGGAGACAGAGCTTATAGCTGTGTGCCTTTTGGTGGAGCTCATGGTACATGTTATCTAGCATATCTGATCCCTTTAATCAGGAAAATAGATTCTGCAGAGATAGCCACCTTATATCCTCCATTACACAGACACAGAAGAGAAATCTCCACAGCACAGCAAATAGCTAGTGTATTTCTACCATGGTATGGTGTATATGTCTCTCAACAAGAACTCAGATCCTTATTTAAGGTTGTAGAAAGTCATCTCAACACTTCAAACAAAGCCGTGTTAGATGCAAATAAGGAACTGCAGGAAGTTAAAACTGTAGCTTTACAGAACTGTATGGCAATAGATCTCCTGTTAGCAGCCCAATGAGGAACTTGCAAGGTTATCAGTACTGAATGTTGTTCCTACATTTCAGATGCAACCACAGAGGTTATGGACATGGTTCATGACACAGCACAAGGTGTCAAGAATTTGCATGAGGATCATGGGTATAGCTTTGGGAATTTCTCAGGGATGTTTGGTTCATGGGGATCTGGCTTGGTTAAATTCCTGACTACTCTTGCAGTAACAATGATTCTCCTAGTTGTCCTGTGTTCATGTTTCATTTTGTGGTTAAACTAATCCTCCGCAGGGTCAGCAAGGTTTCTATTCAAGCACCCCAAAGGTTGGCAGGAAATTAAGGTAATGAGGTGGAAATGAGATATTATGCCGTTGAAGTATAGTTCCACCAGGGTTGCCGTTTGATGAGAAAATGTCTGAAGATGTGAAGTGTTCAAGTATGTGTTTGAAATAAAGATGGAGATTTTTGATAAACAGTGTGCTGATTAAAAGATCATAATTCAGATGTATGATTTATGTATGATTAAAGATATTAGATAATACATGTCAATATATATCCAAATGTGCTGCTACTTTTGATTCAGGTTTAAAATGTTGTGCTAATGAGATGAGCAATAATCACTGTGACTAAACAATCTCTATTCAATTTAGAAGTATGATATTCTGCTACAAACACGATTAATTCCTTACCCAATTACTCATTACTTCAAAGACTCTCATAACTATGGAAGCGTATACGGACTATATTCAAATGATAATGTAAACTTTAAAATGAAAATGTAATTCCACAATAGCATTATAATTTTCCACATATGTTTGTGTATGTGTAAAATTAAAATGCAATAATCCAATCTTTACTTTTTGGCAGAAAGGCGAGAAGGCCTCACTGACTACTGGATTACTGTACAAAAACACAACGTTATAACTGTATTCACTGATTGTAGTGAAACTAGTGATATGGGGCTGAATTTGATGAATTTACTGTTTATCAGACCACAAATGAGACAAGAAATAAGTTTGAAAAACTATAGCATTTCTGGGGGCCGAGCCTCACAGAGATGATGCTGATGACAATGATGATACTTTATTGTCAGATAGAGTCTGAAATGTTTCTTGCATCACAGCAGCTACATTTGTAACATCACAGAGATCATAGTTCATGGAGAAAATATTTTCTGGTTTTCCCTACGATGTCTTCTGGCTGCTCTGCCTTTCCTGAGTTTCCTGATGGATGGCTAACTGCTGCTTAACAAGTTAGCGGTCCTATTGGCTGACTCTGCCCGGACTGGAAGCTCAGAGCACTGGCTGAGTGATGTTGTTTACACCGCTAGCACAGGAGCTTTGGGCTGCCGACAGAAGGAGGTTTTCAGGGCCAACATTACATTATCATTTGAATATAGTCCCATACACGCTTCCATAGTGACATGATTGGTATTAGGATACGTTTGAGTGAATTATTATACTATATTATAATTATATTATATTATATTATAATTAATATTCAATACTTATAATATATGTATTGAATATTGAGTGTTTTTATTGATCAAATAAGATTTGAATTTGCATATTTCTTTTGGTTTATTAGGAGTTGTGATTGAGTATTTGAATTGTCAAGTGTATGTGCCATTTCCACTCTGAAATGCTCTGATGAGTTCCAAGAAGGAAAAGGGTTATGGTGGAATGATGTGATCGCACAGCGATCAAAAGGGGGGATCTGTGAAGGAATTTTCCTCAGGGGCCTCATATGAAGTGATGCAGTTAACAGGTGAAAGGCAGGTCACTACAGAAGTCACGCAGGGGTCACTTGCAACCCTGGAAATGGAGTTGACCCCCATGTTCCCTAGCAGTAGTTCACTTCACTGTATCCATATCTGTCTCTCTTGTCTAGGAAAGCTGACAGCTGGGCAGGCAGATGGGGCCTTTACCAAGGCAACCCCAAGGCCACTGACAGTATTCTTTGTCTCAAGCGTAGAAAGAGATACAGACTCATTCCCTTGTAGAATGTACCATGTTTTACCTATTAGTTCCAACGTGACTTTAGGTAAGATTTAAAGTAGGTCATCGTGTGCACAGCTGCATCGACCCAACAAGCCCTCTATAGCCAGGGGTTGTTACCGAGGCTTCTGGGCTAACCCCATTCACTTTTCCAGCAGTTGGGAAACAACAGACAAGACTTTTCTTGGACTTGAGAAGCAGCAGCATTTATAAACTGACACACTGTAACCTACACTGTACATTTACAGTGGGGCGGCTGTGGCCTGGTGGTAGAGCGGGTCGTCTACCAAGGTTGGAAGTTTGATCCCGACTTCCCCCAACCCACATGTCGAAGTGTCCTTGGGCAAGACACTGAACCCCAAATTGCTCCTGAGGGCTGTGCCTTCGGTGTGTGAGTGTGTGTGAATGAGCTAGTTTCTTTGTTCTGATGAGCAGTTGGCATCTGCCATCAGTGTGAATGGGGTGAATGTGATATGTAGTGTGAAGCGTTTTGAGTGGCCAGAAGACTAGAAAGGCGCTATACAAATACAGTCCATTTACCATTTACTTTTACTCAATCACACACTTGCTACACACATATGTGGTTGTTTATTAGCCTACAACAAGTTTTTACTGCAAGCTTTTTCTGAGCTCTGTCTTAGCATGATCTGCTCTGGCCGACCCCGGTAAGTTCTGCAGCGTTGCAGATTGATTTGTCAATTCTCCATTAAATTGACGATAGGCCCAAGCCTTATTTATAGTTCATAAATATGTGCACCCATCCAATAGGAAGGGTGCACATATTTAGGCTAGAAAAACATAACCTTATAGGGAGAACACATTAGACTCTATAGGGCTAGTAAGGAATAAATATTGTGGATCAGGAAGAAAACTTCCTACTTGGTTTTTGCACTGTAATGTTTCACCTTGTGCTGCTGATATCATTGTCTCCTCGGCCAAGCTTCATTAAACAATGCTGCATAAGACATTCTCCTGAAACCTTCTTCATCATCAGAGTTGACCAGTTCACACAAATTTCCTTCACACTCTGCATTTGTCACACAGTCACTGGCATTTTTATTTTCTCCCTTTTCAGGTGCTGGTGTCAATTTTACTCCTGCTGTCGGTGTGTCACTAACTGAAATCTGTAGCACACAAATAATGAGTTGATAAAATGTTGCAGACTCTCTGCTTGTGGTACTCTGTTTGACAGTGAGCCAAAAGAGCATGTGAGCCCTTACTACCATAGTTGATAGCTTTAACACAGAGAATACAGAGAATACATTTAGCATGTCCTGGTGTGTCAACCTAGCCGGTAAAAGGTATGTGGTTTTTGCTCTTTACAGCTATTGCAACTGCTGTTTGGTCAAATAAAAGACAGGGCTTAGATATGACGTTTATAAATTTCACAACCACTACAACTAAAAGAAAAACTGTCACAAGGTAAATTCAATTTAGCTTCTGTTGTTTTAAGAGAGGTTGGCATTTTCCCCCTTCTCAAGTGACATAATTAGGCTACTGTAACAAGCGTTCCATTTAACTACATCATAAGTAATGTTAACATAGGTCCATTTTAGCTAAATGTCTATCGTTGTCTCTTGAATTAGTCTCATGTTCCAAAACAAATCCAAAAGCAAATTGTTTAATTACATCGTGGTTATGACAGTATTAGCCTTGCTAATATTATCTTAGCATAAAGAAAATGGAACCATCGTCAGCAAAATGGGGTCATGTCTAGATGTTAACCCTGGATTTGCAAAACTCTTGCAAGATTTGTACATGTTGTTTCTTCAGGGCTTTCTGTCAGATAGGCTTTCACAAACACAGGAGACCGCTGTTTGTGTTCCGTTATTATTTTAACCCAAACCACAATCATTTCCTAAACCTAACCATATTGTTTTGTTGCCTAAACCTAACCAAACTGCGACTGAAAACTGAAAATAATAATAATAAAAAAATTATATAATAAGTGAACTAAGAAGTCAACATTGACCTTTGGTTTCACACAGGACACAAACCCAGGTCTCCTGAGTGAAAGTCCTGTGTTTGACCCATTTATCCACCACGACCTCCTCCCTACGAGAACTTTGTTGCTCTTTATACTACATGAAGTACTTTAAAGTAATTCAGAAATTGCTTAGCCTACAGCGCTACTGTGCTGAATCAAATGCGCATGCGTGAGAGTTTCACAAATCTAGGGTTACCAGATTTATATATATATATACAGCACTTTTCAAAAACAAAGTTACAAAATGCTTTACTTGGTTGAACCAGGATTAAAACATTTCAGGACTGAGGCAAATAAAATCAGGCAATTCAAATAATACAGCAATACAATAAAATAAAATTCAATACATTTAAATTAAATAAACCCCCCAAGAATAAAGATAATTACTAATAATAAAACGGATATTATATATTGGCAATAAAATTAATTAATTAAATAATAAGAATTAATAAAAAGATTTTTAAAAAATATACGTTTTGAGAAGTGATTTAAAAAACGTCACTGATTCGGCAAGCCTCAGATCTTCGGGCAGGGAGTTTCAGAGCTGAGGGGCCCTGACTGCAAAACCTGGACATCTTTAGTCTTGAGCCGGGACTCAGGAATAGCAAGCAGAGCCCTGCCTGAGGATCTGAGGCTGCGCCCTGGCTCACTGGGCAGCAACAATTCAATTAAATTTTATTTATATAAAACCAATTCATAACTGAAGTTATCAATATTGCACTTTTCCTATAGAGCAGGTCTAGACGGTGTTCTTTATAATATTAGAGACCCAACAATTCCCTTGGTGATGGTGGCAAGCAAAAACTTCCTTTTAAGAGGCACAAATCATCTGCTGCTGCTGGTTGGGTTGAGAGAGAGAGAGAGAGAGAGAGAGAGAGAGAGAGAGAGAGAGAGAGGGGAGGAGGAGGAGGAGGAAAGAGAGAATACAGTAGTACAAGTCGTACAATGCAAATTCCACATAGAATTTTAAAATAGTAATGACGGTAGTGGTAATATTAACATTAATAAAATAGTAATAGTAATAATAATGATAGCAATAATAATGATAACAATATTAGGACTAATAATAATAATTGTAGCAGCGGGTGTTGAGCAGGAACTTGGGGGCAGTAGGTGGCTTGCAATCATAGATCCAGACTCTACAACTCCGGAGGCACATGTACCTGCTGAAAGTGACAAAAGGAGAGAGGAGAGAGACATAAAAGCACAAAACTACGGGACAGAGAAGATGTCGAGTTAGTAACATGCATTAATGGGATTGGAATGTGTACAGATGGAGAGGAAGAGGAGGAGAGAGGTGCATCATGGGAAGTCTCCCGGAATTCTAGGCATAACTAAGGGATGGTTCAGGACTCACCCAAGCCAGCCCTAACTATAAGCTTTATCAAAGAGGAAAGTCTTAAGCCTACTCTTAAATGTGGAGATGGTATCTGCCGCCCGAACCCAAACTGGGACCTGATTCCACAGGAGAGGAGCTTGATAGCTGAAGGCTCTGGCTCCCATTCTACCGGATACTCTGGGAACCACAAGTAACCCTGCATTCTGGGAGCGCAGTGTTCTAATCGGGTAATAAGGTATTCTGAGCTCTTTAAGATACGAAAGTGCCTGACCATTGCAGAGAAGCTAATATTGGAGTAATAAGATCTCTTTTCTTAGTTCTTGTCAGTACACCAGCCACAGCATTCTGGATCAATTGGAGAGTCTTTAGAGACTTATTGGGGCAGCCTGAACTGCAATAATCCAGCCTAGAAGCAACAAATGCATGGACTTGTTTTCATGTGTAATTTTGAGACAGGATGTGCCTGATTTTTTCAATGTTATGTAGGTGGAAAAAGGAAGTCCTTGAAGTTTGTTTCATGTAGGAGTTAAAGGACATATCCTGATCAAAGATAACTGTGGTGCTGGAGGCCAGGCAATGCCATCTAGAGAACTATATCTTTAGATAATGAGTTTCAGAGGTGTTTGGGGCCAAGTACAATAACTTCAGTTTTAACATCAGAAAATTGCTGGTCATCCAGGTTTTTATGTCCTTAAGGCATTTTTGAAGTTTAGCTAACTCATTAGTTTCATCTGGCTTGATCGATATATATAATTGGGTATCATCCGCATAACAATGAAAGTTTATGTGTGTTGATGAGTGTTTCCTAATAATATTGCCTAAAGGAAGCATATATAAGGTGAATAGAATTGGTCCAAGCACAGAGCCTTGCGGAACTCTGTGACTAACTTTGGCGTGGAGGATTCATCCTTAACATGTACAAAATGAGATCGATCTGATAGGATTTAAAACCAGCTTAGTGCGGTTCCTTTAATGGCAATTAGATGTTCCCGTACCTGTAATAAGATGTGATGGTCAATGGTGTTGAATGCAGCACTAAGATCTAACAAGACAAGTACAGTCCATTGTCTGATGTAATTAGAAAGTAATCTGTATTCACCAGTGCTGTCTCTGTGTTATGATGCACTCTGAATCCTGACTGAAAATCCTCAAATAAACTATTGTTTTGTAGAAAGTCACACAACTGATTGCTGACTGCTTTCTCAGGGATGTTAAAGAGAAAGGGAAGGTTAGATAAAGGTCTATAGTTGGACTTTTTAAGAAGAGGTTTAATAACAGCTACTTTAAAGGACTGTGGTACGTAGCCTGTTAATAAAGACAGATTGATCATATTTAGTAAGTGCTAAC
The DNA here is from genome assembly GCA_027580175.1 of Siniperca scherzeri. Classification (NCBI taxonomy): domain Eukaryota; kingdom Metazoa; phylum Chordata; class Actinopteri; order Centrarchiformes; family Sinipercidae; genus Siniperca; species Siniperca scherzeri. The sequence goes on from CM050847.1 coordinate 3,428,534, forward strand.
TAAGGGTAAAACTTCTTTAAGTAGCCTAGTTGGGAAAGGGTCTAAGAGACAGGTTGATAGCTCAGATTAAAAAAATCGTCGAAGTTAGTTAGAGGAAGGTTGATAGGAGAAAAGCAGTCTAAATATATATCAGGTTTTACACCTTAGCTGTTTCTAAGGTTCCTGTCTTTAAGGATAAATCAGGTTTTTTTCAGGTTTTCATGATGTTTGCTTTAATTTGCGGGTTTGGGGGTTATACCATGGAGCTAACCTTCTTTCTTTTACTATCTTCTTTTTTAGAGGGGCAATAGAGTCGAGTGTCATTTGCAGTGAGCCTGCAGCACTATCAACAAGATGATCAGTTTGGGAGGGACTGAAATTAGCAGAGGAGTCCTCTGTTATATTGAGACATGTCATTGAATTAAAGGCAGATGGAATCACTTCCTTAAATGTAGCTACAGCAGATATCACACAGACATCTAGTGTAGGAGTTTTTGCCTAATGGCATGTAGTTCGGTTATAGGAGTTCAAAAGTTATTAAATAATGGTCTGATAAAAAAGGTTTGTGGAAAGACTATTAAATATTACATTTTAATGCCATAAGCCAGAACAAGGTCGAGGGTGTGGTTAAAACAATGAGTGGCTTCATGTACACTCTGACAGAAGCCAATCGAATCTAATAATGAGATAAACGCAGTACTAAGGCTATCTTTATCGATCATTAACATAAGATGCGTTTCCACTGCAGGAACTTTCCCCTGGGACTAGGAACTTTTGGAGGAACTCTGTGTGTTTCCACCACAGGGACCAGGGTCTAAATTAAGTTCCGGGGACATTATTTTACCCCCCAAAAGGTCCCTGCTCAGGGGTAGTACATTCCAAAAGTACAGGAACTTTCGGGTGGGGCTTGCTGCACTGAACATTTGTGATTGGTTGACCTCTGACCGGCAGAGCAGCAAGTGGTTTGACTGGATCAATGTGTTGCTGGGTCACAGGCCAGCCTTTGGCCAGCAGTGGCTCAGCTACTGTGCTGTTGGAAGCCATGGTGGAAGACACGGAAATGGATGACCGGTCGGTTGAAGGTAAATCACATAAATAGGCCAAGTCCCTCCCCTTCCGGTGTCCCCCATGGGAATAAATATGTACGGTAGTCAATGGCGAGAGACAAATAATTTTTTGATCCCGTTTGAATTGTGCCATGAATTACACATATGATGTTTGTCAATTTAAAAGATAATTTTGCAAGTCTCTTGCTCTTCCCCTTCTCTGTCTGAATCACACATAATCACACACACACACACACACACACACACACACACACACACACACACACACACAAAAGTGGTCTCCTGAAAACAACCTTCTTCCCCTTTAGCCCAAGCTTGAATGCAAAATCAATTAAACATTCAGTCAATCAGTAACTCAGCTCATAGTAATGGCAACATGTTATTTTAATGTTTAGTCTAACTTGTTTTTGTACAATGTAAAATGAGTCAGATATGAACTCAGGGAATAAAGCTTGTGTCTACTGTGTAACCATACAGCCATATAATGACCATGTATATTTAGATCTCTACAACTATGCTTAGCGATCATTTAAGAGTTATACTTTAGTAATACTGATCAAATGTTGTTGTGTAATCCCCACATAGTTAGTAATAGCCTTTAAAAAACATTTTTATTAGTCATGTAATCATCTGTATTATGTTGAAGTTTGAATGATGTACTGTTATGAAAAACATTCTCTTATATTGTTTTGCTTTAAGTAATAATAATGCTAGTTTTCATATAATGTTTATTTTTAGTGTTTAATGAGTCATGGTGGAAGATGGATATGTGGTTTTGTGCGTAAACTCCAGGTTAAAACAAAGAAAGGAGAAGAAAGAGCCCTGATTGGCGGTAACACCTCTCCCAACACACGCATCTGTGTGCCTAGGGTCTTTTTTTTCCTTTCACCACGTGCTCACAAAGTAACTTTTCTTTTGTCTATAATGCACAATTTTTTTATTCTTTATTCTACAAGCCAAGTTAACATAAGACTGAACCCTAAGTGCCTTAGGAACTTAATTGTAACTTTTCCTTTATTACCGCAATTTTGCTTTGAAGATTTTTACGTTTGTTGTGTCGTTTGGCCAACGCCAAGTTACTTAGTGAAAGTTAAGAATAGTGTAACAGTAAATTGTTTCGCCATCAACCCGCAAGAGATTCACGCAGACTGTACGTCTGCTCACGACTGCCTATGCAAGTGCCATCAACCAACTGGTGGTTGGTGTGCCAACTGGTGCCAACGGTCTGCTGGTCAGATTCTCTTCTCTCTGTATAGGACCCCACAGCTGTGAAATGGCAGATTTTCCAACCCAGAAATAGAGGAGAAACTTACCCCCGAGGGCCCAAGGCCGGGCCCGCTACGGATGTATCAGTTCTGGTAAGTTTTTAGCTCGAGATGCCTCCCTCTGGGGATAATGTCCATGAAATTCTTTTATGCGCGGATTTAAAAGTAAGAGTGACCAGGCTAACCTAGCCACCAGGCTAAAAACAAACCTGTCCAAGCTAGGTTAGCAGTCGTTGTGGCAATCCAGTAGCTGAACTTTAGAATACTTTAACCTCAGATCCAAACGTCTGATGGTTAAATATTTGACCCTATTTTTGAACATATACGTAGACATAATATATCACAAAATACATTTTTACATGACACCCTGTTCTTAGACCCTCTATTTGAATGAGACAAAATGGGGGGAAATGGAGAAACAGGGATGGACAGATGAGGAGAAAGAAGAGAGGAGGCAAAGACAGGAAAGTGTACGGGCGAGGGGAGCAGGAGAGGAGAGGGCAGAGGAAAGAGAGAACAATGAGACAAGCTTCCATATCAGGAATCAGAAGGAGAAAACCATCATTACCCATGTTAGGATAGGACATACAGGACTCAATCAAACACTAAATTAATAAAAATGGATTATATCCACATTGTAATCAGCCAAAATTCGTTAAACGTGTGCTACTGTAATGTTGTGTCTATGATGAGAAACAAAGTGAACTATATTCGTTGGAGGGAATCATTGGAAATATAAAGATACTTAATTTACTACTCAGAAGAAAAACGATTTAGCAGAGAGAACTTCACAGAAGTTGGATTGGTCTAAAGCCTGGGAAACGACGCTAGCGAATTGGTGGTTTGGCATAATCTGATTTGTGACTGGATCAGAATGGCAAATAGTAGTGGACTGTCGGAGGATGACGATATGGAGATGGATTGGACACAAATTGTGAGTGGTAGGAAAGGAGGAGGAGGGAGGAAGGATAATAGAGATAGCCATTCGACTGGCTGCGGGAAAACGGGCATTAGAAGAGGAGGAGGAAGTGCGAGATGTCAGGAAAAAGATTATGATGAAGGAAATTAAGGACATTCTTAAGTTTAAGGTGGGGAGCGAGATAACATCGATTAGTCCAATAACGCTGACAACTGGATTTAGGAAGGCAATTGGGGATATAGAAATGGCAAAGGTGTTGCGTGATGGCAGTTTGTTGGTAAAGTGCAAAAATGTGGAGCAGAGAAATAAAGCGATGAAACTGCAAACAGTGTGTAAAAAAGAAATAATGGAAAGAAGGATAGTTGGTGAGAGGAGAGGAGAGGAGCTAGGGGAGTGATAACAGGAATCCCCATCAGAGAAAAGAAAGAACTAAGGAAAGTGATGAAAGGAGGAAAAATCACAGGAATTAGACGGCTGCAGGCCTTCAGGAATGGGGAAAAAGTGGATAGTGAGTCAGTACTGCGTCAGTTCAATGATGAGGTGCTTCCTGGAAAAGTGATGGTAGGCTACATGAGCTTTAATGTAAGAGAATATGTTCCTCCTCCGATAAGATGTTATAAATGTCAGCGGTATGGACATACGGCCAGTGTATGTAAAGGAAAGCAAAGATGTGGAAGATGTGGAGGAGAACATGCATATGGAGAGTGTGGAAGCAATGTTCAGGTTAAATGCTGTAACTGCGGAGGAAACCACACAGCAGCGTGTGGTGGTTGCACCGTCAGGAAGCAGGCAGTGGAGATTCAGAGTGTAAGAGCAGAACGGAAAGTAACATATGCAGAGGCTGTGAGGATGTGTAACAGTGAAAGAAGAGAAGAAGGAGTCAACCAAAGTCATCCTGAAACAAATGCAGGAACAGCACAGATACATAGGGACAACACAGGTATGTCAGTGGACAGGTTAGTGCTGTTTTTAGCCTACATCGTAAACTGCTCAGAGCAAGTAAAAAATCATAGTAAAGGCAGTGGCAAAATTCCTAAATATGAAAGATTTATCGTAGGAAAAGATACATGCTGACCTTAGTCAGGGAGAAGGGACCTCAGAGACAGCGTCTCAGATCAAACCATAATGTTATTACTGTTACAATGGAACGCCAGAAGTCTGATAGCAAATGGACAGGAGTTTAAAGGCTATATTGATAAGTTATGGCTCAAGCCAAATCTGGAGTTCATTATTAACGGATATACAAGCATACGCCAAGACAGATACAACGGAAATGGTGGAGGGTGTGCGATATTTATTAAAGAAGGTATAAAACATAGACGGTTAAGTACAGTACAAGATATGGAGGTAGTAGTAGTTAAAATTTGGTGCAAGAAAGAAAGTATGAGAATATTAAACTTATATAACTCGAGAAAAGGTAAAACTAGAATCAATACTGGAACATTGGAGAGGTAATGTCATCTGGTGTGGAGACTTCAATGCGCACGGCACAGTATGGGGTGAACGAGAAGATTTAAATGGAGAAATCGTAGAGGAACTAATGGACGAAAAGGAACTGGTATGTTTAAATGATGGATCAGGCACAAGGGTAAATTTAGTGACGGGAACAGAGTCGGCAATAGATCTCACTTTGGTATCACAGTCTTTGGTCGGGGAAAGTAGTTGAGAAGTATTTAAAGGAAGCACTACAGGGAGTGATCACTATCCTATATTCACAAGTATGGGAGTAGAAAGGGAAGTAGAACAGGATGAGAGAGAAGGAAGATGGAATTTTGAAGAAGCAAATTGGAACAAGTATAGAATAATAACTGAAGGAAAATTAAAGGAGGTAAATATGAACCAGACAATTGATGACCTCAATGCAGAAATAAACTGTATTATAGGAGCAGCAAAAGAGTCCATACCAAAAAGAAACGGTAGGAAAAGGAAAAAGATAGTTCCGTGGTGGACACAAGAATGCAATTCTGCAATAAAAAATCGAAATAAGGCCTTTAAAGTCTTGAAGAAAACACATAATTTTCAGAATCTTACTGACTATAAAAGAAAGCAGGCAGTAGTTAGGAGTACAGTAAAGAGAGGGAAAAGGGATTTTGGGGAGAGGTATTGTGGCTCGCTAGGAAGGACCACACCGTTAGACCGAGTATGGGGGATGATTAAGAGGATGTCCGGAAATAGAAAAGAGTATGGACATCCTATAATGAAAGATGGGGGAAATGTAGTAATAGAAGGTAAGGATAAAGCAGAGTTATTAGCAAGGACATTTGTTAAGGTACATAGTACTGAAAATTTGAGTAATGAGGAAAAGAAACAAAGAGATAGAACAATAGAAAAAAATGGAGAAGCTCTGCAGGATGATGAGGAAGACAGAAGTGCAATAAACATGTTGTTTAATATAAGAGAGCTAAATAATGCATTAAGAAAGGCTGGGAAAACAACGCCAGGGAGAGACCAAATAAGTTATTGTATGCTAGGAAACTTAAGTGATAGGAGTAAAGGAGCATTATTAGGATTATATAATAAAGTATGGGAAGAGGGATATTTGCCAAGTCAATGGAAAGAGTCAGTAATTGTCCCCATATGTAAGCCAGGTAAGGACCCAGGATTAACGGAAAGTTATAGACCGATTGCCTTGACATCACATGTAGGGAAAATTATGGAAAAAATGATAAATGACAGGTTAAGGTTTCTTATAGAGACCAAAGATCTGTTAAAGAATTACCAAAGTGGATTTAGAAAAGGAAGAAGCACAATTGATCCGGCTCTGTGTTTAGAAAACGAAATTAGGAAAGCTCAAATGAATAAAGAGAGTTTAGTAGCTGTGTTTTTTGATGTTGAGAAGGCATATGATATGTTGTGGAAGGAAGGGTTAATGATCAGGCTACATCAAATGGGAATAAAAGGGAGAATGTGTAGACGGGTTTAAAACTTCTTAACAGGGAGGTGGATATCAGTAAGGGTAGGAAAAGAATATAGTTCCAAGTATTTGGTGGAAAATGGAACTCCTCAAGGAGTATAATCAGTCCGGTTCTGTTCTCAATCATGATAAATGAAGTGTTTGGTAGTATAGATGAGTCGATAGGTGCCGCACTATTTGCAGATGACGGAGTTATGTGGAAAAAGGGAAGGAATATAGACTATGTAGTCAGGAAAGTGCAAGAGGCAGAGGGCTGGGCAATGGAGTGGGGTTTTTGATTTTCAGTGGCAAAGACAAGGGCAGTATTTTCACAAAAAGGAAAATTCAGGACCAGATTAAACTTGAACTCTATGGAGAAAGTTTAGAGAGAGTAGAACAGTTCAAGTATCTAGGTATCTGGTCCGACAAGAATCTTACCTGGTCTATGCATATAGGGAAAGTGGTTGGAAAGTGTAAAAAAGTACTGAATATTTTAAGGTGTTTGAGGGGTAGAGAGTGGGGAGCAAGCAGGATTTCTCTGAAAACTGTATATATTGGATTAACCAGGCCAGTGCTAGACTATGGCAGCACAGTTTACCAATCAGCGTCAAAAACATTATTAAAGAAGTTGGACACAATACAATATCAGGCCTTGAGACTCTGCTGCGGGACCATAAAAACTACCCCAGTATCAGCCTTGCAGGTGGAAATGAATGAAATGCCACTGGAAATCAGGAGAACCCAATTAGCTCTAACATGCTGGGCAAACTTAAAGGGCCACAAGGAAAATCACCCTACTCAGAAGGTGTTAAAACCACGGCAAGAGAAGGAAAAACGACAGATCAAGAGCTTCGGCTGGACAATAGGAAATGCAGCTAATGGAATAGGGATAGGGAATATAATGTTAAGCCCCACAGTACCGTTCTCTGTTGTCCCACCTTGGGTATTAGGAGAGATAATGCACCTTCTGGAAAGGAAGAAAGAGAGGAACATAGATAGGAACCAAGTCAACAGATATATAGAGGGAAATTACGCTGAGTATATTAAAATATATGATGATGCATCAAAAGCAGAAAGTAATAGAGTAGGAGTTGCATTCATAATCCCAGATTTAAATGTAATGTCAAATAAAAGAGTTAGTAACAACCTTCCAGTATTCACAGGGGAAATGTTGGCTATTCTTTTAGCCCTTGAGTGGACAGAAAGCAGCAAACCAGGCAAAGTATTAATAGGTTCAGATTCTAGCAGTGCGTTAACCAGTTTCAAGAGTATACAGTCAGAAGCAAGACAGGACATTATGCTGGAAATAGCTCAAACTATCTTCAGAATTACAAAAGCAGGAATAATAGTGAAATTCATCTGGATTCCAGCACATGTAGGGGTAAAGGGAAATGAACTGGCAGACAAGTATGCAAAAGATGCAACTAAGAAAGTAGAAGTAAATATGACAGTACATTATAGTAAGGCTGAAGCATAATTAAAGTAGAAATGAAAAAGAAATGGCAGGACATTTGGAACAGGGAAACCAAAGGTAGACATTACTATAGTATCCAAAAGAAAGTAGGAGAAATGAGGGAAGCCAGAAGATCAAAAGAAGAAGAAGAAGACATCATCTCGAGGATGAGGTTTGGGCATACTGGTCTTAATAGTACACTGAAGATAATTGATAAACATGGAGCTGGTATGTGAGAGTACTGTAACATACAGGAAACTGTAGAACATGTAATTATCAGTTGCCCTAGGTACAGCAGGAAAGACAGAGACTAAAACACAAAGTGGGAAGAGATCGCATTAAATTCGGGTTAAAGGAGTTACTCCAACTGAACTCAGGGCATGGGGCTACAGGGCAGTATTTAGAAGACTACAGGGTTAGGGTTAGGGTAAGACCATTCTGAGCCACACTCCAGTCCAGTAGGTGGTGGTAATGCGCCTGTTAGTTAGTTTGTCAACCAGAAGAAGAGGTTAATTTCCGGGATAAACAAGGACATGTGTTAAATAACTATCCTTGTGAATCTTGGTTTATGTCTCTACACTTTAACACCTTTATGCCTATCACTGGTTTTGGACTACAGGCCAGCTGTTAGGGGTTTCATTTAAACGCACACTGTTATTAACTGTTAGCTAGCGTTTATCGACTTCATGGCGGCTTGTGCTCATGTCTCCAAAGTCCGCTCATTGTACAAGAGGATTCTGGTCCTGCATCGGTTCCTGCCGATAGATTTAAGAGCCCTCGGCGACCAGTACGTGAAAGACGAGTTCAGAAGACATAAAAGTGCATCACCCAAAGAGGTGAAGAACTTCATGACAGAGTGGGAGGTAAAACATTTCACGCTCACACAGCGCACTAACCAAATCCAATTCAAATATCTTTCAGTTTAAAGTTTCCTTGAACGTTGTTGAGGGCACCTTGCCGTTATACACTTCATTTGAATCCAAACTTTGATCCATTTTACAATGAATGTAACGTTACTAAACGCCACATCTTCCAGCAGAATGTAGGCTACAGCTTCATTAGTTATTGGTTAAGTTAGCCAAGCTGTTCTGTGAATCTATAGAGAATGGAGGGCATTAACCACAAGACTCTGTCAATTATTTACATGTATCAAGTCATGTTTTACGACATTTTCATATTTGCATAGTAATAAGGATGCATTAAATTTGAAGATTTTAAAGGAAATTTGGCTTGACATTCCCTATGAGCAAGAGAAGACCTGGTTCTGTTCTTGCTCAGTGGGTGTCAGGGCGTAGCGAGGATTTCTTTTTAGAAATAACCACCTCATTTTGTTTTTCCAATTAGCTATTCAATTATATTTTCTATCTGTTTTCAGGTGGGGCAGTTCTTTCAATGAAATTCTAATAACTAAACTTTAACTACAATAACTGTCTCAGAACTTTCTTCATAATTAGTACTAGATCACACAGTTTTTTCCAGGATATGTAAATTCTGAACCTGTAAAATATTACTGTTTTTACTGTAAATTACTGTTTTATTTCCCAAAATAAGGGTCTACATGCTGTTTCAGTGCCCTCAGCACGCTGCTAGGAATAGTTCTGAAAAGTCCTGATGGAGAAAGTACTTTAATCAGCCTATAAAATACCCACAATTATGCAAGCAAGGTTTCAAATGTAGAATATACGATTCCCCTTAGTTGCTAAAACCCCCAAGTTTCCCTGAAAATGAATGTCAGTGTTGTCACTGGTAGCTGCCGTCTCACCCAAAGTACTCTGACTTGACCTGACATCAGTAATGTTATCTTTGAGGGCTGTGTCAGTCCATCACCACATGATGGCAGAGCAGCTTCAGTAAACAGTAAGGTAACATTAAGGGACTGTTGGAGGTGAATGGAAACTGTATATTCAGAGTTGGGTTCTAGTTTTCACCTACACTGTCACAGTGTAAATCGTGTTACTGCTGAACATGGGTTATTGTTGGGCCAAAGGTAGTCTATAAGTGACAGATCAAGTTTGAACCTCAAAGGAGCCAGTTGGCATCCTCAGACTGTCAGGTAAGATCTATGGGAAAGTGAGACTGTGTTTTCACCCTGAGGTAAGGGTGAGTCACATCTCTGAAATGTAACTGTAAACAAGACCTGATGTTTATCTGAGCCCCACCTGTCCTATAATGTTACAGTCATTTATAGTAATTGCATTAGTTGCAGTAGCGTGTGTCTACCTGCCCAGGGACTGCAGATGGAAACTAGCTAGCAGCTAAATCTGGTACAATATATCTTTTCTCCTTGTGTGTGACATGTGTACATATATATACTGTATGTATGTATGTGTGTGTGTGTGTGTGTATGTATATATATATATATATATATATATATATATATATATATATATTATACACACACACAGTATTTATGCAATAGTAATTACTTTGTAAATAATTATGCAAATAGTAACAAAGTAATATGACTCTTTAAACACTCAAACACACTGTAATGAAAAGAAAAACTTTATTTCATAATTAAATACAGTATGTCTTAAAGTTGGATCATCTTGGCCAAAATGATCTAATTATGTTGATATTGAAATATTGAGCTTGAAGGTTCATTGATGTTGGAAATAGTAGTTTGACAAAAAAAAAAAAAAACTTAATACAGGGTGTAATTACTGGAAATTTTCCAGAGCTTTCCACCACATTGAAATATTGTATTATAATGATAAAATAATATATATTGTATACATAATTCAAATAGTATAAAACACATGTAAAAATGTACCTTTCTTGAATTAGCAAATCTGCATGTTCTTCAACAGCATACCACTGGTCTAGTCCAATAGTGTCTATTGCCTGCCCCTTGTGGAGATATACAGTATAGCTACAGTATATTGATTACCCCAGGCCCAGTCTGATGTAAAAGCTTGCTCTAGCCTGGGAGAAACCTCAGATTAGAGTTAGACCATGGTGACTCTAAAATTTTGTAATTAATATAAGCCTAACACCAGCCTCAGAAGACCTACCTGGATTCATGTGCTGATGGGGGATCAGTATATTTGCAACACGTCCTCTAGTTGCCAAAATAATTTTAACCATAAGAGCATGCCTGGTCTTTTTTTTTTGCCACTATGGGAGAGAGCAAATGTTTTCCAGAACAATTATGCACTGCTGGGGGATGGTAAGTCACCCATCTGCAGGTAATTTCTCTAATGAAGTAGATGGTGATTGCAGCTGGAATCCTGAGAGGTCTCTTTGTCATTGCAGTTGCTGTGAAGCCACCGGGGAGGAGGCAGTCACTTTCATTATGCCTCACTATATCAGGATGCATTTTTTCAAATCCAGAGTCCATTTGAATTGGTCCCATTCAGGGGACGAGTGGCTTTTGTCATATTTACACACTGCTTTGGCTGTATTTCAAATGGAAACATTTCTAGGAAACTTAGTTGGACCAAAACCACTGGGAGGCATCCATGTCTGAATTGGCTTGGAAATGTACAGAGAAATGATAATAAGGTCCCTGTCTAATTACTGTATTATCTAGCCAAACAAAAACAACCAAAAGCCAAAGTTGTCCATAGTAAATTGGTGTGAAAAACACCTAAGCTGTACTGCTGGCCCAATGCAGACAGATACTCTCATAGCAAGAGCTTTAATAGCTTTTTGTTTTAATGGATTCTGGTCTAAGGCCAAGAGAATGCAGTTTTAATTTTGATCTTGAGCTGAAAAAAAGGGCTGCAGAGAGAGTAGCAGCTATTGGGGGTGCAAGGGGAAAAATTTAAGAAAGTTAGGAAAATATCAATGATAACCTTATTACTATATATAATAGAAGAACTCTCACACAGTTAGTAGTTTTTTGTGAAATGTCCTTGAGCTAAATATTAATTGAATGTGAATGTACATACAGTACATTTAGGAATTATTCAGACCCCTTCAATTTTTTTCACATTTTGTTATGTTGCAGCCTTAAGCTAAATCGTTTAAATTCTTTCTTTACCTCATCAATCTACACTCAATACCCCATAATGAAAAAACAAAAACAGGATTTTAGAAATGTTTTCAAATGTATTAATAAGGAAAAACTGATATCACATTGACATAAGTATTCAAACCCTTTGCTTTGAAATTTAGCTTAGGTGCCTCCCATTTCTCTCCATCATCTTTGAGCTGTTTCTACACCTTGATTGGAGTCCAACTGCGGTAAATTCAATTGATTGGACATGATTTGGAAAGGCACACTCATGTCTATATAAGGTCTCACAGCTGACAATGCACATCAGAATACAAACCAAGCCATGAGGTTGAAGGAACTGGCTGCAGACCTCAGCGACAGGACTGTGTTGAGGCACAGATATGGGGAAGGCGACAAATAATTTCTGATGCATTGAAGCTTCCCAAGAGGACAGTGGCCTCCATAATTCTTAAATGGACGAAGTTTGTATGACCCTAACCACCCAGCCAAGACAATGCAGGACTGACTTAGGGACAACTCTGTGAATGTCCTTGAGTGGCCCAGCCCGAACCCAATCCAACATCTGTGGAGAGATCTGGAAATGTCTGTCCACAGACAGTCCCCATCCAGATATCCATATAAGAGGTTCTGCAGAGAAGAATGTCAGAAAATCCTCAAATCCAGGGGTACAAAGCTTATCGCATCGAACCCAAGAAGACTCGAGGCTGCAATCACAATCATCAGAATCAGAAAGACTTTATTGATCCCCGAGGGGAAACAGTTGTTACAGCTGCTCACTATCACATCAGTGCACACAGGAAGAGAAGTTCTAAGCAAATCAAAATATAATACACTGTAATACAGGCAAGATAAATTAAGTACAAAGTAGATATAAGTATAAAATTAAAAGAAGTGTAAAGTACAAAGTGGATTTACCAGTTGGTGATAAGTATGTACTGTATAATAATACAATGTTATAATATAAGTAATACGTAATAATGCATGTACTGTCAAATTAAGTGTAGCTTATTAAGATGATTGTGAGACGGTCTATATGTCTATATGTGGGTATAAGTTCTTTCCATGTTGTCTTCATGTTTAAATTGAACAAGATATGAGGCTTACTACACAAAACCGACTACCCGTGCATAGAACTGTATTGAGCAATGAAGACGGAAACTGAAGTGATAACTCACAATAAATGTAATGTTTAATCAATCACACCTGATGCTAATAATCAGATGTGCCAGAGAGGTTTCAGTGCTCAGTATATGCTTGGGTAGTCGATTTGGCATAATAAGCCTCATATCTTGTTACATTTCAACATGAAGACAGCATGGAAGGAACTTGTAACTTTCAACTCAAAATTCAGTGAAAATATATTACAGAATATATTTTTGGTCTGAAATAGTATATAAAAAAAGTTCGAACAAAAGATGTAAAAAAAAATCTGTATCTGATTTGACACACAGTGACCCAGGTATCACATGCAGATGTACCATTACTGTAATATTCTCATAAGACTAAACTTATATTTTGCAAGTCAAAACATAGACGCGTAATACAACACAGTGTAGCAGCAACTTATGTTCTAAACAAAGTGCGTCATAAACAGAAATACAAAAACAGGCCAAAACTGCAGATGCCACAGACCAGCCAATCACTGTTTACAGGTTGGGAATGACTTTAGTCACACGGACTCATTTATAGCCGAGAGGCCACTTCTCATCTGTCTCAGTGGTACCAGGGGCTTTTGAAGCAGGTGAGCCAGGCTCAGCGTGCTGTGAGCAGGGCTGGAGAGAGGCATCTTCTGCTGTATAGTCCGGCTTGTCAGTTTGGAGATTAGGGTGAGGGTGCACCTCACCTGGCTGGCTTTGAGAACGCCCCTCATTTTCTTCATGTTTTGTTTCGCCATGTTTACATGGGCACTTGAGAACTGTTTTGCCTTTACACAAGTTAGCTTAATCACCACAAGTTTTCTTCTACATTATAAGTTTGACTCGATGAGACATGTTGCCTGCTGTTGCGGCAACTTTAGTTCATTCATACATGCACCCTGTATCTCTCTGTCAAAGCAGTAGGTTACTGTCTGCAGAGAGAGGGGTCCCTCATGTAGCCTGGCAACTGCTGAATGATGTCCCTGTTGCTTTTCAAGTGGTTTATACAAGTCCCCAAAGAGGTTTCCCATCGCACCCAGGGCAGCTGTCTTTTCTTCCTCTACTGTGTGCGTGCAGTCATTGTTGGATTGTCGCTCATTCTCAGTTATCTCTTGTGATAAGCTTTCACTGACTTGTTTTCTCTGTTCAGATTAAAGATGGACTAAGAGTTAGAGCTGGAGGTCCAGAAAGGACTCTTTGTTGAGAAGCATTCGCTCCCTGCTCTCTTTACTGTTGCACTTCTTCAAATTTGCCATCATCCTGCCGGTGAAAATAATATTACTTTATCCCACACGCTATTTCGCTTTAAAAAATTGATGCTATTGAACCACCCAATCGTGGTCATTTGCAGTACCAGTATTTTTGTCGTCTTAGCGAATAAGTATTGTTGTAATGTATAGGCTTAGTCTTAATATTTAATAAGAAATACAAGTCAAATACCTCTCACTTCTCTGTAGGCTTGTTTATGCGATGTATCAGGAGTGCTCCGCTGAGATATCATGACATGCTGCCCTTTCCACCGATGCCTACGCTGTGGGCTAGGCATCGGTGGAAAGGGCCTGAGTGGCCACTTCGAAAGGTTTTAGTGTGTCTTTAGTTTGCTCAACCATATACCACTCGGAGGTGCTAAATTCCAAATGGTACAGCTTATTTTAAAAGATGACATAACTGCTTCACGGGAGATTTCATCAAATTCATCCAGTGTGGATGGTGCTGTCTGCAATATGTTCAGCTGTGTGGCTTCCTCTCAGCTCCTTTGTCCACTGAACATAATTGACAAGCTCCCATGGGTCTGAGACACAGTAAGCTCTGACTTTCACATGAGCATGTGTGGCAAGCGATGTCCATCCGTTGGTGGTCAAAGAGAGTGTCCCATCCTTCAGTATAGTCTATATATTTTCACGTGATGTTATACAACTGCACGTGTCTTAATATAAAAATTCCAAGCTGCACCACAATCTTGGGACATTTTGGGAAATATGCTTATGCTGAGGAACAGCTAGCCTGGCTCTGTCCAACGGCACCAACATCTGCCTAAAAGCAACTCTGACGCTGATCTCACAGCACGGCTGCTGTCATTAACCTGCTTTTTTATTTTTATTTTGTCTGACGATGTTTAACAGGCCATCTAACTCCCTCCCTCGCTTTTCTTCTTTTGTCTCTTTCTAGTTTTGTGTGTATGTGTGAAGTCTTGTTTGTTTAATCTGTACAAAAACTAAAGTGTAGAAATGACAAGTTGTGGTTAGACGATAAGATAAGTCAGTCTCATAAACAGCTCCCCAAATGCTAGAAGATCTAACAAGTCTGTATGTTTTCCACATTTTACAGGTTAATTAACATTTCCTCCAAGAACATTAAAGCAATGCATGTGGTGAATTTGCTGAAATGAAAGGTATAGGAAACTTGATTTAGAATTGCATTCCATTCATATTTATATGTAGAAATACATGTGATGTACTGTGCAAAAGCATTTAAAGTTACAGAAAACGTCAAAGAATCACCAGAGTTTATTCAGACTTTTGTCATTGAAGTCCAACACAAACGCTCTCTCCTGTCTCCCTAGTCCTCTTTTCCTCTCTGTCCATTCTTTACAAAGGAAAAGCTGAGGGAGCATTGTAAAAAGGACAATGAAGAGATGTTGAAATGATTGCAGAAAAACACCTGTATGTGACGCACTATATGAGCTGCACTGAGTCAAAGAGTTCAAGTTTGTTAAAGTTTGACCCTAAGCTGGGCTCACTAAAAGATAAATAGAATGTGAGGCCACATACTCTTGTAGCTGTGATGAATTCATTTATTTAAATAAGAAACCAACATTTTGACAAGGCTGTTGTTGTCCAGGTTTGACTGAAGCTAATAGCTGTAGGCCACTGCTTGTGCTGGTAAAGGTCATGGCAAATCAGTTTTATTTATATAGCCCAAAATCACAAATTAGCTTCCGAGGGCTTTGCATACACAACACCCTCTATCCTTACAGTAGAGTTCAGTAAAGGAAGGATCAGATTTTGATCAGCTTTATTTTAGCAGATACCAAACCATTAAAATATGAGTCTACACAAACCAAATACAAAAATGTATTTAGATAAACTTGTGGTTCAAACCAAAGAAAAGAATTATCCATTAAAATGACACTGTCCTACCATGACTATATGACTTGGGTGACTCTCCCAGAAAAGGCGCAAGCCACTTAGAGCCAATATTGACTTATCACAGATATAACTTATCAGTCTATGCGTTATCCCACAGGAGCCAAGATAAAACTGTCTCCATTTTAGTATATTTAGCGGACAGAAAGGGCTGTTAACATATAGTTGTCACTGCAAAGTTTCCCCAGCAGAGTGCACTGTTGCTACATTGAGAAGCAGAGTAAAATGACAGTATGGTCTAAATGTTAATGAGCCATTAAAGTACAGCTGGTGTAAGGAAATGTAACAGCCACCTCACTAATGCTTAAAACTATAAACCAGCACAAAAACTACCAACATAAACCACCATGTTCTGATCCGACACATTACAAATACTAACAAAAAGCAACATTTGAAACATAAGGCAGCTAACTTAACCAACTGCTTTCAGCACTAGGCAGTGCATGCTGGGAAATGTGGGCCGTCTCTATTGCATGTTCATGGTAAGTTGCTAACTAGTTTCTGAAATACATTGCTGGAAAGTTAATAAACAGTGAAATCATCATTTTTCTATTTCAATATAACTCTAATATAACCCCGTCCCTGACACATGTCATGTCTTGCTTATCACAGCTGTTTGCTGTAGCGAGGTAGCTAGTCAGCTATAGTTTGTAAGTCAGTAGCAGATTGAAAGGATAGCGTCAGAGCATCTCTTCATCATTCTGCAGCTCAGCAGACAACGGTGCGGTGGTGGTTTGAGTCTGTTGATTGTTGGCTTCACGCTATGTTGTTAAATAGTTTGTGTGATGCAATGCTGGAAAGTAAATAAATAACATCAGGAGACTGTTTTTTCATCGGATACAGTGAATGTTTCCCCTGAACGTTTATAGCAGAGGCACTGTTTATCTCTGGACTCAGCAGCAGCGAACCATGAGTTAATGTTTGTGACATTAACAGTAAAATGTTGCTACAGATGACATGGTTTGATAAGCAATCCATTGAAATAATGGTTCAGAATTGGAACATCGTGCTGATATTTATTTAGCTATTTATTTTATTTATTCTTTATTCAAATGGTCAGCAATTGACTGAAACTGAACATAAAGTACTGTATATTTAGCTATTTATTTTATTTTTATTTATTCTTTATTTTCTCAGTGTTAATTTCTAGAATTGGTTGACAATGTATGTTGTTATTTAATATGTTCAATTCAATTTATATAGCACCAATTCACAACATATGTTATCTCATTGCACTTGTCCTATAGAGCAGGTCTAGACCGTACTCTTTAGAATATTATTTACAGAGACAGTGGCAAGGAAAGACTTTGTTTTAAGAGGCAAGACAGAGAAAATAATGATGATAATAATAAGACTAATAATAATAGTTATAGCAGCGGGTGTTGAGCAGGAACATGGGGGCAGTAGGAGGCCTGCAATCATAGACCCAGACTCTGCAGCTCCGGAGGCAGAAATACCTGCTGAAAGGAGGAGAGAGATGAGAAAGCACAAAACTACAGGAGAGAGAAGATGTCGAGTTAGTAACATGCACTAATGGGATAAGAATGCATACAGATGGGAGAGGAGGAGAGAGGTGCATCATGGGAAGTCTCCTGGCAGTCTAGGCCTATAGCAGCGTAAAGGGATAGTTCAGGACTCACCAGATTTTAAATTCTATTCTGGATTTTACAGGGAGCCAGTGCAGAGAACTTAATATTGGAGAAATATGATCTTTTTTCCTACTTCTTGTCAGTACATGTGCCGCAGCACTCCGAGGTTCCTTATGGTGGTGCTGGGGGCCAGGGCAATGCAATCTAGAGTCACTATGTCTTTAGATAGGGCCAAGTACAATAACTTCAGTTTTGTCTGAGTTTAACATCAGAAAATTGCTGGTCATCCAGGTTTTATGTCCTTAAGGCATGCTTGAAGTTTAGCTAACTGATTAGTTTCATCTGTTAAATGGACTGTGCTTGTATAACGCCTTTCTAGTCTTCTGACCACTGAAAGCACTTCACACACTACATATCACATTCACACACATTCATACACATAAGGTACAGCCCTCGGGAGCAATTTGGGGTTCAGTGTCTTGCCCAAGGACACTTCGACATGGGGGCGGGATTGAACCACCTACCTTCTGATTGGCGGATGACCCGCTCTACCACTAAGCCACAAGCGCCCCCATCTGGCTTGATTGATATAATTGAGTATCATCTGCGTAACAAGGAAAGTTTATGGAGTGTTTCCTAATAATATTGCCCAAAGGAAGCATATATAAGGTAAATACAATTGGTCCAAGCACAGAACCTTGCAGAACTCTGTGTCTACCTTTGGCATGCATGGAGGATTTGTCGTTAACATGTACAAACTGAGATCTGATAGATAGGATTCAAACCAGCTTAGTGTGGTTCTTTTAATGCCAATTAAATGTTCCAGTCTCTGTAATAGGATGTGATGGCCAGTGGTGTCGAATGCAGCACTAAGATCTACCAAGACAAGTACAGAGACCGGCAGCGGCAGATGGCCGCCCACCATTGAGTCTGGTTCTGTCCAAGGTTTCTGCCTCTTAAAGGAAGTTTTTTCTTGTCACTGTCGCTAAATGCTTGCTCATGGTGGGATTTGTTGGGTCTCTGTAATTAATATTATAAAGAGTCCATGACGTCGTTACTACTGAGGGCTATAGGAATACATGGCTCAGTAGAGCTGTGACTCTCTGTCTGCCTGGCTACAGTGCTGAAAAGATACCTGGTGTTCTTATTTTCCTCTATTAATGATGAGTAGTAGGCTGCTCTGGCATTACGGAGGGTTTTCCTGTATGGTTTAAGACTATCTTGCCAGACTAAACGAGATTCTTCCACATTAGTGGAATGCCATTTCCTTTAACTTTTTGCGATGTTTGCATTAAGTTGCAGGTTTGGGGGTTATACCATGGCGCTAACCTTCTTTTTTATTATATAATAAAATTATATTATAAAATATTATATTTTTGTTATAATTTAGTTTAGGTTTAGGCCTGATTAATAGGCTTAAGTCGAAGATGGCTGCAACTCCACCTCCTCGGTCGGTGCCTCGAGGAATGTGAGCATTAATATGACTGGGCAGAGTGGATTCATTTAGGATAACATATTCTTCATGACCCAGCCAGGTTTCAGTAAGACAAAATAAGTCAATATGATAACCTGATATTAAATCGTTCACTAGTACAGCTTTAGATGACAGAGATCTGATGTTTTAAGAGTCCACATTTAATTCTCCTATTTTGTTGTGCTATTTCAGCTGTGGTAATTTTGTTTAGGTCGTTACATATAACTCCTCTTATGTTAACTTTTGGTTTTATTAATTTAAGTGGTCGGGGGTCAGACACGTCACTAAGGAGTTTTGGGTGGGTAACTGCTCTGGAAGCGCAGAGAAGCGTGTAGGACTGCAACTCTGCCTCCTGGTCTCAACTCTGGGTTGTCATGGTTTAAGTCCGCTACTAAACCCAGCCAGATTTCTAGATATGAGAGCTGCTCCATCCAAAGTGAGATGAATGCTGTCTCTCCCAATCAGACCAGATCTTCGCCAAAGTCCGCCAATTATCTACAAAGCCCACATCATTTGCTGGACACCACCTCGACAGCCAGCGGCGGAATGAAGACCTGCGGTTAAACATGTCATCACTGGTCAGATTAGGCAGGGGCCCAGAGAAAACTACGGAGTCTGACATTGTCTTTGCATATGTACACACCGACTCAGCATTTTAGTGACCTCCGATTGGCGTCATCGGGAGTTGTTACCGCAGACGTGAATAACAATCTTATTGTATTTACGCTTATCCTTAGCCATCAGTTTTAAATAAGATTCAACGTCGCCCGCTCTGGCCCCAGGAATACATCTGACTATGGCTTCTGGTGACACTAGCTTCACGTTTCTCAAAATGGAGCTGCCAATAATCAGTGTTGGTTTCTCAGCAGGTGTGTTGCTGAGTGGGGAGAAATTAGAAATGTAAACAGGTGGGCTTATGCTTAGGGCTATGCTTCCCTCAGACTATCACCTAGCCTCCCTGGTTTCCCATGGGAATGGCTAACAGGAGCTACCTCTGCTTGGTCTGCACCAGCAACTGGGGGCTTGCTTCTCATGGTTTGAAACTGCGTTTTCAATTCACTAAGCCTCGCCTCCAACACTACAAATAAACTACATTTATTACATGTACTATTATCACTAAAGGAGGCAGAGGAATAGCTAAACATTTGACACACCGAGAGAGAGAAGCCATCGCTAGCTGCTAAGCTAAAGAACAGTAGCTAGCAAAACTGAATAGTGTGTAAACTGTGGGATTATTGAGAAAGTCCCTAAAAGGAGAGAGCTATGAGTGCTTAAGCAGAACTAGTGTAAGTTTAAATGTATAGCAGATAATTAGCCGCTGTAATGAATAACTTATTTTATTTTCATTCCAGCTCAAAAATTAATTATATTGGCCACCATGTCGGTAATCGGTGAACGTTTCCCCTCTAAAATCTGTATCAGTATCGGTCTCAAAAATCCCATATCAGTTGTGCTCTACTTTTTTCCTTTAGGATTCATCAGATTTTCTTTGGATAAAACCAAAGTGATGATGTTACCAGAAGCCTTAACATAGCTCAATCAGTGACGTGGCAGACCCGTGTTAATGTTACAGATTCAGAGGCAATAAGAGTGAGAGAAGAACACACTAATTTACCCACCTTGACTTTTCCAGTAAGTCCTTGAATGATAAAGTAAAAAGTATGAACACAAGTGAGCCAAACTGTTGGAGTATTCCTTTAAGCTGTAACCCTCCTGCCTCGGGGAGGCTATTTTCCCTTGGCAAATGTTCAACATAATTACATTATGTGCAGGAAAAAGCCTCTCAGATAAATGGCTTGTTAATGCTTACAGTGAGAGCGTTCCAAAAACCCAAGATGCTTTGTGAATGGGCAAAACCCAGACAATTCACTGTGTGGGCTGAGGTTAACTAGACAGTTCATTTTGTAGGAAGAGGAAATCTATGTGTACAAATGGCCCTGATTGATATCAATGCTGTAAATTAGAGAAAATATCCCAAACTATATAATAAACATTAATCTTTAATTTTTTCCATTCAAAGATTAAATTTTGCAATAGACTAGGTGAGAATTAAAACTGGGCTGTTATTTCCTGTTGGAGAATCTATGACACTAACACAGCTCTGCTGCATCTGACACACAGCCACTTCAGTCAGTGTCAACTATCACTTTGCTTTTATTCTAAGAACATCTGTCTGATCTTGAAGGAAAAAGTGAAGTAAAGCTTGCCAAATATCACTGAGGGTAAGTGTAAGCCAGACATTATATCTGATTACTAATTTCTTGCCTCGTCGAATTTTACTGTGGCATTGTTGTTGTGTCCCCAGATCTCAGTAATGAAGGGGGCGGGGCTCTATTAGAAAAAGGTGATATCACATACAGTAATGCACCAATCAGAAACATTTTGAATTTGAATGACATTTGGTGGGTTGTTTGACAGTCCTGATGAAACAGATTTGTTTTTGAGTGTTAAACTCTTAATAAGGGGTGGCTGTGGCTTAGAGGTAGAGCAGGTCGTCCAAGACACTGAACCCCAAACTGCTTCTGAGGGCTGTGTTGGGAATGATTAGTTTCTTTGTTCTAATGAGCAGTTGGTACCTGCCATTAGTGTATGAATGTGTGTGAATGGGGTGAATAACATGTAGCGTAAAGTGTGTTGAGTGGTTGGAAGACTAGAAAGGTGCTATACAAGTACAGTCCATTTACCAATAGATAACATAAGATGTTTGTTAGGTTGTTTTTTTTTACTTTGATGTTGCAAAGTCATGAATGTTTAATGTTTTAGGGAAATACTTAAGAGTTGAAGCCAAGTTATCATGGGCTTTAATATAAATTTCAATGCATGAAAACAGAACTAAAGTTCAAATATTGTTGAAAACACACCAGTTAATGCACTTTAATATATCATTTAGAAGTTCAAAAACCAACTGCATCAGTTTGAGAATCAACCCTCCACTACACTATACAAACATTAAAAGTAGAAAAGGGCCAGTTATGACTGGCTGAATTTATCACATTTATCTAAGCTTTCATTTCTGCAGCAATGAAGTGTCATTTACAGTAGTGTAGCCAGAACGAAAACTTTGGCTGTGCCTCAGGAAAACTGAATGTGCCAACAGGTGAAGCACAAAGTAGCTAAACCACTGTTTTGTTACGTATGCTCAAAATAAACTTTGTTGCATGAGTCCCATAACCTACCCTGCATTCCAGGTAC
The DNA here is from genome assembly GCA_027580175.1 of Siniperca scherzeri. Classification (NCBI taxonomy): domain Eukaryota; kingdom Metazoa; phylum Chordata; class Actinopteri; order Centrarchiformes; family Sinipercidae; genus Siniperca; species Siniperca scherzeri. Next base: position 3,450,608 of record CM050847.1, read on the forward strand.
AAACGTCTTGCAACAATGTAACAAAGAGACTGCAATATTCCGCAGCAATCTTGCAACAACCTAGAGGAGCATCGAGAGTGAGGTTGAGAGCACATAGCCTGTGCACAGGCTGAGAAACTGGATTTTTTGAGAGAGAATTATGTTTCCCCAAGCGGCTATCGGACCCGCCTCCGAGTCCTACTTCTGAATTTGAGTAGGAGCTTATGACGGTGTAGTCCCTCATTCGTCCAGGAGTGTTCTATCGTAGAAAAGGTTTCAGTCGTAGTCATCTGGACACTGTTTTCAGAATCAAGACGTTTCGGCTCCCATCCGGAAGTCATTCTCAATTGTGAAAAAATGGGACGGGAACTAGAAATTTAAGCTACTCTGAGTTACAGAAGCCCTGCCCTCAGGAAGGAATCTGCCTGAGTATCTGTTAATAGCTAGTTTCACCTGAAACTGACCTAATAGTTTCAAGATGGCCCAGTAATCAGTAATCAGGCCTATTGTTCTCTGGCTGCATCTACTTCATCACTGTTAAGTGCCTGATTAGCATGTGATTGGCGTGACCAAGGTGATAATACACTCTGATAGACTTTGGGCAGATTAAATCTCAGACCACCATTTCTGTTCAAAGAGGGGTTCTCTTTCTTCACAAAAATGGCTTCCTTCCCTTCCTGGTTATCCTACTTGGGCTATCAACAAAGTTAAAAGAGCCAAAAAACAGGACAAAAATGTAACTGAACCAAGAAGGAACGGTGTCTCCATTCCTTATGTGTCTGGACTGTCTGAAAAACTACAAAGGATCTTTAGACAGCACGATGTTCCTGTTTTCTTTAAACCAGGCAACACTTTAAGACAGAAACTCGTTCACCCTAAGGACAAGTTACCCACACAGAAACAGAGCAATGTTGTCTACTCCATTCAGTGCAGTGAGGAAAACTGCAAAGAACGGTACATAGGCGAAACCAAACAGCCACTTCACAGAAGACTTTATCAGCACAGACGACACGCTAACTCAGGATTACAGAGCGCTGTGCATTTGCATTTAAAAGCAACAAACCACACATTTGAAGACAGCGAGGTGAAGATTCTTAGTAGAGAGAAGAGTTGGTTTGAACGGGGTGTCAAGGAAGCCATTGTTGTGAAGAAAGAGAACCCCTCTTTGAACAGAAATGGTGGTCTGAGATTCAATCTGCCCAAAGTCTATTGTCTGTGTATTATCACCTTGGTCACGCCTATCACATGCTAATCAGGTACTTAACAGTGACGAAGTAGATGCAGCCAGAGAACAATAGGCCTGATTACTGATTACTGGGCCATCTTGAAACTATTAGGTCAGTTTCAGGTGAAACTAGCTATTAACAGATACTCAGGCAGACTCCTTCCTGAGGGCGGGGCTTATGTAACTCAGAGTAGCTTAAATTTCCAGTTCCCGTCCAATTTTTTCACAATTGAGAATGACTTCCGGATGGGAGCCAAAACATCTTGATTCTGAAAACAGTGTCCAGATGACTACGACTGAAACCTTTTCTACGATAGGAACCTATATTAATAAGTAGGCTCTATAATAATAACTATTAAAGAAGTGCAACGGCAACTACCCTTTCAAACCAATAGGCCTTACTGAATTCTAGTAGTATGGAAGAAAATGACTGCTTTAAAGACAAAAACTAAATAAAACAACCTCACCTCATCCTGATATTGAAGCACTCTGAGCGGACGTACGTGCGATGTCTGCCGTTCGGGAACAATAAAATCCTGGCTATTGAGCAAATATGATATCTGTGCCTATGTGACAGGTCATTTATGGCTGAAGTTTGAACTAGTGCCTTGGTCTAAGATTTACATTTATTTAAAAGAATAAGGCTGGTATTATTCTTTATTTGTCAATAAACCCCTTAAAAAGACCAAAACCAACATTGTGATAGTCTATCTCTCAATACTTTCTGATAGGAATGCCGCGAGTAGTCAACGTAATCAATTAAGTCGACTCTGAGAATGTGTCAACATCAATATTTTTAACCGACGCATGGTTTTTCATTGTTTTTCTTCAATATCACTAAGTAAATGCTGCATCATGACGACAGCGCAGCGGTGCAGGCGTGTTTATTTCTGCTTTAGAATGGAACGTAAACATTTTATTTCTCTGATTGATCTCTCTCTCTCTCTCTCACTAACCAAAGGACGCTTAGTGGTATCGCTATTTTTCAGCATAGATTGCAGATGTTGAAGCTGGAAACATTAAATAAACCAAGCGAGGACACAACTGGGACAGTATCATAGCTTGGTCCATGAACTGGTTTACTGACTGTGGAGCTGTTCGACCTGTCTGACTGCCGGACTGGCCACCGCAGCGTGACGTCGGGTTGCGTTTCTGAAACCACAGTGTTGTCTATTCATTAGTAAGGAGAGCTTTTTAATAAATGTAGCTGTTTGATATAAAGCCATAAAGTCGTCTGCCTGCTACCTTAGAAATTCCATTGAATAAGGGTTTGAGAAAATGTTTAGGTTAGAATCTGGGCACAGTTTTGCACTTTAATATGTAAACCTTTGTTTATCCATCTTCAACCATATGTTGCAAAAGTCACACTGCATGATGTGTTTAATGAATTTGAAAGCAGAGATGGGGTGAAAGACCAGGGGCTAATGTTGTAGTTTGCCAAGCAGGAGGAAGGAGTAGGTCTCAAATGCAGACAACGGAGGCAGAGCAGGTGCAGTTTGATAATTTTAATGGAAGGAAACATGCTTACACTAAAACTGGCAAGGAAAAGTCAATCACAGCAGGTATGAAACAGGAAAACAAGTCCAATGGGGAGCAGGCAAAATCCAAAAACAGGCAAGGCCCAAGGGAAACAAAGTATACAGAATATACAGGTACAAAATGCCGGGGCGCTTGATATCAATACAATGACAAAGAGACAATGGAAGCACGCAGGATAACTAGACACAGGAGACACTAATTAGGGTGGAGCAAACAATCAAAACGCAAACAAAGACAGGAAGTAAAGCTACACAAGACACATGAGGCAGTACACTTACAAAATAAAACAGGAAACAGCTGAACACAAACCCAAAACCATGACAGCTAAATGCTGCTGTTATTCCTGTCTGTGTTTAAAGTTGTCTGTGTCTGTGTCCCACAGAACTACAAGGACACCCTGCAGACTCAGGTACTGGAGTCAGCGGGGGAGCGACTCCGCTCAGTCAAGTTTGGGGTCGACCTGTCAGAAGGGAAACTCAGCAACTTCCAGGAAGAACAGATAGGCCAACTGTACGAACTCATGCTGGAATCCACCAAACCCAACAGACAGTTTGACATCCAGGAGGACAGCAAGTGAAGCAGCAGGCCACAGAAATGTGCTCGGACAAAGGCAAAACCGGAAGGCACTGTGATGAATTTAGACCACTAATATATTACCTCTGAGTGCTTCAGATAAAGAGTGGTACTCAAAAGCTGAGTAGAGGCTTTTAAGAATATTTGATTATATTAAAGTGCTGTGTAATATTTGTGTTCTTGTGCTTGTCTCTTTTACTGTGACAATAAAAAGAAGTTCCTCATGCTCCTCTGCAGGTGCATTAAGGTGGCACTAATTGGTTTCCTTTGTCAACTTTCTTTGCATGAATACAATTGTGAGCTCATGGTCGTGAAGGAAAGGCACCAAGATGTGTCTCCTCGGCAGATGCACCCAGAGCTCACATCAGCAAATCCTCTTTCAGCCTCAGTGATGATGTTGACGTTGTTGGGGTGAAGCCCTCATTATCCATTATCCATATGAACAGTTGAATCCACACAGACACAGAAGCCATGAGCTGTGTATTGAGGGGGAGAAATGGGGATGTTAGAGCTGTTATAAAAGTCAACTCATGATTATTGATGCACCGATTTCCTCCCACAAAGTTGAAAAAGAAATAAACAGTAATCAGGCATGCACCGTACAAATGTAGCGATGGCTACCAAGAGTCTTTGTCCTGCATCTGTTCCAAATATAATACTGATATACAGTGCATCTGGAAAGTATTCACAGCGCTTCAGTTTTTCCACATTTTGTTATGTTACAGCCTTATTCCAAAATTGATTATATTCATTATTTTCCTCAAAATTCTACAAACAATACCCCATAATGACAACGTGAAAGAAGTTTGTTTGAAATCTTTATTAAAAATAAAAAATGAAAAAAAAAATCAAGTATTCACAGCCTTTGCCATGACACTCAAAATTGAGCTCAGGTGCATCCTGTTTCCACTGAACATACATGAGGTGTTTCTACAGCTTGACCGGAGTCGACCTGTGGTAAATTCAGTTGATTGGACATGATTTGGAAAGGCACACACCTGTCTATATAAGGTCCCACAGTTAACAGTGCATGTCAGAGTACAAACCAAGCCATGAAGTCCAAGGAATTGTCTGTAGAGACAGGACTGTATCGAGGCACAGATCTGGGGAAGGGTACAGAAAAATTTCTGCAGCATTGAAGGTCCCAATGAGCACAGTGGCCTCCATCAGTTGTAAATGAAAGAAGTTTGGAACCACCAGGACTCTTCCTAGAGCTGGCCGTCCAGCCAAACTGAGTGATTGGGGGAGAAGGGCCTTAGTCAGGGAGGTGACCAAGAATCCAGTGGTCACTCTGACAGAGCTCCAGCGTTTCTCTGTGGAGAGAGGAGAACCTTCCAGAAGAACAACCATCTCTGCAGCACTCCACCAATCAGGCCTGTATGGTGGAGTGGCCAGACGGAGGCCACTCCTCAGTAAAAGGCACATGACAGCCCGCCTGGAGTTTGCCAAAAGGCACCTGAAGGACTCTCCATGAGAAACAAAACTCTCTGGTCTTACGAAACAGAGATTGAACTCTTTGGCCTGAATGGCTTCATGTCTGGAGGAACCCAGGTACTGCTCATCACCTGGCCAATGCCATCCCTACAGTGAAGCATGGTGGTGGCAGCATCATGCTGTGGGGATGTTTTTCAGCGGCAGGAACTGGGAGACCAGTCAGGATCGAGGGAAAGATGAATGCAGCAATGTACAGAGACATCCTTGATTGAAAACCTGCTCCAGAGCGCTCTGGACCTCAGACTGGGGTGAAGGTTCATCTTCCCACAGGACAACGACCCTAAGCACACAGCCAAGATAACAAAGGAGTGGCTACGGGACAACTCTGTGAATGTCCTCGAGTGGCCCTGCCAGAGCCCAGGCTTGAACCCGACTGAACATCTCTGGAGAGATCTGAAAATGGCTGTGCACTGACGCTTCCCATCCAACCTGATGGAGCTTGAGAGGTCCTGCAAAGAAGACTGGGAGAAACTGCCCAAAAATAGGTGTGCCAAGCGTGTAGCATCATACTCAAAAAGCCTTGAGGCTGTAATTGGTGCCAAAGGTGCTTCAACAAAGTATTGAGCAGTCTGTGAATACTTAATCAATCTTAATAAATGTGATTTCAAACAAGCTTCTTTCACGTTGTCTGTATGGGGTATTGTTTGTAGAATTTTGAGGAAAATAATAAATAAAATCCATTTTGGAATAAGGCTGCTTCTCAGTTTCTGTTCTGATAGGTGTTGTTTTTGTTGTCTTTGGAAATTTCTGGAGACCACCTTAGGTCTGATATTCTTTGAGGCCAACTTAAGAAAACACATGCAAATAGACAAAACACAAGCAAATTAAGAAAACGGCATCAATTTGACAACACGTACAGCATTTAGAAAATAGGCTGCAAATACAGAAAATAACCAAATATACTGCAGGTAGTACAGACAACAACGGAAATTGTTTCCAGAGGACACTAAAAAGTGATAATACACAGACCTGACTCTCAAACCATAGCAACAACAAGCATGTCCCAGCCATGTTCATCACTTTTTAGTGTCCTCTGGAAACAATTTCTGTTGTCGTCTGTGCTACTAGCAGCTCATTTGTGTATTTGGTTGTTGTCTGTATTTGCAGCCTGTTTTCTAAATGCTGCGCATATGTTGTCAAATTGATGAAGGTGTGTTCTTAATTTGCTTATTTAATCTATTTGCATAGGTTTTCTTAAGTTGCAGTGCGTTGAGCTCCCAGGGCCACCTTATGACAGCAAGTGTTAAAATTCAAATTTTGAAACCTCCTCCTCTTTTATAATGCTCTCACAACTATAGAGATGGGACTCTTCTCTGTTGCAGTCCTTTTATTTTTTAAAGCAAACTGACAAGTTTAATAATTTAGCCATATTTTCCACCTACTTAGAAAAGCCTCTTTCAGACATGGACCTTGTTGCATAAATTTGATGGCAATTTTACATGTTGGTCTCATGTCTGAATGAGCACCCGTGTCACTTTTTTCACAATTCAACACTTTATAATATTATTTACAGAGACCCAACAATTCCCACCATGAGCAAGCACTTGGCGACAGTGGCAAAGAAAAACTTCTTTTAAGAGGCAGAAACCTCGAGCAGAACCGGACTCAGGGCAGATGGCCGCCCACCCTGAGAGTGGAGGGTGCGCAAGGCAAATTCCACATAGAATTTTTAAATAATAATGTAATGGTGGTGTTAATATTAATAAGATATTAGGAATAATAGTGATAGGAATAATAATGATAATAATAGTAATAAGACAAATAATAATTGTAGTAGCAGTTGTCGAACAGGAATACGGGGTAGTAGGTGGGCAGTAATCATAGGTCCAGACTCTTCAGATCCGGAGGCACAAGTACCTGCTGAAAGGAGAAGGAGAGAGGAGAGAGACAAGAAAACTATGGGAGAGAGATGTCGAGTTAGTAACATGCATTAATGGGATAAGAATGCATACCCAAACTGGGATCTGATTCAACAGGAGAGGCGCTTGATAGCTGAAGACTCTGGCTCCCATTCTAATTTTGGAGACTCTAGGAACCACAAGTAACCCTTCATTCTGGGAGCGCAGTGTTCTAGTCGGGTAATAGGGTACTATGAGCTCTTTAAGATATGATGGTGCCTGACCATTAAGAGCTTTGTAGGTGAGGAGAAGGATTTTCAATTCTATTCTGGACTTTACAAGGAGCCAGAGAAGCTAATATTGGAGAAATGGGCAAAGAGGTGGAGCATGAGTGGAGCAGAGGTGGCTGGTTGCTGAAACATGCCCACCTAGCTCGAAGCTACCAAGCTAGCTAAGGCTAAGAAGCTAAGCTATATGCTACTCTGCGTTGCTAGCCGGCTAACCCTCTGGTATGCTGTCGACAGTCCACAGTTGGTACCCAGTTGTCCCAGCTTACTGTTGAGTTAAGTTAACTTATTGAGATTATACTACACAAGATTTAAAATGCCTCAACGTTTTTAAAAAATATAATTATGGTAATTTGCACCACTAGATTTTGTCAAGATTTGCAGAAATTTGGCCAGTGTTACTGTGAATTAGCATAATGTTTACTTAATACATGTCTAACAATTTGAAGCAAATCAATTAACCTGAATTTAGATTTTCACACAACTTTAATTGCGAGTCATTTATTACACTTGATTATAACAATACTTTTAATAAGTTAACGTTAATAAGCTAACGTTAAGTTACTTTAATCAGTTAGTCATAATTATTATTGCAGCTTTTGTTTTGCCTATTACGGTATTATACCAAACAATAAATTCAAAAATCTGCAGTTCGATTCTCAGTGCGGCTGTGTCGGTGCATAACAGCTTACAGATAGATTGTAATTCCCCACACCGCTATTTTGATTTGTGTACTGCTACTGACAGCGCTGTGCGAGATATGACTGTTGACAAAGAAAGGCACTTTTCCTTGTTGAGGTCATGGCCACCTGAGAAGGTCTTCCTCAGGCAAATACACAGGTATTGTGAGGCTTATATAGTGAGGCAAAAAGAAACATAATTATCTGATCAAATAGGTGCATTTGATCAGCCATTTCTTTTTTCTTTTACCTCACTATACAGTATTGGCCTCACAATACCTGTGCAATGCCCACAAGACCTTCTCGGAGATCACAAATAAATAACACCTCCTATGGGCTAAACTATTCAGTGTGCAGACAATTGTTTTCACAAGAATATAGTTACTCAGTGTTCCACATTTGTCTTAAAGAAAAATCCAAACAAAACCAGCACATAACATTATCTTTTTTCAACTTTCAGGTTCTATCATTATAATGATAGATAAAAATAATAACCCAGTGTCATACTTTGGCAAAATCTTAATGTCTTGTGAAACAAGTGATGCCTTCAACCTCTTTACGGTGGAGTACACATCACACGTTGGCCTAGGCATTGTAACTTTCCTCAAGCGTTTGTCATAACCCAGCCCATAGACCATGACAAAAACACAGAAAGAGATCAAGCCACGTTAATAATAATAAAATAATAAAACTTTATTGATAGAGCACTTAAAACAAAGTACAAAGTGCTTCACAACAAGATAAATAAAATACCACAGTGAATGATGAAAGAAATAAAATACACAAAAGCAAGAAAATAAACAGCAAGTTCAGGTAAAATCAGGATGTGCTTTCCGATAAAAATGTGTTTTGAGAAGAGACTTAAACGAAGACACTGACTCGGACAACCTAATTTCTTCAGGCAAGTTGTTCCAGAGCCTCGGGCCCTTATAGCAAAAGCTCTGTCCCCCTTAGTTTTCATCCTGGACTCAGGATGAGACAGGAGACCCCTGCCCGAAGATCTCCAACTACGTGAAGGTTTATAAGGGATTACAAGGTCTAAAATATAATCTGGGGCCAGGCCATGAAGAGCCTTAAAAGTAATCAGCAAGATCTTAAAATCAATCCTGAAACCAACAGGGAGCCGATGTAAAGAGGCTGAAACAGGTGTTATGTGGTCATACTTCTTGGTCCTGGTTAACAGCCTAGCAGCTGAGTTTTGTACAGTCTGCAGTCGTGTCAGAGTTTTTTGATTAAGACAAGTGAACAGGCTGTTACAATAATTGAGGCGTGAGGAGATAAAAGCATGTACGACAGTTTCTGCATCACTAAGATTTAAACTAACTGATCCACAGGGTTAACTAACTGATCCACAGTCTTAAATAGGAATCTGGGTTGTGCTGATGGGCAGAAATAAGTGCAGAGAAATGACATGTTCTTGCATCTTTCACCATGCTATTATAAAGGAGTAATAACTCTTTCATAGCCACAGTGGACCTAGATGTTACGGACAGATCAGGCCGGAGACACAAGGAGAATAGTGAGTACTGTATTTATACACCAACAACGTGGATAGGGTTTGGTGGGAAAGCTACTGTCCTTAGTCTGGAGTTGGCGGAGATCTGGAGCGGAGTGGGAAGTCCAGATGAGAAGCTCAACTCGAACTAGGAGACTGGAGCAACACCCACAGAAGACGAGAGACACACGAACCCAGGAGATGGAGTGGAAGACTCACGGGAGACAGGAGATCAACGGGGACTGGAGCTGGAGTGAACACTCACGGGAGACTGGAGATACACGGAGACTGGAGCTGGCGTGATCACTCACGGGAGATTGGAGATACACGGAGACTGGAGCTGGAGTGATCACTCACGGAAGACAGGAACACGATGGAGCCAGGGAAGAGGTACTGAATAGCAGTTACAGGGAATCGTTTGGTTTAGGCGAAGTGAGTCCAAATTCTTCTAGGCTTCAGGGGAACTAACGTTCTGTCCTTTACCATGAACGAGACCGGACACTGACTGAGGTGAGGAGCTGGGTTATATAGGGAGTAGAGTGGCTGATTATGTGCAGGTGTGCTATGGGTGACAGGTGCTGGGAATTAATAATCAGGTGAGGGAGTGCAGAGTGAAGGGAGCCTGAAGTGCGAAGTGACGGGAGAGAACAAGACAGACTGTGACACTAGAGACCTGATTTCTTCCTTCTGCGTTCTGCTCTTCTGCATTTCCTTTACAGCTTCAAATACTGTTATTTCACCATGGCAGTTTTCTAGTCTTTGGGTTCGGTCTATTTTTTAGAGGAGCTATGAGATCTAAGGTTGAAGGTTAAAAGAATCAACCAAATCGTTGGTGTTGGAGGAATCGGGAAACACATTCCCAGAAGAATTGAACAGTGTACAGAATTTTGAGTACTGTACTTAGTGTGTACTTAGAGCGGGATAAGACAGTACTAGTAGCCTCTAAATCACAGTTAAAAACAATGCATAGGTGATCGGATGTCCCTGATTCAGGCCCAAAGTAAAGACTAGGTTTAAGGTGTGGCCACGGGATTGAGTTGGGCCAGACACATGTTGTTGTAAGTTAAAAGAGTTAGTGATATTTAAAAAAATCAGCAGCAAGGGCATTAGAGGAGTTATCAACATGAATATTAAAATCACCATAAAGAACAATTCTATCATAATTTAACACAAGACTGGATAAATACTCAGGGAATTCCAATAAGAAGGAGTCAGCTGGTTTAGGGGGGTGATAAATAAGCAAATATGACTGGGAGGGGGCCACCAAGTTTAAACATGAGCACTTCAAAGGAGGAAAAATCATTGTAAGCTATGAGGTTACACTTTAAATGCTTCCTATAGACAGTAACAAGGCCCCCACCTCGACCACAGACCCTAGGGCAGCTAAAGCAGTTATAATCTGGAGGGCACAATTCAGTCAGCTGACTGTGATCACCAGGAAATAACCAGGATTCTGTTAAGAACATAAAATCTAAATCAGTAGAAGAGATAAAATCATTTAAAATAAGACCTGGAACCTGGAGAAGGGTTGAGCCGGTCACACCGGGCGGCCGACCAGTAGCTTGGGCCGGGCTGGAGACAGACGCGACCTCCGGGCTGGAGGCCGGAGCGGATTCTGGCAGGCTGCTGACCTCCGGGCCGGAAACCGGAGCGGAGCCTGGGGACACTGGCGACTGGCGGACCTCCGGGCCGGAAACCGGAGCGGAGCCTGGGGACACTGGCGACTGGCGGACCTCCGGGCCGGAGGCAAAGGCTGGGACCCTCTGGAGACGGACGGCTGGGACCCTCTGGAGACGGACGGCTGGGACCCTCTGGAGACGGACGGCTGCGCCTCAGGGCTGGAGGCAGGCGGCGGCGGCTGAGCCTCAGGGCTGGAGGCAGGCGGCGGCTGGCAGACAGGTTGGGGATTCGTGGATGACCATAGGTTCGGCGGGCCAAACTCCTGGCAGAATCTCGCCAGGAAGAGGTCGAGAGAATGGAGAACTGCCTCTTCCTTAGTCGCCAGGGACCCAGCCCAGTGCAGTGCCGGACCGGCTAGCCGAAGCACCACGAAGGCTACCTGTGTCCGCTCAGACGGAACTGATCAGGGTGTAACAGGAACGCGAGGCAGCACTTCGTGAGGAACTCTTCGCAATTTTCCACTCTACCGGAGAAAATCCCCGACTGTAGAAACTCGTCCACCGCAATAAAGGGACTAGGGAGGCTGAGGATATATCGTTTGGCCACTTCACCCAGGTGAAGTAGGGAAGTTTTGGCCGTCATCCTTGTTCTTAGGTCCGGTCTTCTGTTACGGACAGATCAGGCCGGAGACACAAGGAGAATAGTGAGTACTGTATTTATACACCAACAACGTGGATAGGGTTTGGTGGGAAAGCTACTGTCCTTAGTCTGGAGTTGGCGGAGATCTGGAGCAGAGTGGGAAGTCCAGATGAGAAGCTCAACTCGAACTAGGAGACTGGAGCAACACCCACAGAAGACGAGAGACACACGAACCCAGGAGATGGAGTGGAAGACTCACGGGAGACAGGAGATCAACGGGGACTGGAGCTGGAGTGAACACTCACGGGAGACTGGAGATACACGGAGACTGGAGCTGGAGTGATCACTCACAGAAGACTGGAGATACACGGAGACTGGAGCTGGAGTGAACCACACGGAAGACAGGAACACGATGGAGCCAGGGAAGAGGTACTGAATAGCAGTTACAGGGAATCGTTTGGTTTAGGCGAAGTGAGTCCAAATTGTTCTAGGCTTCAGGGGAACTAACGTTCTGTCCTTTACCATGAACGAGACCGGACACTGACTGAGGTGAGGAGCTGGGTTATATAGGGAGTAGAGTGGCTGATTATGTGCAGGTGTGCTATGGGTGACAGGTGCTGGGAATTAATAATCAGGTGAGGGAGTGCAGAGTGAAGGGGAGCCTGAAGTGCGAAGTGACGGGGAGAGAACAAGACAGACTGTGACACTAGAGACCTGATTTCTTCCTTCTGCGTTCTGCTCTTCTGCATTTCCTTTTACAGCTTCAAATACTGTTATTTCACCATGGCAGTTTTCTAGTCTTTGGGTTCGGTCTATTTTTTAGAGGAGCTATGAGATCTAAGGTTGAAGGTTAAAAGAATCAACCAAATCGTTGGTGTTGGAGGAATCGGGAAACACATTCCCAGAAGAATTGAACAGTGTACAGAATTTTGAGTACTGTACTTAGTGTGTACTTAGAGCGGGATAAGACAGTACTAGTAGCCTCTAAATCACAGTTAAAAACAATGCATAGGTGATCGGATGTCCCTGATTCAGGCCCAAAGTAAAGACTAGGTTTAAGGTGTGGCCACGGGATTGAGTTGGGCCAGACACATGTTGTTGTAAGTTAAAAGAGTTAGTGATATTTAAAAAAATCAGCAGCAAGGGCATTAGAGGAGTTATCAACATGAATATTAAAATCACCATAAAGAACAATTCTATCATAATTTAACACAAGACTGGATAAATACTCAGGGAATTCCAATAAGAAGGAGTCAGCTGGTTTAGGGGGGTGATAAATAAGCAAATATGACTGGGAGGGGGCCACCAAGTTTAAACATGAGCACTTCAAAGGAGGAAAAATCATTGTAAGCTATGAGGTTACACTTTAAATGCTTCCTATAGACAGTAACAAGGCCCCCACCTCGACCACAGACCCTAGGGCAGCTAAAGCAGTTATAATCTGGAGGGCACAATTCAGTCAGCTGACTGTGATCACCAGGAAATAACCAGGATTCTGTTAAGAACATAAAATCTAAATCAGTAGAAGAGATAAAATAATTAAAAGTAAATGTTTTGTTAGAGAGGGATCTTACATTGAGAAGAGCCATCTTAAAAAGTCTGTGCTGGTTCAGATTTGAGGTTGAGAATGGAGGTAAGGTTCTGGCCCGGATCTTTATTAAATTATTATTATTGCTATGTCGGCTGTGTCTGTTTCATATTTCTCCTGTGTGCACTGACGTAAAGACGAGCTACTGTAACAAAGAGTTTCCCTACGGGGATCAATAAAGTATTTCTGATTCTGATTCTGATTCTGATTAAGGACCTATGCAAAATTACCACAGGAACTTTAAAAGTAGCACTAGAGGGATCCAGGCTACAAATAGCAGCACTATGTTCAGTCCACAAGGGGGAGTTAGTGACAGCAGAGGGTGTGTGGCCATTTATGGAGGGCAGAGAAGAGAAAGAAGAGCGAGGGGAAACAAGTGATGTAAATAGTCAACTACGTGAGGAGGAGGACAGTACAGCGTGCTGCAGGTTAGCCGCCAGCATGCGACTTCCTGACTTGTTTGGGTAAAGACCATCTTGTGCAAACAAGGAAGAACAATCCCAGAATAAGTTAAAATTGTGAATAAAACAACGTCATGGGTGCTGCAGACAGACTGGAGCCAGGTATGAAGGCGGAGGATCCTGCTAAAACGGCCAATTCCACAATGTGTAGGAATTGGACCCAAATTAAAAGCATGCTGTTGAGCAGGTTAATGAGGTGGACGAAGTCTGCTTTCGTCAGCTCCGATTGCTGACAGGCAGTGTCATTGGTGCTGACATGGACTATGATTTTCGTGATAGTCGTCAGTGTGCAGCCAGAAGTCCGAGGAGCTTTTCAAGGATGTCGGGGGTCGTAGCTCCGGGAAAGCAGTGTGTGACCACATTAACGAAGTGGATATTCCTTACTATGGAATCTCCAACTATCAGCGTAGTTGGGGGGATGAGAGGAGGCAGAGTCGATGATCGTGGAGACCGCTGAGTTCCATCAGCTGTCTCTGGGATAGTTGTGGCCGAGGATTGCTGCGGCGAGGGGGCCTTCTTAGCAGAGGTGTTCTCAGGACGAATGAGACCTCCAGAGTTTCTCCTGATCATGGCCTCTTTCAGTAACTTGTGGCGAGAGGAGGAGGAAGACTTGACTGCTGGAAAAAGGGAGCGTCCCTCCAGTGGAGGAAAGTCCTGCGTATCCAGGACGTCAAACCTGTTGGCCAGCGGGAGGTCCCGATGTGAAAGTGGAGGAGGCAGGCGCTTTGCACCATGTCCTTGCAGGCTACAGTCCAGTGCCCCCGTTGAGTCAAACTCACCGGAGCCTTCTCACCACCCCCCGACGAGTGACTGTGCATCCACTGGGCCTAGGCAAGGAGTAGAAATGACAATTGCTTTGGACTTTGCACCCATGAGGAGCCATCGATCTTCAGGCTTAGCTGAAATGGCTTTGTGCTCTTTTTCTCTGAGCTCGGCTTCCAGACAGGCAATACTTTTCTTCGGCTTTGAGACGGTAAGGTGACAAGATCCACTCTAAGCCATCAGGCTTGCAGTTAGTCCATGAGAGTGCTTCAAAGCTTAAAATCCACAGTAAAGTCCATAAAAGTGCTAAAGAGCTTAAAATCCTTAATAAAAGCGACTGCTTAGCCTAGCCGCCAGGCTAAAGACAAACCTAGCTAAGCTAGCAGCAGTGAAGGCAGTCCGGTAAACCACGTTGAGTTGCAGCCAGCTGAAAATCCATACATCCGATGACTGAAAACGTTTACCAAGTTAAAGCATATAGGTAAAACAATTGCCAGGAAAACAGTGTAGCGTAGAAAACTTGGCTTAAAAACTCAATTTAAAATGTCAGTTTATGATGGTTTAAGATGAGGCTTCTAGTGAAGCTTCTGGCGGGTACACAAAAACGCAGACACTCTAGAAGCTGGGACTTTTATATCCTGTATACCACTGGGCCCAGATGCTCCAGATCTGGTTGGATACTGCAATCAGCTCTCTGGCCCCTCAAAAGAATACATGGGTAGACACAGTTACAAAGCATACACACACAAGTAGACTAAGCAGGGGGGCCTCACACATCCAAATACTACTAATCTAACCTTACCTAACTCAGGCCCTACAGCCCAGCGACCTGTCTTCACTGCCAGCAGCCTTAACCGGCATGCGAACGTTACCTGCCCCAAGCAACAAGTGCTCTTCTAGGTTTGGCTGTCCGCACCAAGCGTCACTCCCCCGAACAGCGTACCCACCTCAACTCTCTCTTTTTCAACACTTCGTAGTCCGTCAGTCCCCATTAGGCACAGGTGCAGCCACTTATTCCAATAAGTGTCTGCAGCAGCTCCCCTCCGTTACCACAGTTACAGTACCTAGCCAAGTCTAGCATTAGTGTTACACTGCCCTTATGGGAAGTTTAACATTAACATTGCATAACGTTAGCTAACTAGCGAGGTGGATCTTTACTTTCCAACCTCACACAGATGCCATTTGTTCAAAAGTATTATCACTTCTCTGTTATGTTTTGACTTCGGTGCATGCCGGTTTAATAACTGTTGCTAACATACGTTCCCATTAAGTTAGCATCATTAGCACAGCTGGGCATCTTGCTCGATGGCTAACCCAAGGCTAATTCATTAGGTGGCCAATTAGCTAACAAGCATGTATGGTGAGCACAGACACCGATACCTGCTAGTTATTGCTAAATAAAATACTAGAATACTTGAAAAAACCTGGAGCACAGACTTTTTGGAGTCTGTTGGTACAATTAACTGTACAGCAAGCCATATTATTCTTCAGATATTTTCATGAAAAAGTCTCCAAAAGGCACAAACACGGCTGTGAGGTCAAATTCGGTGACTAGCTGAGCTGACGGGCAGCTAGCAGACAGCAGGCCGTTAGCGGTGACGGCAGCGGCATCCCCCACCTGTCACTCAAAGCGGCCATGCCCTTAATTATGCAGAAATGTAAGCCTTAATATAATTTAAACGGTGAGTTATAAAAAAAAATCCCTCCCCTCACAGTTGTCATGAAGGGGGAAATTAGCTATAGAGACCAACACCGTTTTTTTGTACCAGGCTGTAAACATGTTTATTTCTGCTCTAGAGTTGGGCATTTTAACATGACTCCCTTTGGGAGCCAGCCACAACTGGCCATTTGATGAACTGTAGTTTTTGGCACTTCGAGGTTGGCTTCATTTTTCAGCCCTGTAGGTTGCCGCTTGGAAACAAACCGAAATGTCACATTTCCATCGTGTTTTTTGCATTGTTTTTTTCACCAATTCAGGTTTGATTGGCGCCACCTACTGCTTACTTCAGTGAACCAACTCCTAATAATCACATTACGGTAGTGGATGGAAACAAAGCATTCAGTATTTTCTTTTGCCGATTTTTGGCCCACCACCCGAAATTACCTTTGGGAATATGGCTTTACTGTTATATAGCTATAGTATGAATGGGAGTATGGGAATGTGTAGTGACATGGTATTATTGATGTTACTGGTGAGAGATAAAATATTACTTGTTGTCCAGTATTGTCCTGCAGTATTGTACAGCTTGTGCATGACTGGAATCAATTGTTAATAACATTTATGCTTTGCTCTATATGATCTGTATGATTACAATGTTATGCACCATAATATAAGCACATTATGATTTTAAAAATGATAGATGAAATTTCTTGTAGTCAAATCAAGTTTTACTATAGATTGTTTTCCAAGCTGGCACAGAGCCTGTTCAGCTGAATGGATCATCATGCATCTGTGCAGCAGGCATCTTGTAGCCATGTTGTTTCAGAGTGCCCATTACAGCATGATGCAGGTAGCAGTACCACCAACTATGGCCTGCACAAGCACTCTACAAACATTGGCATCAGCCACAGACACTTTAACTGTGTGCAACATTGTGTAAAATCCTGATGATATATTAAAGCAAGACATTACTACTATCATGGGTGCTTGTTTGAATCATTCTCAGGATGTTTGATCGAGAGCTCACTGAACGGTGTGGAATACTTGACTTACTGGCCGCGAGATGGCTGCATAGCAGACAAAAGGTTCACCATTGAGAAGATGAGGGTGACCGTGGGGCAAAGCTGATCATACCTCCCTGTAAAACCACAGCACAGTTCAGCAAAGAAGATGCTCTGAAAACACTTCAGCTTTGAATTATTGTTGAAAGAGCGATGAGAAGAGTGAAAGTGTACCATATCTGGGACAACACTCTTCCTCGACACTTATAGTTACTTTTGTCATAAAAAAACATGATATGCTGATATGATATATTGCAGTACTGTGTATATCACTGGGTAGATTAGTAGCAAAGTATCTAAAATTGGCTCTACATTGATGAACTGCAACATTAAAATATTCTTACACGTGTTTGTTAGTGATAAAAACAGAATAATATAATATTCTAACAGCTTTAAAAGACGCCATTCTGCATACTGAGTACTTTTGATACTTACACAAAATTTTTCTGATAATGCTTCTGTACTTTTAATAACTACATTTTGAATTCAGATATTCTACTTAAGTATTGTTACACTATGGTATTTCTACTTTTACTTAAGTAAAGGTTTTGAGTACTTCTTCCACCACTGTCTTTAGATACACAAAAAGAACGAATTCATGTTTGATATAATGTGTTGATTGATATGATGATCAACTGCAGGTTAATGTAACTACAGTGAGCTTAATGTTCATTAGGCCAAGAGTGTTTAGTTAGTGCATTTTACCCATTTGACAATCCTATGTGGCGATATGACATCACTTCCTGTTCCACTGCAACCTACAGGAAGTTGTTCCTTTATAACTTAGGCATTTTTTGGATTTTACTTTTGATCATGAGGGTTCATAGATTCCACATACAAAATTTCGTGCAGATTAAAGTCACTGTGTAGGAGGAGTTCGAAAAAGTAGGTTTCGCATATTTCACGATTTTGCGGGGGGGAAAAAATAGGGATAGCGGAAATGGGTGTTGTCTATATCAAGAGATGCTCAATTCAGAGAACGTGTGCATTTACGAATGCGATGTACTATGTGGGAGTTACTAGCCAAAACGTGTTTACCTTGATTATAGCGCCACCTACTGGTTGAACATAGCTTATTGGTAAGAAACATTACCTCACTGTGCTTTCAAACCACTTTAATCTGTACAGAGTTTGATGTAGAATTCCTTCCACAGCTGTCTTGCTGCTTTCTATATTTAACAGGGGTCTTTCTACCGTCCTACACCCTGCATCAATACTTCTTTAGTTACCAAAACTACAAAAAAATCAGCTTCAGTGCAGAGATACAAATGTACTTTTAATTAGTATTTGTGATGTACAGTATGTCATGGTATGATATGTAAATTCCCTTTTAACAATCACTGAGTACATCCAGTTCATTATCTTAATTAAATCAGTGATTAATATCAGCTGTGAAAGGCCTATGCTGTAATTGATTGAGGGATAAAAAGCAAGGCGGTGCTTGCAGTAATTGTTTAACATGACCTCCATCACTGGCACTTGGTAATAAGCAGCACCATGTGTCACCAAGTGGTTACTTACAGTAGGGGGGGGTACGGTCTGCAGAGAGCAGTGGATGAAAAAGTGTAATGAATGATGATTAAAACTACTCAAACAAAACCTGAAAATATTGTTTACCAACACGTGTTACTTGGTTTTCAATTGCGCACTGCACAGAGGAAATTAGGAAACATTCCAATGCATTCTGGGTAAGATGTGGCCCTGTAGCATTAATAGATTAAAGTGAACATTTCTATTTGTTGAACAGTGAAACGCCTGGTTGACTGTTCATTGTTGTCCCTTGAGGAATCAATCTCAGAAAAGTCCACTTGAGTAATGGAGCTGCTCTTATGATGGCAGCAGGTTTCAATTAGGGGGGAAGTTAATGAGGGCTCGTTAAGAGACCAGTGGATGACTCTGAAAGTCTAAAGCCCTGCCTGAGGCCCCTAGAGGCTGCAGTGTTCATTACACCCATCAATGCTCAAAAGCTGAACAGAAAAAACTACATACAAAAACAAAATGTACCACACGGTTTAAAAATGTTAGTCTGCCCAATGCCTTTTCTTTTTAAATATCTGCAAAACAAATGGCATTCCCATCAGCCTCAGCTGTACCTTGTGTTCAGTACTAATTAGCTACAGTAACACGCTAAACTAAGATGGTGATCATAGTAAACTTTATACCTGCTGAACATCAGCATGTTGGCTGATACTGATGTTAGCATTTAGCTCAAAGCACCACTGAGCCTAAGTACAGCTTCACAGAGCCGCTAGCATGGATGTAGAGTTTGTTTTTGTTTTTTTAAACTACTTCTTCCAAGGTCAAGAATGTACCTTAACGCATAGCTGGAATCATATGAGGTAACTTTTGTGTCTTTATTATGTAATCAAAAAATAGATTTGAGAGCGTAACTATCGACTCTGTAATAAAATAATTTTTTTGCAAGTAAAATTAATTTGTGATTTAAAATGTATTGAATTGTATCTTTTGAAACTGAAAGTTTAGCATTTAAAACGAAAAACTTTGCTTGCTGTTAGCTGACTCTTGTGGGTGGTACCTACGCTGAAAGACGTAAGACACGTCCCTATTGGCCAGCCTCGAACAGAGTGACAGCTTGGCAACATCCACTGTTAGCAGACAACAGATGGAGTTCCATGGAGAAGACGGAGCAGAGAGAAGACAGAAAATCAGTGCTAGCTTAGCTCAGTAAGCTAGTCACTACCGTTACGTGCCCAGGCTGCCTATTAGCCTGCATGACATTGTGCATGTAGCTAGTAGTTAACAGGACTAACGTTAGTTAATGTTTTATATTTGTGACATGCTGTATTATTTTATTCAGCATCAAGTTAGTCACTTCCTCGTCCTTGGTGTCACACTAGCTGAGCTGTCTGGGCTTCTATCCACCTGTTTTATGTGCATTTCCTGTGACCTGTCAGATCTGTGTGGAGCGATGAGGAGACTGTAACCTTCCTCACATTAATACATGAAACGATGAAATGTCACATTTCCATCGTGTTTTCTACATAGTTTTTTCACCGTTTGAGGTTTGATTGGCGCTCACTCAATTACGTCATCTTGTTGTGCCCTCTTATAATGGATAACTGGCGCAACCTACTGCTTACTTCGATGAACCAACTCCTAATAATCACGTTACTATGGTAGTGGATGGAAACAAAGCATTCATTCGCATTTTATTTTGCCGATTTTTGGTCAATCAACCGAAATTACCTTTGGGAATATGGCTTTATGGTTATTTAGTTTTATGACTTTATGGTTATTTAGCTTTATAAGTATGGGAAAATGTAGTGACATGGTATTATTGATGTTACTGGCGAGAGATAAAATATTACTTGTTGTCCAGTATTGTCCTGCAGTATTGTACAGCTTGTGCATGACTGGAATCAATTGTTAATAACATTTATGCTTTGCTCTGTATTATCACATTACAATGTTATGCACTTTAATATAAGCACATTATGATTTTAAAATGATCTATGTGATGAACTGTAGTCAATTCAAGTTTTATGTCTTTACTATACTACAGCTTTAAAAATGATGAATATTGAAGTTAAAAGTTCATTCTTGACCTCAGCAAGTCCTTAAATTGCTCAGAAAAAAAAACTTATACAAACAATTCCACGACAACTGGGAAAACTACAGATGGAGATCATTTGATATGATCAAAAGCTCCAGAATGGCTCCAGCTGCTAAATGGACCTTATGGTGAGACTGTTTTTGCAATATTGAATAATGTTAGAAAACACCTGATTTGGTCCATAAAATATGTGCTGGCATCAGACTTATATTAGAAAACAATCTTGCCTTTTTTCCTTGATACAACAATCTTGTGCAAATCTAAACATCCCTCTTAGTGGTACATTCT
Source organism: Siniperca scherzeri (assembly GCA_027580175.1). Classification (NCBI taxonomy): domain Eukaryota; kingdom Metazoa; phylum Chordata; class Actinopteri; order Centrarchiformes; family Sinipercidae; genus Siniperca; species Siniperca scherzeri. Next base: position 3,471,371 of record CM050847.1, read on the forward strand.
GGTTTATTACAAGTAGGGTCTTATTTTCTTGACTTTTGCCATTGATTATGTCAGTTATTATAACATTATACTCACCAAAGCAATTGCTTTACAGCAGTTGAGACGGTAGCCCCTCATTCGTCCAGGAGTGTTCTATCATAGAAAAGGTTTCAGTCGTAGTCATCTGGACACTGTTTTCAGAATCAAGACGTTTCGGCTCCCATCCGGAAGTATCATACGTTTTAAATACGTATCATATCGACATTTTTACAATACCTATCATATGGAAAGTGACATAGTTCAGATGACATCCTCTAGGACAGACTTCCATACATGGAAGTGGAGGGGACTTTGGTGTTGTGATCAGTAGTCAGATGGCTGGAGTTGCAAAAGCAGCAGAGACCCGTTTTCGAGACCACTGTTAGACACAGAGACATCGTCATCAAACCCCATCACGCTCTGACTTGTCCAGTGATCTCACCTGTGCTTACGAGGTGACAGATGTCACAGCCAGTGATCCTACACCATCCACATGAGACAAAACACACAGCTTAAAAGAACAATGCACTTAAGTTAGACTAAAAAATGCACAAATGCGTCAATACACAGACAAAGAATATCACCTGGCCAAGTATTACAGGCAAGAAGAAAAAGTGTTTCCACAGGGACAAGGATGGGTTCTGTACTGGGGGTTGGTCAATTACCATTATTACTACCATTAAACAGGAATATGTCTAGAAGTATGCGTAACATGAGAGAGAAAAATCAATACTCCACTCCATAACAGATTCATTTGCAGCATTATGTGAGCTGAATTCACTTAAAGGAATAATGCCCAAAGTGTGAACTTGCTAATCAATTGGAATCCATTTGGAAATACAGATGTACAGTATGTTGACTGCAGTGGTGAAGAAACAGTGGTAGCACTGAGAGGCCGAAGTGGAGGGAACCAAAGTCGACTGAGGTGAAACTGTCGGATGATTCAACATGCTCAAGTGTGTGGTGGCTGTGAAAATAAGTAGTACTTTAAAGTAGAAGAGCAGTTGGGGACCCGGGTTCTTTTTTTCTTTTTTTTAATCAATTAAACATGGAGACTAATTCAAACTTGAGTCTTACATTACCCTTGGAGATTTTAAAGCTTCATTATCTGATGTTTTCTGCGATTCTTGTCACTGTTTTTACTCATTTCTTGTTATTGTTAATTGTGTAGTTATGTTGTTTCTGTTTGCTGATTGTGTTCTTGTGAATGTTTCTTGTTCATAGGTCTCTCTTGGAAAAGAGATCTTAATCTGAGTGAGACTGCCTGATTAAATAAAGATTAAATAAAAATAAATTCCTGAAAGATCATAAAGGTCTTTAAATAATTTGATATCTAAGAAAATGTGGTAATTTCTCTTGGGAAATTAGGGAATATTAGTGAATTTTACAAAGGAGTCGTGACTCTGTTTCAGCCCAATTGGAGTGGAAACCAAAAATCCATTGATGAACCAGCTAGAAATTATTTTTAGAGACAGTCCTACTTAGATATGGAAGTTATGGAAATTCCAATTCCAGTGGGATCTCATTGAATAGATGCCTTCTGTTTTAACGTCCTCAATTTAAAAATAACTGAAAGTTATGAAATAGATTTGCATTTAGGTAAAGATTTTATAACAGACCTACATTGGAAACAGTGAAACAACACTAAATACAGTGTTTTATAGCACTCTTGTGATAACAGCCTATGAATAGCAATGTGTTGTCTTTTTCAAATTGCTGGGATTAATTTCACATCAAGTAATAAGTGTCAATCTCATTGCGGTACTACAGTAAAAGTCAGGGTATCCTCAAGTTTATCATTATTCATCCTGTGCAGATGAAGAGTGCCTGTACTACATTTCATGTTAATCCATCCACTAGTTGTTCAGACATTTTACTATGGACCAACCAACCACTGCCAGCTTTGCTAAGAGGGGTGCACCGAAAGTTCTAATTTGTTTAACTTTGACCCGAGCTGTGGCCACAGCCTGTCACAATTCCAACTCCTACTTCTCACATTCTCATGTCTACTTTTCTTCTCTGCCATGTACTAACTCTCATGTCATTTCAGATCCTGCCACTCCCTCCTGCCCTGCCATTCTCCATCACCTGACCTCCCCTGCCTATGTGCACACCTTCCCACTTTCCCCATCAGTCTAGTAGTAGATATACTGCCTTAGCATTCCATCAATCTGTCACTGCCTGCCTAACCCCCTGCCTGCCCCCATGAACTTTTACTTCACCTTGTTGGTTTCTGAGTCATGCTTCTGGGTTCAGACCACTGAGCTTTTACAGCAGCCGATTGCTGTGGACTACTGCTTGAACGGAAAGATGGATGAAAAACAAATTACTTGTGTTTCTGACTTTCCAAAACTGCACAATAACAACTTGGACTCATATTGAGACCAGACAAAAAAGTATTCGCCTGGCAAAATATCAGCATACAGATGCAGCTACCAGGTTTGTTACAAAAACACTGAGTCTCTGAAACGTAGCAATCTACTTTTAGCAACACACTGTAACTAAGCTGGTGCTGCCACCTCACCACTGGAGTGGTAAATACTACGGCGACCAACGAGGAACGCAAGACCCTTATTTTTCCCCTTTAATGTGAATACGCCTTTATTCAGCATTTCTTTTATCGGACTTTCTGGAAAAAATGTGTTCCTGAGGTTTACTATCGATATTCAAAGATTAGTGAGCTACTACTATTGCACTTGCTATTCGAAGTTGAAAACGATTCATTTGTTAGCATATTCTGTCTGAGCAAGTGGGAAACAAGGTTGGGGTGATGAGAGCAGTGAGACTGAACCAAAACAATAAAGTTGCAGATCGTAAAACAATGAGCTGAAAGAGGCTTAAACGCTCTGTAGAGCTGAGGGAAACTGGGAAACTTCAGGTGATAATTCTCTGCATAAGAGAGTATGTTTCTTAAGTTTAACAACAAAACACTCGAATAAAAACTTTCCTGCAGGAAGGTTATTAGCTATAACTTTACTTTATACTATAATGTATGATGCATACAATTATTGAAATTAAAACAAGAGTATTATATAGCCCTTTAATGCAGAGATATAAGGCCAGCAGGAACTCCTCAGGGTTATCTGAAGAGGGCCAGATCCACTGCTGGGAGCTACCGATGAATTCATTCTTACTGGCAAACACTGTGTTATTAGTGTGAAATTAGAGTGCTGGAGAACAAACACTATTGAGGACAGTCAATAATGTTACAGGACAAAGAAAAATTATTGCATTATGTGTAACAGCAATCAAAGCAATTAGCTGCTGTCATTCATAGAGGTAATTTAAGATTTTTCTCATAATAAAATATTGCATTTGGGTGCTAAGGTGAAGTTTGTTTAAACTGTTGTACTGATCCATGTCCACTGTATGTGCAGGTAGCATAGAAGCCCTTCTTGGAAAGGGGCATATTGGTGAAATTAGTTTTTGACTGACAGTGGACTGTAAGCCACTGATTGGCCAAATTACAAAATGATTGACAGTTACCAGACCCTCTCAAAGTCTTTGGTCTGCAGCAATACAAATTTGGCAGGCTCCTTTTCAGTCAAGATGGCGGCAAAGCTAATGAAAACAGGGATTTATTCATCTCGTATGGTGTCTAACTGTAGTGGATCATAACATATCGGGTATGGAAAGATGCTCCGGTTCAAGTTGAGACCAAACGGTTTTATGGATGTCAGTTTTTGAGCCATGACAAAGGCCAAAATGTGGCGTTAAGCCTTGTTTTTAGCCTAGCAGTTGGTGATTGCTTTCGGCTGGTTAGGAGGAGTGAGGAGTCAGCAGTTGGTATAAAACAGAGAAGTCAAAAGCCAATCGCTATAAAGATCAACGATCGGTAATGGCTGTGTATCGGCCGATATGGCCCAAAGACGATCGGCAATTGGTATCGGTGGCAAAATCGCTATCTGGGCATCCCTAGTAATAATAATGGCATAAATAGGTAATAAAATATATAATGCATTAGCTTTTATTGCCCTTAAACATCAGCCAAAATATACATTACTGCCTTTATTCAAATTTCAAAATACTCTATCCATAATAATATTTCAGTCCATCTAATAAATCATAGACACACTTTAAACTACATTCAAATTTCAACATATTTAGTATTGCACACTGTTAAATCATACATACGATCATAATTAGAATATGTACAGTTTATCTGTGATTATGTTGCATTTATGGCAGTACTTGCTAACTTGTCAGCCAGCAATCATACACATTTTCTTTGCTTTTCTAAAGTGTATTTAAAATGCACAGTATTATAAAACTGAGGTGTCAGCAGAGAAGTTGACAGAAAATTCTGTGGAGCTCTGTGACGGCTTTGACAGTGAAGTCTGATGACCTCCTGTTCTCAGACCTGGGTTGATTCAAGGCTCTTCACATCACTTGTGAAAAGCTAACATTGAATAAATCGAGTGTTCCAATTACCTGTAGTAATTGGCCCATTTTGCTGTACACAGACGAATACTATTTGTGATGCACTCCATGTTGATTTGAAAGATCACAGGTCCATATGGTCAGCAGTGACTCACTCTGCCTCCCTGTTCTGAAAAACAAAAATTATGTAGGCTCAACAGCTGTGCTGTGCCTGTGTGTGTGTGTGTGTGTGTGTGTGTGTGTGTGTGTGTTTCACCTCCCCCTCAACAACCCTACGACTCAGCCCACAGTCTTCAGTAACATCAAGTACAGTACTGTACATTTGTACCTTAATGCTGGTGTGTTTACTGTGTGGTGTTTTTCTCTATTGCATCGTGACATGTCAAAAATGAATGTTATCAACCTGCGGGGCCTTTTTGTAAAGTATTTTAATGGTAATGACCTTGATTCTTACTGCAAAATATACCTATGATACTGCATTTGAAATACGGTGAAAGTTGGTCACATTTAACTGATGGTCGGGGATCATAGCAGCTATTAGAAATGTTGAGAATAAGATTATAATATTTTGAGAAAAGTGTAATATTTTAATAACACATTTTATGAGAAAAAGAGTTGTAATATTTTGAGAAAAATGTTGGGATATTTTGAGGAAAAAGTCGTAATTTTATGAGAAAAAATGTTGGAATATTTCAAGAATAAACGGTCAAGGATGCTTCCCATTAAAAAGCTCAGGGAAGCGGTTATGTGTTGCACTTTAACGGAAGTGGGGATGTTAACATTTGTGTGCACAATGAGCCACACAAGGGTGAGATTTATGCCCTTATCTATGTGTTTTCAAACTGATTTCGGTTATCGAAGGTCTTGGTCGGTATGTCAAATGTATGTCTTGTTAACACCATACCTCTGATAAGGAGCAGGGCTGCAGGCCACAACCGCTTCACTAAACCTTGCCTCATAACTACCGCATGCATCAGCTAGCTAGCCTAACTAGTTGACATTTACTGCCCCCAATACATTGTCCTTGGAAAAAGTGCATGTTTTCTATTTGATTTCATAGAGAGGTAAATTTAATTCATAAATGTATATTTATTGACCCTACTCAAACTACCATAGGGACGCAAAAATTTGTGTCAACGCAGTTTTTACATTTTGTGGAGCATAACTAAGACCTCAGATGTAAATGAAGTCAGTCTTAGTTCTTTTGATATACATGAAGTGACACTAAGTAAGATCTGGCGCTAGGTTGTTTCAGACATATTTTGTGCATGTCTAGAAAGCAATAGACCACAAAGGAAAGTGTTCTCTGCTTCTGAACTTGAAATATCGGTAATTGCCGCAATTGCACATGAGGAATCTTAAAATAAGCATATGGATTTTGGAAGTCAAACTTCCAGGTCATCGACCTTCCAAACCTATTGTACTGACTTTCAAGACCAATATGTCAATTTACAAATTCATTATGGAAGTTCCCCTGAAAATGGCAAGTCGAGATCCAATGAAAGATGGTTGCTGAACATCGGAGTGGCTCCTCAACTGATCCATTGAAGGCTCATAGGTTTCAGGAGATACAAGATCAGGGTATCCATGCTGGGGGCTAGCCGGCTCAGGGCAGGCAAGGCTAGCAGGCCAAGGCGGGCTGACAGGAATGCAGGTTGGCGGTTAGCAGGCCCGAGACTAGCTAAATGGGATGGAGGCTAGCAGGCCCAGAGCAGTGCTTGCAAAAAAACATCCACCTGAAGAATGCCACTTCTTGTGCAAACTCAGGGTCCCGCTTCCAGATAGGAGCAAGGCTCTGCACAAAGCCTGGTTCTTCATTTAGACATATTTAGAAACTTCCTTAGTCACTCCAAACTACAAGGTACAGGCAGACAGGTACAGATTAGGGTCCTGGTTCTGGTTCTGGTTCAGGTACAGGTTCCTATGACTTCCTAATATTAAATTAATCTTCCCACACGATATTGCATACACTTTAAATAAAAAAGACCTTGTATTTGCAATGTCTTTTCAATGAAGTTTCCTTCAGCTTCCAGTCTTCGTGCTAAGCCAGGCTAAACACATCCTGGACCTATCTATGTACTGGATGCACAGAGATGAAACTGTTATCTTACCTAGAGTAAAGATTGATATCAAACAAGCATATTTTGTTGCTTTGACAAAAATCATGTCATGATTGTGATCAATGTAATTACTGATGAGACATGACACGGCCAACCAGCTGTTCAATCTTATGTTCACCTGTGTATAAGGGGTGATGTATGTGTTGTGCTCTCTTGCATTTCTGCCATAGTCAAACTGAAAAGCTGTTTGACTGAGTGAAAACACGTCTGGTTGGATTGATCAGACCCGGTCTAAAACACCAGCCTGATATTAGCTCGGCGTTGGGGGAAAAAATAATGTTGTTACCACTTTTGACTTGCACAAGATAGATGTGAAGTTCACCACAGCTCAAACAGAGCAAAAAGGAGAGTCAATGTTGGATTTCAAATACATGTCAACTGTTTGCTAACACGTTAGCTATAGCACCTTAATAAGGTGATAATATGTCACTGTTTTGTTTACAGGTTGTTGTGCTGCCCCCAAGTGGCCAAAAAAAATCAATTAATGCACTTGTATGTAAGATTTCAATTACTTAAGGACTTTTACTTTTAATGCAGTATTTTTAAATTGTAATATTACTTTTACTTACTACAAGGATCTGAATACCTCTTTCAGCAGTTAGTAAAGTTTACTTGAGATTCTGTTTTACCACCTAACCACTGACACAGCTAACAAATGAAACAGCACAACACAAGACCCCTGCTGTTCTCACACACCTTCTCCCCCTATTTAAGAACTTTATTGATGTAACTAAATTGTATCTGCTGTGGAAAACGGAGACACCTGGAGTATCGTATTCTTTTCTATCTGAGCTTCAAGAGTAGGTTAACTTCATTTCATGACTTTCATTCCAAGCTTTATCTGTGACTTTGTCTTACGACATGAGGCATTTACTGGATGATTTTAGGCTAAGCTCCTCTTTGACGTGTTTTCTTTCACATAACATTGACTCAGTTTCAGAGGTGATGAATAGCTGTTTTGATGATGTCCACTCCTGCTTACATTCTACTTTTTTCTCCTTCAGTAAAGAGAACAATTACACTCCTTGTCATCACGGTTTTAAAATAAAATCGTAAGGTATATTCTATTTTACATTTTCCGAGCTGCTCTGCCACCATACACTGGGAACTTTTATAAATTTGCAGTTAAATCATCATAATCACTGTCATGCTACGACTTCCAACTGAACAGTGATAAAACCATCCTCTCCTAATCTCTTCCCCTCAGCCGTCCTGAAAATGAATAGGGAGCAGGGGAGAGCATCAATTATTCAAAGTCAATTACTCAGCAGGTTTTTTACATTGAGACAAGTGACAGTGGATGATGTCTGCAGCCTGCTTCAGAGGTATTTTTAGGATTTTATCGCTGGATATCTGCATCTCATGATAGTCACATGAAGAAAAAAAAAGAAACCTCTCCCCTCATTAAAAGATTCAATTTGGATGTAGTATATGTAAAACACTTGCTTTTTTGTCATCTCTACATGTTGCCACTGGTTTCTGAATTTCTAATCAATTAACATGACACGTTTGAAGTACATTTATCCACTGGCATTGCTTGCGGATTAATATTACATGCTGTGTGAGACAATATCTTTTTATTTTGCAATAGAAAGCACTTTGTACATGATCTTTAATCTTCATTTAAAGTAAAACATGTTGTTTACCACCGAGCCTCTGATAGCATCTGGCAAGAGAAGCACCAAAGACTCTCAAAGCTCCCATTTCAGCTTTGATATTTGACGCCTCAAGGACTGTGATCATTTTTATCACAGATGGCATCTGTTCAATGAAAAAAAAGCATATTTTCAAACCAACATTTTTATTATTTTGACATATTTGAAAATGTCTCCTGCATGTCCCTCCAAGCACACATTTGTACATCTGAGTAACAACCAGGCTTAAATGGAAGCACCAGAGAGATGCCTACTCTAAAGAAGAGTGTGATGCTTGTATCCATAGGGTGTTAAACCTTGAACTATTCCTTCCCAATGTTAACTCATAAATATGCTGTCCTGTTTGTCCCTAACATCAGTTCTAATATTTCATTTTTTGTGACGATGGATCGTCTTTGGCCTGTCAGTTTCTGTGTCCAGCTCTGAGCACAGCTATCATGTGTTGTGTTCACAAACTGGTGCAATACTGGTGAAACGTTTTCACTTAGTAACTGAATCTCCTGTTAGTGCCATATGATATCAGTAAGAATCCCGGTCCTGATGTGGGTGTGTTATGAATATTCTGCAGACAGTCGAGTTATTACCACCTGTGACAACCAACTCCTTTTTGCCATTATTTGGAGACCGTCTCGACTGAATGCACAGACTGAGTTGGTAAAATAAACTGTAATAAAAGCCAAGGGTCTACATTCCTGTACAGATCAAACAGTTACATAACTATAATATTATACTAATGGAACATACCATAAAGCCACTGCATTTAGTTACATATAATTTAAAGTCAGATAGTTGGGTACTGTTGTTACTGTACTATGGGAAAGTAGTGACTACTATTAGAACTATATTTACTAATTAAATTACTATAGAAATATTTTAAAATATTATAGTGCTGTTATAAAATAGATAAAGGAATGTAAGAACATATTAAGGTCACTGTAAAGTTGAAACTGTGCAGGAGGAAAACAACAGTTGGCTATTTGTTTAAATGCTTAAAACTACCAATGTTTATGTTTACCTGAGAAGTGACCTCTTTTGGCCATGCAAATAATGACTGTCCTTTCTCAAAAGTAAAGGTAGAAGTAGTGGGACACTGTTACAGCACCTTAAAACCCCTTAAAGATGAGGTCCAAACTGTCTGAGTTGAACTGGAAACCGCTTTTAGCATCAGTTGATATTAGTTTCTTTTAACCATGACCACAATCTTTTCCTAACCTTAAAGATCCCCTCCAGACATGTTATATATAATAGATATAATAGATATAATAATATATATGAATATGCAAATATTGTTCATTTCAAAAGTTTGTCTGCAGAACTGAAGATGTCTCCTACTTCACTGACAAGTCCATTCTCAGACCATGATCTATTCCTAAGCCTAACCAAGTAGTTTTTTTGCCTAAACCTAACCAAATATTTAATGTCACGTGACTTATGTCACATGATTTACGTAACGTGGGTCGTATTAGAGGGTAAGAACAAATGACCTATGTGGTCGTTTGTTTATTTGATAGTCACAGTAGAGAGAGACATGAAAGGCAGGAGAGAGAGAGGGGATGACATGCAACAAAGGGCCCAGGTTCAAATCTGAACTCAGCCTTGATATATGGTCCGCGCTCTACCAGGTGAGCTACCAGGGCGCCCCTATCTAAGGTTTTTAAGGTTTTTATCTCAGACTTTTTTAAACATGTTTGATATTTGCGACTGATATCGATGACCGATGGCGTCACTTGTATGTCGCCACTTTGTGGGTTTCAGCTGGTCTTCAGGTTGGTCCCAAGCTTAAGTTGCATATTGGACCATTATTGGCTTCAGCACTAGTTGTGCTGTCACAAATCCTGCTGGCCCACGTGTTAAACTGAGATTGAAGGTGAGCACAGAAAAACTTTCCCCCTCCAGCAGATGAATGTGAAAACAGCCTACTAGTGTCCAACTCTGCACATACATCATTCTGCACAGTGTCGCTCAAACATCCAGGTGAAGTTAACACATTTTTGAGTGGAAGGGGAGGTTAACTAAGTAGTTTTAGTTACCTAAACTTAACCAAACCAAACCATAGAGGTGGCAGATCAGAAATACTCATATGAGCCTTTTTGTGACCGTCATATGGTTTGTTTTGGAAGGCACTGGCTATCAACCTATAATGTTTAGGTTGAAAGACTTGGAAGCTCCATGCTCAGGCAAATGTGATTTGTCTTATCTACACGAGGCTGATGGATCCTCAATGCTGAGATGAAACTTTGCTGATTTGAAATTACTATATGATAAGCTCTGATGGAGGTTACATTGCTTATGTCCATAACCACCAGCCTTAGCAGCACCTCTAAGTCATCCACCATTTGTACTGCCATCAAACCAGAGGCCTCAGTCAGCTTTTTATAAAGGGATAATATTAAAATGAGTGATAAAATTAGTTTATGCTAATTGTAAGATTGGAGAAGACAACATTCGCAGGTTGCTAAGACCGGACGTCTCATTGCTATTGATTTATGGACAACCTCTTGAAGTGAGAGACAAAGAGGAGCAGTGATGTTGTATTTGAGTTTCTCAAATGCACAGAGACTGTCCGGTACAGCAGGGAGGGTCAATCAGTGTAATAGTAATCAGGAGCCTAATGCGAAGAGGCAGCGGAGAGAATAGAGTCAGTCCTCTGAGTGACACCTTCATGAAAAGGCATGACATTTCATCTGGGCATGTTTCCTCCAGCTTGCCACAGAGTCACGCTCCAGCAGAGCGCCCAGCAGCGACAAACTCAATACCAGTTCACATACTCACACCACACAATTTTCAGTCTTTGAAGCCACACAATGATGTGACATTACGTGTTAGCTTTGGCTTTTTTCTCCTTCCAGTTAGAATGATGGCTCTGGTATTGTGTTATCACACATCTATTCGTCACTCACACCATTGGTCAGAGCTTAGAATGAGTATAGAGAGTTTCATAACAAATTATCACCAGAAGGATCTTCAAGAGATCATGTTGTCACACTGCAAAAAATAGACAAAAGACATCTAAGGACAGTCTTAGATGTCTTTAAGTTGTTTCAGTTTATTATTTAGCAGTTTTAGTAGTTTGTGGATTAGTTCACTGTTATTCTAGAGAGACAGACTATCAGATGGACACATTCAATCCACTATAAATGTTAAGGCACTGTACGAAAGTAATTGATGTGAGGAGGGGGGCTGAATCATATTCATTTTATAAAAAAGCAAGATCCTCCCCATCGTATCAAGATTTTTCTTTGGAGCCTCCCCTTGACATTACTAAAGCCATGTAACTATTCAATCTTTTTTAAACATTTACAATAAATCCCTCCCAGCTCACCCAGAAAAGTCAGACTACCCTCCCTTCAGCAAAAAGAAACACAAAACCCTACCCCTTCTCTGACCCCCTCTCACCCCCTAATGATTTTTGTACAGTCTCTAAAACTCTTCAGTAAATTCACAGTATGAACTCATGATGAGATTAATTGTAATGTGGTTCTTGTGCTTCACAGTGGTAGCATAGTTCAGTTGCCTGGGCTCACCCTGAGGTCGAGGAGGGTGAGGAGCTCAGACAGCCAGAAAGAGCTTGGAGTGGCACCTCTGCTCCTTTGTGTTGAAAGCTGGAAGCTGTTGAGGCGGGAGGCCAGGAGCTATTCTGGGCATATGCAGCTGGGAGGAGACCCAAAACACACTGGAGGGATTATATTTATCTCACTGATCTGGGAATACCTCAGAAGGATCCTCAAGAAGAGTTGGAGCACCTGGCTGTAGAGAAGGATGTGGATGGATGCATAAATGATGGACAGACCTGTTCAAAAACACAAAATGTTCTTAGTTTTCCTTTTTTAAATTTAAATTTCACTTAAAGCAAGACTACGTAACCTTTGGTAAATGGCAGCCACTTTGGCCACAAGTGACAATTACAGGATAATAGTAAATGCTAAAATGTAGTGTAACAGTAACACAAGTAGAGAAGAGCCATAAAGCCATCACACTGATTTAATAATGTGAATTATACAACAATACCTATTAAAGTGTGCTAACATGAGCTATTAGCTACAGCCTTACTTAGTATTACCAGACCAAGGTAGAAACCGAGGCTGTAGAAACAAAACCGTATTAAAGGTGTTTGAGTGTGTTTTATTGCTTATGGTTTTATCTTTTCATTTGTAAGAGGAATATTGTGTTATTTCTTCTTTCACAAGTAGCATAGATTCGATTTAAGGATTTTTGGCCACAATTACAGGATAATAGTAAATGCTAAAACACAGACCAACAGTAGCGCAAGTAGAGTAGAGTCATAAAGTCTGACTCAGTAATGTCAGTGTACATTAGCTAACGTTAGCCAGCATAGGCTAGTGGTCGTATCATAAGAAATAAGGCTGTAACAGTGAAACCCCTGAGTTTATTGAAATGAGCAAAGGTGTGTTTTATTGCTCATGAATTCAAAGTTTCATTTGTAAGATCAATAGTGTGTTATTTCTTCTTTTGAAAGTTATACAGTCTTGCTTTAAAGCTGAATTAATAGATTTCTTTGGCCACTTGGGGGCAGTGGTGGCAGAAGTATTCAGATCCTATCAATACCACAATATATAAATGCTCCATTACAAGTAAAAGCCCAACATTCAAACCCCTTCTTGAGTAAAAGCTAAGAGCCGGGAACGAATCGGTGACTAGATTGTGAAAATGGGTGTTTCCAGGGTGTAACCAGGTGGTGAAAACTGGTGACGAAATCTTACCTCTCTGGTTTTTTCTCCACCAACTCCTGAGAAAAATACGTTTCACTGTCTTCTTCAAAATAAGACGGTGTAGTCCCTCATTCGTCCAGGAGTGTTCTATCGTAGAAAAGGTTTCAGTCGTAGTCATCTGGACACTGTTTTCAGAATCAAGACGTTTCGGCTCCCATCCGGAAGTCATTCTCAATTGTGAAGAAATGGGACGGGAACTAGAAATTTAAGCTACTCTGTGTTACATAAGCCCCGCCCTCAGGAAGGAGTCGGTCTATTTATCTGTTAATAGCTAGTTTCACCTGAAACTGACCTAATAGTTTCCAAGATGGCCCAGTAATCAGTAATCAGGCCTATTGTTTTCACTAGTTTCACTGTCTTCACAAGCTAGTCTCTAACTTTGTCTTTTGTTTGGTGCTCCCAGGTAGCGCACAGTGGCTTTATCAGAGCTTTCCACTGAAAAAAGTTGCCTGCCAAGGCAGTAAATGTTTAGTAAACATTTACTAAATAAATGTTTAGTATTTTCCATATATCATCCAGCACTTTGCACTTCTACAGGGTGTGAGGACCTAGTCTGATTTAATTTTATGTACTACTGCCAATATACCTGGAAATTAAATTGGTATAAAAGATCACAATATAAAAAACCCCATTACTCCCCTCATCAATGGACAATGACAGAGCTTTGAAGACTAATTGTACCACCTAATGTAAAATGAAGCTGAGTCAAAGGTCAGGTCTCAGTAGGCCCTGAGTCCATCAAAGAGCCTCGCTATCCGAGAAGCCACTGAAACCCCATGGAGACTAATTAACACCAGGCAGCTTTCTGATCCCTCTATAATATGACAAAGGCCATGGGAGTAACCCATTCACGAGCACTTGCCACCTGATGTCCCTCCTTTCACAGAAAAAAGTGAAATATGTGCAGTATCGTGTGATAGCTGATCCTGAAGAAAGTATACTATCTGACAAATCTTACATAAGCAGTCACAATCACTTAAACAGATATCCATCACTGTATTATCAAATTTCACATGCTCAGAATAAACTCTAAATTGGTGTCCAGAAATAACAAATATTTTATCTGCACAGTGAGACTCACTGTGGAATATTCTGTAAGCACTTTGGAGTTGATTATCATTGGTGAAGTGACGGCTTTTCTTTCAATCTATTTGACTTATGATGAGCTCAGAGAATGCGGGAGGTACGGGGGCACAGACTCCAGACACAAGCAGCGCCCACTCATCATCACCAAAAAATTGACTGGCAAAAAGATTCTTGATGGCTTTCAGTCAAGTTGACAGGCAGCATGTCAAACAGCGGCTTGTTACTCTAAGACGATACAAAGCTCCATTGAGATTGGAGGATTTGATTGAAAAATTAAACCTGAGTAAATGAAAATGTGACGAGAGAATAAACTGGGACCTTCTGCTGTTTGAGGAGCACAGTGGCTGCTGTCAGGAAAGAGGAGGTTAGAACTCCTCCATCAAGTGCTGTCATAACTGTTGGTAAGGACAATGATTAGTTACAAATATTTGTTAATAAAAACAAGAACAATGTAATATTCTAAAATGTTTTTAGCCTTTCAACTATTACTTAAAGAATATTTTTTTTGGAAAACAAAATTTGATATGTTCATTACAGACAGCAGGACTTGCTAAATTCAACACATTCAGGGGTTTTGCTGCTCCCCACTACCATAACGCAAACCTGTGGGTCCCCTCTGTAGCCAGTCTCGGCCCCTTTATGCCAGCACTCATGGGGAGCAGGCTGGACTATGAATTAAATAGTTGCAGAAATCACTCAGACCTTCACACATGCATCTTTCACTGCTAGGCTACATATCATTTTAAAGAGAAGCCCCTCATATATGGTTAGGACATAACGTTTTTTTATGCTATTAGACTAACAGTTACCTGACAGAATGCAATCTTCTGTAATCCTGGTTGATGGGATTAGCTGTTTCAAACATCTGTGTTATTTTAGGATGTTTGTCACGTTTATTAGACTTCAAGGATACACACAATGTGTTTTGGTGAATAACACTGATTGTAAATATAACCAAAAATTAAAAGTACTTCTGGTTTTGCACATTAGCTAACCAAAGATATGAGCAAAAGTAATAAAAACATTTCAAAGTCCGATATTTTTAATGTCTTCACTCCTTTTTTTTCTATGTTTGATTTGGATTCAAAGCAGCATCTTCCTATTGATCCCCTGTGTTTCATAGTTCAGCAGAGTTGACACATTCAGACCTGTGACAGGAAGGAGATCTCCTTGCCATCACAATGATGATTGCTCAACTCCCACGGGCGCTGTGGTTTCACACAATGGATTAACACAAGAAGCAAGATGAGATCAATGCAAAGGTCAGATTCGACCCTCTATCCCACAAGGCACCAACAAAGGCTTGAAATGTAGATAAAAAGCCCTGTGTAACTGCGTTGGCTCTTATGAAGATATGTTAATGTGAATCTTTAATGTCAGTTATCTGTGTGTGTGTGTGTGTGTGTGTGTGTGTGTGTGTGTGTGTGTGTGTGTGTGTGTGTATCTGTCTGAGCAGAGATTAGACGGGAAGGTTTACACTGAGCGCAATTGTCAATTGTCTGTTTTGGAACATTCCAAAAATTGTAGGGCACAGCTCCGCCACTGCCAACGTCGGAAGCATTTATAGCAAAGGGGTTAAAAAGTTACATTTGACAGACATGGCTCTGCTCTTTGAGAAACTCTTAAATAATCTGAGCAGGGATAATGATTCCGATGAGAGAGCTAATTCCACTTAATAAATATACATGAACATTATGTTTTAGTTATTATTATTAACCTTTATTTAGCCAGGGAAAACCCATTGAGACCGAGGTCTCATTTTCCTGGTTACATATCATACATACGATCATTTTAAAATCACAAACAATAGATAAAAAAGAATCTAAAAATAAAATACAATAAAAACATTAAACAACAATAGGCATATCATACATAGTTTTTTTTAAAAGAACTCTAACCGTAAAACAATAACAAACACATACAAGTTAAAAGACGTAGTGGTATCACTATTTAAAACAATCACAGTCCTCAACATAAAAATGATTTAACAAATCAATGAATTTGCCCAAGGAGACTTAGTGGTCTCTTGAAACTTATTCCAAGCTCTACATGCACAATAATTAAAAGCTGTTTTTCCCAATTTGGTCTTGAATTGAGGGACCTCGAGAATCAACCAATCCTTGTGTGATAGTGATTGGAGCGCCATGTAATGATGGATGCCAGATAATTAGGTAACATTTTTAATATTGCTTTATAAACATACTGTTACAGACTCGCCAGGTTCCCCCGTCAACCAGCTTCAACGCGATCCCTCACCAGAATACTAATTACACACACCACTCACCCCAGTCAGTTGTCCGGTCTCATTCAAGACAAGAAGGACTACGCTCAACGACTATGATTACCTATTTCTATATGTTACCACTTCATCGTGTTCCCATTTCCTCGTACTTCCACTACAGGGTGTGCTCCAATCCACTGTGTTCCCACTCCAGTGTGTGTGTCTCCCATCATTCCAATCCAGCGGTTTCCGTCTCCAGCGTGTGCTTCTCTCCAGCATGGTTTCCCTGCCAGCTACCCCTCCATCATCAACGGATCAGTAAGGCTAAGGACAGTATCTAGTTGCATTCCTCATCTTCATCAATACATTTACCTGCCATCTGTGTTTACTCTGCTGTTGTCACAATAAAACAACATCTTGTTCCATATCGGTGTCTCCCGACTATCTGTGCGTAACACATTCAGGAGCAAATGCTGCGTTCTCCTAGCGGCCAGGGACGGCCAACCCACTGCCTGATAAAGCTTACAACGATGCGTTCTAAAATGATCACCGGTAATAGTGCTGAATGGTAAACAGTATCAAGTTGTTTCAAGGTGGTAGAGGCAGCGTGCATAAAGAGTGTCACCATAGTCAAGTACTGACAGGAAGGTAGACTGTACTAAAAGCCTTTTGTAGAAAAGGTTTCAGTCGTAGTCATCTGGACACTGTTTTCAGAATCAAGACGTTTCGGCTCCCATCCGGAAGTCATTCTCAATTGTGAAAAAATTGGACGGGAACTGGAAATTTAAGCTACTCTGAGTTACATAAGCCCTGCCCTCAGGAAGGAATCTGCCTGAGTATCTGTTATCTGGGTATCTTAATGGAAGCGTCACTTCCATTTCAGAGAGTAGGCAAGAGAAACTACAAAGATTCCTATCATTTGAGAGCTCTGGTCCTGAATGCCAGGTCTCATATTGATTATGCTGTCATACCCTAGTGACGATATCAGATTAATTCTGTCAAATAAATGTCCTCCATTAATAAAATGATCATTAAAACCATTACAAACTTCCACCTTCTTGTTATGGGACCAGAATCAAACATGAACTGGAGGGGAAGTGCTGGAGCGTAGTTGTTGTTCATTGATTTAATTGTTTTCCAAAATTTCGATGAGTTACCAGCACTCGTGTAAGGAATTGAGATAATGTGCAAATTTAGCTTTCCTGATTATTGTAGTACATCGATTTCGCAGCTGCCTGAACAAAATCCAATCCAAAGAAGCCTCAGTTTTTCTAGCTATTGCCCATGCCGAATTCCTCTCAGTAATTAATTCAGATAGCTCATGTGAGAACCAAGCAATATAACAATCCTTTATCCGTATTCTCCTAACATGAGCATGTTTGTCAGCAACAGAATTAAAAGCGTTGGACAAATATGTAAGGGCCATGTTTGGATCAGATATAAGGGACACCCTATTTAAATCACACACATTTAAATCATGCAGGAACCCCTGAGTGTCAGGTGTCAAAGTTCCTAAAATTCCTTTTTGATATGATACATTTTTGTTTTTGTTCTATATAATTTGATATTCCCAATACAGGCAATAGGGCAGTGATCACTGAAATCTTGAAGAAAAGTCAGAGTACCTCTGAGGCATATTCGTGAGAATTATATCAATCAAAGAGGATTTGGAGTTAAATTTCACATTGGGATGTGTTGGTGCTTGATTATTAATTAGAGCAGTGAGCCTCTGCAGTCTGCTGAAGTAACAGTGCACAGTGTACAACAGCATGAAGTTTCACCAGCAACACAAGACATCTGACCATGCAGGTAAAATTACAAAATATTGGTATTGTGTAGGGCTGGGTAGTTAATCGAAAAGGTATCAAAACCAACATTCTAATGCTTGGGCCACACTGCCTAATTCTACTTGCACCTTGCACGCGTGTGGTTTCAACATAGACAGTGTTGCTGCTGCTGCCAGCCCTGTCTTTCTACATGGAGTTTTCCTTTGATAAATACAATACAATAAAAGAGAGAGAAGGGGTGGGGGAGGGGGAAGCACAATGCAAATTCCACCTAGAATTTTAAAATAATAATGTTATGGTAGTGGTAATATTAATAAAGTAATAATAATAGAAATGATAGTGATAGGAATAATAACAATAATAGTAATAACACTAATAATAACAATTGTAGTAGCAGTAGCACAGATCCAGACTCTACAGCTCCGGAGGCAGAAATACCTGCTTAAAGCAACAGAAGGAGAGAGGAGAGAGACGAGAAAGTGCAAAACTACGGGAGAGAGAAGATGTTGAGTTAGTAACATGCATTAATGGGATAAGAATGCATACAGATGCAGAGGGCGAGGAGGAGAGAGGATCTCAGTGCATTATGGGAAGTCTCCCGGCAGTCTAGGCCTATAGCAGCATAACTAAGGGATGGTTCAGGACTCACCTGAGCCAGCTCCAACTACAGTATAAGCTTTATCAAAGAGGAAAGTCTTAAGCCTACTCTTAAATGTGGAGATGGTGTCTGCCTCCCGAACCCAAACTGGGACCTGATTCCACAAGAGAGGAGCTTGATAACTGAAGGCTCTGGCTCCCATTCTACTTTTGCACACTCTAGGAACCACAAGTAACCCTGCATTCTGGGAGCGCAGTGTTCTAATGGGGTAGTGAGGTATTATAAGCTCTTTAAAATACGATGGTGCCTGACCATTAAAATCTTTGTAGGTGAGAAGAAGGATTTTAAATTCTATTCTGGATTTTACAGGGAGCCAGTGCAGAGAAGCTATTATTGGAGAAATATGATCAAAGATAACTCAGAGGCTCCTTACGGTGGCGCTGGAGGCCAGGGCAATGCCATCTAGAGTAACTATATCTTTAGATAATTTGTCTTGAAGGTGTTTGGGGGCCAAGTACAATAACTTCAGTTTTGTCAGAGTATAACATCAGAAAATTGCACGTTATCCAGGTTTTATGTCCTTAAGGCATGCTTTAAGTTTAGCTAACTGATTAGTTTCATCTGGCTTGATTGATAAATATAATTGGGTATCATCTGCATAACAATGAAAGTTTATGAAATGTTTCCATACTGTATATAAAGGTGAATAGAATTGGTCCAAGCACAGAATCTTGTGGAACTCCGTGACTAACTTTACCACGCATAGAGGGTTCACCGTTAATATGTACAAACTGAGATCGATCTGATAGATAGGATTTAAACCAGATTAGTGTGGTTCCTTTAATGCCAACTGAATGTTCCAGTCTCTGTAATAGGATGTGATGGTCAATGGTGTCGAATGCAGCATTAAGATCTAACAAGACAAGTACAGAGACAAGTCCATTGTCCAATGCAATTAAAAGGTAATTTGTAATTTTTACCAGTGCTGTCTCTGTGCTATGATGCACTCTAAATCCTGATTTAAAAAATCCTCAAATAAACTATTGTTATTTAGAATGTCACACAACTGATTGCTGACTGTTTTCTCAAGGATCTTAGTGAGAAAGGGAAGGTTAGATATAGGTCTATAGCTGGCAAATACCCCTGGATCAAGTGGGCTTTTTAAGAAAAGGTTTATTTACAGCTATTTTAAAAGACTGTGGGACATAGCGTGTTAATGAAGACAGATTGATCCGATCCAGTAAAGAAGTGCTAACTAAGGGTAAAATTTCTTTAAGCAGCTTAGTTGGAATGGGGTCTAAGAGACAGGTTGATGGCTTAGATGAAGAGATAGTTGAAGTTAGCTGAAGAAGGTCGATAGGAGAAAAGCAGTCAAAATATATATCAGGTTTTACAGCTGTTTCTAAGGTTCCTGTATTTGAAGATAAATCTGTACCGGTTGAGGGCAGGATGTGATCATTTTTTTCTATAATAGTTACAATTTTATCATCAAAAAAGCTGATGAAGTCGTTACTACTGAGGGCTGTAGGAATACATGGCTCAATAGAGCTGTGACTCTCTGACAGCCTGGCTACAGTGCTGAAAAGAAACCAGGGGTTGTTTTTATTTTCCTCTATTAATGATGAGTAGTAAGCTGCTCTGGCATTACAGAGGTCTTTCTTATGTTTTAAGACTATCTTGCCAGGCTAAACGAGATTCTTCCAGTTTGTTGGAATACCATTTCCTTTCAGGTTTTTGCAATGTTTGCTTTAATTTGCGGGTTTTGGGGTCATACCATGGAGCTAACCTTCTTTGTTTTATTATCTTCTTTTTTAGAGGGCTGATAGAATCGAGTGTCATTCACAGTGAGCCTTCAGCACTATCAACAAGATGGTCAATTTGGGAGTGGCTGAAATTAGCATAGGAGTCCTCTGTTATATTGAGACATAGCGTTGAATTAAATGCAGATGGAATCGCTTCCTAAAATTTAGCTACAGCACTATCAGATAGACATCTAGAGTAGGAGTTTTTGCCTAATGGCGTGTAGTCCAGTAATAGTTGTTTCAATGTTTCTGATACATAATGTCATTCTGCGATTTGAGCATTAGATTAAAACATGTTCACGTCATTAGGAAGGCAATCACAAATGGCCTATTTTGTTGTGAGGACTTGTAAGCATAACCTTACCTTATCCATATTGTAGTTGACACTCTCACCACAAGGTCCATTAGTAGCTGCTCTTAGCTTATCACAAAATCTTCTTCAGCAGATGGAGTTTGCCCCATTGTCATGGAACTCTAGTAGTATGTTCAAATTTCTATTTTTTCAGCATTTTAAAGACTTCCATGTTGGCTGTGTCTAAGTAAAGCCACAAAGAGTTGCTAGAATGGCTGTATACTCTTCTGCTGTGTCCGACATTATTCTGTATTCATTATATAGCGCACTATATTTATCCTCCAACATTTTACTTGTGTGTCCAATTCTGAGTGGGTACATTTATCCACTAAATGATATAGTACCCTCAAAAATTCCCCAATGAAATGAAAGAAGTAGTGTTCATAGCATGTACACTCGCGTGTACACTATTTTCTGATAACAATCCCACAGTGCAATGCATCCATTATGATTAGTATGTATCTGAAATCTCAATTTAACTGCTCACAATTGAGTAAACTATTCATTGTCTATAATAATAAAATTTTATTTATACAGCACTTATCAAAACAAAGTACAAAGTGCTTCACAACAAGATAAATAGAATACCACATTGAATGATGAAATTTATAGAAATAAAATACACAAAAGTAATAAAATAAACAGCCAGTTCAGGTAAAATCAGGATATGCTTTCCGATAAAAATGTGTTTTGAGAAGAGACTTAAACGAAAGACACTGACTCAGACAACCTCATTTCTTCGGGCAAGTTGTTACAGAGCCTCGGGACCCTGATGGCAAAAGCTCTGTCCCCCTTAGTTTTCATCCAGGAACAGACAGAAGACCCCTGCCCGAAGATCTCTAACTACGTGAAGGTTCATACGGGATTACAAGGTCTAAAATATAGTCTGGAGCCAGGCCATGAAGAGCCTTGAAAGTAATAAACAAGATCTTAAAATTTGAAATTTAAGAGTAGGCTTAAGACTTTCTTCTTTAATAAAGCTTATAGTTAGGGCTGGCTTGGGTGAGCCCTGAACCATCCCTTAGTTATGCTGCTATAGGCCTAGACTGCCGGGACACTTCCCATGATGCACCTCTTTCCTCTTTCCTCCTTTCCCTCTCCATCTGTATGCATTTTTATCCCATTACTGCATGTTACTAACTCGACATCTTCCCTCTCCCGTAGTTTTGTGTTTTCTCGTCTCTCTCCTCTCTTCTTCTGTCGCTTGCAGCAGGTATTTCTGCCTCCAGAGCTCCAGAGACTAGATCTGTGATTGTGGGCCACCTGCTGCCCCTGTGTTCCTGCTCGACAACTGCTACTACAGTTGTTGTTGTTATTGGCCTAATATTGGCCTGTTATTGGTTACTATTTTTTTCATTATTATTCCTATGACTATCATTCCTATTATTATTACTTTATTAATATTACCACTACCATTACATTATTGCTATTTTAAAATTCTAGTTGGAATTTGCATTGTGCTTCCCTCTCCCCCATGCACCTTCTCTCTCTCCCTAACACGGCAGTGGCGGATGGCTGCCCACCATTGAGTCTGGTTCTGCCCAAGCTTTCTGCCTGTTAAATGGAAGTTTCTTCTTCCCACTGTCGCCAAATGCTTGCTCATGGTGGTATTTCTTGAGTCTAGAGTACGATCTAGACCTGCTCTGTAGGAAAAGTGCAATGAGATAACTTCTATTATGAATTAGCGCTATATAAATAAAATTTAATTTTATTAAAGCCTGAGCAAATCTAGGCTATTCTGGGCGGCCATCATGTATTCCCACTGTGTTCTCACTATATCTGTTTGATTAAAATCTGTCTGCTCAGGCATTAAGAAATGTCTGGAAATAGCTTTTATTTGTTCCTTGGCTCATTTCAGCCTTTCAACAAACTGAGCTGAGCTAAAAGCTGTTGAAGGATGGATGAGGAGTATTTCCAACATCAAAGCAGGGGATCAGCGTACATCAGTATGGTGCTCACAGCATCTTTCTCTGGCTCACTTCATTTCAGCATGGTGTGCAGTAGGGAAGCAGGGAGACTAAATGCATGCTTTGACACAGAGGACACACAAAATAAAAACTTTTTAAGCATTCGCCCACTCAGTGCCATGTAGCTGTAATTATACTGTCACCTTCTCAGTGTGATACAATGTGACTAAACAACAGAGTGAGCATCCTGTGCATCAAAGAGTCTTGAGATTTCTTCAGAGCTCTGAGTGTGTATATACACTACCATTCAAAAGTTTGGAGTCGCCTGCCACAAAAGCTTGATTCGGTACAGGCAGATGGCTGAGAGGAATACTGTATATTTTTGAATGGTCTTTCATGCTTTTAGGTTGTAGAAAGTCATCTTTTCAAATAGATGTTTATTTTGGATGGGTTTGGAAGGGTTTGCAAAAAAAGTAATGTTTTGTACATGGAGAACAAAACACTGTACAATGGTTCAACCAGACTGACAATTGTATGGGCAGAAAGATACAAAGATACCTCTGAGCAACAGTTAAATAAGAATATAAGAAATCAACACTCATTGATAAAAGAAATTGGAGACCTAGCATTAAAATCTGTTCAGATTTTAATAGGAACAGGTTCCTGTTTCAGTGTCAAGTGCACCATAATGCCTGTAACAAGCTGGAATTAACAGGTGTGTTGCTTTAGCAAAGCTATTCTTAAAACTTCAAAATAGAAATAGCATGCCTTAAGGACATAAAAACCTGACGGATGGACAACCTGCAATTTTCTTATGTTTTCTTAAACTCAAAACTTAAGTTATTGTACTTGGCCCCAAACACCTCCGAAACACATTATCTAAAGATATGGTTACTCTAGATGGCATTGCCCTGGCCTCCAGTACCACCATAAGGAATCTCAGAGTTATCTTTGATCAGGATTGATCCTTTAACTCCCACATGAAACAAACTTCAAGGACTGCCTTCTTTCACTTACGTAACATTCGAAAAATCAGGCACATCCTGTCTCAAAATGATGCCGAAAAACTAGTCCATACATTTGTTACTTCTAGGCTGGATTATTGCAATTCCTTATTATCAGGCTGCCTGAATAAGTCCCTTAAGGCTCTCCAGTTGATCCAGAATGCTGTGGCACATGTATTGACAAGGACTAGGAAAAGAGATCATATTTCTCCCATATTAGTTTCTCTGCACTGACTCCCTCTTAAAGAGCTCATAACACCTTACTACCCCATTAGAACACTGTGCTTCCAGAATGCAGGGTTACTTGTGGTTCCTAGAGTGTCCAAAAGTAGAATGGGAGCCAGAGCCTTCAGTTATCAAGTTCCTCTCCTGTGGAATCAGGTCCCAGTTAGGGTTTGGGAGGCAGACACATTTAAGAGTAGGTTTAAGACTTTCCTCTTTGATAAAGCTTATACTTAGGGCTGGCTCAGGTGAGCCCTGAACCATCCCTTAGTTAATCTGCTATAGGCCTTGACTGCCAGAAGACTTCCAATGATGTACTGAGCTCCTCTCTCCTCCTCTCCATCTGTATGCATTCTTATCCCATTAATGCATGTCACTAACTCAACATCTTCTCTCTCCCATAGGTCTGTGCTTTCTCAACTCCTCTCTCTTTCTGTCGCTTTCAGCAGGTATCTCTATTGCATATTCCATGTTCCTGCTCGACACCCACTGCTACAATTATTATTATAAATCTTATTAGTATCATTGTTATTACTATTATTTTTTTTATTAATATGAATATTATTACCACTACCATTACTATTACTTTAAATCTCTGTGGAATTTACATTGTACTACTGTATCTTCTCTTTCCTCCTGCTGTCTCTCAAAACCTCTTCCTCACTCTCAACCCATCCGGTCAAGGCATATGGCCGCCCCCCCAGAGCCTAGGTTCTGCTCAAGGTTTCTGCCTGTCAAAAAGGAGTTTTTCCTTGCCACTGTCGCCAAGTACTTGGTCATGGTGGGAATTGTTGAGTCTCTGTAAATAATATTATAAAGAGCACAGTGTAGTCCTGCTCTATATGAAAAGTGCAATGAGATAACTTCTATTATGAACTGGTGCTATATAAATAAAATTGAAAAAGTGAAAGTGAATTGAATTGTAGAACATGACAGTTCATTAGTTCATTACAATACAACTGAGAAAATGACTGCACAAATACTGATAAAAGCAAGTAAGTAAAGAAATAAAGTAATTAATTAATTTTTACTATTAATATGTGTCAAGGATTTTAAAATGCTGGCCAATTTGTTGTATGGGGTGCTGTGTAGTGATATGTAGACCCAAAAGCAGATGAAGAGGGAGCGGTATCAGGGTGAAGTAGCCGGATGACTACAGTGTTTATTGTGGGGTGGTATGCAGACCAGTACAGGCAGACCGGTAGGCAGACAGGTAATGAACTGACAAAAGGCAGATAAGTTACCAGCTGGCAGTGTGAAAGCAGGGGAGTGAGTCCAAGGTGGCAAACAGTTCACAAAGGAGCAGGCCTTGTGCAGGAAAATCCAAAATCCAACCAAGGTCCATGGGAGAACAAAGAATCCAACACAAACTCACGGTAACAATGCTCAACAGGACCAACACCATGTGTACAACGACGATCCAACACTGAACAAAGAAGAGACCCAGACTAAATACCCTAGGGGAGGTGAGACAATGAGACACAGGTGCAAACAATCAAGGGAGGACCAACAATCAAAACTGGAGGGAAAACAAAGACAAGAAGTAAAAACACAAGACACACAAGGGAAGGAACACACTACAAAATAAAACAGGAAGTGACAACACCTAAACTACCACACAATTGTTTTTAAATTCTTCAAAAACAGGAGATCTTAAAAATCTACATTTGAGTAAATAATTTTTTTTATTATTAGGATATTCAACCTTCATTTCATTAGAATGTGTTGTTCCAAATACTTGACTTCTTTCTTTAGAGGGATTGTGTAACAGGGATAAAGTATGCCCATGAATAGATATGAGTTTACAATTAATTACAATTCTTCCTCAACATTGAGCTGTAGAGCAGATTGTTCGGCTATACTTAGTCTATGGCGTTCTACTGGTAACACTAGTTGACTTGCTTCTTCACAGAATGTTTTGTTTGTATGCCCCCTGGCATTTCGAAGAGTACTGCAATGGATAGTGCGTTGAGCATAATGGACTCTGTGCACACTCATAGCCATCTGCAGAGCCCCGTGCCACGGTGTCTCACAAGAGCATAAACAAAGCTTAAAAACAAGAGCAACAGCCAATAAGGAAACTCCAACACTCAACTGACCGACGGTGTGACATCATCACTTATTCAGGGCCAACCAATAGTTTAACTTCATCTCTCAGTCAAGGACACACCTTCGCATTGATAGGGCTGGCCCTGCTTTGCTGCAGTCCAGCCAAAAATGTGAATGGCATAGTAGCCTAAGCATCTACTAAATTTGTCTAAAAGACTTGAACAGTATGGGGCATATGAGTTAACAGATAATGATAACTAAACAAAGACAGAGCCAGGTACAGTATACATGGACAATTGCATTACAATTATCCAATGCAATGTATCACAATATTTATAGCTACTGCTAATTTCCAATGCCTGTCCCTAGATGGGCCTTTAAAATAACAGACATAAAACAAGTGCACAGACAACAAAGTTAAACTATGTGTTGCATTTTGTTGACTGTCTTAAATAGTTGTGCTATTTAATTCCTCCGGTTGCTAGATGTTCCAGCCACGTGCAGTGGTTAGTCCACAGCTCTCGTCTGGATTTCCTTGCCTAGTTTGTTAAGTTATGTTAAAGACAAGCAGCTAGCCTGGAGCCTACAGTTGGTCTTTAGCTAGCTGCTGAGATATTGCTGGAGGTTCCAATCGTGTTCTGTGGCCAGCCACAGTTCTCACTTGGATTGCCTAGCTACACTTCCAGTTAAGTTGAACAGGCTAGCAGCAGGTTGGAATAGCCTTATGGCTAGCCACTTGTTTGTCTGGTTGCATTTATGATAATAGGTCTGCTAGAGATTCTGATTCGCGTCCTGTGACCTAGTCTCACATATTCTAGCCTGACCCCCTATCTGTGTCTCTTGTGGAGCTCAACTTCAGGTTGAGGAAGCCCTATCTGACCCATGTATTCCCTGCAGCATTTTGCCACTCTCTGTGAGACAGGAAAGGCATTTGTATAGCACTTATCAAAACCAGCATTACAAAGTGCTTTACACATAAGACACAACAATAAAATACACAATACACACATAATGTATGAATAAACAGGCAGGCATAGGGAATAACACTTAAACACAATAGATGATTAAAAACTATAAATAAAACACCAAGGATAAAATGTAAAGACAATGGCTGAATTAAAACTTAAAATAGAGCAGTGCAAGACTTAAGAGCAAGGTCAAGAATAAAGTACAGTTTCTGCACGGTGTTGGGTAAAGTGTGCTGCTGCATGGGACCTGCCACTGGTCCATGTGAGTGAACTCTATCTCTTTCCTACTAAAGGTCTTGTCCCCCAGCCATTTTAATCAGGCCATAGAACTGGAGGCATACTGTCCTTTCCCATTGAGATCTGAGGTGGGGGAGAGTGCCAATTTGCTGTCCAGTCCGGGCATTGCAACTGTACACTGAGGCAACGCAGAGCTTTAGGTGCTTAGAGCAGCTGTTTGTCTGCTACAGCGGAAAGAACAAGGGACATGCACTGTCTAAATAAAGGCTCTCCTACTGTGTTGTTGAGACAATCAAAAAGGCTTATGTGGTAACAGGTAAACCTTCCCCCTCAGATGTCATCTGTCATTTTACCAGGGGTGTGGCCACATCCTGAGGTGGGTGTCATTATTGGAGATCTGTGTAGCGGTGTCCTGGACAATACCTTACACTTTCTCAAGGTTCTATCGCCTTATTGTTGCTTCTGGGTCTACACTGGCATCAGCTATTCTGCTGTTGGCTTCTGCAGCTAACCAGTAGGTGAGTGTCTTATCCTCGTGGCACTATTGGTATTCAATCCAGTTAAATTTTATTTATATAGTGCCAATTCATAACAGAAGTTATCTCATTGCACTTTTCGTATAGAGCAGGTCTAGACCGTAATCTATTCTATTTTTCCTCTATTAAATAGGTTGCTCTGGCATTACGCAGGGCCTTCCAACATGTTTAAGACTATCTTGGCTGTAATGTTTTCCAGGTTGGGTGTGAAGAACAAGGCTTTCAAATGAGTTACAATTTAGTTTAGGTTTAGTGTTGATTAATAGGCTTGAGTCGAAGATGGCTACTCCACCTCCTCGGCCGGTGCCTCGAGGAATTTGAGTATGAATATGACTGGGAGGAGTGGATTCAATTCAATTAAATTTTGTTTATATAGCGGCAATTCATAACAAAAGTTAACTCATTGCACTTTTCCTATAGAGCAGGTCTAGACCGTACTCTTTATAAAATTATTTACAGAGACCCAACAAATCCCACCATGAGCAAGCACTTGGCGACAGTGGCAAGGAAAAACTTCCTTTTAACAGGCAGAAACCTCGAGCAGAACCAGACTCAATGGTGGGCGGCCATCCGCCACTGCCGTGTTAGGTTTTGAGAGAGAGAGAGAGAGAGAGAGAGAGAGAGAGAGAGAGAGAGGTTTTGAGAGAAAGAGGTTTTGAGAGAGGTTTTGAGAGAGAGAGAGAAGAGGGAGAGGGGAGTGAGAAGCACAATGCAAATCACCTAGTAAAAATCATCCTCTCTTACAGTGATAACTGATTCTGTGAATTCCTGGATGATTGCCGGTCATGCCGGTCACTTTGCCATTGTGCAGCCAAGGGAGTACTACAGACAGTTGAGAGCTGCATACTTCCAGGGACGTAATGCCCCAGGTTTGGAGGAGGAACAGCAATCCAAGTCCTTATTCCTGCATAACCTTCACGAGGATGTGCTGTATGACGTCACCATGAAGTGTCGTGAAGGAGACCCCACAATGCAGGAGATCAGGAAATACACCCAACTGGTATGGGAGATGCATGCATGCCCAGTCAGATGACCCGAGGACGATGCTAGAATCTTGCGAATCCATGCCTCAGAATATCCAAGCCTTGCACTTGAAGGCTCCGAAATGCCTCGTGCCAGGGTTGATAGGAAGCCTGCATACCAAGGACGCTGCAACCCCTGCCCCGATGGGGGTTGATTGAGCCAAGGGGGTGGGAATGGGACCCATCCCCACAGTCAATCCACACCACTGCCACCAAATGCCTTCCAATCAAAAGGAAAGGCACAGTTCGACCGGAACCCAAGACAGGACAATGGGCATAACGGTAAGAACCAAGGCAACCCCAGAAGGGAACAGTCAAAGCAAGACATGGAGAACATGCTTTGAAAATACTTGATGTGAAGTAGTTTGAAACATCCTACCATTCATCCGCAATGTTTGACCCACCAAAGGGACCCGACACTGACCCCTTGTCAGCATGACTAGACCAGGGGGATGCAGAGAGTCAAGGGAATCCATGGCACTTCCTGAGATCACCACTCTGGACGCCCCACGGCCTCTTTTCTTGAACTTTCTGGGTGATTTTGTGTGCAAGGGCAATGCCCAGCATATTTACACCTCGGTAGTGGTATGAGAGTGTATCATCACCCTCACCCTACTTGATTCCGGTTCCATAATCAGCCTGATGTGTGCCAGCACTTTTGCAGAGATGGCTAGGGCCATGCTTGCCCTTGGGAAGTCGTTACAAGTCAAGACTTGTAACATAAACATCACCACTTACACACAGGACAAATCACCCATCAGAAAGCACATGTAGGTTGACATCACCCTCCACAGTGATGGAGGGTGATGTCATGATGAAGAGGCTGCATACGCCTAGACCCCTGGAACGTGTACCGCAACATATCCGCTTGCCCCCACGATTGACCGAGGGCAGACTAAGCAGAGTCCAGGCCCATGACACGGTGGAGCAAGCAAAATAAACAACAGTCCTCAAACAACTATAGAAGTTCTTGGTCTGCCCCGGTTTGGTTTCGTGGTTTCTTCGTGCTCACGCCCGCCATCTTCCTCACACCCCCCGTCTCTATTGTCTCTCACACACTCACACACTCACACACTCTCACTCTCTCTCTCTCTCTCTCTCTCTCTCTCTCTCTCTCTCTCTCTCTCTCTCACTCACACACACACATGATATGCTTGCAGATTGTTGTATGCTTATTGTGTTTAGACAAGACGGTAGGTAGGTTGACTGTGGTATTGTGTGTACGTTTGTGATAACAAGCTGGTTCCAATGGTCAGTGCTTGGATCTCACCCTTCAAAAAACAAGGAAGTGAACCGGTATACATTTTGAGTGGCTGATGAGGGAGAGTGCAAACAGGTAAGCAGGTAGGTGGGGAAGGCCAGGTAACTGCAGAGCTAATGAGAGAAGTAGGAACAGGTGTGTGTGTGTGTGGGACAGTCAGATAATGGGGAAAGGAGGGAAAGTCTGAGGGCATCTGGTGGATAGCTAGAGGGTGGCAGGTTTGGTAAGTAAAAGGAAAAAACATGGCCTGGGAGAAGATAGCAGGAGCTGGAGACAGGGACAGATAGAGAGAATAATGCAGAGGGCTGGGCATGAGAGTGGTTGTAGGAAGGGACTGAGAGGCAAACTGTGATATGACATTTAAAAGTGAGTGGAGGGCAGTGGAGATGGCATTTTCTGTGGATCTGCTGGTTCTGAATGCAATCTGGTCAGGGTCCAGGCTGGTTGGGATGTTGTTCTTTATGTGCTATAGAATCAGTTTCTCAAAGCACTTCATCAGAATTTGGGTTTTGAGTGCCAGAGGGTCATTTAGCAGATTTTTTTAGATACAACTGGCAGAGGAGCAAGTGGTTTGACCATCTGGATCAATGCGTTGCTGGGTCACAGGTTGACCTTCTCTTGCGCAGTGGCTCAGCTACTGGGCTGTTGGAAGCCGTGGTGGAAGATATGGAAACTGATGACCACTCGGTTGAAGGTAAATCACATACAGCCCACATGCTGCTTGTTAAATGCTATAACAGCTAACTGTTGTCATGCTATTGCTACCCTAGCCAAAAGCTAATGTTAGCTACATGCTAACGCCAACCGCTAAGTTAATGGTGTAGAATCGTAGTGTTCTTTAAGACAAGTGTTGGCTAAATCGATCGTACAAACTATCTTGTTAATGTCGTTGTAGTGAGACACAACGTTTATTTTTTTTAACGTGTTTTTCAGATGAAGCGGATCAGTAAAGTGAACTGCAGGCTGCAGAGACTAATGTGTTTACTCTTACAACCAACAGCAGCCATCGTCCCATGCCTCCTGCTGAAGCACACAAACACTGTATTTTGCACATTTATATTTCTGCAGAAATTTTGTTGTGGAACTAAATGTGTGTATAGTGGCTGTTCTTGTATCTGAAAACAAGTATATACTACTGTATATGTAAAAAGACATGTAATGCTTATCAATATTTACAACGCTCTGAGGAAGTAGTGGCTCTCAATTTCACTATTATACACAGGTAAGCTCAGTATTTAAAACAGGTGAGAGTGCATGGTTTAAAATAAGGTAAAGTTCCTTATACTGATTTGCAGGTGATGTGTTTAATAAGTTAAAACAATAGTTACGCAGCTGTGTGATGGTTGTAACCTAATGGGTGTAATTTGCCTAATCTTCCCAGGTCTTTAGACTGTGGTGGAAACGCACACAACAATGGGCTGAAGGAACTTTTAGTTCCTTGAAAAGTAGTTCCTGGGGATAAAAGTTCCTGGTACTTTTGGTGGAAAAGCAGCTTTTGTTGGGGAGATCAAAACGAGCATAAAATGTGTTTAGCCCATCTGGTAATGTGGCATCACACATGATGGGGTGTTCCTGCTTTTGTAGCCTGTGATGTTTTTGATCGCCTGCCACACATCTTCTTCTGTCCACGCTTTAACTGTTACTACTGATTGTTTGACCCTTTTTAATCAGCTGGGTGTAAGTAGGCAGGAGAAGCAGGCAAATATGGTCTGATTGACCAAAATGGGGGTGGGGGAGAGCTTTGTAGCTGCCAGGAATGTTTGTGTACACATGGTCCAGTGTATTTGTTCCCCTGGTGGGGGTGTGGACATGCTGGTGGAATTTAGGTAAAACAGTTCTGAGGTTTGATTAAAATCACCAGCTACAATAAAAACACTATCCAGTTGTTTTGTCATGTGACTGCTGATGACCTCATACAGTTCCTGTAATGCATTTTTTAAATTTGCATCTGGAGGAATGTAAACAATGTAAAACACATTGTGAATTCTCTGGTCAGATAATACTGTCGACATCTTAACAATAAAAAATACACATCTGGTAAACACTGTCCATCCACTTTGACTGCGTTTGAGCACCAAACCTAGGACTGACAGCTGGAACAGCCAATCCATACAACGCCGAGGAACCAATCAGCGACCAGGAAGTGGTGCTGCAGGTGGTGTTTTTAATGCTGTGAGGACGCCGGCCAAGAAAAGGGAAGTAGCCAGTAGCCAGTGCTAGGAGGGCAGAGACAACAGATCGCGTCGGTGGCACTACTGGACTCAATAGAGCTTGGGCAAAAATAAATATGCTGTTTTTCTACTACTTTGCTCCAGTCTCTGTCCTTTGGGTTACACATTGCTCTCCCTTGTTGAACCAAAATTGAAATCTAGCTATTGAGTTAAAGCCTTGAGAGTTCCTAGGCTCTTACAAACCTAGGTGGCGTTGTCAGACAACTACCTACAGCTGTAACTGTGCCACAAAAGGGGCCAGGATAACAGGCAATCGCTCACTAAGCTAAGCTAAAGTTGATGGACCAATGTGGCAAGAAGTAAATAAAATCAGCACTAACATTACAAGGACAGGCCAGTGTTGCTTCAAATTTAATAAGAAAGTGATCTAAATGGTCTGTACTTGTATAGCGCCTTTCTAGTCTCCAGACCACTCAAAGCGCTTCACACTACATATCACATTCACCCCATTCTCACACATTCATACACTGATGGCAGATGCTAACTGCTCATCTGTCCAAAGAAACTAACTAATCATTCACACACACTCACACACTGAAGGCACAGCCCTCGGAAGCAATTAGGGTTCAGTGTCTTGCGCAAAGACACTTTGACATGTGGGCTGGGGGAAGCAGAGCAAAAACCTCTATCCCGTGTGACAGAATCAAATCAAGGGTATTACCACTGCAATAAGTTGTTAGGTTTAATGATCTAAAAGACCCAAAAGCAGGACACAGAGAGGAAGAACTGGAGCTTAGTTCACAGTCAAGTTTAATGCAAATGATACAATAGATTACTTGTAGTTGGAGCTCCAGGGCAAGTGAGATGTTTGGGGCCAAGCACAATAACTTCAGTTTTGTCTGAGTTTAACATCAGAAAATTGCAAGTCATCCAGATTTTTATGTCCTTAATGCATGCATGAAGTTTAGCTAACTGATTAGTTTCATCTGGCTTGATCAATAGATATAACTGGGTCTCATCTGCATAACAATGAAAGTTTGTGGAGTGTTTCTCAATACTTGCCTAAAGGAAGCATTTTTAAGATTAATAGAATTGGTCCAAGCACAGAACCTTGTGGAACTCCGTGAATGTGATGAGCAATGGTGTCAAATGAGACAAGATCTAACAAGACAAGCACAGAGGCAAGTCCTTTGTCTGATGCAATTAGAGGGTTATTTGTAATTTTCACCAGTGTTGTCTCTGTGCTATGATGTACTCTAAATCCTGACTGAAAATCCTCAAATAAACTGTTATGTAGAAAGTCACACAACTGGCTTTGTCAAGGATCTTAGAGAGAAAGGGAAAGTTAGGTATACATCTATAGTTGGCTAAAATCCCTGGATCAAGAGTGAGCTTTTTAAGAAGAGATTTAATTACAGCTACTTTAAATGACTGTGGTAAATAGCCTATTCATAGACAGATTGATCATATCTAGTAAAGAAGTGCTAACTAAGGGTAAAACTTCTTTAAGCAGCCTAGTTGGAATGGGGTCCAAGAGACAGGTTGATGGATTAGATGAAGAGATCACTGAAGTTAGTTGATGAAGATCGATGGGAGAAAAGTAGTCTAAATATATATCAGGTTTTACAGGTGTTTGTAAGGTTCCTGTGTTTGAAAATAAATCGGTAACGGTTGAAGGCAGTAGGTGACGAGTTTTGTCTCTAATGAATAGAATTTCATCATTAAAGAAGCTCATGAAGTCGTTACTATGGAGGGCTATTGGAACACATCACTCAATAGAGCTGTGACTCTTCTGTCAGCCTGGCTACAGTGCTGAAAAGAAACCTGGAGTTGTTCTATTTTTTCTCTATTAAATAGGCTGCTCTGGCATTACACAGGGCTTTCCAACATGTTTGACTAGACAAGACTATCTTGGCTGTAATGTTTTCCAGGTTGAGTGTGAAGTACAAGGCTTTTGAATGAGTTACAATTTAGATTAGGTTTAGTGGTGATTAAAAGGCTTGAGTCGAAGATGGCTGCAACTCCATCTCCTCAGCCGGTGCCTCGAGGAATTTGAATATGAATATGACTGGGGGGAGTGGATTCAATTCAATTAAATTTTATTTATATAGCGGCACTTCATAACAGAAGTTAACTCATTGCACTTTTCCTATAGAGCAGGTCTAGACTGTACTCTTTATAATATTATTTACAGAGACCCAACAGATCCCACCATGAGCAAGCACTTGGTGGCAAGGAAAAACTTCCTTTAAGAGGCAGAAACCTCAGGCAGAACCAGACTCAAGGGTGGGTGGCCATCCGCCACTACTGGTTGGGTTGAGAGAGAGAGAGAAAGAGAGAGAGATATTAAATCGTTTACTAGTACAACTTTAGATAACAGAGATCTGATGTTTAAGAGTCCACAGACACAGTCACTAAGGATGGGTAACTGCTCTAATGGAAGCGCAGAGAGGCATGTAGAGAGAGAGGCTCCTGGTCTCAACTCTGGGTTGTCATGGTTTTGGTCCACTAATAAAGTCAGATTTCTGGATATGAGAGCCGCTCCATCCAAAGTGGGATGAATGCCTTCGCCTAATCAGACCAGGTCTTCCCCAGAAAGTACGTCAATTACCTACAAAGCCCACATAATTTGCTAGACACCACCTCGACAGCCAGCGGTGACATGCGAGTCCGACATTGTCTTTGTATATGTACACACCGACTCAACATTAATTTTAACGACCTCCAATTGGCGTAATCAGGTGTCTTTACCGCCGACGTGAAAACCAGTCTTACTATATTTACGCTTATCCTTAGCCAGCAGTTTATAGGATTCAGTGTCGCCCACTCTGGCCTCAGGAATATATTTGACCATGGTTGTTGGTATCGCTAACTTTGCTTTTCTCAAGATAGAGCTGCCAATAATCAGAGTTGGTTTGTCATCGGGTGTGTCGCTGAGTGGGGAGAACCTGTAAGAAACATGAACTGGTTGGTTTTGAACCGTGGGCTTATGCTTAGGTCTATGCTTCCTTCAGACAGTCACCCAGCCCTCCTGGCTTTCTAGCTGCTCGGGAACTGCTGGAGGACGGCTAACAGGAGCTACATCTGGTCGGTCCGCACCGACTACTGGGGGCTGGCTAACTACAGCAACTAACGATTGGGTTTCTATGATGTGGAGCTGCATTTCCAATTCACTGAATAGCTAAACATTTGACACACCGAGCAAAAGAGAGGAGGAGAGTGAGAGAGAAGCCATCGCTAACTGTTAAGCTAAAGTGCAGTAGCTAGCAGAGCTGAATAGCGGGTAAACAACTGTGACATTAGTGAGAAAGTTGCTAAAAATAGGAGAGAGCTATGAGTGTTTGAGCAGAAATAGTGGAAGTTTGAATGTATAGTGGGTAATTAGCCGCTGTAATGAAGAATATAACAAACTGGGTTGAGCTAGAGCAGCAAAAATACGCTAGAAGTGCCGGCAACTGGAAATGAAACAATACGCTTATCGCAGCACGTCGATTCGTGCAACTGACACATTGGAGCATGAATTCCTTTATCATCTTTTCTGGGCTGTCTGGGATTTCTCCGGATTGCCAGAAAAGACTAGATTGTCTTTTATGCTGTGCGCTTGAATTCTAGGCTATCGCTTAATACCTGGAATTCTTTGTGCAATACTTTGATCAGAAAGATTCTGGTATAGAGTCCGGAAAGTTTAGTGTCAATGGCAGAGGTGGAAAGTAACGAAACGAAAAATTACTCACATTACTGTAACTGAGCAGCTTTTTCGTGTTCCCTTTGGAGTTTCCTGCCACAGAGAAAAGGCACTGCTTATCCTCTCCTCTTCTGTCCAGGGCATCGCTTGCCCTGCTCAGCCAAAACACAGGTGAAAAAACTGTGACAATGGGGTTTGATGCTCTAGCTTAATAGGAACAATTAGTAGATAAAAATTAGGATCTTCCATCAACATAGGTTTGATAGCTAAATTACTTCTTCTATTTAATTAGGTGATTAATAATAATCTCCCTTGACTTTCCAAAACTTAAAAAAGCAACTCAGTTGCTGAACAGTGCTATAGTTTATTTAACTGGTAACTATTAAAGTTGTCCATATAGTGGTTTCCTGTGTTTACACAAGTTAAAACCTCTAACCAAACAATCATTCACTGCATCCTTTGTGTCAAATGGTCATTCATTCACTTATTAATTATTCATCGCTGTGTTCATATTATTCATTCATGGTTGCATTTATCCATTCATTTTGTGTCTAGTAGTATAGTTGTTTATGAAGTCTAGTAGTTATTTTTCTGTGTGTGTGTAGTAAGTAGTTAAATAAATTTATAAAACGTTGGTTATTGTGGTTATGGTGTTTATGTGTATGAAATATTCCGGTCACTGTCCTGAGACAAGAACTCTGTGGCCACTTCAAATCGAACACTAAATTGATTTTTTTATTAATTAATTTCTCCTTGTAAAAGCAGTGGTGCCCCATTTTAAAATGAATTTACTGAGTTAAACACTTTTATTTAATATAAACGCTGATCTTATTCTGATAGCCGGTAGTGAGACTACTCTCCACCTGTCTAATTCGTACTCCAAAAAAATAGGGGGCAGCATTTCACATATCAGGTCATAACTGCAGCTAACTTAGCGGTCCTAGCACAGGAGGTTTGGACTTCCGGGAGGAGGAGGTTTTCAGGCCTGGGGTGGGGTGGACACAGAAGAGCCAGGCAAGCGGGCAATGGTACCAGGCTCAGCAGCCTCTCACTTACCATGGCTGAAGCTGGTCTTAGTTTGGTAAAAGAGAGAAACCTGAATTCAGAAGGTGTTTGGTTGTTTTTTCTGTGTAATAAGGAAAACAGGTGTACGAATATTTCCTTTCTTGATATTTTGTGAGTTTATTTTGTTTATTTATTAGACTAAAAATGCTAAGAGAGCTTGTGTAACGTAGCAAACTCGCCGCTCACACACATCTCCCAGTTGAAACTACGGGGGGAGAGGCCTGAGCTATACTATCGGACTATCACCTCTTGAGATACAAATTTGGTATTACGAGACAGGACAGGCCGGGGATAGCTGGTTAGCATGCTAACTTCAGGAGATGTCTCTGCAACACTAGACGTTTGACATAACGTCAAAACTGTTATTTCTTCACATTTTGTTGATAATTTTAGTTAATCTTTGAATGTTTTAAACTCTTAATCTCTTAAATTCTTACACATTGCACCTTGAACCCCCCCCCCCATTCCCAGTGGAAATTACACCCTTGTAAGAACATGAGCAGAAAAACATTCCATGTGTTTGCAAAAGATATCTCCTCTGTGTTAAATTATTGGACAGATATGTTTAAATTCTAATTCTTAAAGCTGCAGGTATCACACATAATTACCTTAACTATCTCAAGAGAAAACATAAGTACTTTTAAAAACATGCCGCAATAGGCAACATACTGTACTGTAGAAGAAAAAATCCACCTAGTGCTTCATCAGTTTTTTTTTTTTTTTGCCAGTCCTTGACCTTATGTCAAGTGTGATAGGTGCTGTGATTGGTGTGAATTCTTTTTCACTCTGAAAAAAGCCCCCTCACTCTCATCAACTTTACAGCTTAATACATGCTATTAAAAAGGTTTAAAGCGGACAGTTAGAGACACATTAATTGTGATAGTGTTTGATGAGTTGTTTAATTTTTGAATTTTTCCCTTCTGAATATTCTTAGTCGATTACTGTCATAAATGCAAATTTTAATGTCATTTTGGTTCTGTTAACTACTTCTAAAATCTATTTGTAATGGGCAGAATTTTTAAATGTTGCTCATTCAAATTTAACTAAAATGCCTCAGTTTCATTGTGGGGTACAGAAATGTGATGCTTGATGAAAACAAAGTCTACTATTTCAAGTATCAACTGCATAAAATCTGCTTGTATTCCAAAGGCAACAGAATAAGGCAGACTAAGCAGAGAGGGCTGACATTACATCTGAATTGCTCCATAAATGCTTCCAGCACATCAGCAGCTACAATGCATGGCAATGATTACCACCACTCTGATCTTCACACTAGTGGGTGATGGCTGACACAGTGGCATAGAAATTGGAGTGGAATGGAAAATGTTTCAACTTCATTAAGAACTAGTTTTTTTCCTTACACCACCTCAATTTAAACAACTCAGTATTGTGAGTGCATGACCAAGGCTGTGCACCTTCCATCAGCACGACCTTGAAATGTGCTCTACTTCCACAAAGGCCACACAGCCTTGATTCTTGCTTTTGCAAATCAAAAAGGGTTGTAAAAGGCTGTATAAGGAACAAAAAACATTCATCCAGAGGCATTTCTCAGGGTTGGTCGTATGTTTTCAAACAGAAATAATTGGAATTCTGCTGAGGGTACATGCAGAAATAAGCTAAAGTAATGCAACAAAACACTTAAGTTAATCAAAAGTTAACAAAAGAGGAACAGAAAATTGACCTGCAATGAGATACAAAATATACTAACTCATGGCCAAACGCAAACCTTGTGTACTGGAAACAGTTATTCATATACTGAAAAAATAATAATTGCACAAATTATAAAATGAATTAAATACTCAGGGCCAGAAGATAATCAACCAGAGATGTGGCTCATGGGACTGATCAGTCCACAGAAACAGTGTCTGCTCCGTCAAAAAACAAAAAAACAAATAAATCTTTGAAAAATCTGTTATCTTGGGTTGTTTGTACTTCACACCTTCAAGTACAAGGTAATGTCACATTGACTCTGATTTGGGCAACACCCCCCATCAAGACATGTAAAAACAGAAATCAACTCTCCCTGGTGTGGAGAGTTCTCTGCATTTGAATGCACTTTTTCACTGCCCAGTATACTTTGAAATTACATCCACTTTGGATCATTCCACACCTCATAATTGATGTTCAGTGCCAATGCAGGAAGTCACAGACCTGCAATTAAAATTCTTCTTTTTATTAACTGTAACCACTTCTTTTTATTAACTGTAACCACTCTCTTTCCCTAGCTTTAACAATATGGTAGTTTACATAAACAGATATTGTAGAAAAAGAGAACGGCGTTAGCCCGGAGTCAGACGGAGTTCCGTGAGTGTAGTTTGATGTGCTTCTCAGAGACATGGCTACACCAGGATATCCCGGATCATAACGTTTCCATCAACGGCTTTCAGACTGTTCAGGCCAACAGGGATCCCACCGGGAGCGGTAAGCGGAAAGGCCGCGGGCTTGCTGTTCTAGTTAACAACAGATGGTGTAACCCTGGTCACGTTACTATCAAGCAGAGTATCTGTAGCCCGGAACTGTTAGCTGTGGGACTCCGGCCATATTATCTGCCACTTGAATTCTCACATGCCACATTGTTGTGGCTGTTTACATCCCCCCCCTCTGCTAACCCAGCATCGGTGTGCAACGCGATTCCCACCACCATAGCACAACTACAGACTCAACACCCGAGTACACTCATATTAATCTCGGGTGACTTCAACCATGAAGCAGGAATGTTTTGACGTGACAAACTGGGATGCACTCTGTGAGCCTCATGGAGAGGACATTGATGGGCTCACTGAGTGCATTACTGGCTACATTCTGTGTGGACTGCAATGTCTCAACTAAGATGGTCCATTGTTATCCGAATAACAAACCGTGGGTAACAAAGGACATCAAGAACATCCTTAATGCCAAGAGGAGGGCCTTTACTGATGGTAATAGGGAGGAGGTGAGTGAAATCCAGGAGAAGTACAGGAGGAAGCTGGAGCGGAAACTCCAGCAGAACAACACGAGAGAGGTCTGGAGCGGCATGAAGAGCATCACTGGCATCAGAGGAGTTGAAGGCAGCTTGGACAGGGCCAACGAAATTAATCTGTTCTTTAACAGATTCGCCACACCGGCTCCTGCTCATCCCCCCTCTAACTCAGCTGCTGTTGGCCCTCAAGCTCCTCTGAGCACTCTGCCCCCCACTCCCCATCAGGCTAACGGCCCTCTTCACACTAATGACTCCCCCCCACCTGTAACCTCTGCTGTGTGCCTGACTACTGACCAGGTGAGAGGACAGCTGATGAAACTCCACTCAAACAAAGCTGCAGGCCCCAATGGAGTTAGACCCGGGGGGCTAAAAGTCTGTGCCACCCAGCTATGTGGAGTCCTTCAACATGTCAACATGTTCAACCTGAGCCTGAGTCTTCAAAGGGTCCTTGTTCTGTGGAAGACATTTTGCCTCGTTCCTGTGCCGAAGACGCCGCGTCCCAGTGGCTCCAAGGACTACAGACCGGTGGCACTGACCTCCCACATAATGAAGACCCTGGAGAGACTAGTGCTGGAACAGCTGCGGCCCATGGTCAGACCCCTCCTGGACCCCCTTCAGTTCACCTACCAGCCCCAGCTGGGAGTTGAGGACGGCATCATCTTCCTGCTGAACCGCATCCACACCCACCTGGACAAGCCGGCAAGCATGGTGAGGATCATGTTTTTTGACTTCTCCAGTGCTTTCAACACCATCCGGCCAGCCCTGCTGGGTGAGAAGCTGGCAGCGATGCAAGTGGATGCCCCCCTCGTGTCCTGGATTGTGGACTATCTGACTGGCAGACCTGCGCTTGCAGCACTGTGTGTCGGACAGCGTGGTCAGCAACATTGGGGCCCCTCATGGGACTGTCCTCTCTCCCTTCCTCTTCACCATCTATACCACGGACTTTAGCTACCACACAGAGTCCTGCCGCCTTTCATAAGTTTTCTGTTGACTCTGCTGTGGTGGGATGTATCAGCGGTGGTGATGAGTCTGAGTACAGGGCTGTGGTGGGTAACTTTGTCTCATGGTGTGAGCAGAACCATCTGCAGCTCAATGCGACAAAGTCTAAGGAGCTGGTTGTGGATCTACGAAAGGCCAAGGCACCAGTGACCCCAGTTTTCATCCAGTGGGTCAGTGTGGACATTGTAGAGGATTACAAGTACCTGGGACTACACATGGACAATAAACTGGACTGGGCTAAGAACGCTCAAGCTGTTTACAGGAAGGGCCAGAGCTGCCTCTATTTTCTGAGGAGGCTGAGGTCCTTCAACATCTGCCGGACAATGCTGAGGATGTTTTATGAGTCTGTGGTGGCCAGTGCTATCCTGTATGCTGTCGCATGCTGGGGCAGCAGGTTGAGGGTAGTGGACGCTAACAGACTCAACAAACTGATCCGTAAGGCCAGTGACATTGTGGGGGAGGAGCTGGACTCTCTGGCGGTAGTGTCAGAGAGGAGGATGCTGGCCAAACTACATGCCATCTTGGACAGTGTCTCCCACCCACTCCATGACATGCTGGTCAAGCAAAGGAGTACCTTCAGCAGAAGACTCATCCCCCCAAAAAGCACCAGAGAGCGCCACAGGAAGTCATTCCTGCCTGTGGCCATCAAACTCTTTAACTCCTCCCTGTGTGTTAGTGTGTTAGTCTATATGACCCTTAGTCATTAAACTGGACATTGATCATTACATCTCTGCAATACTTGAAATAATTGTGCAATATCCTGTGTTAATACTCCTGTGCAATATACCCTTTTCAGTTTAAAATTCCCTATTTATTGATATTGATATTTATTCATACCTCTGTTACTGCTGTGCAATATCCTCCGTCTCATTATAAATAAGCTACACTTAACTTGGCAGTTCATGCACTATTACTTTATACCATATTATTATCATGAACCGGTAAACCCACTTTGTACTTCACACTTATTTTATTTTATACATATACCCACTTGGTACTCAATTTATTTGATGACCTGTATTATAGTGTATTGTATAAACACACATAGGCCTAAACACAGTTTACCCACCTTTTTCAAATGCAACATAGGGTTTACTCACCTTTTTATGAGTTTACCATTACCTAAGATTGGATAGTTTAGCCAGCAGACATTCATAATTTACATCTCAGGACAATTTGCTGCCCCGCTCTCTCTCACCCCACACAACAGCAGACTATCTTAGCGTAGTGTTTCCCAAACCTCTATTAGAGCACGCACCCCCTGTCCAGCATGTTTTCCATCCAACCCTGCTTCACCTCAACTGGCTCAAATGGGACTTCATGAGCCATGCAGTTGCATTCAACAAAGTGAGGAACACACAGTCTCGTAATGTGTCCTTATTATTCATCTAACTGTAAGACTGAGTAGGGCCTATACAAAATTATGATTGTTTAATGTTTTGGAAATTATCCTCTATTGTTAAGTCAGGTTAGGTAAGTAAGTAAACATTATTTATAAAGCACCTTTCGAAATCAGAGTTAAAAGGCGCTGTACTATACAAACTTTGAAGAAAATACTAAATTA
The DNA here is from genome assembly GCA_027580175.1 of Siniperca scherzeri. NCBI lineage: Eukaryota > Metazoa > Chordata > Actinopteri > Centrarchiformes > Sinipercidae > Siniperca > Siniperca scherzeri. The sequence continues at coordinate 3,513,769 of CM050847.1, forward strand.
AAAACAGGAAATAACAACATGAAATAACAAAGCAATAAAAACTACACAGGAGGCAAAAAAATAAACACACATTACAGGACAAGTGCTTACGGACAGGTGGGTTTTTAACAGCTTCTAAAAACATAATACTGACTGTGTTTTTTATTACTAGGGGAAGAGAGGGTGGGAGCCACAACTGCAAAAGCTCGGCCACCTTGGGTTTTGAGCCAAGTTCTCAGGACAGCCAGAAGGCCTTGGTCAGTAGACCTCAGTGATCTCACTGTGACTAGGGGACACAATAATTCGGAAGTGGTGCCAGCCTATGTAGTGTTTTGTAGGTGATTAAATAATAATAATAATATAATCATAATAAACTTTATTTATACAGCACTTTTCTTAACAATGTTAAGTGCTTTACAAAAACGAAATAAAACCAGACATGGTAGTTAAAATGAGAATAAGGCCAAAGAATATGAGCTAGTAGGAGATAGTAATATGAGTAAGATCAAATTAATACGAATATAAACAGTAAAACCAACAGACATATATAAAAGACATATGAAACATTTCCAAAAGCTTTCACAAAGAGAAGTTTAAAGAAGATATTTAAAAGACTTAGTGTGTCTGAGTTCAGTAGGCAGGGAGTTCCATAGTGTGGGGGCTCTAATAGCAAAAGCCCGATCACCCTGTCACAAACTGAGTAACCAGCAGGGCTCCATCTGCGGATCTCAATGGTCGAGATAGCATATACCAAGTCAATAAGTCAGAGATGTAATTAGGAGGAAAGCCATTTAAAGCTTTAAAAGTGAACAATACAATTTTTAAATCAATTCTAAATTTAACAGGGAGCCAGTGTAGGGAGGCAAGCACAGGGGTAATGTGATCATGCCTCTGTGTCCCCGTAATGAGTAGTGCAGCAGCGTTTTGTACCAGCTGGAGACGGTGGATGGATCCCTGGTTGAAAAGGAAGTTTTTCATTGCCACTGTCGCCAAGTGCTTGCTCATGGTGGGAAATGTTGGGTCTTTGTAAATAATATTATAAAGAGTACGGTCTAGACCTGCTCTATAGGAAAGTGCAATGAGATAACTTCTGTTATGAATTGGCGCTATATAAATAAAATTGAATTGAAGTTGTGAGATCTACATGCGGACCAGAGCCGCATGGTGTAGAAATGCAGAAAATTTGTTTTCTGGGGGAGGACTGACAGACCCGCCAATTATCTCTCAAAGTTTGCTCCCCCATTTTAAAACATAACCAGGCGCCCATTGATGTCACAGTTTACTGACCACTCCCTGGCGTAAACTTCTATATCACTATATCAAGTCAAATCACTGGAGGTCAGCAAAATAGATTTTCCGTTGTTAAGTTGCTTGCTAAACTGGATCAATTGTCAGGAAGCTTGGCATAACCCCCACACCACCCAAACAGGACTGTAGCACCATCTAGTTTGTTGGGCCACTGGGCCTTGGTCTGTAAGTTGCTGTGTGCCAAGTTTCACTGAAATCACACCCAATGGGGTGCTCACCCACCACTGGTACTAGGGCCCTTAACAGTGGTTCACAGAATCAAGGAGGCTACTTTGCGATTGCCTGTTACCATGTAAACAAAGTTCCAGACTTAGGTCACGTGTCATGACAACAACACAATCTTAGTTATCTTTTTTAGTATTTATCATACCTTCCTGTTCTAACATTTTCTGCCATTCCGAACCCTGTCATTCCCAAACCACCCTGCAGTTGTCCCCAACTCTTCCTGCTGTTGCCCAGTTACCTGATAATCACCTGCCTGTACCCGTTCTTCAGCCACCCGAAGGCTGTGCCTTTGGTGTGTGTGAATGAGTTAGTTTCTTTGAACTGATTAGCAGTTGGCACCTGCCATCAATGTGTGAATGTAGTGTGAAGGGCTTTGAGTAGTTGAAAGACTAGAAAGGTACAGTCCATTTACCATCAGCATTTTCCAGATTTTATTTTTACTTCAACTTCATTAACGGCAAAGTAACATTACAAGACAAACAAAAGACTGTGCACAAAACAAATGAAAATGTACAAAAGTAAAAGATATATAACACAGATATTGAATCTGAAATATAAATATAATAAATTAGCTAAATTATAAACATACAAATTTAAATCATCTGACAATGTTGTCCAAAATGTTTCCCAAGAGATGAGATGTCTCATCTCTGAAGCTTTTTTGTTTTTAGAGATAAAGAGTAAAATGTCTGAAGTTCAACACAAAACAAGGTTATGTTGGCTTTGTGAGTGTTTGCCCAAAAGATTCTACATTACTCTACGTTAGACTCTACATTCAAAACTAAGACCATACATTCTGTAATAGGGACCAAAAACTTATTACTCTACCAGATTAATAAGGAAAATTACATCCAAATGTTAACTGAATGAGCACAAAAATTAAATAAATGAGAAACTCAACCTTCTTTTTGCAGAAGGAACATAAAGGGGAAACATCAGGTAAAAAATGTGTATGAATTCATTGCACTGGTTTTATCTGTGTAAAAAATGTTTTTTAGCCAGAATGCTTCATTGTTTGAAGATGAATGTGTTTCTTGTAAAAAAAAAAAAACAGACATCCTTATTTTGAGAACCACAAAATGAAATAAAGCTTTTCTTTTGGTTAGGTCTTGTACTCCCCATACATTGAGAGAAAAATGAACCTGAGACATACAGTATAAAAACAATACGACTCAAACAGTAGTAGTTGTTGTGTAAAAGATTGAAAGAAATGTACAAAACTTGAATTCAAAAACCCAACCTTATAAGGTAAGCAAACATTAAAGCTGAGAATCTGAGATAATCTATAAATCTGAATAATGTTACAAAATGAAAAAGATATATAGATCCATATTTCCATCAGAAAAGAGGGTAACGCAAGTAGTCACAAGAACTTATGAACAAAGTAAAAGATCTACAGATATTCCTCCATAAAAAGAAAGAAAAACCTCATACCATCTTTTATATTTCAGAAAGAGACAAAGTCATGATCTACTGTTGCTACATCAATATTCACTTTATGTCAAATCATCTACAAAGACCTTCTTACTTGCAATGGTAGCAAAAGGACCACTAAAGCCTGCTCTTGTGTTTTGTTTCCTCACTTCCTCCACCATCAGCCACAGTTTGGCTCTTGCATCCTTCACATGCTGAGTCAAGTCTTCTGATCTTCTGCTTGAGAATCTTAGAGTTTTTAGCATCAGCCCAGACTTGATCCATGTGTGTTCGGGAAAGAAAACAAACTATGATGTGAAAAGTGGAAAAGTGTCTTCTCTATGGATTCAAGTTTCTCCATGAAGCAGCCTTGTGACTTAAAAATAAATTAGGCTATTAATTGCAGCAAGCAGGATAGCATTGGAGGGTTCCTCAAGGCGTTGTGTTTGTCTGCGGGCTATTGCTAGGAGAGTTTAGGACCACTTCATTAACCACAAGTTGTTGTATGGCATAGTCATGAACTAGTTTAAGATTTTCCACTGTCCCTTCCACACCCATTTTCTCTTCAGGAGTAGACATGTCAGCAGACCGTTCTTTTTACAGCATGTTGAGATTCCAAGCTAGCAAGCAGACTAGCAAGCCAGGCTTCAGCAATAGCATTGGCTACCTTTTAGGCAAAGTCCAGCAGAAAAACCCAAGGAAAAAAAGACAAAAGATGTTTCACAAACAAACATCAAAACATTGTTCTTCACATCACAAAACTATTCACAGGCCTCTTAAGGCCTTGGGCAACCAAATTCCAAGTTGTGAATGGAAATTATTTGCCAGCGCACAGGACAGGCGTCTTAATGCAGTACCATCTTGGCTCCTCCTCTCAGATTTTCCAGATTGTTTATAGACCTTTTTCACGGCAGACATTTTGACTTGTCATAGCAGGAAAAACACAGGTAAAACTAATTTCATTAAGGATGGCTAAGTTCCATTAAGTGTCTCAGTAAGCCACAACAGTGATCCAGAATACATAATACCAGAACCTGGAAGTATCTCACCAAAATGGAATGCAGTCATTATAAATGACCTATTCCTGCCATCACGTGCAAACATTGTTTTTGGTATCTGCTTGCCTGCCTGCTCCCTTTTTGGACTGTGCTTCCGCACACTGCATACCGGTTACCAGTTGCCGACTTTGTTTTTGAAAAACAACTAACTGCCTTTTAACCTTACCTGCTTTGCCTCCGCATCCCGCTTTTGGGTCCACACGACTGACAAGATCTGTTACATCCAGTGATGACACCTGAGGCAGTGCCATTAGATGAAGAAAACCACGAGATATGGTTGAAAGCTGTGGACTTTTGAGCTTAGATTACTTTGTTACACATACGGTTCCCAAACGTAAAGAATAAAACCTCCATGATCAAATAGTTCACAAATTTTCATACCAGGGCAACCAGTCAAATCTCAGTTTTAAGGGTCAGTTCACCCAAATCACAAAAACAACATAATTTCCCACACACCTCTAGTTATTAGCCCAGGTTTTGAGATGTCAAAATACCACAAATAAAATTCAATTTACCCTCATTCTACTGGGTTGGTGGCAAAATCTCAGAGGTGCTTATGTTAAAGCCTCAGCAGATAAAACTAAAACTATCTGCATGGCTAGATACCACTCCCAACAAGGGGGGAAATATGTTTGGTTGTGATATGGGTGAGCTGATCCTATAAGTAAAACATTTTCATTAAGACATACACTTTGATAAAAGGATCACATTAGATTAATTTACATTAGCATGGTCTTTGGAAGGAAAGTGGGTCATTGCAGCAGAAAAATAGTGGATTAAAAAAACATTTTATATAAAGAATAGAGTGATGTTGCTCTGTTGTAATAAGAATTCACCAAAAGAACAGGTTCTTTTATGCAGAAAAGTGACTCCATTTAAGTTCAAACAGTCAACACACAAATACTGACTGCTGAGAATATTAATGGAAGAAATTGAAATTGTCACACTCTGACAATTTGTCATTTCCTGTATTTTATAGTAAGTTGTATCACTATACAACTCACCTGTTATTATTTTTGTTTCATTCTTTTCATTAAATAATTTAGCCAGTTTTAAAATGGCTAAATGACTAGTTTAATACATGCTGATGTTTTAAACATGGTGATATCACTTGTTTTCGTAGACAAAAAGGCCAAAAATAGCAGGGTACTCCCTATGTTTTCTTTTCACAGTAATTATCCTGTTGTGGAGAGAACGCAGCTCTTAACAGCTCTTTTACTGTCAGTACACAATGTACCACTCAGTAAGGGCTGTAATTGTAATAGATTTAGTGGAGCTGACAGAATATATGCTCTGAATGTAATCTCAAAGACAATAAGACAATGGTGCAAATGATCTGGTTGTTGTTTATAACAGCGGTGAAAACGTGTTAGATCATTTTTGTCTTTAGAAATGGTCTCATATTTTCATGTGATACAAAAAAAACTGAGTAAATATTTGCATAGAATTAAGGCTCTCAGCAGGTGATTTGAAAGTAAAGCATGATGGAATGGATAAAAGCAGCTCCTTTGTCAGAAATTACAACAGAGACTGAGGTGCACTTCAGAGAACAGTGAGTCATTTAGCTTGTGTGCAGAGGGATGAGGAAGCACAGTGTGCATTAAGTAGCGAATATTCAAGCTTGCTCGCCAAAATGGCTGGGATTATGAGATCCCGCATGGCAGTCATGATTAAAATGGTCAGCATTAATTTCTGATATAATGGGGTTTAAATGTAAAATGTTTTCAAAGGTAAGAGGGATCTAGGTTAATGGAAAAAGGGCCACAAACTGGATTAGAGGTGGTGAGGCTTATTGGCTACGTCCTTGGTATACATATAAACAGGCGATAGGCCAGTGGTTCCTAACTGGTCTCAGGGTCTATATTTCTACTTAGTCACTGAGTTACTGAAATTTTATTCCATATTCTGGCCTCTAAACTGTTTTTACACTATGCCATGTGAACAGTTGCTTTGCTGAGAATGATAAAGAGAAGAAAAGTCATTTTCAAGGTTTCAACCAGGTCAGGTCAACCAAGTAAAACAGGTACAAACAGTTCCAGGCAGTCGGAGCATAGAAACTAAAAGCAGATCTTCCAAGCTCAGTGCAAACTCGAGGGACTTGCAGAGGCAGCCAGTCATTAGACCGTGTGGTCCAGAGGACCAAACTAGCAGAGATATAAGATGGCAACTTCCCGATAAGAGAACCAAGACCAACCAACTTTTTTTATACAAGAAGCAATGGTGAGTGCTAAACATCACCAGCAATAAACCTGAGAGCAGAATGATAAACAGCATCCAACGACTTAAGAGCAGAGGCAGAGACATACCTATAAATCATATCACCATAATCCATAAGAGAGAGAAACAGCTTCAACGATCCTTTTCCTACAAAACATAGGAACATAGGATATATTTCTATATAAAAAACTATTTTTTGTCGTAATTTGTTGACAAGATTGTCTATATGATATTTGAATGTAAGTTTGTCATCTATCTAAATACTGAGGTATTTATATTCTGTAACTCTCTCAATATTGGATCCTTGTACAGTGAAATTACAGTTTTTGCTACTATTATCTCTTGCTCTAGAAAACAACATACACTTAGTTTTATGTGCATTTAGTACAAGTTTAAGATCCTTAAGCGCAGCCTGGAGAACATTAAAGGAATGTTGCACGTACTCCACAGCTCAGCTGAGTGGAGTCGGCAATACAATATATTATACAATAAATTATATACAAATGACAAATTATACAATATTGTATAATCTATACCACTCATGTAGTATACCAAGTACATTGCCCTTGCGGTTATTTCTATGTGGGGAGAAAAAAAAAGAAAAGGGCTTTTATAAAATATATGCAAAGAAATTAACGTGAAACCATCTTTTCTCTTGTATCCATGCAGTTTTTGATGGTTTTTTTGTAGCGACAACTTGCTTCATCTGGGAAGAAAGTATAGCTTAAACTAAATAAGTTATAAAAATAAACATCTCAGGTTATGAAGCTCAAAATGTCTTGTGAAAGAGTATTGAAAGAAACTGACATGAATCCATATTTTCCTTCATATATATATATATATATATATATATAATTTGCTTCTGAGACCATCTGGGAAGAAAGAACATTTAATAAATTTAATAAAAGTTTATGAAAATCTAATAAAAGAAACTGGCATGAAACCATATTTTCCTTTAGATTAATGCAGTTTTTAATCCTTCTAGAGTAGAAACTTGGTTTTTAGGGATTCTAGCAAGCAATGACAGACTAAACTAATATCAAGTCAAAATCTGGAACTCAGCGAGAGTATTAATAGACATTCAAATTAAACCATGTTTTCCTCTGCATCAACTACAATTTCGGAAGTTTCTAAGGTAGAAACTTGTTTCTGGAACAGGTTCCTGGAAGAAATGACAGGTTAACTCAATCTGTGGTCAGTCATAACTCAGTGAGAGAGACTCAAAATGGACATTTACTGTGTCTTTAAAAAGTGTTCAACAAAACTGAAATTAATCCATGTTTTCCTTCATATATTCTTCGGTTTTAATGTTTCAAAAGTAAAAATGTATTTCTGTTAGCATCTGGGAAGAAATAACACATAAATAAGTTTTAAAAACAAACATCTCAGGGAGTTGAGCTCCGAAAGTCTTGTGAAAGAGTATTAAATGCAGTTTTTAATCTTTCTAGAGCAAAAACTTGCTTTTTGTGATTGTGGGAAGAAAAGACAGAGTAACCTAATATAAGGTCCAAATAAGCAGAACCTCAAAATGAACATATACTGACTGTATGCAAAATGTATGCAAAGAAACATGAAACCATATTTTCTCTTATATCCATTACAGGTCCAGGCCTGAATGAAGAGCTGGAATATGTCCCATACCTGTAAATATATTTGTAGTGATGGGATTGTTCCCCCCCTTAAATCCCTTTACCCTCCCTAGTCATCTCTCTCCTCATTGCAGGTAACCCACTTCAGTGAAATATTGGAACCTATACTGAGGAATGATCTATATTGTACCATTATATGTATATATTTAGATTTTATTCTAATATGTGTATTTTTCTTTGTAACTATTTTTTCATACGACTTTCTGTGAATAGCTGATGCTATTGATTATGTATGAAGGACTTGCTAATCTTAAATATATTGATGCCTGTTTATAATCTACCTATTTACGGACACACCCACCTACTTGACTACACCTGTGACGATTATCTAGTGCTAGTCTGATTGCCTGGCAGCTGACACCAGCCTTGGTATATCTGTGAGTTTCCATTTGTTTCTACATGCCCTGAAGAAGACTTGAGTTGAAACACGTATGAGCTTAGCCCATTTATTAAAGGCTTTTTCAATTTTGCAAAGCAGTGTGCCTTGGTATTTTTAGGTTATGACTTATTGATCACTAAGCAAAGTACAAGTCTAACCTTTCTCTTTTCTTTTTTGGTCTCATGATATGTCCTTGGATCCAAAGAGCACCTGTTTGTTGATACCTGCATTTGTGAAGTAGCACTCCTCAGCCAATATACTGACATTTTGCTCTCTCTAGCTTTGCTTTTGAAACCAAAAGCTTTGCTTGCTGTTAGCTGACTCTCGTGGGCGGGACCTACGCTGAAAGATAAGAGACACGTCCCTATTGGCCAGCTTGATAACAGCCACTGTTCGTAAACGGGAGAGGGAATTTTGAAGTCCATGGAGAAGACAGAAAATCAATGCACAGGTATGTTTACACATAACTTCTGTCTTAGTGATAGCAAGAATGTTGTGATTGAACTGGTGCATGTAGATTGCTTTTTTTTTTAACAATCTATGATACTGTAATGGGTTAAAAACAACATATTATTCTGTCAGCCTGTTGCTGCTAGCTTAGCTCAGTAAGCTAGTCACTACCGTTACGTGCCCAGGCTGCCTATTAGCCTGCATGACATTGTGCATGTAGCTAGTAGTTAACAGGACTAACGTTAGTTAATGTTTTATATTTGTGACATGCTGTATTATTTTATTCAGCATCAAGTTAGTCACTTCCTCGTCCTTGGTGTCACACTAGCTGAGCTGTCTGGGCTTCTATCCACCTGTTTTATGTGCATTTCCTGTGACCTGTCAGATCTGTGTGGAGCGATGAGGAGACTGTAACCTTCCTCACATTAATACATGAAACGATGAAATGTCACATTTCCATCGTGTTTTCTACATAGTTTTTTCACCGTTTGAGGTTTGATTGGCGCTCACTCAATTACGTCATTTTGCTGCACCCTCTTAATCTGCAATGGTATAATGGCACCCGACTGGAGAATTGGCGCCACCTACTGCTTATCTTGATGAACCAACTCCTAATAGTCACATTATGGTAGTGGACCGAAACAAGCGTGCATTCAACTGAAATTACCTTTGGGAATATGGCTTTATGGTTACTTAGCTTTCTACGTATGGGAATGTGTAGTGACACGATATTATTGATGTTACTGATGGTGAAAATGGCTCAAATACATAGCTGACGTGAGGTATTACGGCCTTTTCCACTCAATGATAATACTTTCCCTTGTCCTCATGGCAGAATGGAAAACCAACCTGACAGGTCACAGGCCCAGGTAGACTATTGGCTCATTTCTTCAAATTCATATATAAATTTGGTCATGGTGGTGGTCATTGTGGGAACTAAAAGATAAAATGTTGTCGTCCAGTATTGTCCTGCAGTATTGTACAGCTTGTGCATGACTGGAATCAATTGTTAATAACATTTATGCTTTGCTCTGTATTATCACATTACAATGTTATGCACTTTAATATAAGCACATTATGATTTTAAAAATGATTGATGAAATTTCTTTTAGTCAAATCAAGTTTTATGTCTTTACTGTAGATTGTTTTCCAAGCTGGCACAGAGCCTGTTCAGCTGAATGGATCATCATGCACCTGTGCAGCAGGCATCTTGTAGCCATGTTGTTTCAGAGTGCCCATTACAGCATGATGCAGGTGGCGGTACCACCAACTATGGCCTGCACAAGCACTCTACAAACATTGGCATCAGCCACAGACACAGGTAACTTTGTGCAACATTGTGTAAAACCCTATGACAATAACTGATGGTATATTAAAGCAAGACATTACTACAATCAAGGCTGCATATTCGTATCATTCTCAGGAGATCTGTGTGGAGCCTATTCAGGACATGGTGGTGAAGTGACCAAACCCATCTGGTGCCAAATTTTCCACTGCTGTACACTTTGATCCAAACTGGCACCAATTCTTCCATTTAGAGAGAGTCACAAAGGAGATTGCAGCTATGATAGAGGACACACAAACAGTCTGAGTGTCCATTATAGAAAGAAGTATGCCAGCCCAGAGTAATAGCCAGTAGGTTCTATGAGGTTTGCCATGTGCGAGGTCAGGCACTGCCAGTGTGAATACTTAGCTTGAATACGACAATCTAGCGCAATGAAAAGGGGCCTTGGGTGTGAACCTAAGGTGCTGGAACAATACTCAAATCTGTTCAGTGTAATTGTCACACCCTGTGGCTTTGTCATACATCCCGATGCTCCTCACCTTGGTGTGTGAAGCGCTTTGAGTAGTTGGAAGACTAGAAAGGCGCTATACAAGTACAGTCCATTTACCACTGACTTGGTGCCAACCTAGATGCAAACGTTTATTACTCTAATGCAGCTCCCAGTTTTGGGCTTGCAGAATGTAAATGCCCAGACATCTGTAACATTTCTGAGGCGGTGCATGTCAAATGTGCGAAAGGCCAGGTAAATTTTGCTGTCAGGTTCAAGGTCAGTTGGCAGTAACTGGATTGAGCTGGTGCGATTTCATTACTGACACAGATTAGTTTAGTCCTGTTAACTACTAGCTACATGCGCAATGTTATGCAGGCTAATAGGCAGCCTGGGCACGTAACGGTAGTGACTAGCTTATTTGCTAAGCTAGCAGTTACTGGACTAAATAATATGTATTTTTTTAACCCATTACAATATTGTTAAACAAAAGAAATCTACATGCACCAGTTCAAACATAACATTCTTTCTATCACTAAGATGGAAGTTATGTATAAACATACGTATGCATTGATTTTCTGTCTTCTCCGCTCCCGCTCTGTCTTCTCCCTGGACTTCAAAACTCCATCTCATGTCTACTAACAGTGGATGTTGCCAAGCTGTTACTCCGATTGAGACTGGCCAATAGAGAGCGTAGGTAGGTAGCGTAGGTCTCGAAAGCAAAACCTTTGGTTTCGAAAACACAACTTTTGGATTATACATTATTATACATAATACATTTTTAATCACAAATTACTTTTACTTGCAATAAAACATTTTTTGACTGTAGTGTAGTTGCTCTCAAACCTATTCTGTTTGATTGCATAATAAAGACAGACAAGTACCCTCATAGGTGGGTGCATTGATCAGCTGAGATAAATTCAGGGTGGACGAAACCTCCTTTAAATAATCTGAAGCATTAGTCAAACAATCAATGTTAAAATCTCCCAAAACTATAATTTCCGAGTAAGCATCCCGAGAAAGTAACTAATCAATAGACCTAGCATCAGCTGAAGGAGGTCTAAAAATTCCAATTACAACAATGGAGTTGTTTATCTTAAGGGCCATATATTCAAATCATTTGGGCAATGTGACAGCATGTAGAATAGAAACATAAAACCACTATTTGACATAGATGGCCAACCACCACCCCTTCCAATTCTGTCAATTCTAAAAAGATTATAATCATTTATGGCCACCTCAGAATCTCTAATGCTACTCTTAAGCCATGTATAGAAAAGAACCAGAATATCAGGATCTATTCAATTAAATTTTATTTATATAGCGCCAATTCATAACAGAAGTTATCTCATTGCGCTTTTTCCTATAGAGCAGGTCTAGACCGTACTCTTTATAATATTAGTTACAGAGACCCAACAAATCCCACTATGAGCAAGCATTTGGCGACAGTGGCAAGGAAACAAATCTGCTCAAGAGACTAAAATATTCAAGTGATCAAGCTTCTGGTGCTGGAATATACTTCTAATATTCAAATGAATGAGCTATAAGCCTTTTCTGGTCTTAAACGTATATGGATTATTTAAACAATATGTATCCATTCTTGTGCTGTTGGACATAAGTGCTGCCTTTGACACAATTGATCATGGCATTCTTTTAGATAGACTGAGGCACTGGGTGGGCATATCTGGCACTGCACTAGACTGGTTCTCATCTTATCTGTCCAATAGGAAATTCTGTGTCAGCATTAATAACTTCATGTCATCCGTCTCCCATATCAAGTACGGTGTGTGTTGATAAATTTTCTTCAGCTCAAGTCAAATAAAACTGAAATCCTTGTTATTGGGCCCCAACACATCCCTAAACAAATACTGCTAACTACTGGTAACCTGTCACAACATATCAAGCCTGTTGCAAGAAATCTCGGTGTTTTGAGCAAAATATCATTAAGCTTGTCCAATCATGTTTCTATCACCTCAGAAACATTGCAAAAATCCGATCTATTTTAAATCTTACTGCTGCAGAAACTGTTGTGCATGCTTTTATCTCCTCACACCTTGATTATTGTAACAGCCTGTTCACTTGTCTTAATCAAAAAACTTTGAAACAACCACATCACACCGGTTTTAGCCTCTTTACATCGGCTCCCTGTTGGTTTTAGGATTGATTTTAAGATCTTGTTGATTACTTTTAAAGCTCTTCATGGCCTGGCCCCAGACTGTATTTTAGACCTTGTAATCCCTTATGAACCTGCACATAGTTTGAGATCTTCGGGCAGGGGTCTCCTGTCTGTTCCTGAGTCCAGGATGGAAACTAAGGGGGACAGAGCTTTTGCCATCAGGGCCCCGAGGCTCTGGAACAACTTGCCCGAAGAAATGAGGTTGTCTGAGTCAGAGTCTTCGTTTAAGTCTCGTCTCAAAACACATTTTTATCTGAAAGCAGATCCTGATCTTACCTGAACTGGCTGTTTATCTTATTGCTTTTGTGTATTTTATGTATTTTATTTCTTTATATTTCATCATTCACTGTGGTGTTTTATTTCTCTTGTTGTGAAGCACTTTGTACTTTGTTTTGATAAGTGCTCTATAAAGAAAGTTTTATTATTATTATTATTATTATTATTATTATTACTACTATTACTATTACTACTACTACTACTACAGGGAATAACTACAGGATTGGAGCTTGGAGAGACAGCAGGCACAGAGTCTAGTAAATAAGAGGGATGTGAGACAAGACAACGATTAGACAAACTGTCTTCAGATATAGGTAAGACATAAATAAGATATTAATGAAATTTATGTTCCTGCCATTATGGGACATGCTATTCCTTGAGATCCGCCAAGACGTCTATGTCAGTCACGCTGACTGTCATGAACGATTAGGAAATGTGTAACTTTCATGAGCTGGCTATGGTTAAAATCATTGTTGTGTTGAATCCATCACTATAAGTCAAGGCTTGATTACCAACTGGACAAAGAGGGAAACAGTCTCAGGGCCCCAGAGCTTCAAGGCCCCCAGGTTCAGAGTAATTCTGTGGTAATTTGATTACCACAAAATATCTTGGCAACATGCAGCACTAAAAATTAAAGCACATTATAAACTTTAATGATATTGTGAATTCTACCTAATCTTGTCAAAATCTACTTTTGATAACATAATATTATTTCAGTCAGTATATTGCCTGTGAAAGTGGGAGCCCACAGGTAATTTTTGCCTGGGACCCACTATTTGGTTAATCCAACACTGCTGAGAGTAACAAAATACATTTTTATTTCAAAGCCAGGGTATTTGAAATAAAGCATTCTCTACTCTTTGTCACATTTATGTTGTTTTTTAAGAAAGCCAAATTGAGAGCATGAACAAATTGCATGCAACAGTACGGAAACTGACTTTGTGATTCTGAATACAGAAACAGGTGTAAAAGTATTTCCGCATGAATTCAATCCTGTAGAAGGGTGATAGTTAAGGAGCCTTTTATATCTCAGTCTCTCCAGAACATGGTGAAGAAATTATTATTATAAAACATTATAAAGAACAGCAAACCATCAGAGAGACACTGAAGCCTTTCATTAGTGAAATAGAAGAGGCCACATCGAGATCATAATCAACAGCATTTGTTTGACACGATACTAACCTATCATGAATATTCATGTGATGGGACTGATTTAGACTTGCCTCCCAAAGGTCACAAGATCACTGAGAATTCTAGAGCTACCTTTTCACTGGCTGTTAAGTACTTTTTATCTCGCTCTCTTTTTCTATTTTCCACAATGAAGATTTACATGCAGAGAGAAGAGAAAATTACTGGCCAATATTTAACATGCTGAACCTAAGCTCACTGGTTTGCTAAATGGAAGCATGAGCACTTAGTTGACACTGTAAATTCTTTTCCTGACACCACTTACATGAGTGCCGGCTGGTTAATGTGTTAGATTTATTGAATGAAAAGAAGAAAACAACACAAGCAGCTTTTAGTGTCAGTTCTTGGCTTGGGTATAAATCATCAATCATGAGTAATGTGGTGCAGGAGATATTGATATTGCATGTTTTAAAAGATGCAGGAGTGATTCTAATTAATACATGATTTGATTATTCCGTAGTTGGTTTGAAACTGTAGTTCATATTTTAAAAAAAGAGAGTGCAGAACTTGTTTTTAAACTGTAAATGAGCCTGCGTGACATCTACTTAAACAGGTAGGTTTGTTGGTCTTGTTTCTGGTTCTCACTGCTGAGATACAGTAATTGGAACATAAAGTCACGTAGACCTGGTGAGAGTTTACTATCCATGGATGGTAAATCTAAGATCTAATGGCCATCATAATGACCCACCAAATGATAAATACATAATTGAACAAGGACAGTAATTTCCGTTGTTAAGTGATAAACTTTTATGGGTGATAGAATTCCTCATTTTAGTCATAAATCTACATCACCCGTCACCCCCTGACCCCCATCAGCTCTCATTTAAATCATTTAGCAGGTTCCACACTAAACTATAAACTCAGGCAGCTGTATTTGGATAGTAGACCAGTGCTGCTACCTTCTGCTACCAGTCCTCATCCAACCAGGAAATGAACTTTTTACAGTATGTCAACATACAGGAGGCAAAGCCCCAGGAACCAACAGCAGATCAGACTGTATGTCTGGGCTCAAATAGTGCCACTTGTTTACGCCACTCACCCTTGATAATCAGTTTACCTACTGAAAACCCATTTCCTATTGATACTGTCAAATGGACAGCTGAGTCCTCAGGTTATGTTGTCAAAGACATGATTATTATAAATGATGTGAGTGCTCTCTAGAAACTCTGCAGATGTCCAGAGAATTGACTGGAAATGTACACCATAAATATTTGCCAGCGAAACACATACAGCTAATCCATTTAATCCTGTAAATAACACAATTCTTACAAATGAAACTGATGGAAACCCAAACATCAAGACATTTAAAGCCATGTTCTGACTGACTTTAGTTTTGCATGAAAAAAAGCAGCCCTCTCATTCATTTGAATGGAGCCAGTCCAGCAGTGGAGCAGGGGTGCCACCACAGAGGGCTACAGTAAAAAAGTTGAAACTGGCTCAATTTGTGCACAATGCGACATCATCTGGCGATGCACTGCAGTGGCCAATTACATATAGTATATGCAAGCGCAGATTCCTAGTAGGTAAAGTGAACGCCATATTTCGATTGTTTACCTTTGCGATTGTCGCAATGAAAGATAAAATTATGGCTGCCGTTACAACTTTCAACAGTTGTAAAATCATGTCTCATAGTATTATAAACCGTTGTGTTTTGCCATCTGAGAAGCCTTGAAATCCACAGATCTGTTACTCAAAATGGACTTCCTGGATCACATTTCATTGTCACTCCAGTACTGTGAAATGTACCTTTATATACACATTTACAGACTCTGCAAAAAGGGCCATGCAGCCCTCGTAACACTAAGCTTGCATGCTAAATAAACTAGTATGGACACACATCATACTCGACGTACGCCCAATTAATACAATAGGCAAGAAAATTGCAGCTACACGCCAAGCTGTTTTCCTGTATTGGAAACTTGTTTCTTAGCCACAGTCATTATCACAGTATTGAGACTGAGATTAGTTGAAGGAGAGGCGGGATGTGACATAGCTAACTGGAGAGTGTTGAGGCCAAGAAATCTCGCCTTTCCTCTGGGGCACTGTTGGCATTGTAAAAACACAAAGAAATGTGGTGAAAACTGACTCGACAGCTGTACTTTCACTGGACTTTGAGAACAAGTTGGATGCCATGTTTTGTCTGATTTCCTTCAAAGTACCCAAAATGCAGAGCCACTGAGCCATAGATATATACACTTATGAGATGCGTCTCTGCCGCAGTCGTCTTGCAGCAGTCGTTCTGGACAGTTCAAATAGTAGAAAATGTCACTTTTGTGCTGCTTTTGGATGTTCTAATGAAAGATACGCCAAAACCAAGCAAAAGGGAATAACATTTCACAGGTGAGAAATTATTTTACATATATATATAATACTCTACTGGTTGTGTATTCATACTTTTAATGATCATTGTGGAAGATATATTTATCTTTACATACAGCATTAAGGTCTTTGCAGCAGACATTCTCATCCTCTGTGGGCATTGTCCCGCATTCTCCACACCTGTACACCTGTGCACCTGTACAATACAGTTTAATTCACAGTGTGACTAAAGATATTGTCAATTATTTGAGTTGTTCTATTCTATATTATGAACAACCGTACATAAAAGTTATCTGGACAGTTTAGAGCATATTCTGTTGCTGTCAGAAGACCTGAAACTATGTGCAGTTGAAGATGGGTTTCAAATGAAAGGAAAATCAAGTGTCTTATGAGGAGTCAGGCCACCACGAGCCTCCAGAACAGCTTTAGTGCTGCTGTGGATCAACAAGATATTCCCTCATTTATATATATATATATATATATATATATATATATATATATATATATATATATATATATATATATATATATATATATTGGTGGTAAAGAGCATTGTTTTACACGCTAGTCCAAAATCTTCCATATGTGTGAAACTGGGTTAACATCTGGTTAATGTAAAGGCTGTAGCATTTTATTCACATAATTTTCATACTTAATATGCAACATAACTAAACCCATGATGGCTGTTAGTTTGATCAGTGACAGATAAATAATAATAATAAAAATAATCTGCTGGCAACATATGTTTTATTCTTTTATTTATTGATAGCCTAACTTTATGTGTCTATTCATGCTAGCCATGCTAGTGATATACTGCTAACTTGCATAAAAGGTAAGAAAAAAATTCTGTTGCAGACCGAGAGGGACGAGGTTGATTCTCGGCTAGCTGGTCATTGTCATCTGAACTGGATTCTGGCTCAGGAGGCTCAAACTTGTATGGCTGTGTGAATCTAATGAAGCTGCTAGAAGGAGCATCCATTTTTGTTGTAGCGGTGTTTGACAGTGGGCGTGGTTTCAGCGCCCTCAGTGGGTGGTTAATAATACATTTTTCTGTTGTGTGACAAACTCAGAACACATTTATTATTGCTTTACGGGGACTTTAAGTAGCTGTAGGCAAAATTCATTTTTGCCAGTAGATGGCAGTAGCGGCTTTTTTATGTTAGTCACTGGCGGTAATCCTTGCTTAGAAGTAAATGAGCCCATGTGGTAGTCAGCCTTATTCCTTATTTATATATATATTAACTCTTTTGTACTCCCCTTTCCTGGTGTGTCTTGTATGTCCCCAACTGTCTCTGGATGTGTGTGTGTGTGTATGTGTGTATGTCTTCTGGTCTGGTTCCATGGTTTCCCGCCTGCTGCTGATCACCGGTACACCTGTCCTCAATCTACCAACAGTCTCCACAGCTCAGATACCAGGCTCTCCCACAACACCAACGCCAGATCGTCTCCGTACACTTGTACAACTACTACGTCAAGGCTCCTAAGCTTAATAGTTAAATACCATTTGCTAGTGTTGTTTTGTTACCTCGTTTTTGATCATGTTCTACTTTGCCTCAGGATTATTCTGTGCCGGTGATCGCAGTTTTCTGTCTCCATATGGATTCCTGCCAGCCTGTCTACCTACCTCTCCAGCCACACCGCTTTGCCTGTCTCTAATAACTACACCACTGAGCCAGACCTTTTGGGCCCGACCTGCTTCATGCTAGTGGTTCCGCTGACGGTCAGTCTCCACACCTCACCGCCAACTCCACATCGCGGCCAATCCAGGTCTACACTGCACCACCTGTTCCTCGCCTCACGGACCTGTCTGCCTGTCCAGATCCACACGGCATTGGAGTTTGTCATCTGCAATCTTGTCATGGTGAAGACACAAGGTGGATGATGGAACCTCCTTGGCTGAATTTCCTGTGCCAATCAAAGATTATGTTTTAGAAGCAATAATTTAGCTACCAACATAGACTACCAATATAATGATGCAGGTAGTCCCTTTTACCTTAAGCTATCTAAGTGTTACCTGTTTTCACACAGAAATGTAATGGTGTGGCAAAAGTATGTTTAATCAGTGCTTATAAGGGTAACAGCAATGATAAAACATCAGGAGACATAACTGATTTTAAAATTGAAACAGGGACAAAAACTGTAAAATATACAGTATGATAAGACCTTAAAACTAGCACATGGACACTAACAAGCGAACTGTACATGTAAAAGTCATTGATTGAGAACACACAGAGATAAGCTTCAAACTACAAAACAGCCAGTCAAGTTAGATTTATTGAATGGCCATACAGCCAATCACAGCCATTTGGCAAAACCCACCAGGCCAGGGAAGGGTAAACAGTTGACGGTACATGAACAGGGCTTCTGTCACTCGCTGTTGTTGCTGACGCTGTCATCACAGTATGAGAGACAGAGAATAAGAAGAATAAATTAGAGGTATGAAACGGCTATTTAACTTGTTAGTAATGTAGAATTTTCCTTTGGAACTTTGTCTTTTCTGTCGCTTTCAGCAGGTATTTCTGCCTACGGAGCTGCAGAGTCTGGATCTGTGGTTGTGGGCCACCTGCTGCCCCCGTGTTCCTGCTCGACAACTGCTACTACAGTTGTTATTATTGGCTCTGTTACTGATGCTGACATTATTCTTCCTATAGCTGTCATTCCTATTATTACTAATTTATTAATACACTACAATTACTATTCTACTTTATTAAAAAATTAAAAATAAAAATTCTACGTGGTCTTTGCATTGTGCCTCCCTAACCCTATCCCCTTCCTCCAAACCCTCCTCTCTCTCTCTCTCTCTCTCTCTCTCTCTCTCTCAAAACCTAACACGGTAGCGGCGTGTAACATAGTAACATGCTAACTAGGCCTACTACTACTATATAGGAATTGCAACATGCTAAAGTTAGCATACTAATGTTAAGCACAAAACCAGAGTGAAGTGTAGCAGAAGCTGACAAAATAAAGGTAAAACTGATAAATGACAAATAGAGATAGATATATAGCTAGTAGAGGCTTTCACAGGTCCAAACTCTTGGACCCGATCCTGTGGAAAGTACATAAGTTAATTTTCTAAAAAGAGACCAGATCTGAAAGACCAGGGGATAATTAGACCCCAGGCAAAATGCAGTCGACCACAACAAACCCAACTAGGGAGATAGCGCCATGCTGCTGCCAGCATTGGTGTTATCTCTCTATCAAGGCTATAGCTTTTAGTCGTCTCTTTTTTTACACATACAGTATACACATTTTTAAATATATATATATATATATATATATATATATATATATATATGACAAAATAAATTATAAATATACTGCATTTATATAGCGCTTTTTTACCAAAGGGCATTCACACACACTCACACATCCTTGGCAATGAGCTACTATGGAAGGCACTAGCCTGACCACGAGGAGCAATTTGGGATTAAGTGTCTTGACATCATCTCCGGTATATTTGCAATACATTATTTCTTAACATATACTCACAATATCTTTCTGATAGGTAGGCTACTTGTCGCTGAGAGCTATTAAAGAGGCGAATATCTGCATCAAGAGGTGCTCATTTTAAGTGCTCATTTCAGTGTATGTTAATACACAAAAACAGGCTCTGAGAATCTCTGCCTCACTTGCTCAAAAAGATATGGGAATACAAACACATTTCAGTATGTGCTACAATTTCTCAGTCAGTGTTTGAGCCACAGATATACATAGCTTCATCTTCAAATATCTGTCAGCTCTTCATTACTCTGTAAATGTGTTTTTGAGTAAACACAATAGCTAGCTCTGTTAAACCCTGATTATGTTACTAATTGTGTTTGACGAGCTATGGCCCTGATTCAGAATCGCTGAAAATTTCAAGAAGTTTCTGGTTGTACTTTTGAAAAATAGCCTGGGTTTTGTGCTTTCTCGTTTCTCTCCTCTCTCCTTCTGTCGCTTTCAGCAGGTATTTCTGCCTCCGGAGCTGCAGAGTCTGGATCTGTGGTTGTGGGCCACCTGCTGCCCCCGTGTTCCTGCTCAACAACTGCTACTACAGTTGTTGTTATTGGCTTTGTTACTGACATTATTTTTCCTATAACTGTCATTCCTATTATGACTAATTTATTAATATTAACACTACAATTACTATTCTACTATTAAAAAAATTATAATTCTAGGTGGTATTTGCATTGTGCCTCCCTCTTCCCCACCCCCCTCCCCAAAACCCCTCTCTCTCTCTCTCCCTCTCTCTCTCTCTGTCTCTCTCTCTCAAAACCTATCACGGCAGCGGCGGATGGCCGCCCACCATTGAGTCTGGTTCTGTCCAAGGTTTCTGCCTGTTAAAAGGAAATTTTTTCTTGCCACTGTCACCAAATGCTTGCTCATGGTGGGATTTGTTGGGTCTCTGTAATTAATATTATAAAGAGTACAGTCTAGACCTGCTCTATAGGAAAAGCACAATGAGATAACTTCTGTTATGAACTGGCACTATATAAAAAAAACTGAATTGAATTGTCTTGTTATGTGATGTCTCAGCTAACATTAGCCAGTCAACATAAAATGAAATAGGCTAACCTAGTTGTTGTGCTAGCTGCTAGCTAGCTAACTACCTCAATAATTCCAAATGCAAGCCCTCTGGCCAACAAATGGTGGCTGACCAGAGGTGGAAGTAGTATTCAGATCCTTTACTTAATTAAAAGTACTAATGCAACATTGCAATGCACAATGCATCCTGCATTCAAACCTTACTTCAGTAGAAGTATATCAGCAAAATGTAGTTAAAGTACTCAAAGTAAGAGTACTCATAGTCCAGTAAAATGTTCCCTGTCAGTGTTTTCCTATTATATCTGTTTCTGGATTAATATTCCTGCAGCATTAATGTGTATGTTGCATATTACTGCTGTAGATGTTTAAGGTTGAGCTCATTTTAACTACTTTATATACTGTTGGGTAGTTTCATCTTTTACATCTTTTTAGGATTTACAAACATTCACATTCAAAATCACCAAATTTGGAGATACATGTTTTTCACACATTCACTGGACCAGAAGGGGATGAAAAAATTGTAATCTGAAAAGTAGCTAAAGCTGTAATGGAGTAAAAAGTACAATATTTACCTCTAAAGTCTTATTCTTTATATTTTTGTGTAAAGAGTGTTTTTTAACAGACAGTCTAAAGTCATTTCTTAATACTATGGGATGATGAATGCTGGTGAATATAGTACCTTGGTCCTACAATGTACAATTTGAGCTATTATTTCTGTATAGTGGATACGGGGGGCGAAGGCAGCAAGGCTTGCAGTGGTCACCTCCCACCCCTAGAACCCCCACACTTTTAAAATCGCTGCTCCACCACTGGTTAGTCTGTATCTGCTGCATTTGTACATCAGCAACATTTTACTAACACGTTCACTATTAACAACCTAAAAGATGATCATATGTGTTGTGTTTACAACTTCTTTCCACAAATGTGACATCATGTACCAATCAGCACCAATCCTGATGAAGCAGGTTAGCTTAAAGTTTTTTGACTATTAAAGTCCTAATAAATAATAACTAACTAGTGTGCACTGACATAAGGCGAGCTGCTGTAACAAAGAGTTTCCCTTCGGGGATCAATAAAGTATTTCTGATTCTGATTCTGATTCTAAAGATGTTTTTAGCCACACTAGACTCACCAGCAAGTCAAGGTTTTCACTTATCCTATGAAATATCTCAACAGCTATTAAACAGACTGTACAAAATTTTGGTTCCCGGACAATGTATCTTTCTGACTTTGTATTGGTGATCCTCTGACTTTTCCTTTAGTGCCAACATGAGGTTGACATTGGTGGCTCTGAGTGAAATGTCTCAACATCTACTCACTTTGGTGATTCCTTAACTTTTCATCTCTATCATGGCAAAATCTTAATTTGTCCAATACTTTGGTTTTGGCCAAATACCTGCAAAACGAATTACTTTCCTCCTCAGCTGTATTTTGTGCTAATTAGCAAATGTTCCATTCCAACACACTAAACAAAGCTGATGAACATGGTAAATATTATGTCTGCTTAACATCAGCATTTTAGCATTGTCATTGTGAGCATGTTAGCATGCTGATGCTAGTATTTATTTCAAAGCACAGCCTCACAGAGCTGCTAGCATGGCTTTAGACTGTAGTCTTGTTTTTCAAAACATTATAACTTATTTAGTCATTTATATTTAACATTAATGAGTAAAACTTGAAACCAAGTTATGAGGAGCTTTAATACCGTGAAATCAAAAATTATTTGCATTTCAAATTTTTCACATGATCCTTTACAGGTAGTGGACAAAATAACCCCCTGTGTTGTTGCTGCAATCCAATACAACAACACAAGGTACACCCTTATATTTTACCATACCATCTGAATTACCACATTGGTCAACCAAAAAATGAGCATTATAAGCATCACCTTTACTTCATGGAATTTGTTTTGGATCACATTTTAGTGTCAAATATTTCTATTTAATCCACCCCCTTTATATTTAATGCTAATTCCTTGAACATTCATAGACACAAAGCATCTTATCAAGTTTGTCAGTATTGCAGAGAGGATGCGTCATTGATCCTGGTTCAGTGTATATTCTGTCTGCCATGCCTCTTAACAGCCACTAGGGAGCAGTTGTACTAACAATGATTACTTACTGAATGAATAAATGGATGAATGAATGAAATGGGAGTAAGCAGTGCTTCCGTATCTAAAAGCCCATTTAAATTCAATATGACAATTTTAAGAAATGCATTGGTATCGTTGAGGAAAACCTTTCATCCTGATCAGGCCTGTAACCAAACAGCAGCAGTACTATTGAATTCATTACCCAGATTGGACGCAGTCTTCTTGGCATGCAGCCTGTATTTCATCCTGACCTGACAGGGTGTACAATACAGCGAACGTGTCAGGAGGTAAAACAGCTTTCTCTGGCTTAAGAATAAAGTAGTACAAAAAGTGGTTGTTACAGGAACACTCAGACATTCTGACGCAGGAGGTTTCTTGTCAATTGAGTTAAAGACTGCGACAGCGGGATGGTGAATGAGGGCCACACCCTCCCTCTTACTCTGTCTCTTCACTGTAGTGGTAGTAGTGCCAGGGGAGCTCCTGCGTATTTCCCTGTCTGAGTGTGATTGATAATGTCTGGGCTTCGTCCTCTTCGTCATTGCTCATAGAAACAACAGAGTGACTTCACTCAATGGTGCCGTCAATCAGACTGGCTGGGAATAAGGAAGGGAGACTTTAAGTCACACATGCATTCATGAATTTGTTCAGTTCTTGTGTAATGATGTTTTGTACGACAATTTGGCTAACCTATCGCTTTGCAAAAATATGGGGTCAATTTTAGTCATACTTAAATGTCAATAGAATATTTTGATGGATCACTTTAATATGTTTATTGTACAAAAATTCCACATTTGGTCCAAATCAAACCTTAGCATATAACTGTTTTAAATATATACTATTACCACGTAAACAGTCCCATTTAAAAATTTTATTTTTTTAAATCCCTTAGTGCTTACTGTAACTCAAGTGAATCTCTAGCTAGCAGGAGGAACTACAGCAATACACTTGAGCTTACTAATAACACACCTGTACTGTCAGGGCTGGGCCCAAGCCGCCTGGAACCCAAAGCACAGTTTTATCAGACTCCCTGTTCACATTATAATAAGAAACTGACGAAAAGTTGTCTCGTGGTGGCAATAATACACTACCGTTTTAATATTACTATTAAATTGTGAAATAATCCAAAAAATAAACTTTGTGATGTAAAGTGGCACTATGAAATACAGTGGGTACGGAAAGTATTCAGACCCCTTTAAATTTTTCACTGTTTCATTGCAGCCATTTGCTAAAATCAAAAAAGTTCATTTTATTTCTCATTAATGTACACTCAGCACCCCATCTTGACAGAAAAACAGAAATGTATGCAAATGTATTAAAACAGAAAAACTGAAATATCACATGGTCATAAGTATTCAGACCCTTTGCTCAGTATTGAGTAGAAGCACCCTTTTGAGCTAGTACAGCCACACACCTGGATTTGGGGATCCTCTGCCATTCTTCCTTGCCGATCCTTTCCAGTTCCGTCAGGTTGGATGGTGAACGCTTGTGGACAGCCATTTTCAGGTCTCTCCAGAGATGCTCAATTGGGTTTAGGTCAGGGCTCTGGCTGGGCCAGTCAAGAATGGTCACAGAGTTGTTCCGAAGCCACTCCTTTGTTATTTTAGCTGTGTGCTTAGGGTCATTGTCTTGTTGGAAGGTGAACCTTCTGCCCAATCTGAGGTCCTGAGCACTCTGGAAGGGGTTTTCTTCCATGATATCTCTGTACTTGGCCGCATTCATCTTTCCTTCAATTGCAACCAGTCGTCCTGTCCCTGCAGCTGAAAAACACCCCCATAGCATGATGCTGCCACCACCATGTTTCACTGTTGGGATTGTATTGGGCAGGTGATGAGCAGTGCCTGGTTTTCTTCACACATACCGCTTAGAATTAACGCCAAAAAGTTAAATCTTGGTCTCATCAGACCAGAGGATCTTATTTCTCATAGTCTGGGAGTCCTTCATGTGTTTTTTGGCAAACTCTATGTGGGCTTTCATATGTCTTGCACTGAGGAGAGGCTTCCGTCGGGCCACTCTGCCATAAAGCCCCGACTGGTGGAGGGCTGCAGTGATAGTTGACTTTCTGGAACTTTCTCCCATCTCCCTACTGCATCTCTGGAGCTCAGCCACAGTGATCTTTGGGTTCTTCTTTACCTCTCTCACCAAGGCTCTTCTCCCACGATTGCTCAGTTTGGCTGGACGGCCAGGTCTAGGAAGAGTTCTGGTCGTCCCAAACTTCTTCCATTTCAGGATTATGGAGGCCACTGTGCTCCTTGAGTGAAGGAACCTTGAGTGCTGCAGAAAGTCTTTTGTAACCTTGGCCAGGTCCGTGCCTTGCCACAACTCTGTCTCTGAGCTCCTTGGGCAGTTCCTTCGACCTCATGATTCTCATTTGCTCTGCCATGCGCTGTGAGCTGTAAGGTCTTATATAGACAGGTGTGTGCCTTTCCTAATCAAGTCCAATCAGTTTAATTAAACTCAGCTGGACTCCAATGAAGGAGTAGAACCATCTCAAGGAGGATCAGAAGAAATGGACAGCATGTGAGTTAAATATGAGTGTCACAGCAAAGGGTCTGAATAATTATGACCAATGTGATATTTCAGTTTTTCTTTTTTAATAAATTTGCAAAAATTTCTACATTTCAGTTTTTTTCTGTCAAGATGGGGTGCTGAGTGTACATTAATGAGAAATAAAATGAACTTTTTTGATTTTAGCAAATGGCTGCAATGAAACAAAGAGTGAAAAATTTAAAGGGGTCTGAATACTTTCCGTACCCACTGTAGTATTAACTCCTCACGAGTCAGGCTGTTTTGACCCTCAGCGCATCCCGTCAGCTCACCCAGTGAGAGAGTGTGACCCCTGTTAATGCCAGATTCCATTGATTGAGAGAAAAGGGAAGTGTGTGAATATGCAGAGCTGTAAACTCTGATAGATACATAAGAAATCAGAAGTACAGAAACGAGATATAAAGCCTAAATAGACAAAAGTAATAATAATAATGATACATTTTATTTATATAACACCTTTCAAAATAGTTACAAAGGGCTATACAATAAAACAGAGTATATTTGAAAAGAGAGAAATAAAACAAACTAAAAGCCATAAAACTAAACACATTATAAAACACAGAGTGTAAAATGAAATAAAATGTCATAAAACATCAATGAAATCAACAAAAAGCCATATTGAAAAAGTGGGTTTTTAAAAGTGATTTGAAAGATGAGACAGAGTTTGCAGCCCTGATCTCCTCAGGCATTCCATAGTCTCAGGGTTCTAACTGCAAAGGCTCTGTCACCTTTGAGTACAAATCTGGACCTTGGAACACCCAGGAATGGCGCATCCAAGGATCTCAGGGCATGGGAAGGAACATAGGGCACTAACAGATCTGCTTCTCAGGGCTTTGTAGGTAATTAATAATATCTTAAAATCAATTCTGAAAACAACAGGTAGCCAGTGTAAGGAAGCCAGGATCGGTGTGATGTGATCATGTTTCTCAGAGTCCAAATCCTGGCAGCAGAGTTTTAGATGAGCTGGAGACGGGAGAGGGATTTTTAATGATGCCAAATTCAATTCAGTTTTAGAGCATACAGTAGCACAATGCAAATTCCACATAGAATTTTAAAATAATAATAATGTGATGGTAGTGGTAATATTAATATAAAAAAAACAATATTAATAATAATGATAGGAATAATAATGTTATAATAGTAATAAGACTAATAATAATAATTGTACTAGCGGTTGTCGAGCAGGAACAGAAGGTGCCTTGCAATCATAGAACCAGACTCTACAGCTCCGGAGGTAGAAGTACCTGCTGAGAGCGAGAGAGAAGAGGAAGCACAAAACTACAGGAGAGAGAAGATGTCGAGTTAGTAACATGCAGTAAGGGGATAAGAATGCCTACAGATGGAGAGGAGGAGAAGAGAAGAGAGAAGAGAGGTGCATCATGGGAAGTCTCCCGGGAGTCGAGGCCTATAGCAGCATAACTAAGGGATGGTTCAGGACTCACCCAAGCCAGCCCTAACTATAAGCTTTATCAAAGAGAAAAGTCTTAAGCCTACTCTTAAATGTGGAGATGCTGTCCGCCTCCCAAACCCAAACTGGGACCTGATTCCACAGGAGAGGAGTTTGACAGCTGAAAGCTCTGGCTCCCGTTCTACTTTTGGAGACGCTAGGAACCACAAGTAACCCTGCAGTCTGTGTTCTAGTTTGGTACTGTAATCTCTTTAAGATACGATGGTGCCAGACCATTAAGAGCTTTGTAGGTGAGGAGAAGGATTTTAAATTCTATTCTGGATTTTTACCAGAGAGCAAGGAATTACAGTTGTCTAACCGACTAGTTACGACGGGATGTATAACAGTTTCCAGATTTTTGGCAGAGAGAAAATGTCTGATCCATAAGATGTTTCTGAGATGAAGAAAGCAGGATTGAACCATTGAATTAACAAGCTGAGGTTTTGATTAAAAATGCCACCAAGATTTCTGCAATGCAGAGTTATTGAATGGGATAGTGAACCAAGACTTTGATATTTGTGTATTTGCATTTTTATGACCTATGATCAATATCTCTGTCTTATCAGCATTTAGCTGCAGGAAATTTTGTGTTTAGCAGGTTTACAGTGTTCTGATATTGTTTGGCAGGGTCACAGCTAAGGTAGATCTGAGTATCGTCTGCGTAAAAATGGAAGCTTATATTATGTCTACGTATAATGTGAATCCCTTTTGCGGCTGGTTGTCCAAAACTTAAAGCTGCACTGAATATGTCATCTCATGCACCCAACTCAAAGCGCCAAATTAAAATATCCAAAGGGTTAGTTACTGCTAATACCACGAATGGGAGTCTACTGTATATCATGTTCTGAAATGAATGGGAGATTTACCTGTCTACATGGTTCAGCCAGTGAACAGAAATTCCCTGATCCAAACCTTTCATAGGGATCTGGATACTGGATACTGGAAGCTGAAGAGGATGAACTGAAAAATCCAAAACCTCTATGTCAACCCAGAACTAGACAAAGCCTCCCTAAGCAACAGGGACAGGAAGGATCTGATTCTGATGATGAATACACACGTTTACATGGAGAACCAACAGACGTTCACCAAAGTTTATGACATTACAAGGAACCTGAAAACTCCCACTGTCTCTGACCACTGGACTCAATCTATACCATCTCATACCGCACTGCTGTCCTCTGTAGCTGATTCTCAGCCACAATCTATAGAGTTACCAAAAATTGTTACAACTGTAACTGAATGAAGTAGAACGAAAGAAAGAATGAACTAGACCAGATGATATTGTAGCTTGATACAGTATGACATCAGATATCTGAATATCTGTCATCAATCACTTACACGCTGGGTTAATTGTATAGCCAGGCTTGTTGGAGACTTGAAGTTAAGTAGAGCATAGTTATTGAGTGTATGTTAACAGGTGGTATTAATGCATTTAGCATAATGCAATGAGTGACAGAGACTTTGTCAGTTGACAATCAGGCACAAGTTCAAAAATTCAAAGCAGCACAGAAGCAATAGAGGCACAGAGATGACCAAGGTAAAGAAAATGCTGAGAGTGATGAGTGAAATGAGTGGAGCACCAAAATAGCACAATACCCAAAGAACCTATTGCAAAACTTCCTTAAAATAATACAGATTTTTTTTTAAACGCCATCAATACCACATCCCCTCCAAGTAGTAAAGCAAACTCTGCCGATCAGCATGACCTTTGGGTAGCCAGCAATTTCCCGCATCAGGTTCGCACCTTGGCCAATGATTATGACGCACTTTGTGCAAAATAAATGATCCACCTGTAAAGAGGGAGGCCGCTATTGACTGTTGATCTATAACATTAACCTGAGGTGGATTTGGGTCGAAATTGTCTTGAAAATAGCGCACAGCTTTCCAACAGTTTGAAATCAGCAAATTTTCCCAAGTCTTAAACATATGTAATTTCACTATTAGTAAACAGTAAAAATCATTGGTTTAATATTGTTGTGGTAGGAAAGTGCCAGGCATGTGATGCGTGCAGGTCTGAATGATAACTATATATTTTACATTCACAGTCCAATCTGCTCCCTGTGAGTGCTTCTGCTGATGGAAAAGATATTTTATGGAGCAGACGCACACATCTTTGGCTGCAGGGTTTGGATAAACTAATCTCAAAATTTAAAATGGACTTGTGTCACTGTACTGATTGAAGGCATCCCCCATAACATCATCAGATACGGGGCACTTCCAAATTGCACAAAGCCATTCAACAAATTTGAACATATATATTTTTAAAATCTAGCCATTCCTGCCTGTGAGGCTCTCCAGTGACTTAATCTATGCCAAGGTCCAATGGCTTCTGAGGGGCTTGAGAACCGTAATATTTTTGCCTCACCCCCGCATTCCAAATAGTAAAACTATTGACTGTCTACTGACTGACATGATATGACATGACATGAGTGCCATAACCTGGTCAGGTTATGCACTAGGTATGTTAACCAAGTGAACACAAATTGGGTTTTTTTGTTAAGTGATATTACATGATTATTATAAATATTATTTTATATTTTCAACAATATGCACTAAGACACAATATTTTGCCACAATACCATACTGTGATTGTCACAGTCTGTCTCTCAGTCGCTGCTCTCCAGCCGCATTCCCTATTCCCCAGGCCCCTTCATTGCCATTTTCCATCCATCCACCAGAAGCCCACAGACTTTCCCTCCTTTCCCCATCACCTGACTGCACAACCCAGCAACACACCTGTTCCCACTTCCTCAAAACCATTTATTGCCATTCCCTACCTGTCCACCAGATGCCATGAGACTTTTTCACCAGACTTCCTCATTCACCTGCTCACCTGTTCTCACTTCCCTCATTAGTCACTCATTATATATACCAGCACAGATCCTTTTTTCCTTTGTCAGTTCGTCCTAGTTGCTATCTTGCCTTGTGTTTTTGCTTTTGACCTTCTGTCACCCAAACCTGGACATGCCTGCCTGCCTGTCTACCTACCTACCTACCTACCTGTACCTGCCTGTAAGCTATTAACATCAATAAATCACTGTAGTCATCCTGCTACCTCCCCTGTCTGCACTTGGGTCCAATCCTGCATTTCTTGTGTCTTGACAGTGACGTTATATCACAGTGCACATTTTAACACTATAACTCTAATGTTATTATCAACATTATCACAGTAACAGTAAAATAATTATACAATTATCATTATCCTCCGCCACATGAAAGGATATAATCACCATATATAGCTATTGAACAATAAGTAATGTGTGTATATTGCACTATATTAAATGCAATATGTAACTAGTACTATAGTGATTTGGTATTGCTCAGTAAATGCTTCAAATACATAACTGTATTGCAGTAACACATAGCTGAATTAACCGTTTATGAGTTTGATGGAGAAAGAAACTGTTCTTGTATCTGGTTGTTTTGGGCCTCTATAGCATCTACCAGAGAGAAGAAGCTGAAATCAGCAGTGACTGTGAGGGCTCTGCAACAGTTTTCCCTGCCTGTTTCCTTATTTGGAAGATACTGTATGGAATAGCCTGGGTCGCCTGGGAAAGTCGGCACGAATGATCTTTACTTTGGTCCTCACTTTCCGTTGTAGACTGTTCTTGTTGTTCTTTTGTGGCCAGTCCAAACCAGACTGATGGGAGAACAGATCCACTAAACACTATGTAGCACTGGATCAACAGCTCCTGTAGCAGGTTGAACTACCTCAGCCTGCGCAGGAGGATCCTCTGCTGGGCCTTTTTTTATTATGGAATCTAGTATATTGGTCCCATACAGGTCCCAAAAGATTATAGAAACCTGAAGGATTCCACAGCTGACGCAGCAGTGTTGTAGATTATGGTGGTCTGGGAGGGGCATCAAAGAAAATGCATATATAGCCACTCTTCAGTGCCTAATGTCTTTTTTTCAAGGCACATCTGTGCAATAATCATGCTGTTTAATCAGCATATTGATATGCCACACCTGTCAGGTGGATGGATTATCTTGGCAAAGGAGAAGTGTTCACTGACACAGATTTTAACAAATGTGAACAAAATCTGAGAAAAATAAACCTTTTGTGTGAAAATAGACAAAGTCTTAGATCTTTTACTTCAACTCTTGAAAAATGGGAGCAAAAACAAAAGTGTGTTTATATTTTTGTTGAGTGTAGTTTGTACTACACTGGTAGCTTATTTGAAGCCTTTGGTCTAAATTGATTAAGATGTTTAGAGATACTGTATATATGTTTTTATTAGAATTATTGCAGTTTCAGTCGAGAGACTTTGGTATAATCCTTCAAAAAGACAATCAGTGAATTGGTATTTACACACTTCGCATTTGTGGAATGGACACAGTTTATTACCTGTTAACTCTGCTTTTTGTTTAGGCCTGAGTGCAGGGAATGCTGAATTGCTATTCACAAAAATAAAACAATAAAATGTGCAGACCAGTAAAACCTATGAGATCAATATATTGCTGAGCTTAATACTGACCAAGCATTCTTATTACAAATCTCATTTAATCCTTGCAATTGGAAAGATGGACATATAAAGCTTTAAGGCATGTTCTCTGAGACATTGACTGTAACTGCAGTGGTCAGTGGAATAAACACAGGATCATCTCTCTGGTCTTATGTCAGCACACTTGAAGAGACATACAGGAGGGAGATGAGAAGTGTTTCTTGTAAGAAATGAGTGGCAATGAGAGAGTGCCCTGCAGAGCCGCAAATTAGAGCTGACGTGTCCCATCTGGACCATCTTGATTAGAATTCCTCTAAACTGAGCCTTCAGTGCTACTGAAAGGCCATCACCCCTAAGCAACTTTCAAAAGGTGAATCATTCTTTTATTCCTTCGTTTATTCCCTGTGTGTGTGTGTGTGTGTGTGTGTGTGTGTGTGTGTGTGTGTGTGTGTGTGTGTGTGTGTGTGCAGATAAGTGATGCAACTATTGTGGCAAACTGGATTCC
This sequence comes from Siniperca scherzeri, assembly GCA_027580175.1. Classification (NCBI taxonomy): domain Eukaryota; kingdom Metazoa; phylum Chordata; class Actinopteri; order Centrarchiformes; family Sinipercidae; genus Siniperca; species Siniperca scherzeri. The sequence goes on from CM050847.1 coordinate 3,545,735, forward strand.
TGCAGATGTCCCATTGTGTGACTCAAAATTAAAATGTCCTCACAACCTTCAAACATGAAATTGTATTTTGTGGTCTGTGGGATTTGTGTGTGTCCACTTGTGAGAGAGGTACACAAAAATGTTACTGTTTTTCCCACTCCATCAAGACACACATGATTTAATTCTCCTACTGCTGAATTCATCCTACTGTTCTATAGATGTACTTGACATTTAGTAGCTAACAATAGCTAACTGAAGTTGACGGTGTGAAGTACAGATGACAATTGTACGTCAATTTGTTCAAACGCCTCTCACACTGGAAGCAAATCCCACTCCTGGTGCTGATGGCTAAGCACATCCACTTCACTTTGCATCGCTACACTCTAACAGAAGTCATGGCTTGTGGGCATTTTTTGTTTGTTTAGGGGATAATATTAGATTGTAGCTAAATCATTTGCAAAAAGTGTGGAGAGTGAATGTGAAATTGTAAATCAGTAGAGGGATCTCTTAAAGAACTAAGATTTTTAACATGTTGCAGAATATGTAAATGTGACCTCTCCATATCCCTTGAACTAGTTTTTGCTGCCAGGGATCAGCAAGCCTGACAATGCAACATACGGCCAATGCCTATACCTGTGGGTGGTGGGCAGTGGCTCCATATTATCTCTTTGGACTGAGCTTGACTGAACTCTAATGGAAACAGGTCTGGCCACCAGGTGCTCAGCGGCGAGCTCCACTCCCAGGCATGGCTCCCTGCTCTGGGTGAGAAATCTTAAAACCAATAACCCAGATTCACAGAGGTTCATGAATGTCTCTTAAGGGCACAGAAAGCTTAAAACAAACTAGGTTGTACGGCATGTTGTCCAACCGCATTTAAAGGCAGAAGCATTTATACCTGTTCTGTTGGCCACATTGCGTGTGTAAAAATTACTGGTGTAAACAAAGATCATTCTTGACCTTGGAAATAGTGGTTTGCCAAAAATAAAAAAAATCTCAACTCAGCAACTCAGCAGTTTACTTACTAGCTTTTTCTGGAGCTCTCAACCACAAGTAATGGTCTTCATCAGCAGATGATGAAGTACACTCCACGAGCTGGTGAAGACCGTAAGATGCGGTTGAAAGCTAAGTAGATGATGAAGCAAACTCCATCCACTGATGATGACCATGACATGTGGTTAAAAGCTAATGGCGTGCAGACAGTCTCTGCTTGAAGGCGTTTATGGTATTGCTTTCTGTTGAACACACAAGTTCAAATCCTACCAACATACTAACTACTACTACACCACTACTACCATTACTACAGTCCTCACAACTTCAAAGTGCTGTTTGAAGGTTAGGACTTGGTTTTAAGGGTTAGGTTAGAATTGGGTTATGGTTAGGGTTAGGCATTTATTTGTGATGGTTGAGGTTAGGGTAAGGGGCTAAGGAATGCATTATGGCAATGCCGGTCCTCACAAAGCTAGAAAGGGTGTGTGTGTGTGTGTGTTTTATGTCCCGATTGGGACTTTAACCTGAATGCACACTAACCCATGGGGAACTCGATTTTTGTCCCCACGAGTAGAGACTGCTTTTTGAGGGTTAAGACTTGATTTTAGGGTACAGGTTACAATTAGGTTAAGGGTTATGGTTAGGCATTTAGTTGTGATGGTTGAGGTTAGGGTAAGGGGCTAGGGAAAGCATTATGTCAATGACTGTCCCCCATGGCGATAGTAAAACAAATGTGTGTGTGTGTGTGTGTGTGAGCGAGAGAGAGAGAGAGAACTAACAATAAAATTGGGACAGTTTTAAGGTAAAACTTGAGCTTGTTGTATCAAAACAAGCCATTGGTACTGGGTAAAGTTAACCCAGTATTGCATTGGTGCTATATTTACCCAAACTCAATAAATTTTGTCCCACTGATTTTTAGTGTGTACTTTCTCACCTCCATGCACCTGGCCAATCACTGCATAAAGTGGGCATGCATGTCAAATTGTCAGTTCCGTATCACAAAAATTCCAGTCTGGATGGGAACCCCAGGAAGAGCTGAAGGATGTGGCTGGGGTGTCTGGACTACCTTACTTAGTCTGATGTCACTATGACTGCACCCAGATAAGTGGTGGAAAATGGATAGATGGATGGACTTACATGTATGTAACTTTTATTAAATGAAAAGTGTGAATATATGGCTTCAACAGCTGGAAAAAGAGACAATTCTGCATTTCAATTGCAAGAAAGCTTCTCAGCTCTCTCTGAACTGACTGTTGCTACTCCCACAATCTACTACATGTGCAAATGTGTGCAAACGACTCCCACGTAAGCATTTCCTACAAGTCTGCATACTATTCCACAACAATTTCTACCAATTCTTTAGCTTATAAATGTTTGTGAGCCATGGATGGAATGAGGGTGTGCCATTCCTAACAAGGTAGTCTGCCTGCCCTGTCCATCCCATCCCCAAGCTTTTTTTTTTGTATAGTCTGTGGTTGTTTTCCACAGCAGGGTCATGGTTACTGCACTCATTTGCTATATTAACTCTTTTCATTTTTTCTCATCATCTTCTTGTAACCTCCCATATCATCATAAAATAGGAACATAGTTATTTGTTTGTAATAGACAGTTAATGGATTGAAAGTCTTTGACTCACACTCGAAGAAAAGAAAAGTTACCTGATACCTGTCCTGTGCAGCAAATTTAACATCTGTGTCTATGGTGAAGCTTGTTTCCTCCTTATCTCAGACAGTTATCAATATTCCTCTCACATCAGCCACCCGCCCACAAGTTGAATATCCATTATCTAGATGGAGCCCAGGGGACCAACTCCATCAGAAGGTCACAGCATTGTTCATGCAACCAAACTCTCAGCATAGAAAGCAATTCAGCCACATAGGAAAAGCATGAGTTTTGGTCACAATCCAAACCTGATCAATTCAATTCAATTCAATTTTATTTATATAGCGCCAATTCATAACATAAGTTATCTCATTGCACTTTTCCTATAGAGCAGGTCTAGACCGTACTCTTCATAATATTATTTACAGAGACCCAACAAATCCCACCATGAGCAAGCACTTGGCGACAGTGGCAAGGAAAAACTTTCTTTAAGAAGCAGAAACCTCGAGCAGAACCAGACTCAATGGTGGGCGGCCATCTGCTGCTGCCATGTTAGGTTTTGAGAGAGAGAGAGAGAGAAAGAGAGGGGGCACAATGCAAATACCACCTAGAATTATTATTTTTTTAATAGTAGAATAGTAATTGTAGTGTTAATATTAATAAATTAGTTAGAATAGGAATGACAGTTATAGGAAAAATAATGTCAGTAACAAAGCCAATAACAGCAACTGTAGTAGCAGTTGTTGAGCAGGAACACGGGGGCAGCAGGTGGCCCACAACCACAGATCCAGACTCTGCAGCTCCGGAGGCAGAAATACCTGCTGAAAGCGACAGAAGGAGAGAGGAGAGAAACGAGAAAGCACAAAACCCAGGCTATTTTTCAAAAGTACAACCAGAAACTTCTTGAAATTTTCCAGCGTTTCTGAACCAGCTCGTCAAACACAATTAGTAACATAATCAGGATTTAACAGAGCTAAAGCTATTGTGTTTACTCAAAAACACATTTACAGAGTAATGAAGAGCGGACAGACTTTCATAGCTTAATGCAAGTTTTAAAGATATTTGACGATGAAGCTATGTATATCTGTGGTTCAAACACTGACTGAGAAATTGTAGCACATACTGAAATGTGTTTGTATTCCCATATCTTTTTGAGCAAGTGAGGCAGAGATTCTCAGAGCCTGTTTTTGTGTATTAACATACACTGAAATGAGCACTTAAAATGAGCACCTCTTGATGCAGATATTCACCTCTTTAATAGCTCTCAGCGACAAGTAGCCTACCTATCAGAAAGATATTGTGAGTATATGTTAAGAAATAATGTATTGCAAATATACCGGAGATGATGTCAAGACACTTAATCCCAAATTGCTCCTCGTGGTCAGGCTAGTGCCTTCCATAGTAGCTCATTGCCAAGGATGTGTGAGCGTGTGTGAATGCCCTTTGGTAAAAAAGCGCTATATAAATGCAGTATATTTATAATTTATTTTTGTTATGTATATATATTTAAAAAATGTGTATACTGTATGTGTAAAAAAAGAGACGACTAAAAGCTATAGCCTTGATAGAGAGATAACACCAATGCTGGCAGCAGCATGGCGCTATCTCCCTAGTTGGGTTTGTTGTGGTCGACTGCATTTTGCCTGGGGTCTAATTATCCCCTGGTCTTTCAGATCTGGTCTCTTTTTAGAAAATTATGCACTTTCCACAGGATCGGGTCCAAGAGTTTGGACCTGTGAAAGCCTCTACTAGCTATATATCTATCTCTATTTGTCCTTTATCAGTTTTACCTTTATTTTGTCAGCTTCTGCTACACTTCACTCTGGTTTTGTGCTTAACATTAGTATGCTAACTTTAGCATGTTGCAATTCCTATATAGTAGTAGTAGGCCTATATAGTAGGCCTAGTTAGCATGTTACTATGTTAAAATGCATTTACACATTTGTTGGAACAGACTTTGTGGGGACCGTCAACGTACATTTCATGGCAATCAGCCTGCTTGATTCTGATATTTCTAAACAAGTGGACATTTTAGGTTAGGGGTCACCAGAAACATAATGAATCATTTTTGCGGTCCATTACATTTCATGGAAAGCCAGCGAGTATTTCTGAAAATATCAGGACGAAAGTGTTGGAAAGACAGACCAACATTTCCATCCTCAGGCCCCACCAGTAGCAGGGCACAAATTTGATCAGTACAGCACAATAAACCACACACATTCTCACTATGTGGTCCTAAACCAGGTCATATCTGGAATTTATCTGATTTTTGTGTGCCTTGGGATTTAATTCAATCAAACATCTAGAGAATTACATATCGGTGAGATTTAATTAGTCTTTTGCTGGGAGGCTTATTAATGGCCCCTGGTGACCCCTGGTGACCCCTGGACCGCAATGTGTGAACCACAGGAGTAAACCACATCACTGATTATAATGGGCAACACCAAAATATGAAGATACATAGTTTTATACATGTAAAATAAAGGAGGTGATGTTGGAACAGAGGATGTATGCTCAGCAAACCTATAAAATATATGACAATGATGTTTTGGGCTTTATGGAGCCAACAGGGGCTTTAAGGTAGTTTCAGTGAGCAATTAATCCAACTCAATTCAATAACACCTTGGAAGGATTCAACACAGCCTTACACAGCCTATATTTCACTAGTGTTACTGGCCTCCTTGCTGGATCGACTGTGTGGTGTTTTGTGCTGAAATCTAAATGGATCAAATGCAACAGCAAAAAGCATTACCCTCATTGTTAGTACAAGCAGTCACCACACTGACTTGCATGAATACACATGAGATTTTAATTAAGAGTGAGGGTACTTTATTCACACATAAACATTATTTCAGGCCTTTTAATTTGAGAATTTAAAGTCCTCTTGACTGGTAAAAAAGACTGAGTCTTTACAGGGCTTCAGAGAGGGTTGATGGGACAAACGACTACAGAATCTGAATATTTGATGTGTTTGGGGCTACCATGCTCCTCCAAATTAGCAACAACAGACTACAAATACATAGCATCTTTTGTTTGTAACACACAGGCTTTGTGTGTTACAAACAAAAGATGCTACTGAATTGTATTATGGGAATTGTAGGATCCAGTGCTTTTGGTTCCTGGCCCATGTTGGGGACTAAAAGCCAGGATATCTCAGCTTCTGCTGCTGTAATATTGACATAATTCTTTTTTATCTTGCCCATATATGAGTGTCCGCTCTTCTTCTTGCCTACTTCAACCTCTGTGTGAACACAGGTATGCACAAGCTTCAGTCTAAAAACTTACCAAAGCAAAACTTAAACAGCGCTGAAAATGTCTGTGTTGAAATAAATTCATAATAACAAAAGAAACATTTAATTTACCTTCACTGTTGGAAACAAGTCCCAAACATTGTGGCCTGGCCTTTAGTGGCAGTCTTTCTCTTTAGGCCAATTAATGACAGATCTTCAGTTGGTTTTGTTGAAGCCTACTGCAATAATATATTTGTGTACAGTGGACAACTAGATAAACTAGATAATGTATCCTTTTACCACATATTGTGGTTGCTACTTTTACATGAATTGCTCCTTGTGAATTGACATGTATTGTCATACAGAAGATGTACAGTAGTCATATCTGGGTATGTTATCTAAGATAAAAGCCACATTCGGTGCAGCTACCGCTTTTGGTTCCAATTCAAGCACTGTAAGCAGCCTCTTGTGTCTGTGCGAATAATGACTGTCCTCTCTCGTAAGCACGTTGACAAAAAATGTTGTCCTGGCAATAGCGCTGCCACATGTGAAAACGCTCATTTTGGGAGGCAATGACAAACGACCTGTGTCTCATTTTATACAGCAGGTCTTGCATATGTACATAAGAAGGAGCTCTTGTTTTAGGTCATATCTGCTGTCAGGTTTTCATGCTGGAAAATGAACTGCACGCAAACTAACTTCACTGTAGTGAAATATCTGGTGGGCATGTTATACCCACAGAGAAAATTTGAAAAGAATGAAAACATGATTGTGTATTTTGTGAGTTTGTGTCAAGTCTCGTAAAGTCAGTAAGGGTACCACATGTATCATTTTAACAGCAATAAATCATTACCACATTAATTGCCAGACAGTGTAATTACAATAAAATGAATTACCTCCCTCCCTCATTTGACAATGTCTTACATTACATTACATACAAGGCAAGTATTGCAGTTTTATAAAAATCCAGAAATGGGTTTATCGTCTGTGTACATTTCCACGGAAGACCAAAAGATCCTCGTGCTGATTTTCTGTTCTGTCAATATTTGAACAACTGTTTATATTTAGCATCTTCTGGGCTATTTTAATTCAAATCTAAAACGATGTGTGGTGGGATTCCTGTTTACACCAGGGATTTTCTAATTCAAGTCGCTCATGTAATAACTCTTGGCTGTGTGTTGCTTTGACTCAGCCTCTCTTCCAACAGAATGATGCTGCTTTGGATTCATTCCATGCACAAACAATCAACCTGTACTCTAATATATTCAAGCACTCAGAGTCCCATTTGCTGCTGGATGCCTCATCAAAGTTAAAGGGAGTGTCCACAGAGACTCACTACGCAGTCCAGCTGATCACATTACCGACGCAGCTGGAACGACTGGACTGGTCTCTCTGGACTGTCCTATTTGTCCACATCTCCCCACATAATCTGCATATCTGCTTGTCTCCGCGCCCCTGCTCTGTTTACCTCCTACGTCTTTCTTCTCAATCCTCCTCCTCCGTGGTAACTCTCTCCCATGGTTCCAACAGCTCCGTCACCTCTTTCTCTCCAGCTTTTTCTCCTTTCCTCCTCACCGCCCCCTTCCGTCTGTTAATTGGATGAGCTGTCACAGTTGTGAGGATGATTAAATTCTGTGGCCAAGTAATGAATATTAGTGTAAACCTATTCACAGTCACATCACCTGCAACAGGACTTCGCTTTATGTGTCCCACAACCAGGCACGTTGGAACTTAGAAAAAAGAAATATAATCACCTTCATGTTTGAACTCAGTGTTCTCGGCTTAATAACCGGAAATAATAATAACAAAATATACACAATATCAAGGTCATATAGAGCCAGTCAAAGCGTCCTTCTCCGCCTGTTAATGTAAATGGGCCTTGCATCTGGGATTAACTGAACAAGCAGATGAATAACACCATTGCCATAGAAGACAGACTGAAGTCCATTCCCACCGCAGGGGAAATATTTGCATGTGCCAATTGCACATGGGTAAATAAAATGAACTTATTGTTAATGGAATATAGGCACTTGTGCAAATCAAGCACTCCTTGTGGTGCATGAACACTGAACTTTGTGTGGCAGTGTAGTCCTCTTCATCCTGAACGTCCTACTCTTGAAAAAACAGCTTTTCTAATGGAAATCAGCGGCACCCTCAGGTCACACGCCCTTCTCCTTTTTATTCAGGCTTTGATATGGATGCTGTCTCTTCTTTGAGCTGTAGGGAGAGGCTATATATGTCGAAATATATGGGGCATCCGGTGTAAGACGTCGTCCAAAGTCAATACAAAACGCGACAATTACAATGTATATTGATAAAATAAAAAAATATAGATTTATTAATGCAGTTAAGCCTAAAAGCGACGTAAAACCAAGTGCGTCATCACAGACGTACGTGGCTGTTGCGTTATCATGTGAGTGTAGGTACAGGTCATATCTGCTTTTAAGATGTCAGGAGACCTAGAAAACACGGTTTCCTCTAAGCTTCCACATGATGAGGATGAATCACTGATTTACACCCAAAATGTCATATAGAAGTCAGCTGCAACACACTTCTGAAACTTCTACTTTGCTATAAAATATTCAGTTTAATTCAACTTTATTTATATAGCACCAATTCATAACAGAAGTTATCTCATTGCACTTTTCCTATATGAGAAATAGGAGCTCAGGTGAATCGCCAATGAAGACGTGAGTCCGCTGTGTAACATCTCTTCCAGGTAAAGAATAATCCCTGACACAGGGCCCGTTCACCATGCAGTGTAGTGATGGGAGACATGATTAGAGCGACGCTCCTCTCAGTCGGAATGCTGAATAACAGTAGGTTATGGTGCCACACTGGATTTCTGAATATTAATGATACAACCAGATCACATTTAGGTTTGGTTTAAGCTGGAGAACGTCCAGTGACGCACATAGTACAGTTCGTGATATCAACACTGCTCTGACGGGTACTGTAACTACACTACTGTAATCACACTGCTGTAATGGCGTTACTAAGCATCACTGCTTAGGCTGCTATATAGGAGCGCGTGCAACGTTCTCTGGACAGGAGGACGCACGAGACCGAAGAAGTTGCTGCAGAAGCTGAGCGCGCGGAGAGCTTTTGAGACAGCGGCCGGAGACCGGGACAGCGTTTAGACGCACGCGCTATGGACTGTTGTTGAGCTCGAAGGGAAGAAGCAGTGCGCGCACAGTACAGCTGCTGCTCGTGCCTAAAACCTTTCTAGTTTAGTTTTTTTTTTAGTTTTGTTTTGAAGTTATCGACGGTTATTTTAATATAGGCTAACAGGAAGTCTAAGTGAATCTCATCGCGTCGAAAAACAGGCTTGGCATCATGAAGTTACTGCTTTTACCAGCTTTAATGGCTTTTTTCGCCATCGCCCAAGTTTTTTGCGAGGAAAACGACCCAAAAGAAGATGCTGACTACTGGACGAGCAGCAATCAGATCCAGGTAGTCTACAGCGGCGGTTTATTTAGATTCTCAATTGAATCATTCATAAAAGCCACTCATGACTTATTACTGGGTTCTAGCCTGAAGCAAAGCGGTAGGGACTGATACTTGTTTCTTCTGCTCTGGATGGAAGTTACATAAACCTGTAAGTTTGTTTAACGCCAATATGAAAGTAAATGTAAGTTAGTGTGATAAAAGCAGAAATCTGTTCAGTTGGTTCTGGTAAGGCAGGGATGCCGCTTAGCTGAGGTATGGTTCACCCCAGCATCAGATGATGCAGTAGTTGACCGCTGGGCGTTTCTGTGGATAAAGTTGAGCAGTAATGATGAGATTACCGCTTGTTACAAACATTGATGCAGATGTTTTCTGTCAGGAATTCTTTAAGATGCTTTAGCCACAGTCTTGGCTTTGAATAGAACAGAACATGGATCATTCACTAATTCAATTTAAGACTAGACTACTAACATGCACAGTGTCACACTTTGCCACCACGGTTAACTGACTGCACAAAAAGTCTGCAAAGGACTTGGCCTTTCCTAAAACTACAGACAAAGCTGTCAGTGTGAGAAAATTCCAGCTGTTCTCAGAGCAGCTTCATTCATTCTCCCCAAATAAGCCTCAGTCTAGAGCTACACAGGACACAGAACATGTTAATTCATTAGTAGTATTACTATCAATGAAATATTGTACAGTTGATTCTAGAGAATTCTGGGAACAAGCAGGTGAAACAATCTCATCCTTAAAGAAAATAAGATTTTAGGACCCAACATGAAGATGGCGACTGTTGCGGTGCTCAGAGCATCCAGCCAATAGGAAATTAAATAAACCCTCAACGGCACAGTGTAGTAGGAACCGAAGCCCACACCATCTCCGTTGACATGAAATGCACGTCCTGTGTTTGACATTGCGAGTTGGAAACGTGCCAAGCTGCTCCGCCACTAGCCTAAACTGTAGGCACGAGCCTGCGATAAATCATTGCAGCTTAGTGTGCGAGACGTCAGTGGCCCCCAGGTCCACATCTCAGTCAGACTGATGCACTCTGAAGAAATATATCCTGAGATGGAAATAGAAAAAAGTTCAAAATTCAAGCCTTATCTGGATTATTACTCTGTGCTTAGTGTTGAGAGGGTGGTGGGTGGATGAGGGTGTGTGTGTGTGTGTGGGGGTTCCATACACATATCTGGAAATATTGTACCTTAATATAATAGACAAAAAATGTCACAATAAGATGCATCATTTCTAACTCCGACCAGATCTGCTCTATTTTATCTCCAAAATGTTGCGTCTTTATAAAGAGATTGGACCATTTTGGTGGCAAATGACATTCGATACAGGGACTATACAGCAATGCCAGCCTGGTGTGTGAACACTCATTGAGATTTTTCCCCTCAGGACGGCTGGCTTTCCAATGAGCCATTGAGAGAAATCCTCCTGAGGATGACAAGAAAGCCGCGGCCGCATCAGTTCATCGGTCTGATGGGGAAACGCTCCATGGGTAAGAGCTCATTCCCGATACCATACAGTTTCTGTTTCCCTCTGTGGACCTGTTTTTAAACTTTGTCATATCTTTTCTCTGACAGCAAATGCACAGATCACCCGCAAAAGTGAGTATCGTGTCACATTCACTTGTCGTTATTTCATTTCCCTCAGAAGTCAGTGAGGAGGGTATGCCCCCGAACCCCTAGGCTCCGACATAGCTCTGCATGCAGCTGCTTGCATGTCTATCAAAATTTGCACAATCAGGATGAAGTCATTTAAATTTACTGGAACAAAGTAGCGGAGTTCCATCTGCTGACTCAATCTGATCATTTATTAGGTGAGTCTCACCACTCCAGCCTACAGGAAGCAGTTGTGTGTATTATATCATACCTCATTTCTGCTCATTTTGGCTTGCTGTTTAAACACCGTCCAGTAAAAACCACCTGACTCCATATTCTGTGATTTGTAGGTTTTCAGTCCCCCCAGAAACCTCCTCACCCCTGTTTTGTCATTTTAGGCTTAATATAAACCCTCTAAAAACCCGCTGAATTATCGAAAATGCTTTGGCACAACGCGCTTTGCTGTTCATTAGAATACTAAAACTATAAGATCAAATTTGGCTTCTTATACGAGAAGAGCCATATTTGTCAAAATCAGATGAACTTGTAGGTGTTCTGTATAATTTGCATTTTACAACATTACTTTATTGGCATTAACAGAAGTTAAAAGCCAGCAGGCGTTTTAGGGGGTAAATGCATTTATCCCAGAACACTGCACTGCAAACAATTACCCCCCCCCCACACACTAATAGTGGAATGAGGGAGCCATTTGGTTTCAGATGCTCAGTTCCAAAAAGACAGAATAGTGTAAGCACAATGGGGCAAAGCAAATCCTCTCATATTTCGCCCACAGTGTTACTAATTGAGTTGAATATGTATATTTATGCCAGTGTTTAAGAAAGAGTGGGCAAATTTGAGGAAGCACACCGTTTCACAGGGTTTAATTAATTGACAACGACCACAGATTATTGTACGTCACCGTTCTTGCTTTTCTTTTGAACGCTGGGCCACATTAATTTGTCGCTGAGGCAGGTGGTCCAGAGCAGACGTCTGTGTGCGACGGAGAGGAAAGAGATAAAGAGCGCAGAGGAAAAAGGCACGAGGAGGAGGGGATTTTCCGTTTTCTCTGTCAGGGGTTTTTGTCTAAATTAGTCCACTCAGTGATGCAACGTAGCATACGTACGCATACATCTAATGTATTCCTCTTAGGCAGGCCTAACTAGAAGTCACTCATCATTAGGGAGAGGGAGCGTGCTGGGATCAATGCCCCAAGGACATCTGAGAGTTAAATTGAATTGTTCACGCTTGTGATGGATAGAGGCCGCTACGCATTTCCCCCTTCACTTATAACAACAAGGATCCCTTCTTTCTTTACGCTCTTACACTATTTTCTTTCACAAAGGGACAAGTCATTTCTCCAGCAGGTTCAAGATTCAGTTCTGAGTGACCGGGCCATACTTTATCTCTCATCAGTCTAATGCATATTGATGTTTGTAGTGTAAGATGTTCCCTCAGGGCTCTCTATGGTTTTATAACTCCCCAGTCCAATACACCCCCCTCCTCCTCCTCATGATCATATTACATTCCATTACTGTGATTGACAGTCTGTCTGTCACATTTACATCACTAGAAACCTGACAGGACCCGGTGTCCGAACACTGTCTGACCAAAGCTGCTTTGTTCTCACAGAACTGAAGTTAAAGTAGTTAAATGCTCCCAGTCCACATGTGCTGCAAACAGTGCCGTAGCTCTGAAGACATATAACATTCTACAATCACACACAAAAGACACATGGTTGGTCCTGAAGGCTAACTAATATTTTTTATAGTCTCCAAGGGCACGCAAGTTTATTTTCAGACTTTAGTTAAATCTACTTGAATTCAACTTGTGAATTACTACCTCTCCAGGCCTTAAATTAACAAAGAATAATCAGTCAGTGATTACAGCCAGCAGACATACAATATGTATCCTTTGATGAGGGGTCGCAACTGGGCAGAGCTGTGTTTCAATGAGTCACAAGCCAAAAGAGGGTCAGAACTACTGGACTGTATGTCTTGAAATTTGAGTGTTTTTAAAAGAATATTAAATCAAATGAAAATGTTTGTATTTCTCTACCAGAACGATAGATACCCTGGCAGTGTGGAGGCAGCAGTGACACAGCATTCAGACCAATGTGTAGGGAGATTTTACAGAAAGTATAACTGAACAGTTAAATTGAAATAAATACAAATACAATTAATTCTATTTAAATAAAATCAAATATAAATGATCAAAAATGTTCACAGACTTTTTCACGGTAGGTTTTGTCAGAGGGGGGTGGGGTGGCACTGGGGGAATATGTATTTCTGAAAATCTGTTTACGGCCCTGGTTGCAGTTAGCTACATGATACTTATGCTGTCTAGTTGCTAGATAAACTGGTCTAAGAGCACTGTATCTTTTCTCTCAAGGACATAAAGTCAACTCTTTTGTTGGACTGATGGGGAAAAGGAACCAAGAGGAGCCAGGTAAGTTCAATTCAAGTAAAGCCACACCGAAAAAGTTCTTACTTTATTTGTAAAAGCAATGCAATGACTAGGTGGGGCAAAATGTGTGCTAAAGCTAACGAGCTCTCTCCCTCTGCAGAGTCCTATGAGTGGAGCACAATACAGACGTACGAGAGACGCCGCTGAACAGTCACCTCTTCACCTGCCTGCTTCTCATCTAGCCATCCCTCATCCGTGGGAGGGGTACCCAACGCTGGTTCTGTTTTCTCCAAAATGTGTGTAGCTGTTAGTCGAATAAAATCATTGTTTCCACATTGTAGTGACGTAGCAGTGCTGTACCTGTGCCAGTTTCATTCGTGTAGATTGGAGCAAGAGGAGGGGAAATAGTGTCATTATCAATGTTAGTGTTAATGTGAGTGTTTTTTCGACCATCTGCCAAGCTACAAAGACTAAATGTTGTTGTGGACCATCGAAGCAAGGCTATACCCCAGGGTATGCTGAAAACTGCACTGCCAAAGCCACTGTATAGTGCCTCATAACTGTTTAATTGCAACTGATTGTTCTATAAATACAACACACTGGGACAGGTTGGCATTTTGGTTTTCAAGCGACTTTAGAAGAGCTGTGATGTTCTCCACCTGGACGTATGGTGTGATATGACAGGATATCTGTGTTATAATGGTTTCACAAATATTAAAATTATTTTCTTTACTGGTTCAACTTCAGCTTGCAAGTCATGAATTCATTGTGATACTTCAGTGACAAACCCTACTGGTGTTCAGAGCATCTTAACAGTTGAGGTAAGGGCGCGCTCTGGTGAACAACGGGGGTACTACATGATGCGCACACTTTTAGTGCCAAGAGCTACATTTATTTTAGCAGCAGCAGCGACAGTAAGTAGAAAGCAAGTCAGTTACAGAACTAAAAACATAATGCAGTCCAATACAACAGCCTTGCAATAAATTATTTTCAGAACTATATAGATTACAATGTTCTATATTTCCTGAGTGTCAGACTTCCATGCTGTACTTATGGTTATCGAATTACAGTATACTGTCAGGCATTTCCTGTAGTTCACTCTCATACCATAACACTCAAACTAGGGGTGGGCGATATGGATGCGCTATATTTAACTTTATAATATAGTAAATTCTCTGGAAATTCAATTTAATTTATTGACAAATCAAGGTACTTTTCACATTTTCATGTAACAGTCCAAAGGTTGACAAATTTCATCCTGTGTATATCATATCGCCAGACGCTAACTTAACAACACTTAACACACACACAGACTTGCTACAAATGTCTGTTTGCATAGCCAGTCCTAACCCAAGACCTTATTCCCAGTGAAAGAAACAGCAGAGATGGCATTAATCAGTTTGAAAGGCCACACCAGTGTCACTGACAATGTTCACATATGAGTCACCTCCACCCATGAGAAACTGTAAAGATGTCCTTCACACAGATCACATAATATACTAGTCAACAAGCTGGAGCATCAGCCTTTTTGGTGGTAGCAGCTCGAAATAATCTGTTCGAGGTTAAACACTGAACCGTCATAGAAACATATGAGGTCCTTTTCCAAATGGGCATCCAAAGCAGACAGGCTGAATGATCAATATGTATTAAAGTTAGCTATTAAAATATATGTATCACCATGTGTATGGTAATTTATGAGGCAACAGTATCTAAGAAGTACCAGCAGGAAAATGCTGCTGAACTTGGTTCTTGGTCCTCACAGCGTAAAGATGAACGCTCCAAAGAAAACAGCACACTCATCAGGTCAGTCCTTTAGAATGCTTTGTCACGTGACTAAGTCAAGACTGACGCGGTATTTGAGCCCACTATTTTTGGATTCAAGATGTTGATACGGTAGCAGCAGATAATCATTTTTGTGCCCTTGAAAATAATAAAATAAAGCTCAGACTCGTCGAGGCAGGTTTTACAGGTAGGTCTTTGATGGAGTTTGTCAGATGAAACTGTAACAGAATGATTGATTTGCTGAAGCTTGGTGTCAGACTGATTCTTTTGGCTACTACACAGGCCTTTGTGGCCGCTATCACACGTCAGCGACACATGCTGCATAGTGCAACAACTGCACAAAACGAACAGGGTGTCCAATCAGGCGTGTTGACAGGCATGGGCGTGGCCGGAGGTGCACAATCCAGCTGCACGCACAGTACAGCTCCTCTCATTCTGACATACAGACTGAGTTTGCAGATTTAATGTATTACTATTTATGAATACCTGGAACTCCCTGAACAGCAGGTCTGACGAGTACTGCTACATCCACGTCTGACGAACTCCATCACAGCGCGACAATCTTCATGAAGGGTAAGACAAGCTCAGTCAAACTAATTCCAAATCAACTCAATTTAAGAGTCTAAGTAACTAAAGCTAAGTATGACACATGTAGAATGTTCTAAGAAGGCCAACATCTTGCTGACAGACACAGGCACGCAGCTGTTCCAGCTGTTTATTGATCTTTATCAGGTTTGTAGATAGACAGGGTCCGGGCTGATGGGTCGGCGGCGTTGATCCAACATGGCATCCAGTAATGGGAGAGCCACTCCGCTCTGCCTGGGAAGTGCTTCTCAAACACTTGTCTGAAGTAGTAGGCCTCTTTGGTACACGGAGGGTTGTGAGGGAACATCTTATGAGCCTTCTCCATCTGGTCGTCATTCACCTGAGAGAAAACACAGGGCCAGACACCGTAAACAAACACTATGACAAAAAAAAAAAAAAAGACCATTTTTGTCATTGAATAAACCAGTGACAATGTGAAAGATGGAGGAAGGACGGTCCACGGTACACTTGGTGTGTACACACCGCTTCGGAGCAGTATTCAGAGCCAAGTGTCCCAATCCCACAATGCACCACAGTCCACTGCACCACATCAGTCCAGTTGTTGGGATTAACGCGCATATAAGCTGTTCATGGCCGACAGTAATCAACAGACATGAAGAAGGTGAAGATTGTGACATGATGGATCCAGCCTGAGCAATGTTATTCACATTCAAACACTGGCAGAACCTCCACAGACGGTTATCTATCTGACGTTATAAAATAAATACAAACCCTTTATCAATCGTTTTTGAGAAATACATTCCTTCCCGAAACTGTTATCAGACAGAAACCCTTCCAAATAATCCCACGTTGTCTTTTTTTAAGTACAGTAGACCTGCAGGCTTCTAGACTTGATGTACTGCTTTATTAATTGTATGCATCACACTAGTTAAATCACTTGGTTTTCTGATACATTTCAGTTGCTTTGATTTTCTCCCAGCGCCCACAGTCCTGGATTTTACTGCATTATTTTAAACCCTTTGAAATTTCTGACGGCCGCATAAAGACACTGTATCCTCGGCTCTGTCAAAATCCACCTCCGAGGTCCACGACTACATTACAATATGTACAATAAAACAGCAAGAAATTCTTAATGAACAAAGATTTTTTAGAAGGATTTAGAAACTTGACTTTTATTTCCATAGTTTTGGCCATCATTCCTATCTGTTAAGATAATACTGTATCACGTCAGACAATCAGACAGGTTGGAAACGAGCCAACAGCTTAGCCAGATTATTTGGAAGTAAAAGCGAAGTGAGTTCACCCCAGTGGCAGTAAACAGAGTATGCACCGGTGACCGAGTCGCCAAATAAGCAGTAATAATCCCTCACTGTATAGAAAATTGTACACACGCACAACAAGTTTCTTGTGCCATCAGACATTGTAGTGATGTCGTCGTGTGCCTAGATTTCAGCAATTCCTTTGGTGAGTACAATGTTTTTATTACAGAGGGGAATGATGCCCAAAACCATGAAAATATGTTGCAGTAATCCAGGATATTCCTATAATTTTCTACTATCTTAAATTGAACTGGACACTACCGAACTAAAGAAGAGTGGCTGGTCCGACAGTAACACATACCACAGACTCCAGGTGCTCCTGCAGGCAGGTGTACCAGGACTTCTTCACAGACATCACACCGTCGCTGAACGCCTCCTTGCGCCTCCACAGGATCTCATCAGGGATCAAGTTGAGACCTTTGAAGGAGTCCCTCAGAAGATGCTTCTCCACTCCATGCTGCTTACACAAGACATACAGCGCTATTATTACAAAGCAATGCTAGAAGACTCCAGAGCTCAACGGCACAGCAGCTGTACAGATCGCCTGACCTTAGGAACCCTCATCTCCTCCGGCAGAGAAAGGTAGTACGCCGTCAATCTGTGGTCCAGGAAAGGCACTCTGAGCTCCAGACTGAAAGATACAAATGAACTTCAGATGAGTTGAAACCAATAAAAACTAAATCACAGTCCATAATTCATCATATGATCACTGCAAATGAAGAGATGGGATGACTGTAGGACTTACGGGTACAGAGTACAGCAAATAATATTTGTTTTTATTCAGCCACTGGTACTTTATAAAAGGGTTAATAGCTTTCCTTTTCAATGTATTTACTTCTGCGTTCATTCCTGCAGATATTTAGGCTCATTATCGAGGTTTAATGCTCTATAATGCATTATTCATTTTACCTTTGATGCTCTTCAGTCGTGTTGCTGTTGACCACTTTCCCGTTTTTCTCTCAAGAAGGATTTACCATTTGTGGTTAAACTAAAGACGAGATCTTAAAACCATTCAGGCGTTTCATCAAGGCTACTGAAAGTCTATTATGTCAGTGTTTTCCTGCCCAATTAATCGCCCGGCTTGCTAAAGAAAAGTTTAAAAAAGTGAAAGTGAAAGTGCACTGATGGAGCATACTCTATTTTTGAGTACAGGGATGCTGGCAGGACAGATGATATTTTCATCGAAACGACCGAAAATGTAATTAAATGTTTGATGGAGGGAGTGATTGAGATATTCCAAAGTTGCCGCCAGCATTCAGAGACAGACGGTAGATCAATTAGTCGATCAACAGAAAATGAATGTGTAACAAAGTTGTTTAATCAGGCAAAAACAGGTAGCTGAGCTGACTGCACGTATTCTGCTGGTTTCTGACACACTGCAGTACAGTTTGGTTTTGAGGTTTCCCAGCCTGACATCAACAGTCTTGCAGAGTGGACACAGAGACCGACCTACTGCTCAACGTCAGCAAACCACGGAGCTGATCAGTGATTTTAGGGAAAAGGAGGCAAAGTTTACACCAGTGGAGCTTAAGAAGAGACTTAAGGAGGCAAAATCCCCGTGCCAAGTTCTTATTAACTTTTACAGAGGAGCAACAGAAAGCATCCAGTCAGGATGTGTTGAACGAAGACGAGACGCTGACGAGCTAAAAATAGACCTTTGATAACAAACACTATGATGAAACGTATGTTTTGTTATCGATGACGAGACAAGACAGGACTAAAATGTTAGCGGTGGGCTAGCGGACATTCATTGCATGATATTTTCCCCCAAAGGTGCATCTCGTCTGTCTGTCAAAATATAAACAATGCATCCCTGTCATTGGCTGACGTGTGGTGCAGAGTGATGTGACGTGTGCAGACGCATTGACAACAACATCGGGAATAAAGGAACAGATCTATGGACACGCTTTATTTATAATTCGGCAGAAAGGAACCCACAGACCCGCGTTGGCTTTTCAGACCTGTTCCCTGCTGTGTCTAAATGCGCATCACGTGTTGCTGCTGTAACGTTTATAGCCTGCAACTTTATTTATTTATATAGTTGGACGAGCAACTTGTAATTATGCTCGACCCGTTTTCACTTGCTTGTCCTTACCAGAAAAAGCTTAATGGCAGCCCTGAACATGCATTGCAATTACTATCTAGTCAAACTGAGATTGCACAGCAATTTCTTTGGAAGACATCTGTGTGTGATTTCTCAGCTCAGAGGCCAGGTAGGCATATGAATCGACTAATTGTTTCAGCACTAGTGTGACTTTAATGGTAATGAATTAGTTTAGTTTAAAGAGAGAAAACACTGACTTAAGGTTGGCTAAAATGTTAGGACTTTTCGTCGACTAAAACTAATAAACATTTTCGTCTAAAGACTAAGAATAAGACTAAATCTAAAATAGCTGCCAAAATGAACACTGACCTATACCTTTGTCTAATATACAGTATGTGTATAAGTAACTGTATCTATTGTTTGTATCCATGTTGTGTGTGTAGCGTGAAGGGGGCTACAACTTTCATTGTGCAGCCCTGTGTTGTAGTGTGACTAAATAAATGTACCTTGTACCTGTAGTGATGGCAGTGGTGGATAATGAAGTGAGAGGTGTTACCCATGCGCAGCAGTTGTGCGATCAGCACGGAGAACATCAAACAGGTAGAGTTCCTTCAGCAGTCGAACGCTGTCCTCTGCAGCTGCTGTCGCACTTGGAGCCTGGAGGGGAAACACAACAACACTTTATTACAGCCCTTTCAAATGTGCTCCCCATTACATCCATCTGATGGCAGCTTGACGGTCGGTCTCATGTCTGCACCCTGGTCACGTAAAATTCACGACGGCAGTCGTAATATTTCTGTATCAACGCGACAAGTCTGAACCGAATGCCATCAGATTCAAGTAGAGGTTGCAGCAGCACAACAAAACATGCTGACAGAGAGATAAAATGCACGCCCTGTCCGCCTTCTACGATCACCGCAATAAATGTATTTTCTCAGTCTTCATCTTTTATTCACAAAGAAAAAAACTTCATAAAATAAACCAGGAAACACTACGAGCCTGTTTTAAAGCTTGGGTAGCTAATGGATTTCAGAAGCATTTGTTGAAATTCTCTTTACATCCTGACAGCAATCAATAAATCAAAAAACATTTATTGCCTACCTGTCTACCTGCCTGTCTACGTGCCTGTCTGCCTGCCTGTCTGCCTGCCTGTCTGTCTACCTGCCTGTCTGTCTACCTGCCTGTCTGTCTACCTGCCTGTCTGCCTGCCTGTCTGCCTGCCTGTCTGTCTACCTGCCTGCCTGTCTACCTGTCTGTCTACCTGCCTACCTGCCTGCCTGCCTGCCTACCTGTCTACCTGCCTGTCTACCTGCCTGCCTGCCTGCCTGTATACCTGTCTGTCTACCTGCCTGCCTGTCTGCCTGCCTGTCTACCTGTCTGCCTGCCTGCCTGTCTGCCTGCCTGCCTGCCTGCCTGCCTGTCTACCTGCCTGCCTGCCTGCCTGTCTACCTGCCTGTCTGCCTGCCTGCCTGCCTGCCTGCCTGTCTACCTGCCTGCCCGTCTGCCCGCCTGCCTGCCCGTCTACCCGCCTGCCTGCCCGTCTGCCTGCCTGCCTGCCCGTCTACCTGCCTGCCTGCCCGTCTGTCTACCCGCCTGCCTGCCCGTCTGTCTACCTGCCTGTCTGTCTGTCTACCCGCCTGCCTGCCCGCCTGCCTACCTACCCGTCTGTCTACCCGCCTGTCTGCCTGTCTGCCTGTCACCTGCCTGTCTGTCCTGCCTGCCTGCCTGCCCGTCTGTCTACCCGCCTGCCCGCCCGCCTGCCTGTCTACCTGCCTGTCTGCCTGCCTGCCCGTCTGCCTGCCCGTCTGCCTGTCACCTGCCTGCCCGTCTACCTGCCTGCCCGTCTACCTGCCTGCCTGCCCGTCTACCCGCCCGCCTGCCTGTCTACCCGCTGCCTGCCCGTCTACCTGCCCGTCTACCTGCCTGTCTGCCCGTCTACCTGCCTGCCGTCTGCCCGCCCGCCTGCCTGCCCGTCTACCCGCCTGCCTGCCCGCCCGCCTGCCTGCCCGTCTGTCTACCCGCCTGCCCGTCTACCTGCCCGTCTGTCTGCCCGCCTGTCTGCCTGCCCGTCTGCCTGCCCGCCTGTCTGCCTGTCTACCCGCCTGTCTGCCGTCTGCCCGTCTGTCTACCTGTCTACCCGCCTGCCTGCTCTGCCTGCCTGCCCGTCTGTCTGCCTGCCTGTCTACCTGCCTGTCTGCCTGCCTGCCCGTCTGCCTGCCTGCCTGTCTGTCTGCCTGCCTGCCTGCCTGCCTTGCCTGTCTGCCTGCCTGTCTACCTGCCCGTCTACCTGCCTGCCTGTCTGTCTACCCGCCTGCCTGTCTGTCTGTCTACCCGCCCGCCCGCCTGCCCGTCTGCCTGCCCGCCTGCCCGCCCGTCTGCCTGTCTGCTGTCTGCCTGCCTGTCTACCTGCCTGCCTGCCTGTCTGCCTGTCTACCCGCCTGCCCGTCTGCCTGCCTGTCTGCACCTGCCTGCCTGCCCGCCCGCCTGTCTGCCTGTCTGCTGCCTGCCTGTCTGTCTGCCTGTCTGTCTACCCGCTGCCTGCCTGCCTGCCTGCCTGTCTGTCTACCTGCCTGCCTGCCTGTCTGCCTGCCTGCCTGTCTGTCTGCCTGCTGTCTGCCTGCCTGCCTGCCTGCCTGTCTGCACCTGCCTGTCTACCTGCCTGCCTGCCTGCCTGTCACCTGCCCGCCTGTCTACCTGCCTGCCTGCCTGCCTGTCTACCTGCCTGTCCTGCCTGTCTGCCTGCCCGCCTGCCTGCCTGCCTGCCCGTCTACCTGTCTGCCTGTCTACCTGCCCGCCCGCCTGCCTGCCTGTCTGCCTGCCCGCCCGTCTGCCTGCCTGCCCGCCCGTCTGCCTGCCTGTGTCTGCCTGTCTGCCTGCCTGCCTGTCTGCCTGCCTGCCCGTCTGCCTGCCGCCTGCCTGCTGTCTGTCTGCCTGCCCGTCTACCCGTCTGTCTACCCGCCTGCCTGTCTGCCTGCCTGCATGCCTGCCTGCCTGTCTGCACCTGCCTGCCTGTCTACCCGCCTGTCTGCCTGCCCGCCTGCCTGCCTGTCTACCTGCCCGTCTGCCTGCCCGTTCACCTGCCTGCCTGTCTGTCTACCCGCCTGTCTGCCCTGCCTGTCTACCTGCCTGTCTCTGCCTGCCCGCCTGCCTGCCTGTCTGCCTGCCTGTCTGCCTGCCTGCCCGTCTGCCTGCCCGTCTACCTGCCTGCCTGCCGCCTGCCTGCCTGTCTCCTGCCTGCCTGCTGCCTGTCTACCTGCCCGTCTGCCTGCCTGCCTTGCCTGTCTGCCCGCCCGTCTGCCCGCCTGCCCGTCTGCCTGCCTGCCTGTCTGCCCTGCCTGCCTGTCTACTGCCTGCCTGCCTGCCTGTCTACCCGCCTGCCTGTCTGCCTGCTTGTCTACCTGCCTGCCTGCCCGTCTGTCTACCTGCCTGCCTGCCCGCCCGTCTGCCTGTCTGCCCGCCTGCCTGCCTGTCTGCCTGCCTGCCTGCTTGTCTACCTGCCTGCCTGCCTGTCTGTCTGCCTGCCTGCCTGTCTACCTGCCTGTCTACCTGCCTGTCTGTCTGCCTGCCTGCCTGTCTACCTGCCTGCCTGCCTGTCTACCTGCCTGCCTGCCTGTCTACCTGCCTGCCTGCCTGTCTGTCTGCCTGCCTGTCTGCCTGCCTGCCTGCCTGTCTACCTGCCTGCCTGCCTGTCTACCTGCCTGCCTGCTTATCCTAGTGCCCCAGCAGTACAAGGAGTGTACATGTAACATCCCCAGATAAATTCACCAGACCATATGTTGCATGTCATCCTGCTCTGTCTCCCTGTTGCTCATCAATGTAAGCTGTCAGTCAAATAAAGTTAAAATAGTAGTAAGTAAAAGGAAAAAAAAAAAAAAAAGAGTACACTTCTATATCACTGCAGCAAGACGAGAACTTCAGCCACCGGAGGTCAGCAGAGACAAGGTTTCAGCTACTGTTAAGTGACTCTGCAGTGCACTCCTTAAGCATACTCCCTTCAGGGAGTTTAGTTGGTCACATGGTTCCACATATTGTTACCTACTTCCAGTTCTTTTTCCTAGTTTGTTGGGTGGCTGCTCCTCTACTGAATTAGTGCAGCGGTTTCCAGACTTTTACTGTATTGTTTCCTAGTTGAAAAAATTCACAACTCCATCTTACAACATGAATTATGTGCCACAGACCCTCCTGTGTCTGAATGACTTGACTACTGTGTATCTTCTTCTGTTGCTGTACTCTGTGGGCAAAAACAATAACTTCCAAACTCTTACTATAATGTGGCACCTTGATCATATTCCACCTAATTATGCAGGAATATCTGTTTTTTTACTAATCATTTGAACATACTACTATGTATTGTTATCTACTAAATGTTTGCCATGCATACATTACTCAAGCCTTAGTGCGACTGATTCAGTAGCAGTGACTGGTTTTTGGAGGACTTGCCTTGTGGAAGTAAATGTATCCCTGGGTCAGCTCGTCAGAGCCCTCTCCAGAGAAGATCACCACACTGTCCGATTTCTCCCTGATGTACTTTGAAACCAAGTACATACCTACAGTGGAAGAAACAGAAAAACGTGTTTAATCACAAAGAGGTGACACCCGAAATTGTCAAATCAGAATATGAATTTCAGTAATTCAGTAATGAAGGTGCCCTAATACAAGTCCCAAAACGTATTATAGTGCATATGGGAGATGGTTACAATTATAAAGAATGATTTAAATAGCCTTGATGATTGGTTATCATTGAAGCATGCAGTTTAGGCTCACACTTACATGCACATTACTAACAGATGTTCTTTTCGTATGGAGCATTTTCTGTGCCAAAATAAAATAAAATAAAATAAAGGCATGGTGATACCAACTTCAATCATAAAATAACAAATTGCCACATTAAGAGACATATGGTCACATCTTTCACTAAAATAATGACAGCAAAATATTCATAACAATAAAAATATGAATTCCGTAATTGCAAAATGAATTCACATTAAATACATTTTACGTAAATATATGCTACTTTTGTACTTCATCTTTATTTGCTTATGACAGGTCAAAATGTGCGATGTGTTGTGATGTCATAATATGGACATGGTCTAGTTTTGATGGCTGCAAGAGAAGCCATTTGCTATTTGATGTCTCACTATACGCTGGCAGACCACAGGCTTCAGTCCCACCTACACCACAGTCTTTCAGAGATGCATATGGTCACTTTTTGTTGGACTGGGACGATAACTCCTTTTTGTCAGACTTAGATAAAGTTGCATTGTAGTCTTTTGTAATTTGAACATTTTATCTTTGCACATCATTATTTACTATTGGATTGTGGAGTCTACATTTGTATCATTAATAAGATGATGTAGTGCCGGGTTGTGGCGCACTAAATGTCCCATATGTTGCCCCCACTGACCTCTTTGGCCGTTTGACTAATCTCACTGGATTCCACTGTGATTCAAACAAGCCAAACAGGAGGAAGAGGAATGCAGTGATGCAGCATACTCAGACACATTTCTGTCACATCAGTGAGCAACATCAGTCAGCAGAAATATAAGGCATTCAAGTTTTCAGAGATAGACAGAAAATGGACTTTATTATTTCATAAAATGTTGGTAGTATACTCTATTTTGGATCAGTGGTGCGCACAGATTGTGACAGACGAACTCCTGACTGCTGAAATGCCCTGAATCAGCTGGCAAAAAAAGGTAGCTTATCCAGAATTAATGCAAACGGCACCAATCTGAGAGAACAAACTGGATCTCCTACCAGTGTCATTTCTTACTTCCACATAAAATCTAACAACTTTTTTTTTTTTTCCTAATACAAACACTCAATAAGTCAGACTATGCCACTTGGTATAAACAAGTGACATAACCCTAACAGTCTAAACACAAGTTACCAGTTTATTAAGCACACCTATACACTCCAGTCCGACAGCCCTGCAATAACTCCTATTTTTGTGAAGTTGTTGATGGAGCTGTAAGGTGTTTTAGGCAGTAGTTACTTGTGATGCACTGCATTATATTTCTAATATTCTATTTGTATGACATTTAAATGACAGCAAATGTTTACTATTTATGAAGCTACAACCACAACTATTATTTTTTTTACGCTTTATTTAAATAGTGATTAACTGGCATTTTTGCATGGTAAAAAAAAATATTTAGCTTGATTTTCATTGCAACCAATTATAATTCATTATAGGGCTCCCACGAATAATCGACGTAATCGATGACATCGACGCTGAAAATGCATCAAATGCACAACAGCTGTGGACGCTACCGGCGCTCCCTCTCCTCACTCACTCTCGAGGTCGCCCGACCACAGCCGTCTCTCTCTCTCTCTCAAACAAATGAGCACAAACCAAAGGACACTTCTTGGTATTGCTATTTTTCAGCATCGACTGTAAGCCAGACAGAGACTTCGAAGCGAACGAAATAAACCAAGCGAGGACACAGCTGGGAGAGCATCACAGTTTGGTCCATGACCTGGCCTGGATAGCGCCTGGTTTCAGTGATGTTTCAGGCTGACTGTGGAGCAGTGTGACCGGTCTGATCGCCGTATTGACGTTGTGTTGCGTTGCGTTGCGTTTCTGAAACCATAGTGTTGTCTATTCATTAGTAAGGAGAGCTTTTTTTTACACCTCACCTTACGTCTCACGGCTTCACCCGCAAGTCCGTTTTCACAGCAGCGCGCTGGGGGGGGAGTAGATCGAGGGGAGATTGTCCGCTAGTTAATTGATCACGGTGCTAAAATGGGTCACCAAATATACTTTGGCAGCCGTTAATATACCTGGGCGGCCAGCCAAGTAAGGTGTATGTGTGGAAAACACTGCTTTAGAGGATCATCGCGGGCGAGATTTGTTGGCTGCCGCTTGTTCTCTGGGGGAAACCATGCTTGCATCCACGTTATGCAAACCTTTGTCTTTCATTACCTTACTTATTTTCGTAAAGTTTTTTTAACTAGTTTTCCTGGCATGCACACTCACCAACAGAGGCACGTATGGTGGTGATGTCATAGGTCTCCAGGTGAAAGATGACCTTCTTTATAGCTTGGATGCCTTCTTCTGCAGTGAAGTTCACCTCGTGGTGTTCGCTGCCAATGTGAGCTGCAACCTGACAAACACAAACCAAACCGACTAAAAACAAAGTCCAAACACAAACACCTCATAGACTGTACAAAGAAAGCAGTCAGAAAAATGATTTGGCTAATTAACTAAAAGCTGAAATGAACTATGGCCAGTTATGTGAACCTTTAACACTGCTGCCAGGGAAAACATTATCTGAGAGCCTTCTATCAGAAGAAGTGACCTTGCGAGCAGCGATGATGTCTGGACTGTCCTCTGACCCGATTGAAAATGTCTGGATGGGATACTGCAGCTTCTCCTCCTTGGCCAGCTTCACCAGTGTAGCAGCAACCAAACTGGAGTCCAGACCACCTGAGTGAGGGTCATCGACACAAACCACATCAATCCCCACCTGTTTCATCAATGAGACTCTTCAACTGCAGCAAATCACATGTTTGGACAGAACTGACAAGTGTGTAATGTGCAAAAAAAGGCACGGTTTGCAGTAAGTTTTAAAACTGGAGTTGATGGTTAAAATACGTCTCTTGAATTGACTGTTTTAACTTATTGTCCAGTTAGCCACCGAGCTTGCAAGCTTGCTAACAGCCATTTAGAAAGCCAGCTAGCTAGTGGGCTATTGTGGCTGACTTGTACTAGCATGTTACCAACTAGCCAGCATGTTAGCGGTTAGCTCACAAGCTACAATAGTTAGCTAGCTTGCTACATGTAAATGCCATTTGGAAAGCCAGCAACTGGTGGGCTTTTGTGGCTGGATAGTGTTAGCATGTTGTCGCTTAGCTTGCTAGTTGCTAGTTGGCCAACTAGCCATGGGAATAGTCACTACGTATCCGAATCCAGTATCAAATCCAAATTCTTTCAAATTCCTCATCTGATCTAATTTTATCTATCTATCATTAAATCTAAGTTTAACAGTTTTTATTGGTCGTGTAGTTAATATCCACAACTTGTATCTACAACCTGAAAATGAGAAATGTGGATTGAATGTACCAGATGCAAAAAACAGCTGTATCCTACTTTAACACCGCATTTTTCATGAGGTACTTGATCCAAATGTCGAAGGTCCTAATTCAGAACTATTAAGTTAAAAGCTTAAA
The DNA here is from genome assembly GCA_027580175.1 of Siniperca scherzeri. Taxonomy (NCBI): domain Eukaryota; kingdom Metazoa; phylum Chordata; class Actinopteri; order Centrarchiformes; family Sinipercidae; genus Siniperca; species Siniperca scherzeri. The sequence continues at coordinate 3,572,850 of CM050847.1, forward strand.
ATATATATGATATACTTCTGGTGTGACAAGGCACTAAGTCTGGAGGAACATCTATCTGCATGCATACTGAGCCCATCGGGCATGTTCACGAGTTCACACAAGCTGGTTAGTGATGAGGTAGTGTTGGGCAGGAAGCCGTTAGGTGTGATCGCACGTGAAGGGTAACCACTATAAAATAATCAGGCCCATGCATGAACGCCTGCTGTGACGTAGTCGAGTGGTGCGTCTGAAGGCAGAGACTTCCCAAGGCCGAGTGAGAAAGGAAATTCAAACTGAACGGCGTTTACAAAAACAGGTAAAGCTATTTTGGATTGTGAGGAAAATACAGTAAAAGTTCATGTTGATTTGACTCATTTACTTTATAAAAGAGCCTTTTTTTGTCACCCGAGCCAATACTGTGTTGTTGTTTTTAAGAAGGCTTGTGTTCAAATAAAGTACAAGTTATGTATTCTTACATCTTTCTTTGCCCACTGTTTTATGTAACAAACAGCCACAGGAGCTGTTTCAGTACACAGATTGCAGGATTTGAAATTACCTGACAGAAGACAGCCAATTCTCCTGTGAGCCATGAGACGTTTCCTTACAGCATTCTCAAACAGGGTCCTGATGTTGATTTTCACTGTTTCCTCGTCAAAACCTGTGGAGACATCAGTTTTAAGAAATGATACAAAACGCTTACCAAATGACTAAAATTAACACTAGTAAACAAATCGTTTCGTACTTGTAGGCAGTCTCTCCACAGTGTCGTAGATGGCATGAGCCGGCTCTTTAGTGCAGCAGTGAAACTGCTCCATTTTAATGGACCGAACTTTGCCGTTCAGCTTCAAATCAAAGACTTCAAAGTGCCCAGGGAGAAAGGGGATGATCTTGGCAGGGGTGGCGAGGGTAATGTCTGTAAGGCCTGTGATCGTAATAACAACAAGTTACAAAGCTGTAAAACATTTCTCATTAAAGAGCCAGATTCTAGGAGGGGTAATAAACGCTCCCATAACCTTTGGCTTCTGAGCAGACTGCAAGGAATCCATCGTCTGTGAGGAGTTTGAACAAAGGCCGCACACCATACGTATCTCTTCCCAGAAAGACTTTTCTGTTGCGAGTGTCCAGCAGAATAAAAGCAAACACGCCATCCAGGAGAGAAGCCATCTTCTGGATCCCAAAGCGGTCATACAGATGGAGCAAAATCTCACCATCCACTTTAGTCTGGTGATCAAACTCAAACTGCTTTCTCAGCTGAAACAAAATTGGAGAAATAGCACAGACGGGGTTATTTTAGGTTTCCTGGTTTCTTCGCATAAAAGTTCATACCGCTCTATCGCCAACAAAACACTGGATTAAACAAAACTGACACTATTTTGGCGCGGGCAGAATCCGGTTTCTGAACTTTGGGGTGTGAGATCATAAGCTGAAATGAGTCGATGAAACAATCCCCGCAATGCAAACATGGATTCATTTATTTGACAAAATAATGCGAATCACTTACAGCTGAACGAAGAAAGGAACGTAAGGAATGAAAGAAAAAGGACAACAACGTGCTGATCTTAACGAAACTAAGAGTCTGCAGCCATGCTAGCGGCTCTGTGGTGCTAACGCTACGGTCAGGATGCTAACATGCTCACAATGACAATGTTAACATGCTGATGTTTAGCTGGCGTAATGTTCGCCGTCTTCACCGTCTGAGTTTAGCGTGTTTATTTTAGCGTGAACCGAAGTATTGGACAGAAAGTCAGAGGATCAGCAAAGCTATTACAGTTCATCCTGAGGGGAACATGACCGATGGTACCAATTTCAAGGCAGTCCAATCCAGTATTTGTTAAGACTAAAGTGGATGGTGAGATTTTGTTCCATCAAAGTGGTCTCCCTATTCCCTCATTTATTTCCACATTCTATCCTTTCCTAGCTCTTTTCTCCGCACTGTGGACTATGTAAGTACTCTCATTTACTTAGCGAATTTGACAAAGGAGGGATTTATTACATGGCTGCTGCATTACATTCTACAAGGGGTTCTATTTTTCTGATGATTCTGTACTTCCACTCCACTTCCGTGATGCTGGGACAACAGCATTAGGCAAGAGCAGCCATGGTGCCTTCGGGTCCAGTAAGCACCTCTAGCGTGAAAGCTCAGTCGGCTGCAAAAAGGAACTCCATACCAGGAAAAACATGGCTGCACTGATCTCCAGGGGAGAGAAAGCTATAGGTCTGCTGAACAGTTGACTAGCTCAGGTCAGCGGTCTGTTGTACTGTGACCACACCCATCTGGGATGTGTCATACTATAGTGCAATGCTACATCAGGAAAGAAACTGCATTACAGAACAGCGTTCCCTCGAAGTTGATGCCCAGTGTCACTTTGTCCCCAGAAATCTATTTATACCAGAGGGGTTTTTTGCTTTAGAGATTTTAAGATGTTAATACTGCAGAGCCTAACCCATAAATCTGCTGGGCAAATATACTGGCCAGCATTAGCTTATTAAAGATATATCAGTGTCTGTGTATATGTAAGCTGATAAGCAACAAGAAACTGCAGTACAGAAATGCCAAAGAACAGTGTCTCTGTTACATCAGAGAGGAGTGACAAGCGTATTTTTAGACTGTAAAGTGCCCTGCTCAGTACATATCTTAGTTTAATAACTACATTTAAGAGATCGGTAGCAAATATGTTTGTATATGTTTATGTGAAAAATGAATATCTGCCAATAAATCAATAAACTCTGAAATTACAATATCAGCATTGGCCTCAAACAGTCTGCTGTGGTCAGGATAGCCTAGTGTTCAGCAACATGGCAACTGTGTAGTTGAGAACAGAACGGAGCAAAGGGATTGTGCGTGTCCACTGAAGACGTTCAGTCTAAAACAACCACTAACTCCAGTGGCTCCAGAGAAGCAGCTGGCACTTCCTTACCGTGTGATGGTTGTAAATCTCTCCGTTGTAGCAAAGCCACAAGAAAGGAAACTTCTTGATGCGTAACGGCTGCATGCCATACAGCTGGTCCACAATAGCCAACCGGTGGAAGCCAAAACAGCAGTTAGTGAAGCCATTAACATTCTCAAAGCGAAAGGCATCAGGGCCCCTGTGAGCGATCTTCATGGCATTGGTGCACTGGACTGACAGGCACTCATCACTGCCAAACAAAGCCCAGATCCCACACATTTCACAGCTGAGGGAGAGAGACAGGCAGATACAGTGTGGATTAGTGTGTAGTTTGTAACTATACAATCACATACTAATAATCTGAAATGATGTTGCATAAAAACTAATCTACTTGAAAGTTTTAGATTTCCGAGAAATGCTTGTAAAGTGAAATATGACTGAATGTAAGGATTTCCTAAAACTGCTGTGAACCAAATTAGAATATTAAGATGCATACACTCCAGAGACGCTGGCAGAGACGAGTTAATGCAACAGAAAGTGTTCAACAGTGTGTTTTGTCACCTGTTCTACAGTTGGTGAATAGCAGAGGATCAGTTACACATTGCGCATTACATAGAAAGCACCGCTGTGTTCTGCAGCGGTGTCCCGTGCCCTCAGGCTGGTCGAGCCTCCGAAACACACAAATACTATGGATTTTCAAATTGGGGGAAAACTTGCCGGGGAAACTGGCACCCGATCTGGGAGAAATCCCCACTTTCCCTGAACGCAGCTCAGCTAATATATTGGACTGGTAGCGGATTTGAGTTTGGGTTGCTGGGGGTAAAGATAAGTCTCAACTGAGGACAACTCTGACTACATACAGACTCATAATCGAACATTTTATTGGATCAATTCAGAGAAGTGTGGAATGTGGCAGCTGTTCATCTGCATAATGTTCATTTAGCTAACGTTCCAACATGGTCCGTTATCCTGTGCGCACCTAACGCCAAGCTCCTTTCAAAATCCTACCAATTCAAATTCTGCTTAGCTATGGGCGAAAAGTGTAACAGCTAAACACATGGTCACGGAGCTCTGACATTATTACGCGGTATTGTTCAACTCGGCACAGAACAGGCAGCACTATTTTCAATTAGGCTCATGCTTTATTCCCACCATCTTCTTCCAGCTCATGGTGTTCCACGCCGGGGCGGGCGGTGGTTAGCATTGTGAATGAAATATCATTGTACTACATTACCACTTACCTTGTTTTTCAAATGATTCCTGTAGATATGCTGATGGAGACTGTAATCTCACTTGGCTATAGGCTGAAGGTACTGGAACTGCCGCACTGACTGCTTTCAGAGAAATGAGTGGGGCCCGCCTCCGACGCCGTATCATCAATGCCTGACTGTAGCTGACAAGCAACAGGAAACCGGAACTAGTGATGGGGTCGTCAAAATAAGAGCGTACTAAACTAGATAGTAGCCCTGTACTCATGAGGGGAAAGCAACAATAATGTAGCTAAAAATTACATTAAAATGCGTTGTAAAATCGAGAGAATATATTAAAACGACAGCTGTTAAACAAATACTTGCTAGACATACAGTAGTAGTAGTAGTTTGTCGTATGGACAGGTTCAGGCTTATCGTCAAAGAATACAGGATTGCACAATGAACTGCAGTTGTAGCCCCCTCCATGCTACACACACAGAAAATGTATAAACATATACTCAAATATTTAAATTTCAATATAAACAATACAATAGGCAATACGATAGAACAAACTATATAAAAGTAGCACCAGATGAAGAAATACAAAAGGAAAACTAAATGATTTACAAGGAAGATAGTTATGTATATACATATATGTATATATGCACACACACACATACAAAACACAGATACAATATATGGTATGGTAATGTGCAAAGCAGAAACAGAAAGTTCCATGTCATTTATTGATGGAGGTCTTCAGTTAAAAACGTTTTATTTTGAAGTCCACAGATTGTTATTTAAATTTTGCAAACTTGACAGTGCAGCCACATGTCCACCTGCAACAGTATGTGCTGTTGCATCACCTACAGAAATGTCATCTCTTTATATAGTCTATGGTGGCTTCACAGAACGTAGTAGTCTGATGTAGACATAGCTGCAAAGGCTGTATGTAGCCTATCCATGTGCCACTGAGATTTCAGTTTCAGCCAAAAATATCAGCAGGTGCTTTAAAATTACATGTAAACTTGTAAAAGCCCAGAGACATCTCCGATAGACTGAACAGCCATTTTATTTTTATTTCCTACAAATTCCACATTGAACTATTTATTTTGACATGTTTACTGCATCACCTCTGGCAGAAATGGTTAAGGCCTGTGCTTTTCTTCCCCTCCCAACTTCACTGCAGCCTTCACATGCAAGGTTGCATCACCTGAGAAAATGGCAACACGATATCTCGATGAAGCAAGCCCTACTGGTCTGACTTGTTCCTTAATCGCTGTGGTGTCAGGGTGTGGACACTTCCAATTCATTAAATGAGAAAGCAATAAGGCCATGGATATATATTGATAACTTATTATGTTCCAAGATGGTGCCCATTCATTCTAATGAAAGTTTTACAAATATAAAGTCTTCATGTTTTAGACATTCACAATACAAAGAGTAATATCTGACTGTGTGAGCCATTTGAGGTGTTCTGTCAACAGCTTTATATAGGTCTGTCTTTTATAGTGGTGGTCTATGGGGGAATTGTATTCTGGGCTGCAGGTCCACAAGAGTGACTCTACTGCACTGCATCTACCTTTCTTAGCAGATCCATGGTCCACGTTTCAGTTTTAATTGTCTTATGATGAAGTTAATTAACTTCATCATCACAAAATCTAAAAAATACTGCTAAAACTTCAAAGAGCTTTGCAATCAACCACACAAAGCGATTCAGAAATAATTCAGGCAGAGATTTGAAAGATGTAATACTTCTTGTGGGCCTGGGGATTGGTTTCAGTTAAGTGACTTACAGCTATGTACATGTGATCATGGCAATAGCAGCAGCACTCCTCAGGACCAGCCACCATAACCAGCATTACCTCCCGAGCTGGAGCAAAGGGCAGCCTTTTATACTACACACCCTTGGGTGCTACCAAAAACAGGGGTACTTCTAGGGTGCCCCATTTTACATACAACATCTACATTCAAAAAAACACAAATATACATAACAAAATGCTCCCATTACATCAACTAACCCCTTTATGCTTAACACATCTATAAATACAACAGCAAACCTAGAAAACATAAGCCTGGCATGTACTCCCCACCCCCAACACAAGCCTATCCAGTTAACTGACCTCACCCTCCCGGAACGATAAAGAGGCGCTTGTTTCCCAGTACTGTACCCCAAATTAAGTATCATTTATTTCTCCTTTCCTCTAAAATTGTTACTTGTACTCTGTATCTACATGTAAGTAGCAGTAGGAATCTGTAAGTATCTTGTTGGTACCTAATTCACACAACACAATTACACTGTAAATTGCGGCTGTATTATAAAGTGTTACCAATAATAAAAAACCAAAACACCACAATAGTCTGCATAATTAAAAACATTTGAAACACTAATACTGCTGCACCTTTCTATGCTGTGTTTTAATTGCTTGTATATTTAAAACAGAGTTTGCACCATCATTTGTGCTTTGCACCTCTTTTTGTGTGTATTTTTTCTAAGTTTATTTGGTTTTAAAATGGATATCTTGAAAATGAACTGACGTTGCAAGCAGTGATGATGTCTGGATTGCCCTCTGACAGATAATAAAACAAAGAAGGTTAGCTCCATGGTATAACCCCCAAATTAAAGCAAACATCGCGAAAACTTGAAAAGAAATGGCATTCCACTAATGTGGAAGAATCTTGTTTAGTCTGGCAAGACATTCTTAAAACATACAGGAAAACCCTCCGTAATGCCAGAGCAGCTTACTACTCATCATTAATAGAGGAAAATAAAAACAACCCCAGGTCTCTTTTCAGCACTGTAGCCAGGCTGACAGAGAGTCACAGCTCTACTGAGCCATGTATTCCTATAGCCCTCAGTAGTAACGACTTCATGAGTTTCTTTAATAATAAAATTTTAACTGTTAGAGGAAAAAATTAATCACATCCTGCCCTCAACCAGTATAGATTTATCTTCAAACACAGGAACCTTAGAAACAACTGTAAAACCTGATATAGTTTTTGACTGCTTTGCTCCTATCGACCTTCTTCAACTAACTTCAACGATCTCTTCATCTAAGCCATCAACCTGTCTCTTTGACCCCATTCCAACTAGGCTGCTTAAAAACGTTTTACCCTTAGTGAGCACTTCATTACTGGATATGATCAATCTGTCTTTATTAACAGGCTATGTACCATAATCCTTTAAAGTAGCTGTAATTAAACCGATTCTTAAAAAGCCCACTCTTGATCCAGGGGTTTTAGCCAACTATAGACCTATATCCAACCTTCCCCTTCTCTCTGAGAGCCTTGAGAAAGCAGTCGCCAATCAGTTGTGTGACTTTCTAAATAACAACTGTTTATTTGAGGATTTTCAGTCAGGATTTAGAGTGCATCATAGCACTCAGACAACACTGGTGAAAATTTAAAATGACCTTTTAATTGCATCAGACAATGGACTTGTCTTAGCAAGCATGCCTTAAGGACATAAAAACCCAGATGACCTGCAATTTTCTGATGTTAAACTCTGACAAAACTGAAGTTATTGTACTTGCCCCCAAACACCTCCAGGACACATTATCTAAAGATAGTTACTCTAGATGGCATTGCCCTGGCCTCCAGCACCACTGTAAGGAACCTCGGATCTTTGTTCGGGATGTGTCCTTTAACTTCCACATGAATCTAACTTCAAGGAATGCCTTTTTTTCCACCTACGTAATATTGCAAAAATCAGGCACATCCTGTCTCAAAATGATGCAGAAAAACTAGTCCATGTATTTGTTACTTCTAGGCTGTGTTATTGCAATTCATAATCAAGCTGCCCAAATAAGTCCCTTAAGACTCTCCAGTTGATCCAGAATGCTGCGGCACGTGTACTGACAAGAACTCGAAAGAGATCGTATTTCTCCAATATTAGCTTCTCTGCACTGGCTCCCTGTAAAATCCAGAATACAATTTAAAATCCTTCTGCCCTAGGTCCCTGCCTCTTAAAGGAAGTTTTTCCTTGCCACTGTTGCAAAGTGCTTGCTCATGGTGGGATTTGTTGGGTCTCTGTAAATAATATTATAAAGAGTACGGTCTACGGAGAACCAATTCTCCTGTGAGCCATGAGATGTTTTCTGCACTCGCATCTATCGCAGCACTCAGTGTTGACTCAGGTCGGTGGTCAGTTGGTGTGCCGTGCAGTCAGCCTGTCATACCCGGGAGTTTATTGGTTATTGTGATAGTAAATATAGTTTAGTACAGTAAACATCAACCTTAACACAATTAGTAATATGTGTTTATTTCCCCCTCAACTTCATTTTCTGTTTTGTTTTTTAGTTCTCCACCAGCCAGCTTGTTTGACACTCACACAGAGCTTCTGCAGTTTGTCATTCTCAGTATTACCATCAGATGTTGCCACTGTGGCGGACAGCAATGCACACGGAACGAATGGGCAGAGAACAACATGTAGATTGCACGACTTTTCACCACAACTGTTTGTCATTTTTCTACAAACAACAACTTATGCCATTTGAAAGATTAACACATAATAATTCTACACATTGCAATTTTTTTTGTCAGTTTAGCTCAGGGCCACAAACGCCAAAACCTCCATGTTTCTAGTTTGGTTTCAGAACACTCAATTTTGGTGGAAGACTGTAGTTAGGGATTCCATTATTTTACTGTGCTTAGCATGCCTATACAGCACAAGATGATTACTTACTTTACTTTTTGCTAAATAAAAATCTGTGAGAAAGTCCTTAGCAAGTTACCTTTAGGCATATACACTGAGAAGTTTTAAACATGTAATTTTTTGCCAAAATGGACCCTACTACACAAGAAAACTATCAGTGCTCTATATTACTGTACATACCCTTTGCAGCATATACAAAAACATATGTTTCAGTTGTCTGGGCTGAAATTTAAAACCATTTGACACATTCAGAGACATAAGCACACCTACCTGGCTCCTCAGATACAGTAAACATTTGGAGTCCTCACAGCTGATGCAACTCCAGCTCAAACCTGACCCGAGGCACTATGGAGAGTGCTGTTTCACCACATTACGTGTGTTTCTGTTGATAACAACCAAACTTATTTGGTTTATAAAGTTATTTTTCCTCTTCATATTCAAACAGTGTGGTAAATTCATAACGTACAGTACTGTGCAACAGTTTTAGGCAGGTGTGAAAAAATGCTGTAAACTAAGAATGCTTTCAAATATAACTAATAGTTTTTTTTTTTTTTAAATAGACTTACAAAATGCGAAGTGAGCAAACAAAAGGAAAATCTAAATCAAATCAATATTTGGTGTTACTGCCCTTTGCCTTCAACACAGCATCAATTCTTATCGGTACACTTGCACAAAGTCAGGGGTTTTGTAGGATTATAGTCAGGTGTATGATCAACCAGTTAAACCAAACAGGTGCTAATCATCATCAATTTCACATGTAGGTTGAAACACAGTCAATAACTGAAACAGAAACAGCTGTGCAGGAGGCTTAAAACTGTGTGAGGAACAGCCAAACTCTGCTACCAAGGTGAGGTTGTGGAAGACAGTTTCATGTCACAGGTCATACACCATAGCAAGACTGAGCACAGCGACAAGACACAAGGTAGTTACACTGCATCAGCAAGGTCTCTCCCAGACAAAGATTTCAACGCAGACTGGGGTGTCAAGATGTGCTGTTCAAGGTCTTATAAAGAAGCACAAAGAAACGGGCATCGTTGAGGATTGTAGACGCAGTGGTCGGCCAAGGAAACGTAATGCAGCAGATGAAAAACACATCAAGCTTATTTCCCTTTGAAATCGGAAGATGTCCAGCAGAGCAATCAGCTCAGAACTGGCAGAAACCAGTCGGACCCAAATACACCCATCTACTGTCCGGAGAAGCCTGACCAGAAGTGGTCTTCACCTCCGACATGGAAACAAGGCCAAGCGACTCAACTATGCATGAAAACAGGAACTGGGGTGCAGGAAAATGGCAGCAGGTTCTCTGGACTGATGAGGCAAAATTTGAAATATTTGGCTGTAGCAGAAGGCAGTTTGTTCGCTGAAGGGCTGGAAAGCGGTACAATAATGAGTGTCTGCAGGCAACAGTGAGCATGGTGGAGGTTCCTCGCGAGTTTGGGGCTGCATTTCTGCAAATGGAGTTGGAGATCTGGTCAGGATTAATGGTTTCCTCAATGCTGAGAAATACAGGCAGATACTTATCCATCAAGCAAAACCATTCTGTTCATTCACTGCATTTTGTTAGTTGATGAAAACAAACTATTAACACTTCCATTTTTGAAAGCATTCTTAGTTTACAGCTTTTTTTTTTTTTCACACCTGCCTAAAAAATTTGCACAGTAATTCAATTTTATTTATATAGCGCCAATTCATAGCAGAAGTTATCTCATTGCACAGTACTGTACCTCATCACATTCAGATTAGTTGTCTTATTATTTATCACTAGACCTATGGCTGCTGTGAATTTGCTTTTCATCAATTTACTAAAGAATCCCCATTAAAGACATGTACTTTATAAAACAGGACAAAAACCTGTCCTATAGGCTCTTCTATTTAACCTGATAGTGTTGCCAAAAGCTAAAATTATATATAAGCCCAAAGTGTGGCAGACAGCAGAATATATGTAAGATATATCACATAGGCTCATATGCTCTTCCACACACGTATGCAACAGCCTGTGCACCGTATGCAGGAGGGAAGACTGTAAATAATATGGCAGGGGAGGTTGGATGTGTTTGATAAGTAGAGATACTCTCACTGTTTAGAGTTTAGATCAAGTAAAGGTAAGAATAGGCAGAACTTGATATACGGCCTGTACGGCAAGTATCACGTGTACAAACAGCATGGCAAAACAAAGGAGAATAGTGAACACACGTTCCACGTCTTGTTATCACCTAATAAAGTTGTTGTGGCGAATGTGTTAAACAGTTGTCTATTTACACACATCAGCAGATGCTGAGAAAATGAACTGTCGTTTGGAGTTGTGTTTCTGGCCACCTGATATTTTAGCTCTGGCAACTCTAAAGAAAGAAATGTCTCTTTAGCTGCACTATGTTCACTAGATAGATTAACATTACGTCTGCTGTTGGGTGCTGGGCAGGTGGTGTGCAGCTGCCTGCTGCTGCTCCTGGGAGTGAGGCTATGAGAGCCGTGAGACTGAACCAAAACAGCGAGCAAAAAGATGCTAAAGACTGAGGGGAACTGTAGAGGCGGTGATAATTGTTTGTGGGTTGGTCTCTATGAGCATCTACTTTAACACAACATGGGGCTATTTGATATAAAAAATATTGATGAGTGCAGCTTTAAAATTTGGCCCAATTTCCCCATTGCTACCAGTAACAGAAGCCCCCGCTGGAAATGCAGCCGCACAGTGGATGTTCATAATCGATCCCGTCGAGGCCACTTTACTGTGTTTTAATCTACAGACCCCCAAAATCTAAGTCTGGTTTTATTCAGGAACTCTCTGATCTTTTATTATGCATCCCTGACAGAGTCTTGATTTTAACATACGCATGCTGCCCCTCTGGTTCCTCTTTTACTACTGATTTTATAGACATGGTGAAATCTTTTGATCTTGCTCAGTCAGTTGAGGGTCCCACTCACTTAAAAGGGACACACACTGGCCATTATTCTCTCCTCTGGTTTTACTCTTGAAAGTGTTGATCTCTGTGAGGCTAGTTTATATGTTTCTGACCACAAAGCTATTATTTTTAAAGGCCCTCCTTCCACCTCCTGCTCCATGTGTCCACTTGTTGTTTCTTCTCGTGTCAATACCAACTCTGCTGACAGCTGTCACAAGGCCTTCGCCACTGCATCTATACATAGCAATAACCAGACACCAAATACGTCTACAGACGATTTACTAAATAACTACAACAATACATGTAAAGTTGTACTTGATTCCATAGCACCTGCAAAAATCGGGTGAGCCAAGCCAACTCGCAGCACCAACAACAGAGAAATAAAGAGAAAATGCAGACAAGCAGAACAGAAATGGAGAAAGGACAGGTGGTGGTGTCATGACATTCTGAAGGAACTAATGTCCACTTATCATAAAGCAGTAAAAGAAGCCAGGTCGTCCTATTTCTCCAGCACTGCAACAAACTGCCATAACCCCCGAGTTCTTTTCAAAACAGTCAAATCCGTATCGAATCCTCCTACTAGTCAAACTGATTATGATTTTACTGATTACATTTAAATAACTTCATAGTTTAGCTCTCAGTTATATTTCTGAATTGCTGCTCCCCTATGAGCCAGAGCGCAGGCTCAGATCCTCAGGCAGGGCTCTGCTGGCTCTTCATGGTCCCGGCTCAAGACTCAAGGTGCCCGGGCTTTTCCAGTCAGAGGCCCTCAGCTCTGGATTCCCTGCCTGAGGATCTGAGGCTGCAGAATCAGTGACCTCTTTTACAATCACTTCTCAAAACTTTCTAATAATAATAATTAAAAAAAAGCTTTTTATTAGTGTTAGCACACTGTCTTATCAGTTTCTATCTTGTATTATTTTATGCCTTTTTATTTTTTGCATTAATGTTTTAATCCTGGTTCAACCATGTAAAGCACTTTGTAACTTTGATTTGAAAAGTTCTGTATAAATGAGTAAGTTTACCACTACTACCACCTGCTGCTGTTTGATTACTGAGTGATTCAAAGACACATCTGCTACTTCCTTGCATCAAAGTCTGTTTCCCCCTCAAACAGTGCTTCCTGGAACACTGTCCTTCGTGGCTGGGTTAAGGAAAACAGACTTTGACACAACACTAGCAAGAGTTCAGCAACTTTAACTGTAAATGAAAGGCAGCAACATCCACAATCCGTTGTTTGTGATCCTAAAGGTTTTGACAGTGCACATTAGCTTTTTGGTTAACATTCGAAAGTTAACAGAAATCATTACTTTCATTTTCTAGTACATGACGGACACCCTGACATTAAAATCTCTCATAGCTTTCAAAACAGTAGCTGTAGATTCAATTTAATGTTACTTTTCGATAAAATGACGTAAGCATTAGTAACCTGGACCACTTTGGTCAAAGCCGGCATTTATTGACGTCTCATTGATCCACAAATACCTGACAAACTGAAGTCTGTTAAAGTATCTGTTGAAACCACTAATGTATTTCCTGCTCACTCATATTCTTCATGATGAAAATGTATGTAGAAGGTACGCAGAAACAATGCATCTTGTAGTTTTGTAAGTCTGTATTCATTATCAACATGATGAAAAAGCGTCGTCTTTTACTTGAACACAAGTGAAAATCTGTCATCTGAAATTACATTTACACAACACTTGCAGGGTCACTGTAAAGTCTGTTACATATTCCACATAAGCAACACAAGGGGTGTGACTTACAAAGCAAAATTTGTAGTAACACCACATATTTCAGGTATTATTGCTTAAGCAGCAACTGAACCTCTCCTCTAAAGAAAATAAATAAGATGGGCAATATCAAATGTCGTAGCAGCGTATATACCAATAAGTAGTAAACTGCAGTACAGACAGCCGAAGATGTGTTTAAGGTCATTTATAAACTGTGTAAATGTTCTGATTTGTACATCAGTTGTTCACAACTCTGTAATATCCAAAATGGGATCCTTATGCATTTATATTAAAATCTGTATTGGCCACAAATGACTGTTGGTGTAGAATATGTAACTGACCTTACCCCCAGTTATCCAAAACTTCCACACTGAAACAATTACATACACACTGAACAAACATTACAAATAGAATGAAAGCTGGGGTATAACTGGTATCAAAAATATGTGCGCGGCCATGAAGACAAACCATGTGAAAGTCCTGCCACAAGTTATAAAAGCTAATATATAAAGTACAAACTTACCAAAAGTATCAGTATTGTTCTGTGCTGTCATGCAGGACGAATGTGATAAAACTGTGGTGCTTCAAATTAGTATTCATCTGTAATTTCAACACCACTTATATATTGACTTCAGCTTTGAAACCAAATAATTTAAAGCCATGCATCATGTGTCAAGCAAACTAAATATTTGCATTAACAAAATAATGTGGCAACTCAACAACACCCAAAAACATTCAGAATCAAACCAGTCTGGATGTATGAAATATAGCGCCAAACCCCAACTCCTACATAAAAATACTGTCTTGAAATGTTTCAAATGTATGGCTTTATTTACTTCCCTCTGATCTATAACTTGTCTTTAGTTACTTTTCTCCTGTAAAATATCCACAAGTAAAACAATTAAGCAATTCTTATACTGTATTGCACTTAGTGATTTGCATGAGTCACTGATATTACCGGTCCAAAAGACAGGCGGGCTGGCTGTGACAGTGCAGTAATTACAGTGGCCTGTAACAGGCGTCAGGTTGCCACATACGCAGATCCACCAGAATCTGGTTCAGTTTCTTCATCCACAGATTCCTCTCGTCCTTAGTGTCTGCGCTTAGCCAGTTTCTGCACACAAAAACAATCCGTGTTATGCAGTGCAGGGTCACTATTACTTATAGACAAACTTTATTAATGAACAGGATGTGTGTATACGAATAAATTGTAAGAACTTACTTGGTGACACACATGGTATTCTTGCACTGACTGACTAGTGTCTCTTTGTCATCCTCTCTTTGTGGTCTGACTGTGATGAGCTCAAATGTGTTGGGTCTGGCACAAAACTCTCTGTTGGCTGGTTCCACCTTCTTACTGGTGCAGTTAGCCAGGCTGATGCGACCAATAGGATTCTGAAAATAAAGAAAGAAATAAGAACAGGTGACAAACTGAATATCGGAATATCGGTCTGTTTCTGTAGTATTTTCAGTGTTACAGGATTACTTGGCTCTTATTTCAAAAGCTCTGCGCAGTCAGTGCAGTTCTCTTGTTTTTCCAATTTTGACACACCCAGGGCTCAACACTAACGTTTAAAAAGAGGTTGCCAGACTAGCAACCAGGCATCAGCTTTTAGTTCCCCAAACTGAAAAAAAGTTTGCCATTTTTAGTCATCTTATATTTTGAGTAATTTAGATACTATGCAGTTATACGTCAGCATAAAAGAATGTTTAAAAGCTTTATTACAATAACCAAACAGAATTATTTGTAGTTTGTGTTTTATCTGATATTTTACAGAATTTTAATCTTAAGTGTTATCAGTTCATGAAAAAATGTGATGTCTTCAAATTCCTTGATACTAGCGTCTGGGTCAAGTTGCAGAGCAATCAGCCACAACTAGTCTCTCTTTACTGTCCAGCGGTAGTCCATGAAAACTGCAGTGTGCATCTTTTATTAGTGAAATGTGGAAACTTGCAGGCATGAACCATTTTATCTTGTTTGCTACTTCTGTAGCGCGAGCACACGCTTACTGCACAGTGATCCACAGCCTCACACATTAAACAAACCACTGTGCAAGTTGACCTGGATGTAGATCCCTATGCAGTTAGCCATAATGGCTATTCCAGGCTGCTACTTTCTGTGTTTACTTTGGGTCAGAGACAAGCGTTTTGCATGATTCATGTAAAAGGCGTGTTTATTTGCAAAGCTGTAGGAGATCGCGCAGCTTGCCCTGATATGTCATTTTGCTCGAGTCCTTGTTTCCTCAATTCTCGACGGGATGAGGAGAGCGCAAATTTAGCACGACCCACAGAGTCACAACAGCCATATTTATGGAAACTATGCCAGGTTGAAATATACCGAAATTTTCCTTCAATGTTGAGTATTCTGAAAAACAAAACTAATATCTACACAAAAAGCAGGAACCACCAGTCCAGAACTAAATGAAATACACACTCTCTGTAATGATAGTTGTGCTATAGAAGAGTTTGGTTACCTTGCGCTTCTCATCATCTGGATAGGTCCAGTAGGAGATGCAGTATCCTGATAAGACACACCACCTCCTGTGCCAGGCTCCAAATCCACTAACATCTTC
Organism: Siniperca scherzeri; assembly: GCA_027580175.1. NCBI lineage: Eukaryota > Metazoa > Chordata > Actinopteri > Centrarchiformes > Sinipercidae > Siniperca > Siniperca scherzeri. The sequence continues at coordinate 3,588,767 of CM050847.1, forward strand.
AAACATCGTCTGGGGGAGTAAAAGTACAAGCACAGCATCAGCAAACCAATGCCTGCCTTAGCATTAGTGAATCTGTGGTGATGGTTTGTTCTGCTTGCACTTACCAGGAAGCCCTTCTCCTCCACCTTTGAGCCAACTTCACACTGCATCTTGAGGTAGATGTGGCCCTCCAGAGGGCACAGGAATGGCACCTTGAATCCAAAAGTACAAGACACTAAATGAAAAGCTTGGACATCATGTTCACAATTCAAAAATGTTAAAGTTACAAGATATGGTCAAACAAATAAAGGTTACAATGCAAGTTTATTTTAAGATGGTTAACAGTTGCCTAAAAGCACCCGACACTCAGACAGAGGTGAAAAGCAATTTACATTCCCTAATGAGAACAGATTTGTGATCAGATTAAGCTGATAATGTTAGCGTACAATGCAGTTAAGAAAATTCCTTGTTTTAGTGTGTTCACAAACAGAAAAGAAACATACAGTAGGGCAAGTAGTAACCTTGGTATGAAACATGCCACTGAGTAGTTCTCTTTCCCTTCCTTCATATTTGATCTAAAAGAAAGATATCAAGGCAGGTGAATGAGTGCACAGGCAGAACATACTGTCCATGAGAACAAACAGGGTTACTGTGAGTCTCTGTAAAGCCTGTACACAAATATATGACTATGATCCAAGTGAGCTATTTGTTGGCATCATACATACAGCATGGATATTGTGTCTTCAGACAAAGGCCAGCCACATACAAAATGCAGAATAAAGAAGAAAACGAAAGTGCTCTAAAAGTGTGAGTGTGGAAAAGACATGAGGAGAAGCTGAAAAGGTGACATTAATGGCTTCTATACCTTCTCCAGAGGAAATTTGTTTTTCCCAACAGAGGACAGGGTGAGCTTGTGTGATCCGACTAGGACGAAGTTACTGGTGCGAACAGCGTTGGGGCCTCCTGGACTGGCCAGAACTACACACAGAAAGAACGACATCAGTAATACCTCATATGGAGCTTAAAGGGGCACTCCACCAAATTTACACATCAAGATTAGTTTACTTGTCCTAAGGAGTACTACTCAGCCAGTGAAAACAGTTGTATACGGTCTTTAAAATAACAGAAAATAACCCAGATGATGTCATCAGGGTTACCTCAGCTTTGGCTCAGAGAATACAAATTTATAACAGAAAGCCTGCGTTGCAAAGAACATGGGTGTTTACTAGGCAGGGAGGGCCTAACCAAGAGACGCATTCCAGTAGCATTATGGGAAGTGTAGGATTAAATAAAAATTAAGAACCTGCTTCTGCTGCTTCAGTTTTGACAATTCTTATTGAAGAGCAATACTCAATCACTAGAGTACACCTTTATAAAAACACCTCATGGCTTACATTTAGCATGTCTCTTTAGCTTCAATTACATTTGACTCAATAGTACAAATCGGTTCTTTACTGACTTTATATTTTGGCATACCTGGTGTCTGGACACTTTTCTGCAAGACAAAAGATGAAGAGAAGAAATTAAAAAAACAAATATCAGGCAGAGAACTAAGGGTTACATTCTGATCTAAAATTCTAGAGGGAAAAAAGTGTGTTGGGCAGCAGAAAATGAATTTGAAATGCTTACAGTGATGGCGAGGAATCTCTTTGGAGTGATAGCCTAGAAACATAAAAGTAAAGCAAATGTATTTTTGCTTCATAAGGAACGCTGGGAGTGACAGTATAGTGTGTCTGAGGGACACGTATGCTGTCCAGTGAACATTATTCTCCACTAAATGAAATGACCACACAAAGATGAAAACAGTTCTGCAGTAGTGATATTCTTTAGACTCCATCTGCCCACACAGTGCACACCCACCAACATGTGAGGGATTTGATACAGAAACTGTTCATACCGACATACACAAATCATGGGCCTCATGAACCTCTCTCCATATCATCTGAACACACACACACACACACAGTATTAAAGCATGTTCCACCACTGATTGACAATGTGTTTTCCATTTGGTATAAAAACAAAGAGGGGATTTACCTTTGACTTGCTGGGTTTCTTCTTCTTGTCACTGCAGACCTCACGCTTCTGCACCTGGGGTTGTCATCAGTTCATTCACAAGATTGTAATGAATCAGTAATTTTAGATAGCAGCTCAATACTAAAAACATTTGTTTTATCAAAAATATGTTTCACATGGCAAATATAATCAAAATATGCATCAAAAGATAACTCATGGGTAAAAGGAGGCTGTGCAACTATGGAGAAAAACTAGGAGTAATTATGGCCTCAGCAACGCAACAGAGATGATAAAAGAACTTTTATTGAATTGAATGTGCTCGATGAACCCCGGTCATAACAGTTGGGAAACAACAAAGCTTTTCCTTTTACAGCTGGCATATGGAACTCAGAAGTGTGTCTTAGGTTGTTAACTATGCATCTGCACTGATGGGATTTAAGAATTTGACAATTTAAGGATCATGTTTTCATTATCATCTTAAGCAAAGTGCATGTGAAGACTTCATAACAAATAGATATTACAAAGTAAAACAATTTACTAAAAAATTAAATAAATAAATAATAATAAAAAAAAGTATCTGAATGGTATCAGTATTTGCAGACACTCAATGTGTCATCAGTATCTAATAGTATATAATGAAACAGTAGTACTGAGATAGCCAATTTCTTCTGGTTGATGATACTGAATTTGTTGCACTTTTCCTAATATCTTTAGGGCCACATGTGAATTAAAAAAAATCAACAGAGCTGCAATGAAATTACAGATTTTAGTTTCCCAGATTGTTACATTTTATTTTTACAATATAAAAGCAGATCTGGAAAACAGAGACTATGAATATCTAAGAGAATGTAGTATGTGTTCAAAAGATGTGAACGGTTTTGGGGTTTTGTTTACAAAATGTAAGACTTTAAAGAAAACCAGAAAATACGTGGTCACAGCATCAGTATTTGGTATCTGGAAACCATGATGTAAGACACTCACCAGGCAATAAACCTCAATATTAATTTCAAAGTCACTGGAGACATCAGATCTGAAAGTCAAGCGGGAGAGGGGTATTTATCAATATTCAACAATCATGATCAACATATATGTATAGAATCTGATCAAAATGTTGTTTGACCTATTTCCTGTTCAATATAGACTGGCACAACCATACTAAACAGCATCATGTAAAAAAGGTCAACAACAATGTCTGAATCACAATCAAATCAGTTATTATCAAATAACATGATGTGTCATGTGTTCTTTTATATGAGCAGTGTGGGATTTACATGGTGAACTTTGTAGGGAAGGCGAGGGTGTCCCCACTGAGGCTGCGGTGTGTGCTGGCTAATGGCGTGGCCACAGTGTTCTCTGCTCCAGCACGAATCATGATGAAGAAGGAATGTTTGGTTGACCCTGAAATAATCAAAAGACAGAATGATATTCATAACCATCAGTACAATAAATTCAATACTTTCCATCTCAGGACTAAATCTGTAAAATTGCCTCCAAAACTAACACCAACACTAATGAAGGTATGACCAAAAAGAAAGTAAGAGAAAGGCTACAGTTTTCTCATTACTTTGATTCCTAACACTAATGTCAATAGCAGTCTATTTAAAGCCCATATTTAAGACACAGCAAGAAGACAGAAATGGTGATGTACAATATTGGTGTGCTACCAAAATATGAAAATATGGTAATATGAATTTTGAGTCTACCTGGCTTGTTGGCAATAGAGCAAACAAAGTCTGCCTTGAGAGGCAGGCGTAACTCCTGCAGGGTGATGGAGCCCTTGGAGGCAGACATGCCAGTTGGTTCTGGGGCTGCCGGGGCCTTTTTCTGGCCTGTCGGGTCTGCTTTCAGACAGTCCAGCTCTGCCTTCAATGCTTCCCTCCTCTCCGCTAAGAAAGTCAAAAGGAATGAAAGTCAAGCTTTGATACTACCACTGGGAGTGGCCATGCCTACATATAGTGGCTTTAAAAAAAAAAAAAAATAATAATAAAAAAAGTATCTGAATGGTATCAGTATTTGCAGACACTCAATGTGTCATCAGTATCTAATAGTATATAATGAAACAGTAGTACTGAGATAGCCAATTTCTTCTGGTTGATGATACTGAATTTGTTGCACTTTTCCTAATATCTTTAGGGCCACATGTGAATTAAAAAAAAAAATCAACAGAGCTGCAATGAAATTACAGATTTTAGTTTCCCAGATTGTTACATTTTATTTTTACAATATAAAAAGCAGATCTGGAAAACAGAGACTATGAATATCTAAGAGAATGTAGTATGTGTTCAAAAGATGTGAACGGTTTTTGGGGTTTTGTTTACAAAATGTAAGACTTTAAAGAAAACCAGAAAATACGTGGTCACAGCATCAGTATTTGGTATCTGGAAACCATGATGTAAGACACTCACCAGGCAATAAACCTCAATATTAATTTCAAAGTCACTGGAGACATCAGATCTGAAAGTCAAGCGGGAGAGGGGTATTTATCAATATTCAACAATCATGATCAACATATATGTATAGAATCTGATCAAAATGTTGTTTGACCTATTTCCTGTTCAATATAGACTGGCACAACCATACTAAACAGCATCATGTAAAAAAGGTCAACAACAATGTCTGAATCACAATCAAATCAGTTATTATCAAATAACATGATGTGTCATGTGTTCTTTTATATGAGCAGTGTGGGATTTACATGGTGAACTTTGTAGGGAAGGCGAGGGTGTCCCCACTGAGGCTGCGGTGTGTGCTGGCTAATGGCGTGGCCACAGTGTTCTCTGCTCCAGCACGAATCATGATGAAGAAGGAATGTTTGGTTGACCCTGAAATAATCAAAAGACAGAATGATATTCATAACCATCAGTACAATAAATTCAATACTTTCCATCTCAGGACTAAATCTGTAAAATTGCCTCCAAAACTAACACCAACACTAATGAAGGTATGACCAAAAAAAGAAAGTAAGAGAAAGGCTACAGTTTTCTCATTACTTTGATTCCTAACACTAATGTCAATAGCAGTCTATTTAAAGCCCATATTTAAGACACAGCAAGAAGACAGAAATGGTGATGTACAATATTGGTGTGCTACCAAAATATGAAAATATGGTAATATGAATTTTGAGTCTACCTGGCTTGTTGGCAATAGAGCAAACAAAGTCTGCCTTGAGAGGCAGGCGTAACTCCTGCAGGGTGATGGAGCCCTTGGAGGCAGACATGCCAGTTGGTTCTGGGGCTGCCGGGGCCTTTTTCTGGCCTGTCGGGTCTGCTTTCAGACAGTCCAGCTCTGCCTTCAATGCTTCCCTCCTCTCCGCTAAGAAAGTCAAAAGGAATGAAAGTCAAGCTTTGATACTACCACTGGGAGTGGCCATGCCTACATATAGTGGCTTTAAAAAAAAAAAAAAATAATAATTTTTTGTGTGTAATATATATATATATATATATATATATATATATATATATATATATATATATATACACGTTTGACCTGTAGCAGTAGCTTTATTATTTATACAAGGAAGATGTCTATAAGCCTTGTTTACACACAGCCTAGAGGTAGCAGCTTAAATGTATTAGCACTTTGACTTTTTAAAAGGTGGGGTATGCGATTCTAATCCAATACATGTCTTTTTGTCAAATTCAGCGAATATCTCCTCACGGTCCGCTAGCTGTCTGTTCAGTGTGTGTGCGCTGAAAGAAATCTGGTGTTTGTACGCAGCCCTGGCTCTGTAAATGGGAAATAAATAATGATTTGTGTGTCAGGTAACGTTAGATGACTTGCCCACGGACATTCAGCTTACTTTCTAGTTTGCCAAGATATGCTGCTGTTGTGATGTTAGCTACAGTAGCAGGAGAGTTGTGAGGATCGCTGTCTGGAGCTGCTGTGCTGGCTCTGGGAAACCGTCTCGTCCTCTCTGGCTGTTAGCTTCGCAGCTACATGTATAGCTAAATAACTTCTAAAACCATATGCGTGTGCCTAGCATAGTATTCGTCTATTGTGTGGATGAACTCACTTGCCACCAGCAGCAGCCTCTCTGCCTCAGCCTCCACCTGGGATCCTTTGCCATGCTCTTCATCTGTGCAGCAGTTGAGTGCCTGACTGGCCTGATGTATAACTGTCTGCTGCAGGTTCATCTCATTCGTCAGAATCTATGGAAACAGTGCGATAGTGAAGCTTGCCCTCTGTGTGATCAATAAGGCTGTTTGAAACTTGTTTGACACATTCTGCTGCTAGCTGTGTGTATTTTCAGCACCCCAATGTACATGAAACAAGTCCTAAGAGCATTAAAGAGTTCACATGAAAACTTTACATTTACTGGCATGAATGAATGTATTTATTCCAAACCTTCATCTTCTGTTTGATACTGAAGAGACTGGATCCTCTGGGTTCCTCCACTCTGTGGGAAACGTCCTCTTTTCTCACAATCACCTGTTTCACATTGGGTCTCTCAGTCTCTTTCACCCTGGTGGACCTATATGCATCAATGCTAACACACACAGAACCAAACAGATACATATGACACCCATTTACTGCAACACCGAGGACAGCCAACTTTAACACATCTGAGTGTGACATGGGAGCACTTACCTATATGGCAGTTTGTGGTTCTCGTCTGAGGCCTCAATGCTGTCTGAGGAGGCAGTTCGTACCATGTTAGTTCTCTGGAACTTGCTAGGTTTGGAAACACTGTCTGGAGTGTTGCTCTTTACGATGAATGAGCTGGCTGGAGTTGATGTCTGCACAAAGACATGAAGAAAATGTTATTGTTAAGCTGTTTCCTGCCCTATTTGCCCCGCCCAGAAAGGTCTAACAGTAACCCTAACATGAAGTACATGGTAAGTGGTAGAAAGAGACATCGTGTTGGTGCCTACCATCATTCTTCTCTCTGGACTCTTCACCACAGCAGCCACAGTCTCTGCTAGTGGAGTGAGGAGGGACATGGAGGAGATATTCAAAGCATCTTCCTCTTCCTCCTCCTCCTCATCATCATTCTGATCTTCACTCTGCTCCAGGATTCCATCAAACAACTCGTTGATAACGGCAGAGTTGATGGACTGGTCCACATTCATCTCTATCTCCTTGACCACCTCCTCTTCTGAGGTTTCATCACTTGTTTTCTCTACAGTATGGGCGACCACCCTCAGAGGACTGGAGGTTGAGACTGGAGGCGAGACCACCAACCCATGACCTGCGAATGGGAAAGGAAAAGTGCAAGGAGAAAACTTCTGTTATGAATTGGCACTATATAAATAAAATTGAATTGAAATTTAACATAATGCTTGTAGACTCAAACTTGCTGTGACATTCAAAGCCATCTTTTTAATTCAAGTTAGACTGAATTACTGAAACAGTTCAGCAACAAAACCCCAAAAACTAGTTTACATAATGGTGGAAATTCCTACCAAATGTCAGAGATAAAAATAGATTTTTTGTCAGTCACCTTAAACTCCAAATGCAGAAAAATCTTCCAACCAATTAGAATTTCGGAGCTGGGTAAGTTTGTACTTCATACAAATTGACATACAACTTTAAAAGACTGTAAACAGTTTATGAGGTTTACCTTAAAACTTAAGCAAACAATTACCCCTACAGCTCTGACAAAGTCTCTCAAATATTGCAATGGGTACACTCCAATTCCAAACCTTTTACATAAGGCACAGCTTACAGCTTTGATGAGCAAAAACTTTTCAACTCAGGGAAATTTGTGAGACAGCACAATGGATGAAAGAAGTGCCAGTGCTAGTAACTGATCACTCACATGTCGGGACACAACCAAATAAAAAAGTTCAATCACCAATCTGAAATATTATTGAATACCTGGAGGAATGCACTTTGTGGGTGTATCTGTACCATCAGTAGAGGGTGCTGTGGGTTCATCCTGCAGCTCACATGGGGCAACTTCAGCCTCCACAGTCTTGTAAAGCTGTTCCTAAAAAGCATATTATTTATTAAATATAATCTTGCATATATGATAAACATGACCATTTTGTGAGATGTCAAACATAACATTTGTGTCATTTGTGTGTCAGATGCTTGTTGGCCAACCTTGATGTCTGTGTTTTTATTGGTTTGTGCCGCTTCATCTTGGTTTTTCCACATATTGTTCCCCTTCTGAAAGCGACTGCGAATCTGAGCCAGCTCAGACTCTCGCTCCTGAAATCAGGGGAGGGGTTAAATCTAATTTTGCTATTGATATCAAACAAAATGACTGCAACAATAGCATGATACACTATAGTATCTCTAACATTAACCTACCAGCTTCTGTCTTTGGGCGAGATCAGCCGTGCTCGTGTTTGCAGCCTGGGCAGCTCTGAGCCTCTCCTGTACCAGTCTGGTGTTTGGTGTGACTGCTGATGGAGTCACAGTGGGAGTCTTGGCATGGGTCGAGCCCCCTGCTGGGGAGCTCTGGTTAGTACGCTCCTGGTACCTCTCTCCAAAGCGCTCCAGGAAAGATTTTACACCTGGGAATGAAGGAAAGCAATCATACATGTGGAGGAACATCACAACATCAGACCTAGCTGTAATATTACTGGTTTGTGCATATGATTAAAAATACAAGGTTGAGTATACATATAAAAATGAGGATAATTACAATCATATTTGGCCACAAAACCAACAAGGACATAAAGTTTGTAATTCTCTCTAAACAGGCCAGATCATTTGAAAACACAACAAAAGGACGCGCTCAGGAAGGTGCTCCTGGTGCCTGGTTGAATAAAAACCGTTGATTGATGAGCAAAAATGGTTAAAAGCCTTTACAGACAAAGCTACGAGACTAAAAACAAACTATGGCCTTTATTTAATCATTTCATTTTTGTATTAATATACAGCATGATACCAAACATTATACAATACAACCTAATGTGTTTTCCAAGTAATTCAGTAACTGACACAGCACATTTCTACACTTCTACATAAGAAAATATGCAAGAAGACTGACATTGAAGAACTGGATCATCACTCCGTATCCAATTTCATAAAATAATTCCAAAGTGAACTGCAACTCACCAGGAGCTCCAGCAGTGGCCTTTTCCTGGGGTGCAGGGGAGGCAGCAATGGTGGGCTTGGCACAGAGTTCTGGCTTCTGGGGGCTGGAGGTGGAGTTGAGACCCCTGGAGAGGGCCTGATTCTTCAGGGGACTTTGAGGCACTGATGTTGAGGAGGACGGGCCGGCCTTCTGGGGACTGGATGGGAAGGCTGTTCCCTGGTTGGAACTCTTCAGAGGACTTGTTACAGATTTAAGTGCTGGCCTGGGTGCAGGAATGTCAGCCTTCTGAGGGCTTGGGAAACCCACTCGGCTAGACTTCACTGGAGAACACACAGCCTGCTGAAAAGACATACAATAGTCCCATTATTTATAAAGCATGTTCAAAAACAACACAATTTGGGGTGTCCTGGTGTCCTAGGGGTCTAACTGGGCATTCAGAACAAAAAAAGCCCAGTGTTAAAAACAATGCAGTGGTGGGGGCATGTTGCTTCAGTTACAGGGGTGAGCAATGCAGTATGTTGCATTGCGTTGAGGCAGCAAAGACCCCTGCTGTGCCAACGCAGTAGCCACATTGAAATTAATAAAAGGGGGGCTGCCTTGTCTCTCACGGTAATGTCATCTTTCTTACTCGGCCTAATATGGTGCCCATTTACTTGCGCCTGCAACTAATAATTATTTTCATCATCGATTAATCTGCAGATCGATCGATTAAAATCAATTAATTTTTTGGTCTATAAAATGTCACACAATAGTGAAAATGCCCATTGTATTTACCCCACAGTCCACATTTGAGAAGTCGAAACAAGCAAATGTTTGGCATTTTTTGATAGAAAAATGACAAACAATTAAATGATTATCAAAATAGTTGCTAATTAATTTTCCGTCGATCGACTTTAGAGCCCGATCGATATGGGATTTTTGAGACCAATACCGATTTTAGATGGGGGAAATTACAGATATGGTGGCCGATAATGAATTTTTGAGCTGTAATGAAAATAGACCTTTTCAATGTGGATTTTGCAACGATATGACTATGCAAAAGGTACTCAGAAGGCTGCTTTCTTAAACAAATAACTTTATTAAAAGAATATATAACTTAAATATTCTTTAACATGTTAAATAATTTAACATATGAAAAAAGGTCTGCACACTGTAGCTCCCTTAAGTGCAATTTACTGACACATCCATGTACGTTTTGAACTAATGCTCTTCTTCAGGTTTGAACAAGTCTGAAGAAGAGCATTAGCTCGAAATGCAGCACACCCTGCTGGATAAACTTTGAAAAGACACCAATATATTACCACAAGCTTGTTTTCTGCATTATGACCAAACAATAAAAATAAAAATTATATATTTCATTATACAAATAAAAAAAGGTGCAACAAATAAAAAATATTCTAGGCCATTCCCAAGATAAATGTTGTCAGAATGTATATCTATCATATTCATACAGTGCAGTCATATGTAATGTGTTCTTGTGAGCAAAGTAATGAAGCCCTATCAGTGGATTTAAGTCCTTTTCAGGGTCTTCATAGCAGATCTGGCAGTAACAGAAAGTCTTCTACACATAAGATAAAATGAAAAAAGCCGCCAAATTCACTGAAGCAGACAGCTCGTATAATATCAGGCAGACTGAAATATCGGATTATGCTGAAGAATAAATAAAACAATTCCAGGTAAACCTACCTGATTAGAGCTGGATGTAGACTTGCTGCTTGCAGTTGAACTGGCCGCCACATGGCCTGCAGCACTTGGTTTAGTGATGGCAGCCACAGTAACATCCCTGACTGCTAACTTAGGAACAGTGGCACCCGGCTTCTGTTTTGCATTTTCATTGGGAATGTTAGCATGGCTTAGGTCGTCTTCCCAGGATCCAATTGTGGCAGCAAGGTTGGCTAGTCTGCCTCTCCTTCCCACTGGAGTTTCTGAGGACACAGTGGGGATGGCAGCTGGTGGGACCTCAGCTTGTCTCTTCAACAGGGAAAGGGGGGTGCAGTCTGGAACTGCAACAGAGCTGCCTGAAAAGGTAGTAATGTGTTTGATTTGGGCACATTGAAAAGAGTGGACATCACACTCATGACAACTGGCATTCACAAACTTTGAATTCCTGAAACACCAAGTGAGCAGCCCCAGTGAAATTAAAAACCTTTTCTGCTGCAACAACATAAAGTAAAACTACAGAAAAACAGCAACCATAACGGTGAAGGCCCAACTGAAGACAGGCAGGTCAAGCCAGTCTGAATTCATTTTAATTAATCAAATCATACATACATAACTGACCCCAAGATTGTAGACCAGTGTTCTAAATAAATGCCCTGCTATACAGAGCTGTACATGTGTATGCTTTAAAAAGGAAAATACTTATTGTAAAAATGAATTAATATAATATTAATGTGAAAAAATATATACTTTCACAGCAATAAGAAACAATAATAACTTCTGATTTGGTTGCTGTCTACTGTTAGTTCCTGTGTTAAAAGCCCTGTCAGTCAGTTATAGCAGATTTTCACACAGGACACAAAATATTCTTACCATCGCCATCCCAACACTTTCTCTGCTGTGCTAGCCTCTGCAGACGGGACTTCATGCCAGCAGCAGATGGAGCTGGATCTTCCACCAGGTCCTCCTTGTTCCCCTGCAGGGCTGAACTGGCAGGCACCATCTCTGCTTCTCTGCTGCTTGGAAGATGAGGAGCAGGGGTGACAGCCATCTTCTCTGGCTCCGGCTGTGCAGTTTTCAGCTGCCCTGGCTGAGACTGGACAGCAGGCCGGGTAGCAGTCTTCTCCAGAGAGGAGGTAGGTTGAACGCTGGCAGGCCCCACTGGGGGTTTCTTGTCTGTCGGAGGGTCCGAGAGCATAGGAGCCACAGCTCGTGCCACCATTGGCTGCTGGTTCTCCTCACCGGCTGCAGGCTGGACATTTTCCCCTGAGCACCTACGCTTGGAAGGAGACGGCTTGGAGGACACCTGTGGAACTGGGGGGAAGTGATGGGGAAATATAAGCAAAGAGTAGAGCTGCAACTCAGTGGTAAAACTGAAAAGTCTCAGCAGACAACAATCCAACAAATGTGTTCATACCTTTATCAATGACCGGCTCACTGATCACACTATTGGTGTCAGCCAGTGGCTCTCTGGGCCTTTTGACCATCTGTCTGTTTGCTGCATTTGGTCTCTCTGCCATTTTCTTCTGTAGGTTTTCTCTGCGAGCCCGGGTCCGCTCCAACAGTTTCTGGTTGGACAAAAAAACAGTTAAATTGTTACTCCAATAGCTGTGGATGGACAGAACAAAATTATTACCAGTTGTAGTTTGAAGCAACGTTTTGTTTTTGGTATACACTGCTTCCAAAATCATTGGTCCCCTGTGTAAATGTTTATATGTCCTGGAGGTACACATAATGCACTCTGTGGAAATTAATTTCCCCTTTGGGGACAATAAAAAAATCTATCTATCTATCTATCATTGTATCAGGTACAATACAATAACAACACTAACTAAAACCCCAAAATGACCAAAGAATTGACAGTTCTAACATGTTAAATTATAAGTTGCACAAAAAGGTATCCAGAAGCCATTGCAGTGAGCAAAAGGAAACCACCGACCTAACATTCACACCCACTTCACACCGTGATTGGCCAGCTGTGCAGATATTGGGGAACCAGGGTTTGAACTCTCTCTAGCGGTCTTTTTCATCCTTGATACAACTATTTCTGTCATTTTTCACGGGAAAATCGAGTGCAACAACACTACGAATGCCTTCCAGGAGAGACTGACTCAAATTGTGTACCTCTTTCTTTAATGATACAGTTTATTTGACAGCAAACCACACATCACATTTTTAAATGAATATCCACTAAGAACCTGACATGGCATGGATGTTGCAGATTACAATTTCAAATTGACATGGATAGTAAAAAATGTATGTTGTTGATTTTACTCTAAATTAACACACCACACCTTAAATAACAAGTACTTCTTTGTTGTTGTCAGAATTCATTCAAGTCAGAGCTCAGTCGGTACACCATGAATAGTTCTTATGACCTGAAACCTGAAGTAAACAACATTTTCAATTGGTAAACTTGTTTCAAACATTTTCCAACCAGACATGACACAAAGTGAGGCCAAACAGGGCCACTGAAATTGATCTTCAACAGAGCCAATGAGAAGATTTCCGTCTACTAAACTCTTTATTTACCAGAACAACTTCCCTTCTCGTGGGAGCATGGAGAGAGAGAGAGAAAGAAAAAAATATCTAAATTCCCCTCAATTTTCTCTGCTGTTAGGAGGAAATTACAAATACCCTCAATGAGTTGGAAACTTTTTACAACTTCTAACTGTACGCACGTTTTGGCACTGCAACATAGCTTGGAAATTCCTTAAGCAAATTTGTCTAAGTCGTGACACAGAATCTGAGATGCAGACCTCTTTATAATTACACTCTTGATGCTGTCAGACTTGCAATTAGTCTCTGGCTTTTTCCTAATAGGCCAAAATATGCTGATTCTCCATCTTCCTGGACAACTGCTGGATAGCTGTAAACACAAATATGTGGAACAAGGCACAGCACATTGTCTGTCTCTATATGGGCTACTTTAACAAGCAACATAACAGTCCTTCTCCACCAGAGATAAAAAGGCCTCTGTTTGCTTGCCCTCTTTCCTTCCTCCTTTCTTTATATGACACTCCCTTCCCTTGGTCTCACACAGCCTTTCAGACAATCTGATTTACTGTGCTGCATGTTAACTGTGCAAGCCCCGGCAGCATTCCTGCAGCTGCACTGCACCGCCTGCGGTCGCATTTAGCAGCATTCCTCAGGAATGAGCCACTCCTGCTTGTGGTTCCTGGATTTGAAATTTCAAACTCTACTGGCCAGGATACTGGAGTGACAAGAAATGTCATCAGATATAATTCATTTCTAGTTTTGGCTTGCAACAACAGTATGAGCGCATTAAGGACAAGAGAGAATCAAGCCAAGAGTGTTGGACAACTTCCAGTGCGGACACATACCTTTGCCTTAAATGGAAGCAAAGTCGTTTCATTTGAATAACGTTGACTTACTAATTGGTCAAGCATCAAGAGACCTACATATACTGCCTTTAGAAGCTTACGGTACTGTGGTATGTGTGGTTGCTGACGACTGACAAGACAAAGAAACAACACGTGACGGGTTTTCACTGGCCTCATTTCAATGTATCACGATACATTTCTGTCAGGCAACGCTCACGTTAAAGTACTATGGAAGTAAGTTAAAACAACGTAGTCTCCTGCCGCAACTAACATGTGTCTAATGACATTCTAAAAATAGGAAATGTTACGTTAGGTAGGCTAGCATTAGCAGGTAACGTTAACGCATCTGTTTCGACTCAGCGTAAAACATTAGCGTTATGTTAGCTAACAGTTAACTTACGATACATATCTAACGTTAGCTCACCGACTCACCTCAGTAAATGGATCCATTTTGGACAGTTTATCCCCACTCGAGCAATATTTCAACAACTGGGTATTTTTAAAAACCGTGTACACCACTATGTGTACACAAACAGGGCGTAGTGAGGCGAGCTGAGCGGCTCTCAGCTTCTCTTCTCTCTTCTCGGCTCCTCTTTGCACAAAACAACTGTTCAAATTTGAATTTCAGCGCTGCTCCTACTGCGCAAACTCCAATAGTTGAACGCAGCGCCCGAGAACCAATCAAAACCAAGCAGCATGGGTTTACACATGTTCAGCCAATCACAGCCTGGGTCAATGGAAAGAAGCCGTCACTTTGCAAGTCCAGACATCTACGAATCAGTCTGTTTATTCAAATGCTGAAAACAAACCTTTAACGTTAAAACCACAGACTGTATAAAGGGTTAAAACGCACGCTGACATAATACACAGGTTTAGTTTCAATTGATGTGATGAACAGAGTAATTTCATTACAGTAACGTAATGTAAACATGCAATTTTTCATTATTATTTCTGACTGATTGCTTTTTATATTACATTTGAATTTCCATTATGTTTTATATTTTCACCGTTGTGAACGTCAACTGTAAACAACTGACATAAAAGTTGCTATGTTTCACCTTCATTCGACAAATAACACAACAGCCAAAAAACAACAACACAGTTTTGTCGCAGTGTTTGTATTTATATTTGATCGCGCATACTTTAACAGGCCGTATCATATTGATATATTATTTCTAGAGGCAGAAGTAGATGCTTACAAAGATCACTTGGAGGAAGCATATGCAGTATCATCCATTGCTAAACACATTAAGTGTTGTTGTTAACAAAGGAGCCACCAAATAAGATTTGCAGACATGCCACATAAAATATCTGTATTTTCTATTAAGAAGAAAAGGTTAGTTAAATTAAGTCAGGCATGGAGAAGATTAAAATGGGCGCCAATATTGAATGTCAGTATGAATTTAGTCCTTTGCTAGTCCCTGCAATGTAAAGAAATATAAGGTTCTAGCCTTTTGTTGTAGATTTTGTAAAGGGGTAAGTTACAGTGTTAGTGGGGCAAAGTCACGTGTCACTGGGATCTCATTAGCCCACTTTTTCTCTAACACCGAGTTACATTCTTCAGCATCATCGACCTCTGATCCTTAAATTGATGTTTTTTTATATATCTCTTCCTATTGTTTTATCCTGCCTTCAGTTTTACACATATTAGAATTCTAAGTATCTATGCACCATGCGCATTCAAATAAATAAAAAGAGTTATCTGGATTATCATAAACCATTTACAAATGCCAGCAAGACAAAACTACTGGCTACATTTTTAGTTTATTTATGACACTGCATTGAATTGCTGTGAAACATGACTTCATAATGTTTATGGGTGGGCGTTGAATTAAAGTTAGCAGGTGCAACCAGTCCATAGAGAACTACAATCATGGCGTCTAATAGCAACACATGTCTGAGTTTGAATAAAAGCAGTATTCCATTTAATCCACTGAAAATGGATTAGTGCTAGGCCATGAATAAATCGACGTCCATCTAACACCAAACCTTGATATTTCCTCTACGGTGTCTATGGTCTAAAGCTATTCAGCGGGACTTCATTTCCCATGAGTATCCAGGTGTATTGCGTATGTAACCATCGAAACCATGGAAACAGATCAGTCAATGCAGAGCCTGTGTGTGCCGAGCAGACAGCTCGGTTCTTTCTTGTCAGTGTGGCTGGGGCTCGGTGTAGGCGGCTCGTTTAATGGCAGCCCAGCCATTAAAAGGTTGTTGTTTTTTTTAAATATTCCCTGGTCTCGTAATGTAGTCACTACAGGTAACTCGCTTTCATCTTGGGGTTCTGTTTGAGCAACATTAGCCGGCTAATGTAGCTGGGTTAACTTGCTAAGTAACGTCTGTATGCTGTCAGACAGCACTGTGATATTTGAGGTTAACGCTAAACGTTACACAGACCTTCACAGAGGATGCTGGAGTCAATAAAAGTGACAGGTAATGTTGCATTTGTCTTGTGTTTCTCTTATTGTCCGGTGACTCTAGGTAGGAGCTCGTGCATTTAGCGGATTAATAACATATCAGGAACTAAATGTAATACCGTAATAATGGTAACTTTTCTTAAAACTACTGATGTGGCATTAGTTATCCTAAGTGGTAAGTTAGCTCAGTTAAATGTGATCCCCAGTTAGCTATTCATTAACTTAACGAATATATTTTAGGAAAGCATGAATTTATTCATTATTCTCCGTTTACATTGTGTTTTATAGTGCGTGGCGTTAACTTACTGTACCCTACGCATTTGTGTTGGAAAGACTGATGGTAGTCTGAAAAGCAGATTTCTGCTGAGCTTACTCAGTGCTGAATCATGCTGATGATTACTAATCATATGCTTTAAATTAACATTAGTGCTCTGATTAATGTGATGGATGAGACTGAGATGCTTGAGCATTGATTCATGTTGTTGTGCAGTTGAATTACGTTCAATTTCAGGACTCTGTTTGCTGTCATAAATTTGATTTCATATAGGGTAACTGGTTTGAAAATGTATTTAATTAACTTTGTAAAACTTTCACACATAATGACTTTTTTTCCTACAGTATAATGTGATAGTAGCCCATCACATCAGTTGAAGCCGAATGATGAGATACCCAGCTAATGTGTTAGGTAATAGTATTTGACTGGGTGGCTGAGTAAGGCAATGAAGCTCCAATTTGTACTTTCCCCTCTTCCAGTCATTACTGTGCTGCTGAGGTCATTAGTTTGTGCTCTCTGTGGTTACATGGATTCCGCCTCAGTGCTCCTGTCAGAACAGAGAGCCTGCTCTTACTCTGACGATGTTCCAGGTCACCTTACTGGAAATCGCAGAGCCCTGCACTCTCATGAAACTGAATGTTGCATAGCCATGGACTGCTGACATAACAGAAATTCAAGACAACTCACATTAGGTTTATTTGAGTCAGATCACATCATTATGATTGTAGAAAAAAGTGGGAATAGACAGTTAGGTGTTAGGGTATCCATTTATTTAGTACCTTGTTTTTTAATAGCTTGGCATTGGAATAGATCTAATTTTATTCTGCCTTGATAAGAGGATTAGTCTATAAAAGGTCTGCACGTGAAGGTGATTCTAAAGTAAGCAGCAAACAGATTCACTGTCCTCCCTTACTGGTCTCTCATCTTACTTCTTTCAGAAAGACTCCACTGGCCAGAAGTAGAAATGTCCAAAAAGTATATCTTAAACTCTGCTGACAAGGCACTGAGTCCAAGCCAAGTATACCTGGAGAAAATTTCTTCAGGTGTCCTCAAAGACCTCTTCAGCACTGGCTCCAGCAGCTACAATGTCCTGCTGCAGGCTGAGGAAGAGGAGAAGAAGAGCCCGAAGCAGTCCCCGTACAAGAGGCCAAAAACATCAGTGAAATGTGGCACCACATTTAGTAAAAGAAACCGTCCAGGCATGGTTCCTAAAAAGGTACGTGCTCCGGAAGGTGGTGGTAAACCTGCACAGACAAATCGTGTCCTCTCAGGAAGCAACTCCAATCTCCCTAAACCAGCACGAAGCATCGCAGTTGTGGGCAGCACCATGAGCCTAACCCCTCGTACAGTTCCACAGCTCAGGAAGATGTGCATCCCCAGTTCCCCTCGCACTAAACTTCCCATGTTGCAGAAAGCAGCAATCACGCGGGAAGTGGAAAATGCCAAGAAGCTCTGCATCCTTACAGCCATCAAGCCTTCTAATGTTGAGAAAGAGAAGGCCAAATTTTTCAAGTCTGACTTCAACTACAATCCACAGTTTGAGTACAGCAACCCCGTTTCTCCACTTGTTCTGGCACGGCATAACAATGCCTCAGATCGCTTCCTGACAAAGGTAAGGTGTTTGTGTTTGGAACAATTTCATTCTTTTGTTTTGGTTCATTTGGTCAGGTAAGAGCAATAACATTATTGAAATGCTTAAAGGTGAGGTCAGTGATTCTAATCCAATACACTTTTTGTAATATTCAGCGAATATCTCCTCACGGTCCACTAGCTGTCCGTTCTATGTGTGTGCTGGAAAAAACTTTGGTGTTTGTACACAGCCCTGGCAACACTATTCCAGTCAATCAGCAACAGGGGGCGTTCATGCTCGCCAGGTTCCAGGCTGCTGGAACCAGTTCAATTCAATTCAATTTTATTTCTATAGCGCCAATTCATAACAGAAGTTCTCTCATTGCACTTTTCCTATAGAGCAGGTCTAGACTGAACTCTTTATAATATTAATTACAGAGACCCAACAAATCCCACCATGAGTAAGCATTTGGCGACAGTGGCAAGGAAAAACTTCCTTTAAGAGGCAGAAACCTCGGACAGAACCAGACTCAATGGTGGGCGGCCATCTGCTGCTGCTGTTAGGGAGAGAGAGAGAGAGTTGCACTCTGACCACTGCCTCTTCCTTTGCTTCTGCCAGCTACTCTCCCTCTTCCACGTCCTCGCCCATGAGAAACAGAGCTACACCATGATAGTAATGAAACGTAAATAAAATCGGAGATACTTGGTATAAAAATATTTTTGTTTCTACGGCATGTATCACTGACGGTAGAGTATAGGTTACTATTACTGTTGAAGTTACCAGCGATAATGTATTTTCATAGCAATAAAAATTGCTTCCCCTTATTGAGGCTAACTTACATTCAGGCAGCAGACACGTAGGATTCCACCATATTGCCCAGTTGTTAGTATCATTGCCTTGGCAATGTGCACCTATGAATTTGGGGGGTGGAGCTTCTGAAGAAGCACTGAAGGGAGGGGTGTATTTGTTTTGCTGTTGAGTTCAAATATCATTCTATCTTTCTTCAGAATTGCAGACCCCACCTTTTAATAATCTGCTTGGCTTGCTTTCTAGCAAACAGCTATGTGATCATTTGGGGTGCGAACAGATCAGAAGTACTGTATCACGGTAAAAATGGAATAGAGAAACTCAAAAACCTGAAACTTGCTTGCATGCAAATAGAAAGTACACTCAGCCAGTAAGTGCAAGATTCCACCGATTTCTGGCCCAGAGGCAGTGACAGATCATTCAGGCACTTCTACAACAATGTCCCTAGTGCATGAGGTTGGTGCTGAGCTGGCTGGTTTGAGACCAGCAACCTCCACATGCCAGTCAAGTTGGATACTGTGACCACGGAGACTTGCTGCCAAAGCTGTTTAGCATCAGGGCCTATCAGAGCTGATGCAGTGTGGGTCTGTTGTCCAAGTGGGTCTGTTGTCCAAGTGAAAGTGCAAACAAATGCACAAGACTTTGTTTAGCAAACACTGGAGGATTAGTTTAAAATGGCCTCTTAAATCAGCATTAACAGTATGAGTACATGTCCCATGAGCAACACTGAAGCTGTAGATGAATCACACACAATATTTTCAAAACCAAGTTTTTGCCAAGACAGATTCAATTTTATGTTCTGATCAGTCACCCCACAAATTAATAAATAAGGGTACGAGATCAGACGTGTTTCTACTGAACAGGAAAACAGCCCTGTGGTGTTCTGTTGCAAGCTATTTTAGTAACACAAGTACACAGCTAGTAAGACAAGGAAAGAGTGAGGGAGCTCAACCGGAAATGCAGTAACATGATCCTGCAGAGGATGCTCATGTTTTGTTTTGTTTTTCCTGGAGTCTGCCCTATCTTGTCATATTTTCTTCCTCTGTGTTGAACTTTTAAAGTGGACTGTCACTTGAATTACATTTGTCTTACAGTATGATATTTATGGCATTTGTTGGGGAAAATGGAGGACACTAGTACTCAATAGAGTAATAATTCATGTAAATGTGGAGCAGCCCTTCTAACATTAATTAATATTCAGCAAGAATTAATTCAATGTAAAGTAAGACTGTAAGATATAGTTATATAGAAGCACAACTTCAAAAACATCAAAGCTTAAAGTAGTGCGAGGAAAGACTACTGACAAGAATTCTTCTCTACATGCTAGACATGAATCAAAATTTAAGAGTAAAACAATCTGTCTCTTAAAAATAAGAAGTGATCCAGAGAAAGTCAGACTCACCAGCGTTTTTTTCACCATTATCACCCCATCATCAGCTACTAAGAATAAGTAGTTCATATCCATTAAGTGCATAGTTTACTGAGAAGATGTTACATGGTTTGTGTGTAATGAATCTGTATCAGTCATGATAACATTGTAATCACTGAACTAGGGGCAATAGAGATGAACAGTCAGATGAGCAGACACATTGTAAACCAACACTTTATCCAGATTATCTATCCACTGCATTTGGAAGTAAAACTGAAAGTGAGCACACTTGTAATGTTACATCCCCTGTTTGTGTTTCTTGTCGTCGCAGTTATCTCTATCTCGCAGTAAGTACTGTACAAGTACTGCTTGTCCAAAGCATCAACAACAGAAGGGGTCAAAGACAGTCATTAGTCACGGGTAGCTGTTACATTACCAGTTTCTCATCTCTTGCAGGCAGTGCACATCATGGAGCTAGCTCTTCAGCGATATGGCTGCTATGAGAAATTTGAACAGGTCACTGGCGGCCACCTCCTCACCAAGAGTCGCATCTGGCACAACGTCAAGAAATACATGGAGAAGGAAGGCTGTATGGGGGAGGTAAGAGGACAAGTGACTCAGGGTTATTTGATGATGAAGGAGATGCATTGCTTTTTATTTATACTGGTGTTGTAGTTTATATTTTCTCAGAGTTTGATTCAAACACAACAACAAACACAACACAGTGTGTCTCTGTGGCTGCACTCAGCATTTCAGAGCAGCAGACAGCAGGGCATCAAAGTGAATGAGCTCCAGGGAAGAGTGAGACCTTCACTGAAGTCATCCTGCAGTTTGCTTGTGCAGAGCTGCATTAATGTAACCATCAACACAGACATGTTACATCATCAAGTTAATAATGTTCCACTGAACACATTACACCACATATACTGTACACGCACCTTGGGTATGCTTGGTAAAGTCCTAATGGGTTTAGACATACTAGACAGTAGAAAGAAAATACAAGGGAGTGAATAGCATTAAAGGAGAAATCCACTGAAAAACTCTGTAAATGATAGAAGAACATATTTCAGCAATGTAAAGCATCAGTGGTTTTGGAATAACTCAAATGATACTCTCAGAGTCTACATAGCCACAAGGATCTACAAGGGTTTGCACAACATCAATTTTGTCATCTTCCCATGTCTGTGAGGGGTCCACACTGACACATTTGCAGACATCCAAATGCAGCCCAAAATTTAGGAACTGCATACGCAGACACCGAATGCAGTATAAACAGAACACATCCAAGTAGCATTATTTATTTATTTAACTATTCTTAACAACATTGTGTATTAAGTATTAAAATTAAGAGATGAGAAAGTATCATGAATTTACAACTGTTGATTTATTGGCAGGCAACATTAAATTCAGTTTTATTTATACAGCCCTGGCAACACTATTCCGGTCAATCAGCAACAGGGGGCGTTCATGCTCGCCAGGTTGCAGGCTGCTGGAACCAGTTCAATTCAATTCGATTTTATTTATATAGCGCCAATTCATAACAGAAGTTATCTTATTGCACTTTTCCTATAGAGCAGGTCTAGACTGTACTCTTTATAATATCATTACAGAGACCCAACATTTCCCACCATGAGCAAGCACTTGGTGACAGTGGCAATGAAAAACTTCCTTTTAAGTGGCAAAAACCTTGAGCACAACCAGACTCAATGGTGGGCGGCCATCCGCTGCTGTCGTGTTGGGTTGAGAGAGAGAGAGAGAGCACATACAATAGCACAATGCAAATTCCACATAGAATTTTAAAATAATAATAATGTAATGGCAGTGGTAATATTAAAAAAATAATAATAGTAATAATAATGACAGGAATAATAATGATAATAATAGTAAGACTAATATAATAATATAATAAGACTAATTATAATAATTGTAGTAGTGGTTGTCGAGCAGGAACAGAAGGTGCCTTGCAATTATATATCCAGACTTTACAGCTCCAGAGACAGAAATATCTGCTCAGAGTGACAGAAGGAGAGAGGAGAGAGACGAAAAGCCCAAAACTACGGGAGAGAGAAGATCTCGAGTTAGTAACATGCATTAATGGGTTAAGAATGCGTAGAGAGAGGGAGAGGAGGAGAGAGGTGCATCATGGGAAGTCTCCCGGCAGTCTAGGCCTATAGCAGCATAACTAAGGGATGGTTCAGGACTCACCTGAGCCATCCCTAACTATAAGCTTTATCAAAGAGGAAAGTCTTAAATCTACTCTTAAATGTGGAGATGGTATCCACCTCCTGAACCCAAACTGGGACCTGATTCCACAGGAGAGGACCTTGATAGCTGAAGACTCTGGCTCCCATTCTACTTTTGAAGACTCTAGGAACCACAAGTAACCCTTCATTCTGGGAGCGCAGTGTTCTAGTCGGGTAATAGGGTACTATGAGCTCTTTAAGATACGATGGTGCCTGACAATTAAGAGCTTTATAAGTGAGGATTTTAAATTCTTTTCCTGATTTTACAGGGCAGAGAAGCGAATACTGGAGAAATATGATCTCTTTTCCTAGTTCTTGTCAGTACACATGCCGCAGCATTCTGGATCAACTGGAGAGTCTTAAGGGACTTATTTGGGCAGCCTGATAATAAGGAATTGCAATTATCCAGCCTAGAAGTAACAAATGAATGGACTCATTTTGAGACAGGATGTTCCTGATTTACGTAGGTGAAATGTGGGAGTTAACTCAGAGGTTCCTTACGGTGGTGCTGGAGCCCAGGGCAATGCCATCTAGAGTAACTATATCTTTAGATAATGTGTCTCGGAGGTGTTTGGGACCAAGTATAATAACTTCAGTTTTGTCTGAGTTTAACATCAGAAAATTGCAGGTCATCCAGGTCTTTATGTTCTTAAGGCATGCTTGAAGTTTAGGTAACTGGTTTGTTTCATCTGGCTTGATCAATAGATATAATTGGGTATCATCTGCATAACAATGAAAGTTTATAGAGTGTTCCCTAATAATATTGCCTAGAGGAAGCATATATAAGGTGAATAGAATTGGTCCAAGCACAGAACCTTGTGGAACTCCATGACTAACTTTGGCATGCACAGATGATTCATCGTTAACATGTACAAACTGAGATCGATCTAACAGATAGGATTCAAACCAGCAGCTCCTTCAATGCCAATTAAATATTCCAGTCTCTTTAATAGGATGTGATGAGCAATGGTGTCGAATGCAGCACTAAGATCTAACAAGACAAGTACAGAGACAAGTCCATTGTCTGATGCAATTAGAAGGTCATTGTAATTTTCACCAGTGCTGTCTCTACACTATGATGCACTCTAAATCCTGACTAAAAATCCTCAAATAAACTATTATTTTTTAGAAAGTCACACAACTGATTGGCGACTGCTTTCTCAAGGATCTTAGAGAGAAAGGGAAGGTTAGATATAGGCCTATAGATATATATTTTTATATTTCTAGTAGGTTATTTCACCAATTTAATTTTACTTAATTTAATTGTAATTAATGATTCATTTCTTACACTGCACTGTAACTTTTACTCTTTTTTATCTTGTTTTTATTTTCTATTTAACTCTTAAGTCTTTTTAAATGTCGGAACTACGGTGGCCTCAAACTCTGAAATGTGAATGGCCCTATCTAGAGCCAGTGTTTGGTTTGTCCATCCTGGGCTACTGTAGAAACATGGCGTTGCAACATGGCGGCCTCTGTGGAAGGGGACCCGCTCCCTCTGTAGATATAAAGGGCTTATTCTAAGGTAATGAGAAGACAATTATTGTGATTATACACTAATGAAAACATACTTATGAATATTATCGCCATATTCTGCAAATAGAGCTCCCTAAATCTTACACACTGCTCCTTTAAAATTAAATACACCAAAAATGTAAACAGCAAAAAAGTAACTGAGTTCTATCTGTGTTGATAGATCGTAGTCCAGGTGACAGATGACCTCCTGTCCAGAGCCTCCATGACAGTGGTGAACAGCAGACCCACACTGACCATCAACATCTCCACTGCCCGAGAACACTGGCTGGAAGGCATGCTGAGGCATGAGATTGGTGGGTACAGTAGCTCTCATACAAGTTTTATTCTTCACGTGGGGCTCCTGGGGGTCACCAGCTGAATGGAAAATCATTTAAATTCAGCTGTAATGCAGTTCATTAGAAGACATTAAAAAATGACTTCTCTAATCAGAGGTCTGATTGGCTGTCATCCGGTATCTACTAAGAGCCTGTTATTGGTATCGATGCACCCTTATCACTAGACCATTGCATGGATCTAATTGATGTTACTACTAATAAAGTTGGCTATGAACTCAAATACAACTATATACAGTAAATAGTCCTTGTCTCTGTCCCCCAGGCACACATTATTTCCGTGGCATCAACAACTGCCACCAGCCATGGAGCAGCAGCATGGGCAGGAAGAAACATAACCTGAAGCCTCTAAACCCCACAGAGGAGGGCCTGGCCAGCATCCACAGTGTCCTGTTCCGGAAAGACCCCACACTATGGCGCGCTGCCCTGCTTTACTACACCGTCTACCAGGCCAGCCACATGTCCTTCTCGCAGCTCTTCCACAATCTGGGACGCTTCGTTCAGGACCCCAATACCCGCTGGGACTACTGTGTCCGAGCCAAGAGAGGCCAGACCGATACAGCACAGCCAGGTCACTGTCACTTTATAGGGTTTAAGATTCAAAAGAGTTTGCTGATATATGCAGCCAATGATGGGCTTTATTACACATTTAATGCAGAGTGCAACACTGCTTGTCTTAACCTGAATTGATTCACATGTGATTAGTTCAAAATAACATTAAAAATATTCATCAGCCTTTTAAAATTCATACTTGTCAAACTTCTTTTTTGACTTCTCACATTGCAGGGTGCTTCAGTAAAGACCAGGTCTACCTGGATGGCATCCTGAAGATCCTTAGATACAGAGACAAGATCAACTTCCCACTGCTGATGGCTCTAGGAAAGGTGAGGCAGTTCACCTTGCTCTGTCTGGCAGTATTAGTCAATTTACTGACTCATTAAGTAGCAGCTACATTGAATAACTGCTTCCTGAATGCAGAATAATCTGTCTCGAGTGTTAAGCAAGGTGGTAGGTAAATAGATTCAGCATTACCTAAAGCCCATGACCATAGGTACAGGTTGGAGCATAAAATCGACTGGTAAAGCAAGAACTTCACCTCCAAATTTCGCTTCTTCCTTACCACAACAGTCCAGCACCTGTCGATCTCACGATCAATCCCCCTTTCTGAACAACAAGTTTCTGAATTTACTACCACAGCATTGCACCCAACAACCTACAAAATGATAAATACTAGTAGTGAACTTGTTCCTTTGATACCCTCCACTAGGTACTTCTCTTTCCATCCTTTTTGGATGCACTCATTTACAAGAGGCTATTTGTATGGCTTCCTCTTGAATGTCCTCATCTCCAACATAGAGCAATGATGATGGGTTCTCTGTCGTGGTTTGTCAAGTACACAGGGAACACAAGGAAATAAGACCCAAACACAGACACTGAGGCAGAACTGGTGAGATTCAATGATTTATTAGAAGGAGAAAGGCTTACACGGAATCCAGGCAGGAAATGGTCACAACCAGAGGAGCAGTCCAACACTGGCAAACAAATCCGATGGGTAACAAGCAAAAATCCTAAAGTCCAGGAAACCCAGTAATAATCCAAGAAACACTGGAAAAGGCTGGAATGCTTGACACAGACTGACAAAGACAAACTGGCAATGAGGGAGTGAAGAGACAGAGACTAAATACACAGGTGAGGGCAGGATAACTAGACACAGGTGAAACTAGTTCCGGGGCAAACAATCAAAACTGGAGGGGAAAAAAACACAAAGACAGGAAGTTAAGCTACACAAGACACATAAGGCAGAACACTTACAAAATAAAATAGGAAATAACTAAACTAAAAACCTCAAACCATGACATTCTCTGTATCAGAGTAGCAGATTCCTGTCTGTCCTGTCTATATCAGACTTCCCTGTCAGTTACATTCCTATTAAAAACTACTTTCCTTGGTTTTTGGGCCCTCTTACTACTGCGGATAAATGATCCTGCTGTTTTTTGATTTTCCTGTCAGTGGCGTTATGTTTCTAATCTATGTATCTTCTCTCTGCCAGTGCTTCTACGACACCGCTATAGTAGAAAGTAGCAGCAGAACAATATCATTTGTGACATTCAGTCGCATGAAATAAAAGTTTAACTACACAGAAGATGGTTACAGTTCAGACAGAGTAAAATGAATGGAAGGCTGAATGTGTGGTAGTTTAGGTGTTGTCACTTCTTGTTTTATTTTGTAGTGTGTTCCTTCCCTGGTGTTTCTTGTGGTTTTTGCTTCCTGTCTTTGTTTTCCCTCCAGTTTTGATTGTTGGTCCTTCCTTGATTGTTTGCACCTGTGTCTCGTTGTCTCACCTCCCCTAGGGTATTTAGTCTGGGTCTCTTTCTTTGTTCGGTGTTGGATTATCATTGTTACACATGGTGTTGTTCCAGCTGATTGATTTCTGCCTGGAGTTTTTGTTCCTGACCTTTGTTTGTGTCGCCGTTTGGTGAACTTTTGTTGTACCTGGTTCCAGTGCCCAATTCCCTGGCAGTTTTACCGTGAGTTCTGTTTGTTGGATTATTTGTCTCCCGTGGACCTTGGTGGGATTTTGTACTTTGCCTGCTCCCTTTTGGACTGTTTAGCCACCTTGGACTTACTTCCCTGTTTCTACCACTGCCAGCCGGTAACCCACTTCCCTGTTACCTGTGTATTACTGGTCTGTCTGCCTGTACCTACTTGTAAACCACATCAACTCCAATAAACACTGTAGCCATCCGGCTAGTTCACCCTGATACCGCTTCCTGGTCATCTGCCTTTGGGTCCACATACCACTACACAGCACTACATACGACACAATGATCCAAACAATCATGGACCCAGCAGAGTTGTCCGAGGAAGCAGACCAGATGGTCCAAGATCTGGTGTGCCTAAGGGACATCTGGGGGAAAATACTTGACGAGTCCCGCAGAGAGGCAATCAAAGGCCAGGTTGAGACGAGATTATCAACATCACCTGGGCTGAGGAAGGCCATCCCTGGGTGGCTCACGAACTTCCTTTGGACCCAGACACCCCAGCCTGCAACCCTGCCTGCTACTCCTCAACCGATCCCAGTCCCTAACCCATACCTAGGCACCCGCCTGGCTCTCGGGGGTCCTCGCAGCCATCGGACTGCACCCCGGCCTGCCAGCCATCAGCCTGCTGGCCCCCAGTTCATATCCTTACATACTTACCTCCTACGTGCTAGTCTCCAGTCAGCATCTCAGCCTGCAAGCCAGGAGGCACCTCAGTCTGTTGCTTTCTCTCACCTTCCGGGAAACACTCCAGGAGGAAGCAAGGCTCCCACAGTTGCTCGCCTGCCCAGCTGCTCTCCTGCTCCGCTGCCGCCTCCAGTCCCAGAGCCACAGCGGCCTCCAATCACAGCTGGATCGCACCAGCCAGCACCCCCTGCCTCTGCTGGATCGCAGCAGCCCCCAGTCCCTGGGCGCCCTGCTGGATTGCACCCGCCTCCTTTCCCGGTTGGATCACAGCAGCACCAACCCCTTGCCGCCGCTGGATCGCAGCCGCCTCCTGCCCCGGCTGGACCACAGCACGCTGCAGAACCATCTGCTGGGTCACAGCAGTATCCGCCTTCTCTGCTGGAGTGGCAGGCTCCGGGTTCCCAGACATCACTGGTTCTGCCAGCTCCTCTACCAGTCTCTCCATTGCCGGCTCCCTGTCCTGCTGTCGGACCCTAATCTGGTTCTCCGGCCTCCGGAGGGGTCCCGTCTTCGCCGCCGGCCTCCTGTGACCTTCCTCCTGTGCCGCCGGCATTCTGCCAGGCCTCCAGATGGTGTCAATCTTCATCACAGACCTCAGGAGATCAACTCCACACGTGTCCAGCCCCCGGGCCGTCCACCCGAGGTCCTCAGCTCCGCACGTGTCCAGCCCCCGGGTCGTCCGCCCAAGATCTACCACTTGGCCCTTGTAGTCTTGTTTAAATTCATTTAAGTTATTGATTATTATGGTTGCATTTCCCCAATGGTTCTGATGGTTTATCATGATTTAATTTTTAGTTGCAGTGCAGCAGGTTGCTAATTCTGTCTCTTGTCTATTTGTTGTCTGTGGGCTAAGGTGTCATTTGAAGACGTGGACCGCCTGAAAGCACTGGCTCAGATGGAGAACGTCCGCATCCCTCACTTCATACAGGACCAGGAGAGATATGCCGAGCAGCTTACGAAAATCATGACGTTCAACCAGCTGACTGACGAGGAGCTCAAGACCATTGTCTGAGCCCACTCCACGCTCCTGCACAAACCTGATCACACGTGAATAAATTTACACCACTGCCAGCCATGGCCTGCATGCCTCAACACCATCATTGTGCATGGTAGCAGAATGTGTGACTTGTGCAGCGTACTGTATTGCATGTAGTGTAGAGTTGTGTTAGACAGGATACATACATTTAATCTGATAATTGCTTTTAATTAAAAATCTGTTACTGCCCAGTCATTTCTCCACTGATACAGAAGGGATCACCAGAGAAACATTTCAGTGCGTTGTGTTTAAGGCTGGATGTAGTTTGAACATTTTCCTTACCAGTGCCAATACAATACCTGGATTGCTGTATCCATAAAACAATGGTACTTTTCAATACCTTACTTTTCTTTTTACCAAGCACTTAGTGCCAAAAATTTTTTTACTTGACAGTTTCTGAGACAAGATAATAGTTTGGTTTGCGGTGCGATACCCATTCTTAAGTTTGGGAGGATTTTCATTAGTAGCTACATTAGCGTGGTTTTCAAAAGAGAGTTTTAATATCCCATGATGTCCTAAATTAGAGCCTGGCTGATACTTTGTCTTGTTTTTGAGTTGTCCGTCCCATTCTCGTGAACGCTATATCTCAGGAACGCTTGGAAGGAACTTCTTCAAATTTGGCACAAATGTCCACTTGGATTCAAGGATGAACTGATTATAATATGGTGATCAAAGGTCAAGGTCACTGTGACCTCATAAAACACATTTTTGTCTATAACCCAAGAATTGATGACCAAATTTCACAGTTGGTCGGAACCTGAATAGGTGACACTTTTGACTCAAAGGTCAAAGGACTCTAAATAGGTTTTTAGCCATAATTTAAGATTGAATTGGCAATCCAGATGTCACATGTTGACTGGGACGACACAATGAATAAACGATAACTAGCACAGTACAGGCTTTCCTCCATCTTGTCCTTTCACTTCCTGCCTCATTCTGTATTTCGAGCGTCATCTGAATCACATGACTGTAAACAACGTATTGGAGCGCGCCTAGCTACTCGTGATCCTGTGAATGAGTGAGTTTCACCTACAGCTCAGAGAGGCTTTGCATCTTAAAATGCCAGGAGAAAACAAAAGCACCACATTTTGTGTAGCTATACGCTAAGAATCCATCTTTACATAGTAATCAAGTACATGTGTACCTGTTTAGCCAATACATCTATGATAATCCTTCATTAATCAGTTAAACAATGTATATTTACTGGAATCATACAGTTTGTATCGTCAATATAGTGATAACTTCCATTTAGCCAAAAAATACATTGTATAGCTTTTATTCAATTCCTTCCAAGTATTCATAACATATATTATGAGTCTGGACAAACATGGCTGGTTGGAGGAGGCATACAACCACAGGGAGGTAATTCTAGTTTAGGCTTATATTGATATTTGAGACCTAACAAACTGTATGTCAGCCGATATTTGTTTTTTAACACATTAACAAACTTATTTGATAAGGATACCTTAAATTTGGTTATTAAAGAATTGTGACCAAGATATGTACAGAGTGGGATATTTTGCAGTTGAAAAATACACTTGTCAGTGATTGGTGGTGGACAAACTATGTTTTAATTTACTTCAAACATACTGTATGGATTTCTGTACTTTCTGTACAGTTTCTTGTTATTTACTGGCCAACATATACACCTAAGGGCTGTCACTTTTTATTCGAAATTCAAACCACCCTTTAAATGTGGGGGAAAAGCATAACAGACGGTGTCTTGTACTAGTTCGTAAAATGCTCTTTGACTTATTGCATGCCTTGTTGCCTTCAGTAAACTAGGCTATTTTTGTTCTCTTTGATAACGTAAAATGGAGAAAACTAGTGAGCCATGCTCAAAGGATAATCATTACAATCATCGCACCAAACCATCTAAGAAGAAACATTTTGACACAGTAGATGGAAAATCGGGGTGAAGGTGTTTGCTGACTTTTCAAATGCAACTGCCTTACAGTAACGTTAGCTTGTTGCTCCATGAGGCAACAGAGGAACTGTGAACAACATTAATTCTACAATGTATTTTAACAATAGGCTCAGTGGGTTGCATTCGAATTACGAACAAATTATGTGCTAATTTGAATTTATTCCAAATATATTTTTTAAAGAAGTGACAGACCTAATACCAATATATCTGTGATAAGCTAAATTAGCCAGTGATATTGGATGTGACAATGTATCCGCTGGGCTCTAATCTAAATGCTGCCCCAGAGGCAATTTCAACCTGACAGCAATGAAATTCTTGGAGAATACCTGAATGCTTAATTTTTGGTGGAAACTTGTGCATACATACAGTGGGTACAGAAAGTATTCAGACCCCTTTAAATATTTCACTCTTTGTTTCATTGCAGCCATTTGCTAAAAATCAAAAAAGTTCATTTTATTTCTCATTAATGTACACTCAGCACCCCATCTTGACAGAAAAAACTGAAATGTAGAAATTTTTGCAAATTTATTAAAAAAGAAAAACTGAAATATCACATTGGTCATAAGTATTCAGACCTTTTGCTGTGACACTCATATTTAACTCACATGCTGTCCATTTCTTCTGATCCTCCTTGAGATGGTTCTACTCCTTCATTGGAGTCCAGCTGTGTTTAATTAAACTGATTGGACTTGATTAGGAAAGGCACACACCTGTCTATATAAGACCTTACAGCTCACAGCGCATGTCAGAGCAAATGAGAATCATGAGGTCGAAGGAACTGCCCAAGGAGCTCAGAGACAGAGTTGTGGCAAGGCACGGATCTGGCCAAGGTTACAAAAGACTTTCTGCAGCACTCAAGGTTCCTAAGAGCACAGTGGCCTCCATAATCCTTAAATGGAAGAAGTTTGGGACGACCAGAACTCTTCCTAGACCTGGCCGTCCAGCCAAACTGAGCAATCGTGGGAGAAGAGCCTTGGTGAGAGAGGTAAAGAAGAACCCAAAGATCACTGTGGCAGAGCTCCAGAGATGCAGTAAGGAGATGGGAGAAAGTTCCAGAAAGTCAACTATCCCTGCAGCCCTCCACCAGTCGGGGCTTTATGGCAGAGTGGCCCGACGGAAGCCTCTCCTCAGTGCAAGACATATGGAAGCCCGCAGAGTTAGCCAAAAAACCGTGTTGCATCATTCCCAAGAAGACTCATGGCTGTACTAGCTCAAAAGGGTGCTTCTACTCAATATTGAGTAAAGGGTCTGAATACTTATGACCACGTGATATTTCAGTTTTTCTGTTTTTTAATAAATTTCTACATTTCTGGGGTTTTTTTCTGTCAGGATGGGGTGCTGAGTGTACATTAATGAGAAATTAACTTTTTTGATTTTTAGCAAATGGCTGCAATGAAACAGTGAAAAATTTAAAGGGGGTCTGAATACTTTCTGTACCCACTGTCTGGTTAAATTTAGACCTATGGAATATCCATTAGTTTGAGCATAAGCCATCAAAAAGGTGGTGATCTAGTTCTAAAATTCTTTATCTCATGCATCTATGATCTAAGTGTACTTACCTAGTGTTTTATATCCATCCCTTTAGTGAAGATGAACACATTCTTGCACTTTTTCTTCTAGAAACCTTACTATTTTTGTAGTACAGATTTTAGGCATTAAAAAAGAGTTGTTGCTTGAGAGAAAGATGGGGAAAGCAGGATGGTTCACAATAGCTCTGTCTTACTAGAGAGAGATGGACAGATAACAATGGTTATCGTGTGCTTCATCAGCGTTGCCACACACAGGCCTGCTAATTAAAGCTCAGCTTGTCAGCATTGTCTGACATTTGCTGAAAAGAAAATGTCCCTGAAGTGTGAAAGTCTTATGTAATACTGTATATGTCATTTTGAAGGCGTGTTCCTTTATTATGCTCTATAAAGCTCTAGTGGTCCAAGTGCACTGACTTGAAGCCCTGTTAGACTATTTGCACTTTGTTACCTTCGATCTACCTTTTCAACTGCACTAATATGGGCAGTTATTGTGTTGGTGTCATTTAGACAGACTAATATATTTGTTTTACAAAACAAACCACATGCCTTGTGGTTTTACTGTGATACTTGATGAGGTTTTGTGTCGTTAATACGAAGAATGATCTAATATCGGGAGCATGTGTGCTACTCTATTTCCTCAAAGACCCCTTAAAGGTCCAGTGTGTAGGATTTAGTGGCATCTAGCGGTGAAATTGCAGTTTGCAACCATTTGAATACCGCTCATCTCCCCCACCCCCTCCAAGCGTGTAGGAGAAACTACGGTGGCCGCGAAACACACGAAAGGCCCTATCTAGAGCCAGTGTTTGGTTTGTCCGTTCTGGGCTACTGTAGGAACATGGCGACCTCTGTGGAAAGGGACCCGCTCCCTCTGTAGATAAAAACGGCTCATTCTAAGGTAACAAAAACACAATTATATTTATTTTCAGGTGATTATACACTAATGAAAACATACTTATGAATATTATATTCCATTTCTGCCAATACCTCCTCCTAAATGTTACACACTGGTCCTTTAAATGGTACAGTTTAGTAACATGGCTTTTCAATGTGATGTTTTCTATTTGAATTTTTTGTGACTTTTTTGTGATATTCATAGATAGAATCTTCAAATAAAGTGGACTCCCTGAAAATTAGTCATGTGCTTTGTATCTCCCAATGCTTTGTTTGGGTTGATTTTTTTGTATGTGCTTTCTTTACATTTGTAGCACAAAACACAGAATGTTGTAATTCCATTCATAGCAGCTGGATGTGACCAGTACCACACTGGTCGCTTATGATAAGCCATTTTGATTCCATGTATGTTTGCATGATTGTATCATTAGGATTTATTTTAGGTAGTTTTTTTTACTTTTTTTTAAATTTTTATTCTCCAATATAATCAAAAACTCAATAGTGTATATTACATCAGAAAAATACACAACCTATTTTCAAACTCTCACCTTTCCCAATTCCCTCTCGCACTGAATGTTGCACCGGCACAAAAACAGGACTGTGAATCTTGATTCAGAATTGTTGGATTTTGGACATGTCCAAATCAAAATAGAGTACCCCCTACATGTCCAGCAGGCCACACAATATTTTAAACCTATCTATTTAACCTATGGGGGTCCAGTAGTAGTGATACAATTTTAAACTGTATGACCCTTAACTTTAATCTTTTTCAACCTAAATCTCTTTCTGAAGATGCTGCAATTTTATTTCCACAACATTCTAAAGAGTACGGTCTAGACCTACTCTATAGGAAAAGTGCAATGAGATAACTTCTGTTATGAATTGGCGCTATATAAATAAATAAATTAAATTAAACATTGTACATGTCTGTAATTTCCTAGAAGTTTTCTGGAAAGAACTGTGTGATTTGGGGGTATCCTGTTACCTGGTGGTTTAGGACATGCAGTACATAACTGCAACAACCCTGGTTTGATTCGGCCGAGGACCTTTGTAGCATGTCATCCCCCTGTCCCTCTCTCTGTTTCTTGTCTGCTTCTCCACTATAAACTACAGAGTCAGCACACTTGTATTTAATTAATTGCAATTGATTGCAAGCTTCACTGAGAGTTTGGTCGGCTGCAGGTCAGCTGAACATGCAAAAATGGGAAATTTGTCTATAGGTCAGGAATAAAATAAAAAAGAAGTTTCCAATAAAAATATAAATCAAATGGAGCAGATGTTTCAAGGAAAATCTTATTTTCCCAAATCATTTTATTTTTCCAAGAAACTTCCCAAGAAATAACATCAAGCATTACAGATTTGAGGCAATGGAACAAGTTGTGATCACAGCATTGACATATTGTCACCATATAAAGTTGTTATGGTGAATGTGTTAGCAAACAGTTGCTAATTTATACATCCAGCAGATGTGGAGTGACTTTAGCATGCATGTAGAGTCGTGTTTTTGACCACACGAGGACTGTATGACCAATATTCACTCTCCTTTTAGCTCTGGTTTGGTCTCCACCAGCTCCTGAGAAAACTATCTCTTTGGCTCTTTAGCTGCTAAATGTCACACTTTTCGTACTCGCTAGTCGCTAACTTTGTCTGCTGTTGGGTGCTGAGCAGGTAGTGTATAGTGGGTTTATCAGAAATAAGTTGCCTGCTGCTGCTGGAAACACGTTGTTGAGAGTGGCGTACGCAGGCCAGGAACTCGAAACGATCTAAAAGAGACTGAAAAAGCTCTCTAGTGTTGAGGGGAACTGAGGAATTAGGTGGTAATTCTCTGTGGGTTGATCCCTACAAGTGACACCTTTCACATTACACATAGTAAAATGTATCCATTGTTAATATGAAAATATTGATTAGTGCAGCTTTAAAAATGTTGACAAATTATCTGTGTCATTAATTGTTTCAGTCTAAAAGTATCAGTGGGGCCTTTAAACCCCCACCCATTTGAGTCCAATGTACTCTATGTATTGATCCAATGTTGGGGTTGGATACAGATTTCTGAAGGATTACATGAGTAGAGTATAATACCTAATGGATAAAAAAAATGGATTATCCTAATGCTAGCCAATATTACCCAGCTACAAAGCTTATAATGCTAACTGAATGTAGGCTAAGTGTCTGGAGCTGTTCTCAGTGTCAGAGATCACGTTTCCTGAGACGACTATGCTGACCCACAATCTGAGTGACTGCAGCAACCAAATTTGTCACAACACACACTGATGGCCTCTCTAAACCCTGTTCAGAGGTGTCACACTTCCCAAGCATCAGCATCTGGTTTCTGACAGCTACGAGCAGTGACATGCTGGACAGTAGGTATCAGATCAGTCTACAGTACACAGCAGTCACACACACACACACACACACACACAGACAGGCCTCACCCTCCCACCTCCTAACACTTGGCTCTGGTACGGTGAACACAATGTGCACAAAATGTAGTGCATTTCTAATGAAAACTCGAATGAAAATGCACTCTCTGTGCAGTAATTTACTTTGTTTTAATTTTTGAAAAATAGATATCAATATGTAAAATTAAACTCTATTGCCAAGTCAGATACAATAGTGACAAATAATAATAAAATCACTGGGGAGATTTACTTTTTAAATGACATACTGAGACATGAGAGTTTCCAGGTAGTTTGAAGATGACACGGCCTTGATAGGAGTGAGTGTTAATGACCACAGAAGTTCTATTCATGAAGAAATCAACTAATTCGTACTGTACTGTGACTCAGATTTGTTAGAGTTGACTATTGGTAAGAGATGGTATCCTCAGCCCAATCATGTGTTGATGAAGGCTTCTGTTGTTGATGACAGGCGGACGTGGAGTGAACACATGGATAATGTGACAGAATACACATTTAAACTGCCTGAGAAACTAAGTCATTTGATTGATGTAGAAATGTTGAGGATGTTTTTGTGTCTCTGTGATATTCAGCGTGTGGAACTGCTGTATTCTGATGGGACAGGAAAATCAGTGTGCATGTTTACAGTGTGGACTGTCGCATTGAACATAGCAGCAGGCTAAGGCCATCTGACACACACACTTAACTGTTCTCTCTCTCTTTCATCTTTCAGGGGATTAGACACTACAACAAGAGGTCTATAAGGATGCAATAAACGTTAAGCATGTTATTTAGACATCCTGTCCTGTTGTTAAAGTAAGTCTTCAGCAGATGAAGAGACAGCTGAAGTAGTTATTGTGAAATGGAGCCATGTCCCCACTAGAGGACAGTAGCACACATTGCATTTTCAAGAGGTGACCTACAACTGCAGAAACAATTCAGAGAAATCCTGAAATCCCCTGGGTCAGTGACAATCATAAAATCCACCAGATAATCATTCTAAACATCAGATGACAGGTCATTGCCAGCTGAAAGCAGGACACGTAAAGTATATATAAAATAATGGACTGTAACGGTTTATGAACAAATACTTTGATCCGATATCAGTGGTGGACTGAGGCTGTCTGAGGGGCAGTGGGACACCAGCACGCAGACACTAGTGATGCATTTATGGTGAAACAGTTTCAAGCGCACTTCATCACATTTTCTTGCACATTAGGCCATCATAAAGGGCACTATGTCATATTTTATCTACCATAAGGGCATCCAAGAGGACACTTTTGCTGCGTTTCTTTCAAATACCGGGGCACCGGGGTGGAGGAGCTCACTCACCAGTGTCCATTATCTGTTTTTCAGATATACGATATAATACTATTTATATAGGCATTCATGTTGTTTGAATATACTGTGCAATATAAACACATATGTTCAACATGAAAAATATGTATTTTACATGTCATTTGAATGTGTTCATACCTTATAGCTATTATGAAAATATGGTTATACATTACTTAATATAGGTATGCAAAATATGAAATAAAACTACAGTAAATAGCCCACAGGTAAACCAAAGCATCATATGCAATTTTCAGTTTGTTAGAAAAATACTAATTAAAGTTATAAAGATGAAGTTATCTTTTTATTTGAGATATTTAGATAGGAAAACCATTTGCTTTAGGAAGCAGCATAATTTAAATCCTAAATTAAATAAACAGTAATGTATGTAAAAGTAATAACCTTTGTTTCATTATATTCATTACTTCTTTATTTAATCATATTTATGAAGCCAGTCTTATGCAGTTCTAAATACATACTACAAAATGTTTTGGGATATTTGTCTAACTGGTGCAGTGGTTAGCACCTCCACCTCACAACAAGAAAGTTGTAAGTTTTGAAGCCACCAGCCAGCTGGGTGGAAACGTGTCTATTTAATATAAGAAACAATATCGTTACCTCATTTATATAATCGTTTATGGTATAAAAATATATATGTTATATATATATGTACGTCTGTAAAAATACATTGGTCATGTATGAACTTGGCCATTTTTGATATATTTTGAAATATATGTTGAATATACTGTATGTGCAAATATATGAATTGTATGTTTTGGTTATTGGTGAGCGACATACACTGACATACATATGAGCTATATATAATTTACATATATGGCCATACAGTACATCAGATCATTTTGAGACAATAGTGTGTTTTCAAATTTGTGTCAACAGTTTGGGTTTGTACAAAGCCAGGTCCATGAAGTAATGGTTTTCCCTGTTTGGTGTGGAAGAACTTGACTGGCCTGCTCTTGGACCTCACTAATGCTCTTGTGGCTCGTGGTTGCAAAATGTGTTTGCATACCTTTGTTTGTACTAAACAGTGAAAGTATGCTAGCCAAAAATGATTCATTGTAAACTACCCAGCCAGCCATATCAGAGCTGTCAGGTATTCTGCATGTTGCAGCCACCAACGAGGACATGAGAACAGTGAATAATTTAGCACTCTGTTGCTTTGGCCTTGTGTTGCTTTGATTTTCAAAAGCATTCAAAGCTGTGCCGCTGCTTGAATACATATATATTTTTATCTAGTTCAACATTTTGAGAACTTAGGTTCGGGAGCCGGGCCACGCCTCAACCTCACCTCTGATCACCTGTCAAGCCCACTTACACCTGGTCCACCCATCCTGCTCCTTCCCACCCTGCCACAGCATGCACAGTCAGTGCTCCACTACCTCGCTCACGTCCCTCTTCCTCATGTAACACCCCAGTTTTTAACCGTATATCACCCGCGGCAGGAGTGCCTGCCCCCACAATCCAACCACACCTGCAGACTGACTAGCGCAGCACCTCGGCACACTTGTTAAGGTACATGTCTGTGCCACTGCTCTACAAAACCATCGTTCACTTTCACATCAATGGCTTCACACATGGCTTCTATCCAGGTATGGAAGTACTTCCTGAAACTTCCTATGCCTGCCACAATCTTCTCACAGAACCTCACGCTGTTGACACCCTATTGGCTAGATATATACTAGCTGTAGTACATTTATTAGACATTTATTATATATTTGAAAATATGTAATATACCTACTCTGTCACCTGAAAACACATTTCTGTTTTATTTCAAAAGAAAAGTATTTTTATCCAAATGTAGAATATAAAAAAACATCAGTATACAGTTATGATCTTTGAACAATTCCTTTAATGTTTACAGGCTACTAGAAGGAGCATGGCTGGATTGACACACTAGGGGGCCCCATGAGCTGCAATGTGGGTAACAGATCATGGCCTGGTTTTCTGAACAGTGACAGGATGCTGACAGGCAGGAAGGGCTGGAAAGCTTGGGCTAGGAAGGAACGTAGATCATCTGACTGAGGTACTGGGGCTGAGAGCAGGTCTATGCACTGGTTGGGGTTAAATGAGGGACCAAGGGATATGTGGGGTTCAGTGAGGGACAGGTGTGCACGGAGGAGCAGGATTAGGTGACTGGTAAAGAGTCAGAGTCCACTAAGAATACAGGGACTAGAGGGAGGAGGATATAGAGACAGGGCAGGTGTCACCATGACAAAAATAATAGTGACCTTAAAGGTCCAGTGTGTAGGATTTAGTGGTGGTGAAATTGCAGTTTGCAACCATCTGAATACCGCTCGCCTCACCCTCCCCTTCCAAGCGTGTAGGAGAAACTACGGTGGCCTCAAACTCGTGAAAAATGCGATCGTCCCTATCTAGAGCCAGTGTTCGGTTTGTCCGTTCTGGGCTACTGTAGAAACATGGCGGTGCAACATGGCAGATAAAAACGGCTTATTGTAAGGTAACGAAAACACAACGATTTTTATTTTCAGGTGATTATACACTAATGAAAACATACTTATAAACATTATATATTGCACTAAGCATTATTTTTATATTAACAGTGTATCAAATAACTATGTGAAACATAAAAGGTGTTGCTCGTAGTGGCGTACTGACTCTGCTGTTCCCCTCCGCTGTATGGGCCGTTTTATCCTCTATCAGCTCATTGTTTTGGTTTTAAAGCCAGCAGATTCTGCTCTCACGAGCCATATTTTCCAGCAGCAGCAGGCAGCTGTTTTCAATGTAAAAGCTCTGATAAACCCCACTGTACATTACCTGCTCAGCACCAAACAGCAGACAGACACAGTTAGAGACTAGCTGGTAACCATAGTGGAGCATTTAGCAGCTAAAGAGCCAGATATTTTCTCAGGAGCTGGTGGAGACCAAAACAGAGCTAAAGGCGACTGAATATTGGACTCACATTCATCAGATGGACAGAAACATGACTCCAAATGAATGATAAAGTTGCACCGTAACTGCTGGATGTGTAAAATAGGCAAATGTTTGCTGATGTGCTAGCCATATCAACTTAAAAGCTGAGGGTATGTCAATATTGTGTTCACAACTTATTTCTGCTGCCCCCAAGTTGCAAAAAAAAAAAAAAGCAGACAGACACAGTTAGTGACCAGGTGGTGAACATAGAGGAGCTATGGCATTTTTCTCACGAGTTGTAAAAACAGAGCTAAAAGGAGAGTGAATATTCTCCAAATTAATGCTGATGTTGCTTAGTGTCTAGATGTGAAAATGGACAAATATTTGCTATCATTTTTGCCATATCAACTCTACAAGGTGATATGTTTTCATCTTGTTCTGCTCACAAGTGACCAAAAAAAAAATAAAATCAATAAATGCAACTTTCAATTATTATTTCAGGTCATATTGTGATTAAGAGGTGCATATTTACAAACCAGTTTGTTCTTAGTCAAATTACCACATACCACCTGACACACAGTGAATTCAATTCAATACATTTATATAGCACCAATTCTTAACAGTTTAACACTTTTCATAGAGAGCGGGTCTAGACTGTACTCTTTATATTATAATGTAATGAATGTAGGGCAGCAGGGCCGGTGCCCGTTTTACCTGGTTAGTAATCCAGCCATGGGAAGAACGGAGGTTTGTATAGTTCTGTGTGTGCAGCCGAATGCAACGATTAGCTCTCTTTCAACCAAATGTGAAGTCACCTGTAAACAGATGATTTTACCCACTCTTGTTATCCCCCAGTATGGATCTGTTCTCTACCAATTCAAAATGGCCAACAAATTCTGTATATTCTCTTTTCCATGGTTTGTGTTGTAATGTGGATATATTCATATCTGCAATCACTGATTGGTATGAAAAAACAATGACTGAGTGATAAGTTTTGTTTTTGCCCCTTTCAAAGCATCGCTGTGGAGCCGCTTAATGAGCAGTTGAGCGAGCAGCAATGTCCTCTGATGGCTCTCTGCCCAGGCACCTCATTTCCAGCACAGAGGAAGATGGCAGCTCACATGTGCACACAGAGGCCTGGCTTACATAACGTAAGAGCCTTCGTGAGCTCTACAGCGGAGATGTTATTATCCTCTCAACTGACAGAACAGATGAGCAGTTGTGATGGGATACTGCACTTTGCATTAATGAGAGTTCAGACACAGCTGGAACATCTATTCATTTCTCTTTATTTTATATACATATAGAAACTGTTTGGCACATTTCTTTTTAAAGAACATTATATATATTTTGTCTGAACATTTTTATGGCTCTGTGACTATCATACATTGATAAATTCAAACCCAAAAGGCAATC
Source organism: Siniperca scherzeri (assembly GCA_027580175.1). Taxonomy (NCBI): domain Eukaryota; kingdom Metazoa; phylum Chordata; class Actinopteri; order Centrarchiformes; family Sinipercidae; genus Siniperca; species Siniperca scherzeri. The sequence goes on from CM050847.1 coordinate 3,629,944, forward strand.
TTGGCACTTCTTCACATTCATCAGGAAACTCTTTGCTCCACGGCTAACACGGCTAAGACACAGCAGGATCCAGGCAGGACAAAGTCTGATGTCATCCACTGCGGCCTTTACTGTGACTGTGGATGTTGTCACCGCTCATGTTTGGGCATAATGTCTCCTCTGTCCACCACTGCCATACCAGGCCTGCTCAGCTCCTTAGGGGATACATCTGCGTAAAACTCAGCCACCACAGGGCAGTGATCTGATGCCACGCCGCCCCACGACCAGTTGTCCGGGATCCAGGGGTTGGTCAAGCCCTCCCGCACTACCATGCAGTGGCCTGTCGGGGAAAAACACACAAGAAGATAGGAAGTCAGCAGACACGTGGGACGGCATGCAACTTACACAATGTGCCAAAGGATTTACACAGCGAGGTAAACTTTGATCTGACAAAAGCTGCTATGGCTTACATCTATCATGACCTCAAGCAGTAGATGAAATTGCAACTGGACTTCATTCATCATAAATCAAAAAGGAAACCAGGTGTCCTGTACAGCTACACGTGGGGAAAAACTGTTGCCATGATTACCAGAACAATCAGGTCGAGTCAAAAAAGTACTTTAAAACCAGACCATTCAAGAGGTCAAGGTCAAAAGGCGGCCCTGTCAGTTATTCACTCCTACTCTACTAGGCAGTCTACACATTGTCATCCAGTATTATGTTCCAATTATTTGGTTGAATTTTCATTTAGATACAGACTTGGATTTGCCTTGAATGACTCATGACTTGACTTTTCGGAAATAACTTGAGCCTCGATTTGTCTCGACTGACTGACTTGAGACGTGACTTGTTATGAATGACTTCACGTTTTCAATTCATATCTACTACTGTCAAAAAACACCCACAGTGCACCTACCAGAATAGATCTTCTTGAGGGAGCGGCTCACCCAGATGTTGTCCAGACAGCGGGTGCCCTGTGGTGAGCGGGTGCTGATGTTGGTGAACTGGGTGGATGGTACCAGGGCACAGAGCTTCTCCTTTCTCAGTATGTCCAGCTCTGAGCTCTGAGGAGGGGAGCCAAAATCTCCCAGCACCAGCAGCTCCTTCTCACCTGCAGAGAAACATGAAGAAAATGGATGAGAATAATTCACCTTCGTGCAGAGACGGACACACGGACGTGATGTCTGTGATCACTTAAGTTTTGATCCATCACTCCCTTTATGAGCAAACTGTGGTGTGATGTGTGGAAGAGGTCTAACCTGACAGACCTTTGAGTGTTTCCTGGATGCTGGGCGAGAGGCGCTGACACTTGGCTTCATCTGTGTTGTGGTTCTTGCCGTTGGACTCTTCTGATGCAGCTGTGGCCTGCATGTGGGCGTTCACCACTGTCAGCTCGTATGAACCAACCTGAAGGGAAAAGTCAGTCAAAACACAGGGATACACATGGATCTGTTCTGTCTGTATCTGGATTGTACTAACATGTATGTTAAAATTGTGTTGTTTTTACCATAACTTCGTTCTGAAATAACTATACTGTAGGTTTGTAGTTTTTGATGGCCATTTTAGAATAGCTGAAGGGAGATTAAAGAATAGTTCCATATTATTATTTTCATAGTTTTGGTCATCATTCCTATCAATAGTAAAAACCATTGTTTACAACCTGTCTGATTGCCTGACTGCCGTGTTTCTTGCCCCGTCTGACTTCTTTTTTTGCAATGCCTCCGTATTCCTATCGGTCAGTAATTACTTTGGTGAGTTCAGTGTTATCATAAATTGTTTTTTGTCAAACTTTGTTTGAGAAAAGAGCCGCTGGTTTAGTGGAAGTTACATTTGCAAATAAAAATAACAAAGCCCTTCTTAAGATGTGTAATGTTAGGGGAGGTAAGCCTATGTCAGGCCAGATATCTGTCTCTGAGATTTCTTACTCCAGGCCAATACAATGGAGGTGAACATTTCTGCACACCTCACTGTGGACAGTTTTTCAGTAGAAAATATTCCCATGACAACTCTTGACGGTTCATTCTGTGGATTATCTATTCACTTCCATTGTATTGGGCACAGATTCTGCAAAGATGTTGAATTTTAAATGCTTTATTTAAATGCTTTGAGTGCCACAAATGAATTTCCATTCCCCTACAAACCTACAAAACCCGGACAGAAAAACCCCAAACTATCTGGATGGACAGATACCAAGAGAGGCTATTGCGAAAATAGTAATATTAGTAGTAATCTGGGTGAACTGACCCTTTAAATAGCACGGGCGTAGAGAGGCCGCGGCGTATATAAGGCGGAAAAAGTTCACCTCTGTGAAACATTAAGTCTCACAACACAATACGTTCCATCCACCTGAGTGGAAATGTCGAAAATTCGAAAGAAAAAAATAAAATACTCGAAACGTTAACAATAAGGTTTTTACACTTGGCTGAGGTGGAAACGTTAGACAAAGTGCAATGGAAACAGACTTAGTGACTTAATCATGACGTAAATGAAGCATGTGACCCAAACAAAAAATGGCGGCAGGCAAAAACATCAGATCTGTGAGGAGACTGTAACCTTCTTCACATTAATACATGAAACTAACAAATGCCATGTTTCCACCATGTTTCCTACATTGTTTTCCACCATATGAAGTTTGACTGGCGCTCTTTTAAATACGTCATCTCTTTTTACTTACAGTAAATAAAAATGTCCCCACAGCTCTGATGGAGCTCCGGACTCAACTTGAGGACGCCTGGTGCGCTATGTTACATGTGAGTTGACAGTAGCCTATAAACCTGGACTCTGGGTGTGACAGCTTATCTGTCTGAAGTGTAGAAAAGCACAGAATCCTGTCGCCGTGCTGGGGATAATTAATAGTTAGGAATAATTAATGAAGTTACCACTGTTGTGCCACATATATAAATGCACACGGTACTTCTCTCGCTTTGGAGATCCTCTTATTTGGATCAGATTTATTTGGGCAGCACGACATGAGGCGAGACACGAGACGCCTGCCAAAAGTGAGAGCTGGCAACCGAGGCTTCGAGCCCCACGAAGGTCGAGGGGCGGCCCTGTCAGTTATTCACTCCTACTCTGCTAGGCAGTCTACACATTGTCATCCGGTATGTTCCAATTATTTGGTTGAATTTTCATTTAGATACAGAGACACCGTTATGTGGAATTTAAGCTAACATTGTTCACCGTTCCTCATCTTTTTTTTTTTCATTTTAAAAAACTCCTTAAAAAAGTATAGCCAAATGCTTCCCAATCACAGAGTTGGTTGTTGGATAGCTGGAATGGGAAATTATTTCCCTATTTCTCTTTATTTTAAGTTAATTTCATGTTATGCATTTTCCTTCCTATCCTTTATTATAAAACAAATGATTTCCTTCCCGTCCTTTGCATGAAAAAGGTCTTTGATTGTATTAGTGAATACATTTGTTTTGAGCAAACATACCTCATCTGAACGCTACAGTCTGTTTTGGGAATCAATAATTACTTACAGAAAAGTGAGCCAGGTATAGTCCAGGGTGCGTATGACTCCCATTGCCATTGACGACAGGAGACTCCAGGACTGCAGCGTCCTTCAGGTCAATACCAGACGAAGTGTCCCACAGAAAGCCAGAGTAGCTCACTCCCTGGGAAAAGAGGATCATGGGAAAACGGACTCAGATATCTTTTAAAGATTATCGTACTGCCCTGCTTAAAGAGCCTCAACGCCATTACTAATGAATAGTTTATGACTGATTGATACGTAGCTCACTGTGTCACAAGGCCATCAGTATGAACTATCTCTAGGCTAACTGAGCCACTGTAACACTTAAGCTGTGATCTTCTCATTCAGTGTGCAGGTGACACTGTTTACGGAACCGCAAGCAGCAACCATGAATGCCTATCATGACTATTTATCAGTCCGTTACAGAGACGAGCAAGAAGCACATTCATTGAAATGCAAATGTTCATGGATGTTTTGATCGTGGCTTAACTGGATTATTTTCTACAGTACTGTATGAGCCCTGAGGTCATTCTCGACTGGGTAACTGCAGTATTCTGTGTCATAAGGCATTCAGACATACAGAGGTATATTAGATAAAGATCAGCTAACAAGGCTAAGTCACAGTTATCAAACTGCTCCATTTTCGGCTAATTAAAAAGACAGTTTGGCAACTGAAAATATCCACTGAGATAAGATGACCCTTTAGTGATCTCTGTGGGGAAACTGCTTCTTTGCAGCAGTGAACACCTACATTTAAATAAGATAGCGAATTAATACATGTTAACTTTTCAAGAACACTATGTAGAAATGGATGAATGAATAATGTGTGTGAGTGTTCAAAGTAACAGCACCAGGACATACTGAGAAAAGGAGAAGTAAAGACTTAAATACAAAAAAAAGCACATATACAGCATGAAATGAAAAACTAAAAATACGTGCGGTTTCTTTCTCACAGTACATCTCTCATGGAACTTATATCCTTTCCTGTAGCAGCTTCAAATATGTGTTCTAAGGGAAAAGTTGTTTACCATATAAAAACCCAACCACAGAGTGCAACTCGGGTGGTAATTCGGGCAGTATTTTACTTCAAGGGCACGTCGAAGCAGGGCCGTAGGCAGGATTTTAGAAATACTGAGGTTATGAGAAAAAGTCTGCGAAACATTTTAATTGTTTGAATTTTCACTTTTTATTTATTCAGTCAACTGTTTCGTTATATTGTCTGTACATTTTAAGGTGCCAGTATGCTTATTGGAAGGTCGAATCCCCCCCCCACACCTTTCCGGCCTCGGATTGGAGCGGCTGATCATTTCTATAACTTTCTGAAACCGAAAGCCTTTCAGGAGAGACTGCCTAAAAATGTGCGCCGTTATCCCCATATTTAAACGGTAGCGTCGACGGGCGGCTTTTCAGCCCACCTTCCAGTGTGGCTGTTCAGAACAACTATAAACACTTGACTTCCGACGTGGTTCCGACGTGCGAACCACTTATTTTCCAGAATAACCCGGCCCTTACTTCGCAACATAAAGATCTAAAGCATTCACTCGATTTTGTTACACAGTCCTCTACACACTGCCTGGAAAAATAATTCTGGTGGGAAAATGCTGAATCCTACAGTCCTGAGAGATGACTTTTTTTATCTTGTGCTCACAAGTTTAAAAAAAAAACACCATCTTTTGGGACTTCAGTGGTTATGTAGAATGATTTATTTACCCCCCCCCCCCATGGATGCACTGGGGGTGGCAGGGCATTTAAAAACCCCTCGTTGTTATTTCAACCATCCATCTTATGTGACTGAGGCCGATGACCGCAGCTGACCCAGCTCAAGTTTATATCAGGTTCATCTACTGGCTGGTTTCCGCTGTGAACAAACACAGCTCTGTGCTCAGCGTCTTCCTGATGTCAGAGCAGATACTGGAGAGAAGAGAGACAACCTCTTGGAGCTGGATAAATCCACTAGGCGTTGATAAACAGGAGTGGCTGCTACCTTTGAGAACCAAACACTGAACTGCATGGTTTCCTTGATATAAGAAATAAAACAGCTGTGAAGATTGATCTCTGACATTTGGGGACTAATCGGCAAAAGTTTGGGTTTGACAGATTTGGGTACTCAAGGACCGATGATACCAATGTTTCTGAATTGAAGTTGCATCAGCTGCCAAAGGTCTCATGGCATTCAGTGTAAAGTTACTCTTTAAACAAAGCAACTAAACAGGGATATCAGTGCTGTTAAAGATGGTTGCCGTACCTTGCTGGAGTGTCCGGTGGGTTTTTCAGACACAATACTTTTCCACAGCCCTCGTGGCCATTTCCACTTCCGTATGCTGGCCAGCGTTCCTTGGTTTAACTCCACACAGAACTGAAAGACAAAGCAGAGAGAGCAAATTTGGTCAGCATTATGCTCAGATACCACATTTGTTGTTAGTTGCACTTCATCATTTGGTAATGATGTAATTGTTGATTGTAATTTTAGTTCTGCTAACGCCTCAACAGTAGTGAACCTGGTAAAAAATAAAATCACTTGTAATTCAAGTTAAACTAAACACCTACATTTTAGTTAGTAGCTAAAATTATGAAGAGTTACTAACTGAAAAACACCATTACAGCCGAACAGTCTATGGTAAAGTCGCACAATTTATCCAAAATAGCTTTAGTATAACCTAGCTAGCCAAATTAGCTTCCAAATTAAGTTAGCCATGCTAACGTAAGTTCATAGAGTGTCACACCCAGCTTTCAGGTCTTTCTGAAAAGCTACAAGATAATACTGGGATAGTCTGGTCAAATTAGCTAAATGAAATGACTCCTGTACTTAATTGTAAAAATTTAAGACCTTGTTATTTTAACAAAAATATAGCAATTATTTTGTTAGCTAAAGCTATATTTTTTTTGCCAACAATTTTGTTAGCATTTTCAGCTACTGCCCCTACTAGGTTTTGGCAGCGCATGTACCTATGTCAAAAACTCATGGGAGTTGAATGTTTTTGAGAAATGTTTAATGAAAAAAGAATTTGCAACGCTACACGGAGGCTGATCCCTAGGGGAAAAGAATCGGTTTTTAAGGGTTTTTTTTCATCTGTGAAAACAGGTGGAAGGGGAATTTTTTTTTTTGTCAGGATCATCAATAATGTAATGTTACATAACTCGCTAACACACAATACATGTACCTTGTGTTTAGAGTGCATGGAGAAACTAAACTCAGCTGGAAGAAAGCGTGAATGCTTTCAGTCCGGTTTAGAACATGGGGCAGTGGTGCACTGCAGCCTCTTGTGGCCCAAATGAGTGTTACAACCTGTTTCACTGATTTTTTTAAAAATTTTTTTTAGAAACTTATACAGATTATCCTGGCAAAACCTGTTTTCACCTGTTCTTAAGTCATAAACACAGGAGAGAAAACTAATTAGATCAGACTTGGAAAATGGATCACCATGGGTGTATTCAAGGCTTTTAACTTATTCAGACTTAGTCTTTAGCTAGATCTTTAGTAAACCAGAGATAATTCAAACTGAGCTAAACTCAAAATAATTTGAACCAGGTACTCCTTCAGTGTATATACCACTCACATGCTACAGGCACAGTAAAAATGATCGGCCAACTAACCGACTTAAGATTCACTAGCTTCTCAAGTCTAGCTTCTTTTTTACACTTTACACAATCATTTAAATTGACATTACATTTGAATATTTATAATATATATTTTAATGTATATATTTTATATATATAAGGCATCAGATTTTCTAGTTAGCTGTGCCATGAAAAGACAGTTTACATTACGCCGGTAATAGCCAGGTAATTAGGGAGTAATTTCTTGGTATTAACAATGAGAATATTTGGTAAAATGAGGGTTCTTTTCAGTAATAGGGTAATAATAGGACACAAGCAGGGGAAAAATAATGAATAAAAAAACAGTAACAATGGGCCAGACATCTCAGTAATAACTTGGCAGTTATGTAAAATTAACCAAAGGACCACTTCTTTGTTTCTACACACTAAGATTATCATAACCATCGAGGTTACTGCTTTCAGTCTCAGACATATTAGCAACAATGTTGTTGTATGGCTAAAATTCAGAACTGCGCATTATACGACACCATAAGTGCCTTGTCAGCACCAAGGACACTTATATTCTGTCTGATATACATGACAAAGTGCAGTTTACATGGAGTTTTGTACTTTATTTTACACTTGAGGGCAGATGGACTCAGCAAATAGTCTAACAGTCGCTGAGAAACAATACAGTTCAGTGAACTCAAATAGCCTCATCTCATCTCACAGAGGAAATACAGTGAGAAAGAGGAAGCCTCTTATGTCGACATCACCGAGAGAGGGCTAAATCAGTAGTAGTGTAATGTTCTGGAGAACAGGCAAAGGTAACTTGGTACGGAAATAAAAGGAGTTGGAGAAAGGCAAGAAAGAGGTCGCTGCACAGAAGAGCATGCTCATAAAGGCTCGGGTTGCTGCTCTGGCTGACCCGCCACTGGCTCTAAATTTAACCTGCGAGGCTCCCTGTGGGACACCGGGAGAGTCAGAGGAACCCCACCTACTGCACGCACACACATACATGACCTCTCCACGAGAGGCCCACACTGAAATGACACCTATTAATATTTAAAGTGACAATCTGCAACATTTGAATAATAAATATAATAATAAATGTCTACTACAGTGGAGCAGAAGTCTTACAAAAATGTACATTTGGTAAAGCTGCAAGCTGCTAGCCATGTTACAAAATACAAAAAAATGTACAGCTGTATCCTCTAACACAGTGAGGAGCACAGTGTACAGAGGAAACTAAACATAGTAGTTTTATTATTTTTCCCGACACACGAAACCGACAGAGCCTGGCTGGAGGCGGAGAGAAAGAGAAAACAAATACTAACTAATGCATGCAAATTCATAAATTGTGGTTTTTAATAAATAATCACTCTCGAATGACATAATTCATGGGCTTGAATTATGTAATGTATGTAAATTACTCATTTGTGCACAAGAACTAACTGAATGTAGCATTAAACAATACTGCTGACATTTTAACCTATGTTTAAGGCATGGCAAAGAAAATACAAAGTTGTTCAACAGGCAAAAAGGATGATTCTGAAGAACACCTGCGTAACTAAACAGTTTAATAAGTTTCCCTTTGGGGATCAATAAAGTATTTCTGATTCTGATTCTGTATCTCCTAACTTAAAGCAAGACTACATTAAATCCAAGCAGCTCATTTACATTCCATTGTCCTCGACCCGAGAACTTTCACTGTTTATATTACACTGCATTAAAGTCAATGTCAAGTAGCCGTAGGAACTGAAGTTGTGTTGTTGCGGCAACTCCAGTTAGTTCCGGAGGAGCACCCAGTGTTAGCGGCAGGCTAGCAGCTGTGATTTTGGTAATGAGGTGCCTACAAATGTCCCCTGGACACCTTGTTTTTATATAGTTGTCATGCTATATTTGACATTGTTTCAGCTAAACAGGTCAACCTGGACAACGAGAAAAGAAAGATGGATTTGCCAAGTGTTTCAAATGTATGACGAGAGTTATATAAAAGATATCAAAGCTCAGGTACTGTGAAACTGCACAGATTACGGCCACATGTTTGACAGATGTCTGGAAACTACTACACTAAAGTGTTAATACATTTAGTCTGAAACACAAACCCATTTTAACGAGAGCAGCACAAAGCTAGATAACACTAATTAACACTGAAGAACAAAGTCTATCAGGCCGTCTCACAGTGCTGCCGCAGCTCTATCAGGCTGAGATGTACAGTCGCAGTGAACTGCATTCTGTTTTCACTGGCCCATCGCTGAGGAAATAATAATATTAATAATAAAGCAATTTCAGACTGCCAGGAGGTTAGAAACCCCCAACAAGATTTACTTTCAGATCTGGTCCCCAGGGGCCATTCAGTCTGTGAAGAGTACAAGTAGAACTTTGCCAAAATACAAAACACCCTCATAATTCAGCCTGTGAGGACCAAAGTGCGGGCACAGCATGCAGTCAGGGCCCTGGCAGGGGGCCCAGGCCTGGAGGAATCGCCTGGCGGAGCCCACAGTGACACCTGGACTAGACCAGGTACAGGAAAAAACACTGGCGAACAGGCTCATTTCTCACTGCCAAGGATTTAATTATCTGATTACTAGACTGAGTGTTAATCACCAGTACAGACAGAGGATGTAAAACCTCCTCACCATTACTCTCTGATGTAGAACACAAAGTTTAAAACCTTCTAAAGCCTGAGAAAATAAACCTGTCATCGGGGTTATCTTACTTTGGGCTTGGTACGAGCCGGCGTTACAAACTGTAGGTGTGGGGTTAAAGTCAGGATATCTCGGCCTCAGCTGCATCAATTTTGACAATTCACTTTTGAATCTGTCTTTCGCAAGTCTCCCAACTTTATGGAAGCGTAATACTAAATCACTGGAGTGCCCCTTTAAGTTATTGTTCACTGTATCTGTATCTTTAAAATCCACTAAGTACCAAAGCACAGGACACGTTAGTTAATTGGTTTGTGCCTTGGGACAAACTAAAATGCAAATATGTTAGCAAAGAGTTGCCAAGTTACACGTCCAGCAGACACAGAGAAACAGTAGCATTCGTTCGGAGTTGTGTGTTTCTGTCCACCCGATGAATGTAAGTCCAGTATTCACGCTCCTTTAGCTCTGCTTTGGTCTCCGCCAGCTGCTGAGGAAAACATCTGGTTCTTTAGCTGCTAAACGCTCCACTGTGTTCCCCAGCTTGCTGCTCATTTTGTCGGTCTGCTGTTTGGCACTGGACAGGCACCTTAGGGTGGGTTTATTAGAGCTTTTTCCCTGGAAACTGCTGCCTCCTGTTACTGGAAATGAGGTTGATGAGCTAAAACGCTCTGCAGACTACAGAGTCTGGGTTTGTTTCTCTGGGTTCGTCACTACAAGCAGCACTTGTCACATTACAAGCAGTCATTTGAGCCTTTGGTTATATTAAGATAATTCAATTAGTTCAGCTTTAATTGATCTTTTTAATTGTTTTAATGGCTCCATGCTGCATCCTCACCCTGAGAATATGTTTAGCCCCACTACTGGTAGTGCTCTAAGAATAGCAATAAGTACAGTATGTGTCTGTACGTTTCATCCTGTTTTGCATGTCTATACTCTATGAGTATGGTTTGTTCTCAGATATCTTTTGGAAAGACATCTGAAACTCATGAGGCTGATTTAATAAAGGCTGATGAAATATCCAGTTGTGTGATTGAAGCTCGTATCACTTCCCCAGGCAAAAACCACTCACGGTCACTTGGACTGAAACGCAAGCAAAAAAAACCCCAAAACTAAACTGCCTCTTCAAAGCAGGGTGGACAAATTAAGAAATGTAGGCGCAAACAACAGTGAACTCACTGAACCTTCAGAGGAGTGCCAGATAACTGTGTCTGGGGCTGCCAGTATCCACACAACACAAAACAACAAGGAGAGTGTGTGTATGCACTTGTGTGTGTGTGTGTGTGTTTTAAGTATTTATAAGGAGAAGCTATGCCACTTATTATTGTTGTTACTTGTTATTGTATGTTAGTTATTATATTTACACCAAGGCTGTTTCATAGTAACCAGTTAGGGCTTTTACAGTGAGTAATCATGAGTTGGAAACCCGACCACAGACAGAGGGTTCCTTAGCGACAAAACAGACAGACAGAGAACAACAGTCTAAAACCGGCGCACTCTCTCTGTGTGACTAATCACAACACATGTCCAAGAAACACATCCGCCAAAGTTACTGTGAAATGCTCTCATCGGTGTTTGGACATTTACCACAGGAATGCAATGCAGGGTATATCCACACAAAGTTAGTTATGCCACATTTTTATGATGATATACATCACCATGATGTACATCTGTACGGATTACGTTTTGTCAAAGTGTCCCAGCTCAGCTCCACTACCTCTTCCCCTAATTTGGATTTTGTAACTGCTTCAGTAACTGACTAGATGGAGGCTAAGTAAACTCAAATCCGGCCTTCAAAAGAGACTGAATGACAGTCAAAATGGACAAAGACATGAGGCAAACACCATATATAGACAACCTAGAACATATACAGATAATTGGTTGAACAGGATTTCAAATCTATTGGATAATGAATCCCAGGGTGGTAGATGCCAGAGTCATTGTCCACACCGCACGCATTAACACCCCATCAGAGACAAAAGAACACAGGTACATCTTAAGCTTACAGAGATCAAAGATTCTGCACAGGCTAACCACGGCTCTGCAGCATCATTACATTTCTGGGGAACAGAAAAAATGTCACCCTCTCCTAGAGGTGCAGACGTTATCAGCTCACTGCTCTGCAGAGAGGCATATTGGATTCACACAGTGGAGCCCTTCAGCCTAAATGAAGAACTGAACTTATGTTTCCTCTAATGTGTTATACTTGATGGATGCAGCACCTGTACTTTGTCATTTTTATCTCCCATCCTCGGTTTCATTATCCAATAAATTTGTAAAAGGAGACATTTTACCACAATATGATTCCAGTAAATGTTTCTAAATGTTAATATTGAATTATCGCCAAGAATATGAATATATATATATATATATATATATATATATACACACACACATGCTTTTTCTCCTATAGATGTGCGTGTGAAGGGGGAACCTAATACACTCCAGCAATCAGGCTATGCCTATAGAGCACCTACTGTCATCCAAAGTCATGCAAAGCTGTTTGATTCCAAATATGCCTTTTCAAGCCCTAAAAAATACATCTTCTGAGTTTTGAACAAAATGTAAAAATAAGTTGCACTGCACAGAGTGAAGTGACAGAGAGAATGGAAACCATTTCTAATTCACTCTGCGGGGACAGAAGATGAAAAGAGAGGGTGCTAATGACTAAGACAAGACTGAATAGATGGAAAAACAGGCAGAAAATCAATGTGGGAGGCTGGCAGGAGTGAAAACACTGCAATGTGGGCTACCACTTGTCCAGAGGTAACTCATCCTCCCACCACCTCCCTCTCTGTCCAAAATACTCTGCTGCAGACCTCCTTCCCTTTCCATGGAGCTCTGATTTCACTGCCAAGGAGCTATCTGGTAGCTAATACAGAAAGTGACATTTCACATGTGCAAACAAGTGTGTAGGCTGAACAGTCCACATCGTACAGTGTGTGTTTTAATACGACAACATTTCGCAGCAAAATCAATTCATTTCACTAGAATCACTGTACTACTCAAAGCACTTCACACAACATATCACATTCACACACTGATGGCAGTGTGGCAGGTCATCAGAGCAGTGTGGCAGGTCATCAGAGCAGTGTGGCAGGTCATCAGAGCAGTGTGGCAGGTCATCAGAGCAAAGAAACAGGGCCCACAACAGAGGAAGCTACTGTAGCGTAATAGCTGTTGCTCCTCTGTGGGAGCATAAACTGCTCCACAGAAGAGGTATGGTTTGTAGACAGTTATGAGACAGAAGTTGGTGGCACAGATACGTCTTTTGAATACATTTTGTTAATTTATTGTCTCGTTAGTAACCGAGCTAACAAGGTTGCTAACGGACAGCTTCACCAAGCTTCTAGCTCCGCTTATTTCGCGAAAAGGTGCCGATGAATTTCACAGTGGCCCTTTCTGGTGTGACCGGGCCTTTATACAACATTTACCTTCAACTCCAACATCCTAGGTTGCATTAAACTCCTTTGGCTTTGAGAACTTACTATGGGTCATAGTAAAATATGGATGTAATCTTGATATTGTGAGATAAAACTGTGGTTTTGATCATAATATATAAAAGTAGGAGGCATTTGCTCCACTAAAACGAGTCAGGACGTGGTCAGCCTAGCTCAGCATCTTTTGATAAATTCTTTTTTCTTATTTTTAACAAAGAATGTGAATCAAAGATGAATCCAATGTATCCTGATTTCTGACACTGCTGAATCCGGCACCCTCCAGCCCATAGCAACAACTGTCATATTTATAGTAATGAAAGCACAGGAGAGTGCAAACCCAAATGAGCCTAGAAATAGAAGACATTTACGCTCGGGAGACAGAGACACACGCAGAGAGACAGAGCGGAAGGAAAGGGGGAGAATCTGCATAACCGCAACACATTAAATAAATGGGAAACGCTGAGCGAGAGTTTCTGAGTGCATTTGCCTGAGTGGTGAGTCATCTCATTTCTAATGCTGCAAATCAAGGCCGAATTCAACACGTACAGTAGCAGTCCTCCCAATCAACAGTGTGGCCCCGGCAGAGAGCAGCGGGGTGCCCAGCTCCACGTTACCTTATCGAGAGCCTCCCGCTCCAGCAGGTCCTGCACTGCCAGTAACTTGATGCTGCAAACAGAGAGAGAGGAAGAGTTTTACATTTCCATATTCTCATCCTGACTGTATATAAACCAACATGTCCACACCAAGCAACAGACATCCACAAACCACAAATTGTTTCATTGGTTGAATCCTGTTTGGCCTCAGTAAAATTGTTTAAAGCCACTGTGTGTAATGTTTTATGTAATTATAGTTCTTGTTTGTACAGTACAGTGCAGTTTATAGAGTCCTGCTGAAAATTGGTGCAGTCTCTGTGTTGTCGGATTGCTGTGTTGTACTCGGTCTTCTTTGATACTACCGCTGGGGTTTGCCAAAGCCAGAAACTTCAAAATCTTCATTTCCCAAGATTCTCTTGAGTCAGTTACAAAGACATCATTATTAGGTGACCTGACAGAGCGAGCAGGATGAAACCACAAGCAGGAAACAACAAACGTGTCTCCTGTGGAATACGCTGTGTTTGCTTCTTCTTTTACTTTTGTGATAAAAACATTCAAAACATTATCAACGTAACCCTAACCCAAACCAAGTAAACTAAGTTTGCTAACGTTAGTTAACCTCGGCGAAACCCTTGAGTGTACTGAAATGAGCAGGCGTTTGTTTTGTTTCATTCAATTCAACTTTTCATTTTTAAGAGGAAGGTTGAATGATTTCCTCTTTCAAAAGTTACATAGTCTCACATTAAACCCAGCCATTTTGGTCCAAATTACTCTGTGAAAATACTCTGTTTTGTGTTTGTACGTGCTTAAATACATCCATTAACGACACACTGAATTACCTAAAGGTTAACTTCTTTAACAAACTGAAAAGCTTATCCTTCAGCCTTTAGTTTCGACCAGTACAAAGAACCCGAAAAAAATCTCATCACCCAAATAAACTCAAACATCATTCAAATTCATACATTTAGAAACACCTTTAACTCAGTCCTCACAGGTAAGCAACCCGAGGGTTTGCCATACCTTACACATCTACTTACAGTGAACACGCTGGAAATGTTTCTGATACAGTGTTTAACATATAAAGGCATGTTTCATAAAGCTAAAACCAGGGCTTTATTCTATTAGCATGCACAAACTGGATCCTCACGCAGTAAGCAGCACGTTTCGTCAGGGAAAACTCAAACTGAAAAAAATCGGACTAACTCTTACTGAGGGAGTTGCCAGCACGCTATTGCACTGTGAAGGAGGGGCCTTTACAGCCAAATAAACATTTATCTGTTTACCTTTAGAATTACTTTCCACGCCAACAGTCAGCACAATAAAAAGCAATTCATTTCTGTTTCCCCCTGCCTTCGTTTGGCTCCGCAGAGGAACTGCTATGCAGTGCAATTTGTGACAGAAGTGAGGAAAGCATTCCTCTGTATTTCATTTAGATTAACGTCTTTTACAAAAGGCCTCCACACGTGAAGAAAGTCTTACACAGTAATATGAAGGGAATCAAATAAGTTCCCAAACTCCTGCTGGCTGACACCCGCAACTGTCCGGAGCTCAATCTTCACCGTTTATTATTCTATTAGAGCCAGGGGAGAAAAACTGCTGCTTCGCTGAGTTACACAAGGCATTATTCCAACACACACACACACACACACACCCTCAACTCAGTCTGCAGTACCATATGCTAAACTGATTCACTTTGGTGCAACACAATGAAATTAAGTTGGTGGCAATGCTTTGACCTCATTCACCTCTAACCTTCTAATCCGAAATCAGCCACACAGAAAATGACATTGCATAACGGCCTTTTCTATTAGTGAAGTGCTGCTGCTGCTGCTGGGCATTCCAGACCGACTCACACTCACTTAGCTGAGTGTTCCACGGAGGCTCAGTGACCAGCACCGGCAGCATGTGTAATGTAAGCAGTCAGGAGAGGAGTTACAACACAAATCTTGTACACGGTTGTACACGTCATGCTGCAAAGGCTGTGAAGCTGTGAAGGAGGAGACCCACTTTCTGCTCCTGGACTGACTCATGGACTCCATGTTGATTCAGTTATGCAGCATTCAGGTCATACAGGAAAGATGGCAGAGACCTCTCTACCTAAGAATAGCATTCATCTGATGTTTCAGGTTTTACAGAAAGTGGAGACAATTTCTTAAGTGCAACAGACTAGATTAAGTCATATCAAGCCTACAGCAAATCATGACGCTTGGAACCGGGGCAGTGGTGTCCACACGGAGCAGCTCGCGAAGATTTGTGACGCGATGTCGCCGTAGAAGACTGTAGGCTTGGGTGTTTCGATGCGCATCAAACACTGCCGGTGTCTGTTGCCCTTTGGATTTCTGTACCGAGACCCGGCCCGGTTGTTTGGTTCGCATCAGTGTGATTGACAGCTTTCACACCAACCTAAATGAACCGAGGCCAAACGGGTAAACACACCACAGTTTGTTTGAACGGTACATAAACAAGTTAAGGTTAGGTGTGAGAGGAGTCTTTGAAACACTGATGCAAACAACTGATGTGCGCTAATAGCCTCTTCATTCTGCTGATGTAGTATCAATGCGTGCTGACATGAACCGGTAGGCATTGCGAGATGTAATTAGGGCTTTGAAGTGAGATTACCACAGCCACATTTCGGACGAGGTCCAGGTATGTACATCGTAATCCTAAACACATCCACTCCCCCAGTCACTGTGACTGGAACTAGAATCAACAGCTGCTGATGCATATTCAGCAGGCCACAGCTAGTACAGTAGGTGAAGGATAAAGAGGCTGGGAGGTAAAAATGGATCTAAATGTGTGGAAAGCTCAGGGCCTATTAGACATTTCTTTAAGCTGATCAGGCTGCAACCTAAATACCCTGTGCAGGGTTATGCTGATGTGCTGGTGTGCTATTTAGTGGATTTAACTCCCTAGTCATGTGAAAGGGGAATGTCCAGCAGAACAATTCTGAAGTAGTCAGAAATTCCAATTTGCTTGAATTTGTTACAGATGTTGATTCTTCTTACAGAGAATTGATGTGATTTGTAAACTTCTTTTGACTTCATATTCCCCAAATCGCACATTAAAGTCATACAACAAGACTACAGCCTGCTAGTCTGAAAGCTGCAATGTTCAGCACACCCCGCATTACAAGAGCATTAGACAGAACAAACAACATGCCGACGATTTTGCAGGTCTCACAGCCTTATCAGTAGTAGGGCTAAAAGGTTGGTCTTGAGGGTGGTGATGCAAGTACAGCAGTCGTTAAAATCACAAGGCTTCATCCTTTGGGGAGCAGGAAAGAGCTCAGTAAATTTTGAATTCTGGTAAGAAGATGAGGGATATCTGGCTGTTAACCAGGACCGAGAGGTGCGACCACATCACACCTGTTTCAGCCTCTTTACATCGGCTCCCTGTTGGTTTCAGGACTGATTTTAAGATCTTGTTGATTACTTTTAAGGCTCTTCATGGCCTGGCCCCAGACTATATTTTAGACCTTGTAATTCCTTATGAACCTTCACGTAGTTTGAGATCTTCGGGCAGGGGTCTCCTGTCTGTTCCTGAGTCCAGGATGGAAACTAAGGGGGACAGAGCTTTTGCCATCAGGGCCCCGAGGCTCTGGAACAACTTGCCCGAAGAAATGAGGCTGTCTGAGTCAGTGTCTTCGTTTAAATCTCGTCTCAAAACACATTTTTATCGGAAAGCAGATCCTGATTTTACCTGAACTGGCTGTTTCTTATTGCTATTGTGTATTTTATGTATTTTATTTCTTTATATTTCATCATTCACTGTGGTATTTTATTTCTCTTGTTGTGAAGCACTTTGCACTTTGTTTTGATAAGTGCTCTATAAAGAAAGTTTTATTATTATTATTATTATTATCTTGTATGCATTGTGGAAAGCTTACTAGTTGTTGATCCTGTGGGAACCGTGTAGATTTCATGGCAACATGCAATGTGGATTTTGATATTACAAAGCTATGGCCGACCAATTCAGAACTGTGTGCCAGGGCATTGAATTAGGTTGAAAGTATGTGAAATGTATGCCGCTAGTTTCAAGCAACAACTAATCAAAATGATTAAAACATGTCACAGTTGTAAACAACAATAATTGTCCTCAAGTTTTCTGAACAGTGTATAAATCTTGTTGTGTTTCAGGGAGCTTTAATAAAGAACTGTGTGGCCACTAGTAGTGCCATGGAGCAATGTTTTTCTAACCTATTACAGCTCTTTAAAATAACCTTAACACTTCGTGCAGATTTGTGTTTGAAATGCATTGCTGGCCACAAGTCAACAGTCGTCCCGGTCAACATGTGTGTGAAATCTGGATTGTCCAATCCATTCTTAAATTATGGCTAAAAACCTATTTAGATGTCACAGTGACCTTTGACCTTTGAGTCAAAAGTGTCACCTATTCAGGTTCCGACCAACTGTGAAATCTGGTCACAATCTCCCCTCCTGTTCCTGAGTTATGGTGTTGAATAATGGCCAAAAGGACATTATGATGTCGCAGTGAAGTTGACCTTTGACCTTTTGGGTAAAAAAAAAATGTCATCATTTACTTGTTGTATCCCATTAAACATCTGTGTGAAATTTTGTCATAATTACTGCATCAATTCTTGAGTTATGGCCTAAAACGTGTTGGGTACAAGGCCTTCCCGAGATATCGCGATCACGAGAACGGGACGGACGGACGGACGGCTACCGCCGGCGTAACAGCAAAGTCGCGTGAAGCCAATGGAATTTGCTACTGAACGGCACAACCAACATGTGTCTATGGTTTCAGATTGGAACGCGGGCCTAAAACACATTCAGACTAGATCATCTGCGAAAAAGCCAAAGCCACGTCATGCCCACAGCAAAAGGTACAGCAACTCTTTACATAACAATCCCATTAAAACTCATCCTGCCCCACCCGACTATACAGCCTCACGTTACATAACGCTAAGAGTCTGAGATCACAAGCAGAAACTTTGTCGCCTTGGTGATCAGCGAGTCCACAGATCCTGTTTGCAGAACAAACAGGCCTGCAGTCACAGAGACAATACCCCTTCCCTCTGTAGGTGTGATCACGCTGCACGATGAAAGAAACTCTCACAGAAACCCTGCTTCGCTCCCGCCGGCTAAGATCCCGATCCTCCCGTTTCCACTGGCAGGGATTCAGCCCCAGCACACCCTGAGCTGACCTGAGGTCCAGCCGTGTCATCAGGACAGGAGGGACAACGCTGAGTCAGCGATGCAGCCAGTGCTTTGATGCACTTTCAGGCCTTCAGAGGGCAAAAGAATTTGCTGTGTCTATAGAATGTAATCCTGACGCAAATAATGCATAAGAAGAAATGAAAACAAGCACAGGCACACGCAAGTGCAAACGTACAAGCAAAGGTTGCAGACGCAGTCCGTGACATCGAGCCTAATCCTTCAGTGTCACCGTGACAACAGAGCCCGTTGTCAATGCGGTGAATTTCTGGGCCCCGTCTCTACCGCTGCTGTGCAGACACAAACAGAACAAGATGGAGCAAAACAGTGTCTGCTTCAGCATTTGTCAGATTAAGGCAAATCTGAGGGCAGACACAAGGTTGCATAATCAGAAGTGACGAGCGGCAGCAGTGGAGATGACCTTGAACATAAATAAACGCCTCGGAGGATTTTCTAGCCCTGAATGAGGAAAGGGCTCCAGGCTGCGTTCCCCAGCAGCAGACGCATTTAAAGAGCACACAGCCTGATGGGGTGCTGACAGTGATGATAAATGCACTTCTGGTTTTTTCACTTTGGTTTTGAGAGGTTTTCACGTGAGGAAGAAACGGTTCTTCTACCGGCTCTACCGGTCGATGTCAGGTGAAAACCTTTTATGTCCAACATATCAACTTTTCGCGAATAAAGAGCTATGAAGATACATAAATCAGGGGCAAAATGTGTTGCACTTGCACCATAATGTACTGTATCTGTGGTTCCATCTTGACTTGCAAACATCTACAGCAATCACTTAAGTTGAAAAGCAAAATCAATGTGTGCAGTGCAACTTGCTGTGAACAGGTGTTTTGCAAATTTACATTATAAAAATGTTGTAAAAGCATGTATTTGACATTATTGTGCATATAATTTATTTATACAGTTAGAATGGTGGAAAATGTCTCTAATGACATGCAAAAGATTAAATATATCAAATATATTCTTTATTACAAACTGCATTTCTCAGATTTGCCCATCTATACGTTTGAAAAAACACAGTGCCTGCAAGTAAAATCCCATTTACATTAGTTTTTGCTTTTTAACTTTACAGATTAGAGTAGCTGCTCCTGACCTGCAGGTCTAGCACGTATGCAGGTTAGTCTGCAGGTCAACTTACAAGTTTACCCTTTTTAATGCAAGTACAATTAATTCTGTCAGTGTTTCATGTCCGTGTTTTTACCTGCATTAATCAACATTTTTGACCCTTAATCAAACTATGCTGTGTAAGTTAATGTGAAGGGTCCAACAGAGAATCTAACTTGGCAGCTCTACAGAGACTTTTAGCCTGTTTTAGGTCATTGTTTTGGTTTTATGGCACATTTACTCTCTTAGCGCTCTCATCCACCTGGTTTCCAGCAGCAGGCAGCTGTTTTCAGTGATACACCCACTGTACACTGTAAACAGCAGACAGACAATGTTAGAGACCAGCAGGTAACCACAGTGGAGCATTTAGCAGCTAAAAACCCCAGCCACATATGTTTCAGGAGCTGGTGGAGACCAAACCAGATTTAAAAGGAGTGAATATTGGACTTTCACTCATCAGGTGGACACAAACACGACTCCAAATGAACGCTAATGCTGCTCTGTGTCTGCTGGATGAGTGAGGAGGCTAACATGTTAGCCATAACAATTATATTAGCTAGTATTATGGTGGTAGCTGTGTATCTGTCAGCGCGTTCTGATGTTTTTCTGGTCAATATTCAATTAATGCAGCTTTAACCACTAGGGAATTTTGAATTTACTTAATGGCATTTTGATATGATTTCACGCAAAATTAACACGTGAAAACAAACAAATAAAAGCCATAAGAAAGCAAACCCATGAGCTGGGAGACACAGACCATCTTCCCGTCAGTATTAGAACAGTAAAGCTCCTCCCCAGAAACAACGACAATACCTTATCGCAAATGACACGCGCTGACAGCTAACTGTGCTAGCGACAAACGGAAGCTGTTTATTTAGCCACATTTTGACTAAAATATGGGTGTTTGGAACGCACATCTCTGTTCACATCAGTGATTCAGTTTAGCAATCTTTGTATTTTCCACCGACCCATCATTCTCCTCACTCTCTCCAGCACTCTGAAAAGGTAATGTTGTGTTTAAATCCTGATTAAAGTGGAGTTGCATTTAGCTTACTAGTGGCCGCAGTAAGTCAGTTTGATTTGCTGCTGCAGGAGACAAACGAGCCCAAATCAGCTTTGTTTGGCAAAAGAAGCAGGCTTGGGAGCGCTGTATTGGCCCGAGTGGCTCCTGGCTGGCAGGGCTTGCTGGGCAATGCCCCTAACTCACTGTCCACCCACAAGAAAATGCTGCGCCAATGGAAATTTCCACATGAGCACCCAACACCCCGCGTCAGCTCAGCCCAGACCTCCTCTGCAGCGCCCCGTCCTCATGACCTCAGCTCCCATGCTGGTCTCAACATCACTCCTTTAGTGAATCACGCTGTCTCAGTGAGATCCAAATACTATGCACTAGCATCACTGAAACTGTGACTACCCAGCCTGTTTATGTGTGTGTTTCTGATAGTTCTATCAGTCTGTGAAGGGATTAAAATGGGGTGTGTGATGCTGCTGCCAAACACTGTGCCTGCCTATCTCATAATCCAGGCCTACTGTACAGACCACAGACTTGGGTACATCATCTCAACAGCTGCACTGGGCTTGTGTACTTTGCTGTCAACAGGCGGATTTGCAACCTCACGCATGTACAGTAAGCATAGATGCACACAGGGTCTGTCACTAAGTCTGGGAGTGGCATAAGATGTATTTTACTGTAAATCAAAGAATGGAAGGTGCTTTGTGTAGAATCGTTTGACCAATCCTGGTTTCAAATGAACTGGTGTAATTACTGTAAACGAGTGGGATCATGGTTAATGAATAACGGCCATGATGACATGCCGGCAGCATTCTTACTGCTAGTTTTTTTTTTCCAAAAGGTAAAAGATGTAGTTCAACATTTGGGGAAATTCACTTATTTGCTTTCTTTCCAAGAGTGAGATGAGAGGATCGATATCACTCTCCTGTCGGGGCTGGACAGTGCCAAGCTTCGTATAAAGTTCCTCCCTGCTTCCATACATATATACACACTGTATATGCACACACATGTTCTGTATGTACACATATATTCTATAGCAGAAAAAACATGCAATTTAATTTCAGTTGGACTGAAACTCAAGTGGGCGAAACTGTGCAAAATAAATACGATAAATGGGTTATGATTCTGAATTTGAATGGAATGAAATGCTCTGTGTAAATGCAGTCATTCATAGACTCTCTCTTGTGGTTTTATAAGCTTGTAGTTCTCAGGAATGATGAGCTAAACAAGGAGCAGCAACAGATCTGACTACACGATAATATAATTAACAAGAGAGCGGCGACAGCAGCTGCCGTCTGTACACCTGTCACTCAAACACCAGGAATATCACCAGCAGCTCATTATCATATAATTGGCTTTAATGGCTGCAGTGTAAACATAGCAGGTTGGGCTATCATCTGTTAGCCACCCCTGCTTACGACATGAAGGAATGGTGGAGATATGAAATGTGAAAGGCAGGACAGTGCGTGCATTGTGAAGGTTTTCTTCTCTTCACAAACACAAATCCAAAGAAACCACAAGAGACTGCTTTGGCTAACTCGATGAGGATGTAGATCTCTGTCTAGTGTCTCTTCCTTTTTCATTCTGCGCTGTTCTGAGAAACTACAGCTAGCGTTTAGTGGGAACCCTCCACTCTGTGTGCGGTGTCAGCCAGAAAACAGACCCTGTGACCTGGCATTGTGATGCAAACGTTGTGGCTTCGAGGTTCCGCTTGTTCAGGTCAGGAAAGTGACGGTGACGTTCCACCAACACGATCTAAACACAAATCTCATTTCTCTTGCTTCAATGGGGAGAAATCAACTATGCACAGTCACGAGCAGTAACTGCAACTTAAGCTAATCAGACTTTGCCAGGGGCTTCATTTGAACAAGAGCTAGTATTATTGATTACTGATTGCAGTTTCGTTTTTTGTTTTCCTGGGCTTAAAGGAAATTCTGGTATATTTATTCTCATAACTGCGGCCATTCTAACTATGAATTATGCTAACTTTGCACTCACGGTAAAAAAAAAAGAAGCTTTTATTGGGCCAAGCAGTGTTTGGTATCCGTGCGTTTCTGCTATCCTGATCATCATTGGCTCAATTATTTAAAAAAAAAAAAAAAAATAGATGTTACCAGTTCTTTTGAGATTTTACAATGCTATGTCAGAAAATAACGATTCCTAAAATCCTACTTCCCATGTCTTAGCATTTATAAGACTTTAGAAAGATTGATTTAAGACATTTTAATACCAGTTAAGGATCGGCGGGAACCCTGTGCACAGACAGCAGCTGTGAAGCCGGACTGTGCCGACTGCGTTTGTGTTCAGCTCAGCTTCTGACTGAGCTTAGACTTCACCAGAAACTCCAGATCGCTCTCCTTTTCCCTCTCCTCTCTGTGCGTTTATGAAGCAGATTCATTAAGGCCAGGTATACATGGGGATCTCTCACTCTAATCACAACTTTCCATTGACTACAACATGTTGTATCTCATTTGGTTAATCTGTACAGAAAGCAAAACGTAAAAACAACTTTTTATGGTGCTAGGGGAAGTTATGCGGTGGGCTGGGAGTCCGTCAGTGCAGGGTACGGCCGGAGATGCTATAGCTTCGAGCTTTTGTTCTCTGAACAGGCGCAGTGGTGCCATACCTGGCAACCTCACTGTGACAACACGACTTTGGGATGTTGTGCGCTGTCACTGCACCGGCTGTTCACCAAGAACTTGTTCCAGCAGGTGACTCCCCCTAAAACCACAAATTACATTTCTGTTTCAGTCCAGACACAACAGACCTGCTTTTTAAGTTTAGACAGAGGAAGGCTAGCCATCATCCCCTGCTTCCATTCTTTCTGTTAGATAAGCTCACCATGGCCCGCCTCCAGCTCCGTACTTAACGCTCATACATGACTTGGAAAGCAAGTAAATCCATTTCCCCAAAATGTGGAACTATTCCGTTTACTTGTTCAAAGCCATTACAAAAGTCATTGCGTGCTCATGTGTACAGGCCTGGCTCAACCATAATGATTTATACAAAAGGAAATCAAAGAGATGACAAAAGATCTCATGTTGCTGAGCCCAGCGTTCTTTGGACAGATCACTTCCTCACTGCTGCCCTGTAACTCAATTTCATGTTTTCATTCTTTACTTCCTGTGTGCAGTAAAGTGTCGGGTAGGTGGCACGGGAAATCGGATGAATAGAAGCCGTTACACTGTGGGGACGTCCTCTCATGGACAGAGAGGATGGATGCTGTTTGTTGCAAAAGGATTCTTGCTTCACGCAGCTTGGAAGTTGCATGTGAATTTTTTAAAGCTGAGGCAGCCAAATTCTTCTCTGTGACACAAGAAAAGAGCCACAGACCGATGAAGCACACTGAACACTCCAGAAACAGAAGCGTCCTCCTACAAACTGTCACGTAGAAAGAGAGGATCCCTAGAACAGATCCGACAGCAATACAGCTTTTCACCACTGCCGCCACATTTGCTCTGAATCAAGTGAGTCTCTGTGAGCTCACATCTACACCTCGATCCATATTAACCCTGCTGTTAAGGGCTAGTGGTGGCGCTTTCGCTTCCCTTCAGCCCAGCGTGTGAGGCTGACTAATGGCTGGCTGATTACTAACATCAGCAGGCCCGGGAGGCTGTGGCGGCTGAGCGCAGTTTGCTGCGTAACCTTTGGTAAGCTGGAGTTCATTGAACTCTAGTAGTTCTCTGCTTGTGCCTGGAGGAAAGCCAGGAAGTGTGTAAACTCAGCCTGGATCTTGTGATTGCTCACAGAGCGGAGCCCGAGCACTGTGCAAACACACCGTATCTCCCCTACAGCCTCCTCCTCCTCCTCCATAACAATGATCCCTACAATATCGCCATTAGGGCTGTTACCCGTGGCTTGGGAACACAGGAAGTGGGAAGCATGAGTGAGGGAAGTGGTGGAGATTTATAAGACAGTGGGTGGGTCTGGTAGGAGAGGAAGGGTAGGCAGATATGGAGTTAGATCTAAGATAGCGCTAAAGGTAATCAGACAGCTCTAATCAAAACACGACAGGCGCTCCCTGTTCAAATGGATCCGTCATGTGAGGCTCCAGGCTTCACCTAAGGCAGTTTGCACTGGGCGTGGTGGAACTTTATGGACGGCTTAATAACGCAGGCAACGCGTTAATTACGGCCACCTAACGCAAAGACTGGCCAGGTGCGTGGAGGCACGGAAGGAGTCGGGGTCTCAACTTCTTTCTCAAGCTCTCTTTTTTTTTTTCCATTGTTCACACAACTACTTCCATCACTTTTCACGTGTACAAGCAAGTGCAACACTGCGAATGATTTCGAGAAGAGACTGTGTGAAGGCGTGCGTCGCTATCACACCTCCCCACACCTGAGCAACCGCTGCATAAAGTGGGCATGGGCGTGGTTGAATCGTCTGCTTGGGAAAGCTACAAAAGTCGTCACGATCGCGCCGTCGGAAAAGAGGTTTTAGACACTATTTGGAGATCTGACAAGCACTTTGTTTAGGTTGCCTCATACCACCTCTTGTTGCCTCATGTCTGTTAGAGTTGCAACACACCACAAAGACTAACCAACAGCTACCTGGATGTCAACATGCATCTACGTTCTGTGCCTGCATTAAACATATTTTTACTCCAAAGAAACAAAGAAAGCCAACCACTTTCACACTGCTGTGAATGTATTTGAACAATACTGTCATGTGCTCGAAACGCAAATGCAAATGCCGGATTAAAAAATTGCACCTGGCGCTGTCTTGTTAGATCAGAATCAGAAATACTTTATTGATCCCTGAGGGGAAACTCTTTGATCTTGCTAGGGTTATGGTTGCTGATATTTTCTTGCTCTCGGGAGAAGAAAAAAAAAAGGAAAGGACAAAAACAATGATAAAGTGTACTAAATATGCAATATCTCAAAAATGGCACTTCCACAGAAAAGCTTCATAGTAGAACAGGACGGATGCCATGATCAGACAACAGACCTGTTTCTTGTAGCTACCTAGCTAACTTGATGCCAGTTGATGATTTGAGCTGTTGCCCCCTAAGAAGAATCACATTCTGCTTAGGGAGCCAAAAAGACCTGGGCCGACTCTGACACCTTGTCAGGATTGTTTGAAACACAGGTATAGAAATTGAAATCACAATAAGGTCTACTTGGTGTCTTAGAAAATGAAGTGATGATGAAGTGATGAACAGAGGCAGACGATTCTACATAGGTCTTTAGTCATGTTCAGTGAAGTACGTGTGTTTTCTTTTGAGCAAAGTAACAATAAAATGACCAATTTTCAAACGGAGTTTGGTATGGCGGCCTCTCCATTCACAGAGAACAGAATGTTTAGGACCTAGGGTGGATGATATGATGGCTGCATTGCAGAGGATACTAATTTTACTGGCAGCAACAGTTTCAGATGTAAGAACATGTACTGCAGGAATGCCCCCCACTCCCTCCCTCCACCCAAGCAGGGTACTGCACAGCTCCAGGCACTTCATCTGGCAAACCCAGCCAGTGTAACCTGGTACCAACAGACACTGAGAAAGTCTGGTCACACCCTGCTCAAGAAGTGTGTATTATGGACAACGAATAACTGAAGAACATGGGGAGCATCTGAGCGTCACGTGAGCAGAACATAGTAAATATCCCGTTTGCCATTCCATGCTGAGCCATCTCAGGCCCGAGCTAATACAGCTTTTAGACAAGGTGAGCCGAGCAGCTTGTTGTCAGCAAATACATGTAGAATCCCACCGAATTAATCTCGTTACTCATTGACTGACGCTGCAACACTAATCTCAGAGTTTATCTGGGCAGATTAACCTGGATTCACAGAGGCCACCTGCACAAATGTTGCACTCGGGGCAAAAGAATGCCTACACACCGCGGTGCATCCATTTTCTTTACAGGGGAGACCTTGTCACACAACAATGCTGCGAATCAAAGACTCTGAGATGTTGCATCAAACTCAAAGTAAAATAAATGTGGGGCCCCAATTATGAACTAATATGTATTCAGTTTTTGTTTTTGTGTGTGTGTGTGTGTGTGTGGGGGGGGGGGTTATATTTGCATGTTTTAACTGTTTTTTTAAACATATTTAAAAAGGTTACTTAATTTTCTTTCTTCCAGTAACTTCAAATTTGGTTTAACCTTCAATTTCAAATTTGTTTAAAAAAAAATACCCACTGCAAAGCTCATTTTTAAAACTGTGAAGCCATTGCCAGATGAACCGGTTTCTGGGTCCCAGGGTAAAAATGTGTTTTCGGACCCCCCTCCCACCCTTAGTGCTATGTATATGCACCCTGTCATGTCCAAGCTCTCATTAAGCACTGTGCACACAAAGACCCACAAACCAACCAGTACTCACGTGTGCTGGGATAAAACCATCACGTCGCGGCTTTTCTAAATGTCAGTTAGTCCGAGGCAATTTCATTAAACGCCACTTTCCTTAGGAACAGGCACCGCGGGGGCACAATGTAAACCACAAAGGGTCTTAGAACTAGATTTTGACACAGGGCAAGATGTAGAACTAACCCAGGATCTTCAGGTTATGTTGTGCAAATCTGCAATGAATCAAAGGACCAAAACCAACCGACATGCAGAGAACCTTTCTGGGCCCCTGGGAATCTGAGGTTTTTCAAGTTTGTGCCCAGTTTAGGAGGATCCTTCTACTGGGAACACGCTCTAAAGTATCTCTGTGGTTCCAAATGTTTACGGCCAGATTTAAGCCACACTTTGAGATAAAACTTCTCAATCCATATGGAATTTAATCAGCACCGACTCCAAAACTCTGCACTAGCACTGTTGGTCTACAATCACCACATTTCAGAAATACCATTTGTTGATTCTGTGGCCAATACTGACAATGAAAAAACTACGCTTTTAATATGTGTGGTAAAATATGTTTTTTTAAGTTTACAGATTTTATGTTTAATATTGTTACTCAGCTGTTGTCATAAAATAATAAACCCCAGCCAGACGGTTTTGGTAGACCTGAAACTCTTCTCAGTTCCTTAAAGGAAGCATAAACAACAAGAAAAACATCCCTAATTAAATAACATGGACGATCAGGCCTGCAGGTAAGCAGGTTTACTCACTCATTCTCCAGCAGGGTCATGCACACCACCTCTTTGACCCCCGGGTTGTGGGCCTTATCGCAGGAGCAGCCCTGCAGGCTCCAGGTGGCCAGACGCACCACGGGCTTCCCGTCCCGCAGGCCGGGCGGGGGCTCCACGTTGGGCCGCACGGAGATGATCTGGGTCGGTCCTCCGGGCGGGAGGTCCAGATCGTCGCTCATGAGACTGAATGAAGTCGGGCTGGGGTGGGACTTGGTGGTGCACGTCAGCCCCCCATTGGTGTTGGTGGACGGCGCCCTGGAGCGCTCCACGAACACCTGGAAGCGGATTTTGTCTAGAAGGGAGCTGTTGATGTGGTTGACCCTCACCAAGTCCTCGATGCTTTTGAACGGGCCGTGTTCCGCCCGGTACGCCACGATGTTCTTGGCTATCTTCTCCGTGATGCCTCGGATGCTCATGAGCTGCGCCGGGGTGGCAGCGTTGATGTTCATCCCGGTGCAGGACTGGTGATCCAGATCTTTGCGCAGGGAGGACGGGGAGTGCTGGGACGAACTCGTCCTGCTGGAGACACATATTTCCAGTTTGATCACCTCCAGTTTGGTGGCCCCGATCCCGCTGACCAGAGCCAGGTCCTCCACCTTTTTAAACCCCCCGATGCAGTCCCGGTATTCCACGATGTTCTGCGCGACAGTGCGGTTGACTCCCGGTAGAGTCATGAGCTCCTCCTCGGTGGCTGTGTTGATGTTGAGCCGCTCCTGGTTCACCAGAATGTGGCCGAAGTTACACGCTGCGCTGAATTTGCGCTTGCCGCAGCTGAAGTCTGTGGGGTCCTTGGGGATGGAGCGGTGGCAGCCCAGACTCCCACCCATGGCTCCGGCGGGTCGGCTCGGATCAGTGCAGCGGACGGGAGCAGGCGGTGGGCCACGGAGCTGAAACACAAGCACCATGGAGACCGGAGAGGCGACAGTTACACAGATTTACACTGCCGTGCACACAGAGAGATACGAGCCTTCTTCCTTTCATTAGAATGCTTCATTGAATTTGATATTAGACATACGCACCACACAGCAGTTGTCCTCAGTCCTGGCTACATGCTGCATGTATCCCGCACACCGGCTCAGCGTCTCACTGCTCTCCGGTCAGCTGAAGCCCGTCTGCGTGTCCTCTGTGGGAGACAAGAGCTGGATCCACAGGCTCCGCTCTAAACTTTGCCCTCCAACAGTGTGCTGTGTGACTGGCCGCAGGTCGACCTCCGCACACACACACTCTCTTCTGTCAGGGAGACGCCAGCGCTCAATCAATACAAACCGTTGCTCCCAGCGTGCGTCAAGTCACGCGGGTTCAGACAGGCAAGTACCGGAACCCTCTTAGACTTCAAAATAAAAGTAGCCTAAGTAAGAATGTGAAGCATGCTAGCCAGTTTAAATAAATACATACATGTGCATTGTCAGGCCAAATATAATCAGCTGCATTACATTCAATATAGGTTTAGTCTTCTCATAAACTATGGGATCCCAAGAAGGACACAGGACATAAATAAATATAGCCTAATTAGATGTGCATATTAATTTGAATGAATGACTATATGGGGAATAAATAAAGAATATGATATATTTCTGTATTTTTTTATATTTTTATTTCCACATTTACTTATTTCCAAATGTATTTCTACACATTTGGTCTATTCCTACAATAAATGAAAAAAAATAACATTCTTAATTAATTAATTTATTTATTCTTTTTGTTTCCAGTTTATCATGCACATTTTGACATTTCCCTTAGATTGACACAAGACAACCAGTCTAGTGTTAATCAATTCTTTAAAGGTGCTATTGATAACATTGATAACAGCCAGCCACTAGATGACCCTCCCCCTTCCATTCCAGTCCAGTGGTTGCCAGTTCGTTGCACAACCTGCATATTTCGTAGTTGAGTGAAGTGAGAATCAAACTCAGTCATATCGAGTGATGAAAGGACGACTGTATGATCATGTCAGGATTTTCAGATTTTTATATTAACGTGACTACAGTAGATGTTGAGCTCAACGCAGCTGGCTACATGGCTAGCTAGCCACAAGTACCCTCGGCGAAGAGTAGGGCTAACATTAGACTGCTATATGAGACTACCCCCAATAACAGTCACGTTTTGGGTCTAAACACTATAATGAGCAGAGTCACAGTAGTTCGGAACTTTAATTTACCTTCGACACGCCACACTGGTAATATATTGGGATAAAAAGTCCACTCCGTTCTTAAAGAAGAGCGACCGTCTTTTCATAAGCGGACCAGTCGGCCACAATCAACTCGCCCTGCATAAACTTGTACTGGCCCCGGGCCATCGGTTATGTTGGACCCTGGCCCCTCAAATCACCTCAACAGTCACTAATGCTAATGTAGCTCAGGGATTGACGCTGTTATTTTTCTACTTTTGACAATTTAACCGGTGACAACACATTAGTTAAGGTTTTAAGGACTATGACTGTCAGTAGATGTTGTTTATTTTGTTTAAATATGCAGAACTGTAGTTTTATGGGTCATTGCTGTTCAGACTATTGAGCTAAGATAGCTAATATGTGCTAATGTCGGTGTTCGTTTTTTCCACACTAACTGGAAACTGTACCACGTGACACCAACCTTGTTATACTATTGGCTCACAAGACTTGTTAGAAGCAGGAACCAAACATCAGACATCTCACACAGAGATAAACAAAACATTCATTTTGGACCCGTCAAAATGTTTAAAATGATTAATTCACAATAAAATAATTTTTTAAAGGAAAAATTATACTTTTACTCCACACCTTTCTAAAAGCTTTGTGTATGTATTATTATTTTTTAAATATTCGTCTACATAAAAATGTTATCGATATAACCTTTAATAAAGAAAATTAAAACATTTTTTTAAAAATGTGTTTTCATGTAAATAAGATGTCTCCATAAAATGTATTTTGGTGCCTGGAGCTGTTTAGTCCCCGCAGCTGAAAAAAAAAAATCGTGTCAATCCGACTTTAATCTTGAAACCAAACACTCTCCTCTTCTGTCATGTGTGGTTTAATGCTTCCTCCATCATCAGCAACGGGAGGTGTGGCTCCAGGCATGACAACAAAATGTTTTCTGTAGCTGGGGAAGAGGAGCTGATTACATACATGCAAATTTTTATAAAGGCTTTATCCAAATTTATATTTGGTTTTAATTTTGGTTAATAAGTGATTGTTTAATTTTGATGCCTGGTCTTCTGATGTAGAAACAAAAAGCATGTCTACAGTAAACCAGGATAACAAGGTTTTAAAATATTAATTATTTGCATTTAAAAAAATATTTTAGCAAATTATTACATTCTGTATTAACCTTTCGTTTTAAAGGAAGTAGGACTGACAGACAAGTTGTAACATGCAGTTTCTCCTGTCACCCACCCATTGTTCTGCAAATTAAAATCATGATTTTGGTAAGGGGTAGGCAGAAGGGAATTCATGTTGATATGTGGTGCATGTTAGCTATATCAAAGATTTTCTTGGGTTCAAGGTCTTGGTTTGTAGGAACTATCAAGGATGTTGTTTTTATAAAAATACAGATGGTCAAAGCATTCAGTGTTCACTGTGGCCTCCATCAATGGAAGGATGTAATTATCACGTGGCTCCTTCTGCTGTGATCCTGCCTGATTGAATTAGCATAGCATTATAATTTCAGATAAGACACATGCTTTGGTTTCCTTCTTTATCAACAAAGCCTGTGATTATCCATTGATCTTATGCTTTCTCTCTTCTGCAATGGTGTTAAAAAGCTCCTCATTCATAAAGAGGATGATTCTTTCTTTTCTGGTCAACAATACAATAGCTTTAAATGTATTCTTTCCAAATGGAAATAAGAAACACAGTCACAAAGGGACAGTTATATATGCACCCACTCTGGGACTAATGAATATGTGCACCATTGTTGATTTCAGTGCTGAGAGTGCATTATTTCATGCTAATGTATTAATTGTTATTGTAAATATGCCACACCAGCAATTTTCAAAGGGGGATTCAGAGACCACCAGGAGTTCTTGAGGGGGTTCCAATGGTTCTTTAGAGTGTTTAGGGGTCCTTAAGAATATTTTAGGGCCCACAGGAAGATTGAAAGAGTTCCATAGGTTCTTGAAAGGATTCCACAAGTTCGCGAAAGGGTTCTATGGGTCCCTGTGAGATCACAAAGGCAACGGGACTCCCAAGGTTCTTGAGTTGTTCTATAGACTCTTGAGGGGCTCCAATGATGTGAGAGGGGTTTTGGGAGGTAATTTAAAAGGATTTCTAAGAATTCTTGTGGGGGTCGCAGGGGTTCCAGGGGTCTTGTAAAGATCAAAGGGAAACAGGGGATTACCTAAAGGAGCTCCTTGAGTTCTTGATGGAGCCCCAGAGGTTTTTGAGTGATTATATGGGCTCTTGAATTGTATCAGCAATGAGTAGGGGTTTTAAGGTTTCTAGTGGCGGTATCAGGGGTCCTTAAGAAAATTACAGGGGTTCTTGAAGAGCACATAGAGAAGGATTACAATTGTCCTTAAGTGGGTTCCAGGGCCTACAAGATAATTAAGAACATGGGTTCTTAAGTGGTTTGGGAGGATCACAGGTAACTGAGGGAGTTCTTGATGGAGCTCAGAGAATTTGTGATCTTAAATGAGGCTCAGCTCCAGAGGTTCTTTAGTTGTTCTATTGGCTCTTTACAGAAATGTAACTGGGTTTTGGGAGGTCCTTGAGAGGTTTACAGTGTCTTTGACAGGACTCTAAAGAGTAATAAAGGGGGTTCTAGGGATTGTTGTAGGGGTCTCACAGGTCCTTATGAGGGTTCCATGAGCTTGTAGGGGGAGGGGCTGCTACAGGGATCCTTGAGATGCTTCCTGGGATTCTTAAGTGGTTTGATGCTGGGATTTTCTAGGAGTCCTTAGCGTTCTGGGGCCCTTGGTAAGGTTCCAGCGGTTCTTGATACACTCATGTGGGTTCTTGAGAGGGTCCCAGGAAGTCCAAACCAAAATGAGGACTAGTTTAATTTGAAAACTGTTTAATTGATTGTGATCATCACTGTTTCTTCAGACACTTGTGTATGAAAGATGATGTCGTACAAATGGAAATTCTGTCACATGGCACTCTGTTTACTTTATCAAATGGGTGTAATGTTCAATTAGTAATCAGTGACCTCTGGCTCATGGATCTCTGGCCCTTACAGAAAGTGTGGTGCAGATAGTCAGCTGTATGCCAGCATCATCTAGTAGTGTAAGAATAAGCCACTGTGCATATCACAGCTCTATTTACAGCCAGGATGGCCCATGGTATAAATACTGGACATGGCCACCTCTGCTTGACCTCAGCTCTTATGCAACATGGATAAAGCAGATCTCAAGCACAGGTACGATCCAATAAAATAATCCAAGAAAGGACTCCAAACTGAAGGCATCAACATCCCTAAAATGGGCAAATGTAAAAGAGGAATGATTCTCGAGTCTGATCCACATCCAAATCAGTTATGGGGATTTAGATTGGTGGATTTGGATTCATGTTCTGTGATGGTATTTCCCCATGGCTTTTGTTCTTGTCAATCGACCTGGTAAGTGAAGACTTGTGTTAGTCTATGGACCGAGGCCAGAGAAGATCAGATGTTGGTCAGTAAGTTTGTATTGCCCATTAAATAAATGTCCCTGCTGGTGTGTTCTTCTTTTGTCCTCTGTGTGTGTTGTTGTTTGGTCAGTGTACAAAGAACTCAAGGTGGTGGAAATTAGCTTGATAAATGGACTTTAACAACTGACAACTTCCCTGTAGAATAAATGTATGCTTGTGGTTTGAAATCATAAAAACAAATGAGCGTGATCCATATCTTCGTTCATATCATGGTTTGTACGGATCATGGTCAAGGGCCACTAGGCCTTTCCTCTAGTGTCAACAACAGTCAAAAGTTTCCAGTTATATACAAAACAAATGGCAGATTGTTGATTGTTATGGATTTTTTACTGGTAAGGCTCAAAGAATAACAAAATCATCTGTATCCTTTTCAGTCCATCAACACAGTCCACAATTTTGTCAAAAACATTCCTACAGTATGGTGGCAGCATTTAGGGGCTGCTAATGTGGCTTTACATTTTTAGCCACACTAGCGGCGTGGCTCTAGGGATGGCAATGCTAGTCGGTCAGTCGGTTTACCACTTTGGCCCAGACTTAAATATTTCAAATACTGGATGGACTGCCATGAGATTTTGTGTTAACATTCATGGTCGCCAGAGGATGAATCCTAATGACGTTGGTGGTTCTGATTTTTCCTATAACACCACCATGAGTTTGACATTTGTGGTTTTGGGTGAAATGTCTCGACAACTGTTGGATGGATAGCCCCCAGATGCTCCCCGCAGGATGAATTGTAATAACTTTGGTGTCCCCCTGACTTATCCGGTCAAACTCTTTATTTGTCCAATACTAGTTTACGACCAAAAACCTGCAAAAGTATAGATATTCCCCATCAACCTCAGCTGTACTTTGTGTTTAGTGCTAATTAGTAAATGTTAGCATGCTGACATGCTGAACTAACATTAGCATGTTAGCATTGTCATCAGCATATTGCCATGCCAATATTTGCATTTATCTTAAAGCACAAGTACAGCCTCACAGAGCCACTATAATCTTAGTCTTGTTAATCTTTAAAGTGGGATCAATTTTACATTTTATTTAAAGGTAACATGCCCTTATTTTTAGTCCGGCCTGGTAATTATTGTCACTATTATTTGTTGTAATATGCATGCAGCAGCAGGACTAATATGTTTTAAAGAAGAAATGTAATGTCTACATGCTGATGAGAGACTTTTACACTCAATAAAAGTGAGACAATTTGGAGTTGGAGATGTTTTAGCATGAAAATGGTCAAAACTATTGTTCTTGTTATATATCAGCACAAAATGCTAAGCATTGGCACTGGAATTAAACAAACTGGCTGAATATTCTCCTGTTCCCCTTGCTGTTGCCTTACTACCTGAATAACATACTTTGTCTGAAGTGTATAAAAATGACGGCCTCAAGGACACATTTCCTACCGTCTTATCATTTTGCCCAGGGCTGGAGCTAACCCAGAAACACTGCAGCTCTCGATGAATCAGGTCAATGTCAGAACAGCAATTAACAAAACATGAACCAACTCTGATCCACCTGATAAGGTGGAGAATTTGGTAGCAATGGTGAAGGTAAGGCACAATGAACGAACAGGGAGGTATTGTGAGTTATTCACTCCCCAGTACATCATTGTAATGCAGTCAGTGTTGGTCCCTGTCTTTTTGGGGCCTTAGATAGAATAAGATTTGTGAGCAGTTCCTGTCTTGTCATGTGGGCTGACACATGGGGTTTTAGTAAACACCTCTGTAATTGGCTAAGGGTGTCTTCACCTGGGTGACCCAAGGGCACAGCTGGCCAATCAGCAAGAGGATAGGCCAAAGCAGACTAGTTGTCAGCCTGGGAAGGCTGTGGTGTGATGCTGCAGTACAGCAGTGTGTGTGCTTTATACTCCACGCAACAAGAGTTCAAAGGGTCCAGCTTTTGTTTGAGTAGGCCAGAGGGAAAGATAAATTTAAGGTTACATCAATGAATGGAACAAATACTGATTTAACAAAAAATTGAATACTGTATTGTGGAACTGATAAAAAAAAAAAGGTCAAATGGCTCTCTCTCTCTCTCTCTCTCAACCCAACAGGCAGTGGTGGATGGCTGCCCACCCTGAGTCTGGTTCTGCCTCTTAAAGGATGTTTTTCCTTGCCACTGTTGCCAAGTGCTTGCTCATAGTGGGATTTGTTGGGTCTCTGTAAATAATATTATAAAGATTACAGTCTAGACCTGCTCTATACGAATGTAGTGCAATGAGATAACTTATGTTATGAATTGGCGCTATATAAATAAAATAAAATTGAATTGAATCAATATATTGGCTGTCTGTGGGTAGACCTCACTAAATGGGCCTACACTCATCTCCTGTGGTAGTGCTTGCTAAAGTCAACAGTGGACAGGAAGTAAACCTGGACCCAAGCTGTTTCCTAGCAACACAATTCCTGTGAAATAGGTTTCAGCATGGAGTGTCCCAGAATGGTCTCAATGTAGTCAAAATTTCCCATCCCCACAAGGACAACATAGTGGGGGAGAAACTTAATACCTCTAATCTTTTGGCAAGAATAGCAAGATACTGACAGATATTGATGATGAGCAATATCAGTCACAATGTTTAGTAAGGTGACATCAGAATCAGAATCAGAAATACTTTATTGATCCCCGTAGGGAAACTCTTTAGGATTAATATACATTGAGGATATTATGCAATGTTTTGGTTTAGTCCTCATGTTGTAGCCTTTTGGTTGGCTTTCAAAATATGGTTAGCTTCTGCAATCCATGATATAACAGGAGCAGGTGTCCACAAACAATAATAATTGGTGCTCTTAAGAAGTAAGGTCAGGTCTAGAAAAATTAGTTGAAGTTTATTTTATGTACATTTAAAAACCTCTCCCAATACCCCTGGTATCTTTTAAGGTCACCTGAAAAACCCTTAAGGACTGCTGGAATCTTCTCAGTGACACCTAAAACCTCCTTAATAATTCCTGGAAACCCTCAAGAACCCAAGAGCCCCCTTAAGAACCACTAGAATCCCTTCAAAACCCCTTAGAACCCCCTTAGAACCCCCTTAAGGAGCCTTGAAATTTCTTTAGTGACTCCTGAAACATCCTCAAGAATCCCTGGAAAACCTCAAGATTCACACAGATTCCTGTCAAGAACCCCTGTAATCTTATTAAGCGCACCTGGAATCCTGTCATCAATCCCAGAGCCCTCCTAAGGAGGCCTGACTCCCACAAAAGAACCCAGAGAACCACTTCAAAACCCCTTAGAACTAACTTGATGGAATCTTTTCAGTGACTCCAAACCTCCACAAGAATTTAGCCCTTAAGAACTTGTGAACTTACAAGCCCCCTTACAAGCCCCTAGAACTCCCACAAGAGTTCAAGGGGCTCCATCAAGAATCTCCCATTACCCCTGTGACAAGACCTGAAGAATCACCTCAAGGACTCCAGTCAAAAACCCATGCAATCCTTTTAAGAGCACCTGGAATACTCTCATAGACCCTAGAACCCTCTTTATGAGCCCTGAACTCCTCCCAAAGTACTCCTACTACTCCTTCAGCACCCCTTAGAACCTCCTTAAGAATCCCTGAAACCCCTCAAAGTCATATAAAATCCGTCAAGAATCTCTTGAGTCCCTTAAGAGGCCCCAGAACTCCCACAAGAACTCAAGGAGTTCCTTCAAAAATACCCTGTTACCCTCACAAGGAACCACCTCAAGAACCCCTGAATCCTCTTGTGATCCCCCAGAACATTCTTAAATTGCCCTGTGACCCTCAGAAGGACCTCCTCAATATCTCTAGAATCCTATAGTAGGCCCTCAAGGACCCCTGGAATACCCTCAACAGTCCCTAGAACCCCTTGAATGAATTCCATCACTAACCCCTCCACCTTAATTTTCAAGAAATTAACCATAAATAATCAAATAAAATGAGCTTACTTTACACTAAAACCTTCTGTCATCAATGCCATGCTGGCAGCTATCACCTCAGTGACATGCACTGTTCCTGATAAAGTCTCTAATCTGACTTGTTTAGGCAGAATGACAGTATGCAGGATGTTAGAAAGGAAGATCTTTTCAGTAGGTGAAAGGCTATGACAACACAAGCGGACAGTGAATCCATTACTAAGCACAATTAGGGTTTTAAGTACATCAAGACAAAAACAGCTGGGTCATGGTTAAAGGTTAGAGACACTGATAAGGCTGATCAAAGGCATGGAAAGTCCCTGAATTTGTCACAAGCGGAAGTTCAGTGCTGTCTCGTGCTGCCACCTGCTGGAATTAAACATCATTAAGATCTCAACGCAAACTTCAGAACTCTTCACTTTGAACCCGAGAAATGAAGAAAAAAGTTGCATTTTTTAATGCCAAAAGATCTTATTTATAGTTCTCTCTTGGTTGCATTCTTGAACACTTCAAGAAACCTTCAGTGCTTCTAACAACTAACTGCTCCCTTCTTACATGTTATGGCTAAAAGTCTATGGGCATCCCAGTCCACACACTTTTGGTCTGGGGCTGATTTTCTCATGCTGCATTCCAGTGTCATACTACACAAGAGACCAAAATACTTTACTGTTTCATACTAACAGCAATGTTTTTCCAAACATCTAATAGTTATTTTTTGTTTTTGAGGTGTTTCTGGTTTGAATTTTTTCCAGCTGTGAGCAAGACCTTTGTGCACTGCATTGGCGGAGATTAGTGTACACCAACAGCACACTCAGTCTAGTGTTTTTCTAGAATGCATACTGACAGTTCTGAGTTTACTTTATTTTGCCACTTTTCCAGTGTGAACACAGCACATTTTAAACCTGCTTAGAATTAGTATGTAGTTTGGAACTGGGAGATTGTTTGCACCCTTATTTCCAATAAAGGGAAATCTTAATGCTACTATACAGCAATAATACTATTTTAGAAAATGGTGTACTTGAAACTTTGTGAGGAAGGCCCTTTCCTGTTTCATCCCAAATGGTGTGCCCAGTTTGGTGTGGAAGACCTTGACTGGCCTGCATCCCAGACCTCAACCCCATCCAACACCTTTGAGATTAACTGGAACGCTGACTGAGCCAGGCCTTATCCTCCAACATCAGTGTTGGACCTCACTAATGCTCTTGTGGCTGAATGAGAGCAAATCCCTGCAGCAGGTTCCAACATCTGGAAAGCCTGAGCCCGGAAGAGTGGAGGCTGTCAAAGCAGCACATTAATGCCCATAGGTTTAGAATAACATGTTTAACACTAACTAAATGTTCGAAAATATACATTATGTGACCAAGACCATCTGTGTTTTTTCCCCATCACAATTTTATTATGTGACTTTGTACAATAAAAACAAGACATTACAAAATACAGATGCAGTCCACCAACAGTGCTAAATGTGATGTAAAGAAAGCCAGCTTGGTACAGTTATTGAGTTGGCTGCTGTTGGACTGAAGCATCTCCGCTCCAGCTTTCCCATCCACCAACATCCAACACCAGCTTTCCACATCCTGCCCCTGGAAAGATTTGATTCTATTGGAAAACATTTTTATATAGAATCTACACAAGAAGTTCAAATAAATTCACGTAAAAGCACTTCAAGAGCAGTTTCTTGTTTCTTTACATTGTTACACTCAGCGTGAGTGAAGTCAGGAAAACATGTTTGGTTTCCAAGAGCAGGGTTGGAAAATGCCGGCTATGATACTGGAAACAAAATGAACACATATTCTATGCCAGGGCCAATACAAAAAGAAAAAAAAATGAACGAAAAAGTAAGAAAATGTTACACATGACAGAAGTCAAACACAGCTGTTCATGGTTATACAATTTACATTACAGGAGATGGAAGAGCATAACATCTTGGGAAATTAAATGTGATACCTAAATAAGTGAACCCGAAAGATACATACATATATATATATAAAAAAAAAAACTGTGGTGCTTGAGGTAAGCTTCAGCCTGACTCTGTCTGCCAAGGTGCAGGAAGTGAAAGGCCGACCTCTTTGTTTGTTTTTTTGGCATTAAAAGAATGCAGCACAGAGCAGTGCAGCATCCAACATTCCCAAAGTAGAAGAAGAAAAGAGGAAAGAATGACTGAACTCTGAAGTCTGCCCTCCAGTTTGTCATAAAGGAAGAATACCAGTTGTGTTTTCTATGTGAATATACTTGTTTTTGTGAGCAGTGGCCCAAAACAGGACTGTACACTGAATCAATACAGAGATAATAACAGTTCTTTAAGGAGGAACATGAGGATGAGCAGAGCGATTGGTTAAATTCAGAGTCCAGACTATACTGCCCCCTGGCTTTCACATGATTATTACACAGTAATATGGTCAAACAGCGGATGTAGTTGATCGACAGATGTTCTGACAATCAAGGCTGGCAGGTTGGCAAAAAAATATATACCGTAACATCAGGAATGTCCTCCAGAGTT
Source organism: Siniperca scherzeri (assembly GCA_027580175.1). Taxonomy (NCBI): domain Eukaryota; kingdom Metazoa; phylum Chordata; class Actinopteri; order Centrarchiformes; family Sinipercidae; genus Siniperca; species Siniperca scherzeri. The sequence continues at coordinate 3,669,953 of CM050847.1, forward strand.
ATTAAAATATCTTCTTCTTTTTGTTCTTTTCCAAGGTCCTGTAAAAACAAGAGGACAGAAGAGCATTCAAAAAAACAATTATACAGACGGATCTGATATGAGAAGAATGAATGAAGATCGAGATTTAAATGTATTACATCTTAGAGGGCAGAACGAGATGTGCTGCTGCTGCGGCCTTTACATTCATTTGACAGCATGTGGCGCTGATTTCAAATGTGATACGGAAATGTTACTAGCTTCAACCTAGTCAGACTGAGGTCGTGACTTTTATGTAAAGGTGTGTCAGGTGCTTCTTCAGACATGAGACCAATGTGAAATTACCATCACACACTGAAAGAAGCTATACTGTGTATCGGCATGCTGCTGTCTCAGATTTCATTCATAATTCCGCCCTTAGGTTCATCACTCGGGATAATTGCAACATTCACCACAAATTCTATATGATGAAGTTGTTTGACCTTCCCTGTCAGAGAGCTGTAATAACCACTGGTGCTTATTTATCTACAAAGTCCTTGTTGGCAAATTGTCATCTTATACCTCATCCTTAATGATGTCACAAACAATTTCTGTTTTCACTGGTCAGGGCTGTTATCAGGGCTCCGTGGCGGGATGCTGTTCCACTAGTGTACACGTTGACATTTAATGCAATTTATTTTGTAGCCTAAAGGTTTTCTTTAATTTAACAGCAGTATCATATATCTTCATTCACCTTTTTTCTTCACCCTCCCTCTTTCCCTTTTTAAAAATGTAACATAGTAATGTTTACTCAGAGTACAATTTAACTGATCCACTTTTTACTTTTATCTAAGTACTTTTTTACACAAGTACTTTTACTTGAGTAAAATGTCTTTAAAGTAACAGTACTTGAACTTGAGTACAATATTCTAGTGCTCTTTCCATCCCTGACGACTGGTGTCAGTCCTGAAAAGTGTCATCATCACAGCGTTTCCTTTTATGGATGCGGACCAAATCAAAGCCTGGGAAGAAATCTTGACCACAACCAATGTGCTAAGACATTGGAAGGAGAAAAAGCCGAACAAAACTCAACAACTATCCTAGCACAGTGTGGATTTGCATGTCTCATGTCATAACACCTGCATCCACACATTACATTTGAGAGTACAGCGAGTGGTGCTTTCACAGTAAGACCAGTGGTGGATGACCACAAAGGCATTTCTGATTATTAGATGACCCTAAAATGATTTAAAGGTGCAGTACAAGGATGTTTTTAGATAAAGGCAAGTTAGGAGGTCACCTTGGGAGCCACCAGCTGGAGGGGCGTCCAAGAAGAAGAGGAAATATTTTGAAACACAATCTACTTTTAGAAGTCTCTGTCTCGGCAGTCCACTGCCTGCATTATATTGTTAAACTAAAAACCCCACTGCTCACACTAAACACCTGATACTGAGAGACGACTACAGGCTGACTCTGTACTGTACTACCGGGCTTCATGCACCCATTACTCCCTATTGTAATGGGTGCATGAAGCCCTGTATTGCTTGCTAACATTAGTTTAAATTTAGAAATTACTGATTTATTACAGACAATTAAATCATACTTTTCATTTTTGTATTTTCCCCCCACATTTTGTGTGTTTTCTGGCTCTTGATACTCAGTGTGTAGTTGAGGTTATCAGTAAGCACTGCTCAGCCTCAAGTTGCAAGTTAAGCTTAAGTCTACAGTCGCATTAAGCCTGTAGATCCTTCTCTTCAACCCTATAAACCATTACTGATCATCATGTGTGATGGTGCGTTTACCTGGAGGCGTCTAGTTTGTGCTGTTCCACAATCCTCTGCTGGGCCTCCCAGCTGGCCTTCTCCTCCTCATGTTGGCGACGTTTCTCTTCCAGTTCTTTGTGCTGGGCCTCCAGGTTCTTTTTCATTTGCTCGTGGCGCCTCTGGAGCTGCAGGGACACGGAGGTGCAGTCAGAGGTTAACAAAGCATTTACAAAGGAACACAAACTAATAAACATACAAAAAAAAACACCCTCATTAGTTTACCTCAGCCTCAGAGTCCCTGAGCTTCTGGAGCTTCTCTTTGACCTTCATCTCAAACACTTGTTCCATTTCTTGCTCCATCTTCTTCATCTTGGACACGTGCTCCCGTCGCTCCTCCTCCATCTGGGCTAGAGGACTCCTGGAGACACAAGCCAGTGTTCATACAGACTGCACACAGTGGCAGTGACATCCCAGGTGAACATTACTTGTCAGTGGTAAGCAGAAATGTGCCCCCATCCCACTTATAAAGCTCTTTCTGACTGCAGGATGAGGGGAGGAGGAAAGGTCGGGCTTGGGTTGTAGCTGGGAGGGAACAGGGGCTCGTCAGGAGAACAGGCGTTATGAGCGAAGAAACCCTAAATCTGAAAAGTCCTGCAGCCATATTGGAGGTCCTTAGCTCTTGGGCAACAGTTGCTGATATCATCCTGTTTGTAAAACTTGCCTGATATGTTAATAGAGGGTAGTAAAAGCATCTTTTACATTGTTATTAACGCTCAATTAGCCTTTTGGCAAGTTAGCTAGCTAAATTTGTTCACATTAGCTGTGTAGCGGTGAGGGCTAATGGCAGCACCGTTTACAGTTTCACAAAAACAAATGAACCTTATCAGACACTGGCATGAAATGTCAGTTGGTCTACAAAGAATGACATTCCCATCAGCCTCGCTTTGTGTTTAGTTCTATAATTAGTGAACACAGTAAATGTCATAATTTCTAACGTTAGCATTAAGTTCAAAACCACTGTGCCTTTTTTCAAGAGGGTTATCCCCACTGACTGCCCTGTAGTCAGATTAATGAAAATTAAGCGAAATTGCAGGTGTTGCAGGTGAAAAAAAACAAAAGAAAAGAAAATCCTATGAGGCTGGGAAAAGAAAATGGACAGAGATAGGAGTGAAAATGCATTCTTTAGAGAGGTTTTGAAGAAGTGAAGTAACACTTACATGCCATCAGCCGTCTCAGGTCTAAAAACAAACAAACGCACAGACACTTAGCATGCTGCCACAAACCATGCATTAGCTTGTGAGAATGTGCTGGTGATTACTGACAGCTGCAGCCGGTGGATTAGGAGTCAGGTGGTGCCTCAGTTAGTTCTGTCAGATTAGACACAAGTGATACTGGTAGCCAGTTAGTGGGGGTTAGTGCTGGCTTGTTTTGGGCCAGGAATGGGTTTAAAGGTTTGGACTGCTTAAGTGACAGCTTGCCAACTTGAATCTGCAGGTCAGTTGCCACAGACTGTGACCCCTGAACTGTAGTGCCCTGCATGGTTACACAGTGACTGAGCTGCTCAGAGGGTCCTGATAAAACCAGCAACATTATCCTATCAGTTCACACTATTTAAGTTCATCTCAGCAACATGAGCACCACAGTTCTGTGCATACTGTACAGATGATCTTACTTGGTTAGCTGTCCCTTGTTCTTATTGTTGTCCACACCGTTGTAGGTGACCGCAGCAAGTTTCCTGCTACGGTAGTTTTCATAGTGAACATTGTTTGTCACATCCTTCAGGTCCTGCATGTGGGTCCTGGAAAACAACAAGAGTAAAGTAAAACAGCACATTTACTTCCACTAAGTACCAATTAGCTTTTTGAGAACTTGTTTTTTCTATCAATACTTTTGCTTTAACACAAATAATGTACTTTGCTACATTTTCAGTAACATCCACTCCTGAGCAGAACTCTTCGGGTCACTCCTTAACAACTGCATTGAAAATTGGACTTTCATTGTATCTCCATCAAACCTGCACAGGTGAAGGTAAGTTATAACCTGGCGTGGTGCTGGCTCGTAGACAGACATCATCTCATTGAGAGACTCTGTACATCAGTAATTCTGATGTAGTCTTTATTTTAAACTTTATTGGAGTCAATGGGAAAATACTACAGACACAGGGATTCATTTCCCACAGGGTCATGTGAGGCATTAGGCACTGATACTTAGCCCTGCATGACTGTCCTGTACTGAAGAGGTGATGATGTGCTTTTGCTCACCTGATGAGCATGTTCCGGAGGATTGTAAAATCGCAGTGCTCTCCGTTTTCCACTGTAAGAAGAGACAAACAGAGCAGTTTAGATACGATAAGATGGAGCGATTATAACATTGCAACACGTGAACGGAATGGATCCCTGTAGGGATTATCAATACAGCAAAGAAAAACAGACAACGCAGCAAATGATATTTAACAATGCAGCTGACAATTTCATTATATCAACATATTCAAGAAAAACTACAATTTATAACAACCTGGTTTTTTATTTTCAAAGCTGTGGCCATCTGTTTTATTGGTTATAACAACACTGTTTTCACCCAAGTGAAGCTGAGAGCTCGGAACGTGGCGACATTGCTAAAAATAGGTCCAACAGGGCAACAAACACAAGCAGATAAGCAGATTATCTAGACAACTTTATTTGGCGGTAAAACTTAAAATGTGTTATACAGAAAAGTTAAATATATGCAGCATGAAATAGAAGAGAAAGTCAAGATAATGGCAATACATACAAATAAGAGATAATGTGAGACTATGAAGAAAACAAATGTGAAAATTAACAACATGCATGATGTGGCTACTGTGTTTCAGTGTCTTATTTCCTGGTCTAAAGAAAGTCATATACAGTATATGGTATAGTATATACATTATAGCTGGTGTAGTTTCCTTTGCTTTTTAAATGTTGGGACAATTTAAGTACAACAAAAGGTAAAATGTTATCAGACAAGTCAGAAATATCAGTGAAGACTACATCAGTAAGTTATTAAGTTAATTCAAATTAAGTATGCAAAGCAATATAACACTTTATACTTTTCCCTTAAACCTCAATTAGATAAGCTCTTTATTTTTTCTTTCCTTCCTCCAATCACTTGATTAAATAAATTCAAACTTTATTTATTTTACTCTTCTATTTATCTTTTACTACCTAATTTTACTTAGTTTTCCTATTTTTTTGGTCTCAGCTCACATTAAATAATTTAGCTATTTCCTATTTTACGCATGCAACATTACTTAATATCCTCAGCATGTTTAAGAATTTCAACTATTTTAACAGGATTATTTATTGATGTATTCAGTCATATTTTTACTCATTGATATCCTTTTTACTGCCTTTTGCTGGTTTTGGGGCTCCACAGCTAATTTGTCTCAAGACTTGACCAGGCTTTTCAAGGCCCTGCAGACACCCTGCAGCAGCACTAATGTGGATGGCTGTAGCACCAGAAGCCATCAGCAGGTGGCCTCATGGGCTGCTGTTTGTGTCCCTCCTACAGTAAAGCTCACCACAGTCCTCTGAGCTTTCTCTGGACTGCTGTGGTAGAGTGACTTTGGTCTCTCTCTCTCCCGCCCTTTATGCTGACATGGAGCCAAAAACGTTTGTGGTATTATTCTAAATCTCACTCCCCATGGACAGCAAACCAGTTTCATAGTAGCACTCCTGCAAGTCATCCACTAGGCTGTACTGTACTCAGTTCTTTAGCAACAACAGAATCTATACCTGACATCTGGAAGGCTCCAATGCCTTACATTAAATACCTCTGAGCTCAGTCACATTCGCACTGTGGCTGTGTCCTCATCACTGTAAGCTGAATGTGTTGTCACGATTCGTACGTCTCGCCACAGTGTGACAGCAACTTCCTGTATTAGATTAAACAGGGCTCTCGCATCCTGTGCTGAAGAGAAAAATGTCTAGTTTCTCACTGGTAGCTCGGGTATGTCACTGTTTGTTTTCATATTATCAGTATTGCTTGCTTGTGTTTTCTTCATAGAGGTTTAAACTGTTCCTGCTGTTTTGCCGTGATAAGTAGTTTAACAGGCAGTAGAAGAAACAGAAGCCAGCTGTAAGTCTGTAAGCCAGTTCATACAAAACACGGCTGAGGATTACATGAACTGGTACTGGTGTTTATTATCAGACATTTAGGAATTAAACTGATTAGATTAGATGTATTAAAAGGTACCCTGTGGAGTAATCTTAATCTTTTTGTGATCAAACACTGTTCTGTTTACATTCAGTGTTTCCCACCAAAACATACGTGTGTATCCTTGAGGCCTACCGAACGTGTTCGATGCAATCATTAAATCCTCATGTTTCTATCAAATGATCTATTATCTATCGACCCAGGACTACAGAGTGGTCTGCCTACACAGGGCCGATGGTGAGCCGCCACCACCCCGCTGATCCCTTGCTAGATGGGTACTCTCCTATGTTTCCTGGCCGACATCCCACTTTTACAGTATCACGTGTTTCTGATTTTCATTAAATTATGTAATTCTTCTGATTACAATACAAGAAATCATGGAGTTTGATGATTTAAATAATAAGCTAGCAAGTAATTCCTGCTGGGCTTAATTTACTACTCCACACAGCAATTTCATATCCACACCTTTTCCCCAAAGCCTGTGTCATAACTGATTTCAGACTAGTGCTTTGAGACTGAATAACTTCCACGTTCACACAGACTACCTTCACCTGTCGGAGGGGGCAACTGCAGAGATTTACCCACACATCTCTGCTTCCACCGTCAGTCTAACCACAGTAATCGCTCGAGAATGCAACACTGCCGCTGGTCTTTGAAGTAAATACACTAGACAACTGAATGTTTTACCTGTCTTCTTTGTGTTTTATGGCTTTAAAGAACGACACATTTCAGCCCTTTAACAAAATTGAAGAATTAACAAAGAGGAAGTGTACAATGCACTGATGAAGACTTACCAAAAGACATGCAAACTAACCATGCATGGTTAGTTTGTACATGCTTTGTATTGTATTTGTCTTTATAATTCATGTTGTTTATTTATTTAAATGCAAGCTTAAAAAAATGCTTTATATGTGAAATTTTGTATTTTATGTCACCCATTTCTATTGTTGGTCAATGTTCAATAAAATAGTATATAAACAGTAAGCCCTCCTCATGCAGATGCTTTCTTGTCTTCTATCCCAGTGTGGGCTGGGGTTATTCAATAACAGTTCCAGTGTGAGTGAGTGTGTGTGTGTGTGTGTGTGTGTGCGCGCATTATTGGGATGAGAGCAAAACAAGAGCACATGGATTGTGTTACTGCTTCGCAAACCATCTACACGTGATGACGTGCTCAATAATCCATTAAAACTGTGGAAATATCGGTGTGTCTGTGTGTGTAAGAGCGAGAAACTCCACTTAGTTGACCAGTTTACGGGCTGGACCCAGCTGACCCTCGACCTCTCACCTTCAGCCACACCCCAGGGGTACTGCCTCCCGCGCACTCGCTTTCCGTTGACCTCAATAATGGTGTTGCTACCGACTACAGCCAAGGGTAAACGATCCTGCAGAGAGGAGGGAGGGGACACAACTGTTGCATAGCTCACACACAGTAGCTAAAAATACACTGTAGGCTGTGCCCTAACATACACAGAGACATAGTATGAACGACATAAATCAAAATACACTGCATTAAAAACAGTTTGGTGCAACTAAAAACCACAGAGACATTTTATTTAAAACTTCATGGAGGGTTGCTTTGGGAGAACAGACCTTGATTTTCCTGACCAGCTTCATCTCCTCCTCATCATCTGTCTCTGGGAACTCGTAGATTTTGATTTTATGCTCCTGGATTTCTTTCATGATCTGCACACAGCAGACGGGAAACGGGAGAGGCAGAGTGAAATAGAAAAACAGCATGAGAGGTGATGTAGCAGACTAAGCTGTATGTGGGACAAACAGGTCCAGAAACATCAATAATCACACTGGAGGTTAGTCAATACACACAGGAGGAGAAGCCTACCTGTTTATTCACCAGACACACACAGATGAACACTACAATGAACGTACACAGATAGTATCACTGTACTGATGCAGTATCTGCGCATCAACACAGTGTGCTTTACTTACACTGGGCCCTGAAATACGAAACGGCGCCACACAAAAGTAAAAAGAAGTCTTCAACACTGGTGGAAAATCTGACTTTTCTGTACCAATACTAAAGCAATACTGTTTTCAATACCTTACTTCGAGAAATATAAACATGTTTTTCTATAAAACCCTCATTTCTGTTTGTAACAAAATAAGCCAAACTTCTGAAATGTATCAATTTTAATTGTGTCTACACACAACAGCTGTACAAGAACTTTGCCTATATAAAAGACTCTACGGAGTCTTAGGAAAATGATGATTTAATTAATGAAATGTTGGATCAATGTTCAGACAGACATTAGCAGTGTATGAAAAAAAACAAACATGCTGCTGATGCAGAAGGCGCCCGCAAAAAAGTCGAACCTCGCGCAACTTTTGCCAGACTGCAATGCAGCATCACCCAGCAGAACATACATGCAGGCGCACGTTTCCAATAGATGACTTTATTAGCTAGTCGATGGTTGAGACAGAGGATAAAAGGATTGTCGCTGTGGTATCTTTCCCGAGTGTAAAATCCGTCCTCAGAGAACTATAAGCCACTGTGCAGTGTTTTGGTGTGTGATAAGCCTTCAAACTCATGGACTCGAACTGGACATTCTGGATTGTATTTCATCGTCTCACCAGTACCTGAAAGAACACGCCCCCATGAACCCCTGTGTTTTTCTTTTCACACAGTGCTGTTTTCAGTCTGATACCTGACAGTATTCAATACTCGGTGCTACAGACACATTTAGGTCAGGACTTACAAAGTATTGAAATTTGATATCTAGCCCAATGCCCAGTAGCAGTACTTAGCAGTAATTAGCAGGGTAAGTTCCATGTCAATTAAAGCCAATAAATACTTTATGTCATTGTCAGTATTTATAAAATATTATGGCTGTTTTGAAAACATTGGACAGCATTATTTATTTATTTATTATAAAGAACAGTTTAAAATAAAAGGTTCAGATACTTCTTTCATGACGAAAGATAAAAAATTAGAAAGATCCTCTAGCCACATTAACAGAGTACAGACTCCGATCAAACAATAACATTTGAACAAATCATAAAAGATGCTGGCCAAACAGAAACATATACATTCAGTCAGAAGGGGCACACACACCTGTTTCTTGAACTGCTGACACTCCTCAGGAGTCATTGTGTCGGCTTTGGCAATGAGAGGGATGATGTTTACTTTTTCATGTAACCGTTTCATGAATTCAATATCAAGGGGCTTCAGTCTGGGGAAGAAGCAAAGGAAGAGACAGTTTAAAGGTTACATACATAATGAATGAAGCCCTTTGTTTGTTTGTTATGTAAAGTAAACACGTCCTGGTCCTCGGCAACAAGATGAAGACAGCTGAGAGGTTTTAAGCCTTACAGAACTGTATGAATGAAGAAATCGTCAGGTGAATTGTATACAGTGGTGACAAGCAGGATTGAATACTGACACCTCATTAACACTTCCACGCAGCTATCGTACAGAAGCAGTAGTAGTCAGACCTTAAATCGCTGCTATTACAGTAATATAACTGGATCAGCTTTCCACCTGCAGCAACAAGCTGCTTAATCAGATACACAGAGCCCCATCGCAAATCAGAGCAGTAGGGTCGATTACACAACAGCATTCCACAGGTGGAGCACTGAGCGCAGGCCATCGCCTGAGCTTTACAACTACTATTTGTCAGAACGACGGGCCTCATGCAAGAACATTTTCGGATTCTCATCTTAACTTTCTCTTACTTTTTTTCGTACAGTTGGCTCGTACGAGTGTGCCACATCAGATTCAGCAGACGCTCCTAACTTCAGATAACTGTGTGAATGACCCGCGTAAACACGATGAATGCCTTCTGCGCATAATTGAGCACACGTTCACGAGAACGGTAAATTATCATCATTAATGCCCCAATAAGACCATAAAAGGCTCCGCGTCCTGCGTCATATGTAGGAAAATGACATCGAAGAGCAAAAAGAAGAACTTTACGAGTTTGGAGATTGAAGTCCTGCTTTCGGAGAGCCATAAAGAAAAGTCTATCATTTTTAACAACCATTCATCTGTCTCTGCCAATATATCTCTTCCAAGGGCCTGACACACTAAGGCATCCAAAAGATTACAATTCCAGTTGACCTTATTATATAAAGAGACAAATGAACCTTCAGTTAGTGCATCATTTAAGCCGTTCTGCAGTTTGATATGTTCATATTGATATTGTAGTGTGATATCGTTAGGCTCTATGAATACATTTAGAATAAAATTATAATTCGAATTGCAGAGTCATACAGGATAATGTCAACATAATTATGAAGTGTAATTTATTTATAAAATTATCATATGCTCATGTAACTACTCGGACATAAAAATGGTCATGTTGGAAAACAGAGGATCTAATTATTCTGTATAGTTGTACTTTTTCCAATTCAAAGATAGCATACTTTCAATAGGAACTGTTGTTCTATTAAAAAATGTGACCACATTATCCAACAAATATGAAAGAATGCCATCAGAGAATTCAAATAAATGTCATCTTAATTTTAAGTCCTTTGCCTGGTGACATCCACTTTTGCACACTTTCCCTCATAGCTGTGTGGCTACATCTCTTCAGACGGAGGACTGGGTATACCATACAGACTAGGGCTGCATGATAGGGTAAAAAATCATATTGCGATTATTTTGATAAGATAAGGTATTACATGTATAAAACCTTGTAAGATGAGAAGGTATTACAATAAAAAAGTGAATAAGATAAGAAGGTATTATTATTAAAAAAGGGAATAATAATAATACTGATTCTAAAATAAAAGTTTTACCCGTTAGCCACACACTTTGACCCCCGAGGGGAAACTCTTTTGTTACAGCTGCTCACTATCCCGTCAATGCACACTTGAGAATAGAAGGAATAGAAGTACTAAGTAAATCAAAATATAATACACTATAATACAGGTACGATAAATTAAGGACAAAGTGGATATAAGTATAAAAGCTAAAATGATGATTATGAGACGGTGGATATTGCACAGCAGTAACAGAAGCATGAATAAATATCAATAAACAGGGAATATTAAACTGAAAAGAGTATGTTGCACAGCAGTATTAAACAGAGCATATTGCACAATTGTTTCAAGTATTGCAGTGATGTTAATGGTCCAATGTCCAGTTTCGTGACTAAGCTGATTTAGACTTGATTCTAGGCCTAGTGAGGAGACCTTTACTTGATGATCTAAGGGATCCGTACAGGTGTGTATTCAGTGAGCATGTCAACGACGTAGGAAGGAGCTCAGTCATTCATAGATTTAAAAATAATCAAATCAGTTCTTTTCAGTTTTACTGGGAGCCAGTGAAGAGAAGTTAAAATATGTGTGTTGGTTTTAGTTCAAACTCTGTATCCTGTAGTCTGTGCTGTGAATTTCGCACTTGTTAAAGGGCCAATGCTGCTCTAATGTTTTAGTTCAACCCTGACGCACTTAGAAACACACATGCACTCAGCTCCAGGGCAGGTGTCGAACATGAATGGGGCCATACGGTGCTTTTCATTTGCCAAGAGAGCCAACAAGGCTGCGGTCAGTAATCCACACTGAGTCACTGTGGGCCAACAGGCTCAACAGCAAAAACCACCTTTTGTTGTAGGCAGCACAGTGTGGCCTTGTGTGTGAAAACAGCCAGGCCAACTGTGTGTGTGTGTGTGTTTGTGTATGTTTGGCAGCGGCCAGAGCCAAGACACAGATGGGAGGAATGGGGTCTCCAGGTCAGCGAGCTCAGGACAGATTACACCAATGTTATTCCTGCTTAGTAACCTGGTAGGAGGCCACAGGCAGAGCCGGCTGGGTTTGGACTACTTAACTGCTGGCCAGAGAATGTGGCAGCAGAAGAGCGACACTGAAACAACAGCTGAACCTCTTTTAGGTCAATGTGGGCAATTTCTCAACCTCATTAGCTGCTATCTCCTATGCCCTGTTTTCTTTTCCCCATACATGCATCCTCTTAGACACGACTATTTACTGCTAAAACCAAATAACATGGAGGATTCAAAGAATGAAGGACCGTCTTCATGATCAGAACTTGGTTGGCCAGTAACCTTCTCCAGCTGAACAAAGCCAAGTATTGGCTCTCAAGACTCATCCATCACGATATCCAAAAACCATAACAAGTTGGCGGAGTATGTTAAACACACAGCCAAATATCTTGCAGTCAGTTTTTATTCTGATTTGCAGCTTTGAGAAGCAAATACATTTAGTAGTTAGTTCTAGTTTACTCCAACTGCTAACAGTGTCCAGAATCCAGTCTTTCCTCTTGCTTCTCTGGCAGTTGAAGCTGCATAACTATGTATGTCCCAGTGTGTGTGTGTTCTATATACGTGTTGCTTGTTTTTACACAGCTGATTTTTCACCTTATCTTGAAAGTTGAACAGCACTTTGGTAAACTTGTGTGGTTTTTAAATGTGCTGTATAAATTAAGTGACTTGAATCTATTAACAATATGCGGCCCGCAACATTTTTAGTTTGTTCCATTTGTACTTCTGTCTCTTAATTTCCACTCGCTATCTCCGTCTATGGTAAACACAGTCTTGATTCTGATTGGTTCACACAGCCTGCTATAAATTTCTCAGGTTTTAAACACACGTCCACATTTATGAGGAGGTCATGTGACCTGACACTACCACATCCACCGCAGATGTCCAAGATGATTTTTGACACAAAATGACCTGGTTACACAACCTCTATACTAACAGAGTGAATACAAATGAGTCAGCTCCACATGCAGTCAGTTAATTCTTCATTCACACAGATAATTCATGAATTCCAAATCAGTGTCTGCACTGGGGCACTCCGTCAGAAATCAATCACTTTCTGACCTCACCCCTTTCAGTTTGAACTAATCTTTTCCTACATGTTAACCTAGATGAGAGTGTGTTAGAATGAGGTTTGATTAACCAGAATGACCAACCGTTCAGGAGACAGGGCCCCTTAAAGTTGACTCATATTGAACCCCACCCCTAGCTCCAGAGCTAGTTTACAGCGCCCATATCTGAAGCTGCAGTTCAGTCAGTCAGACAACTCAAATAGAAGAACCAATCCCAGCTGAAGATGATGTCCTGACCTTTGAAGAAATCAAAGGCTATTGCACAGTTCAGGTCTTCAGGCTATATTCTATTGAAGTGGTGGGGGTGTAAAATTCCCCATTTGAAATACACAAAAATTCCACAGCTTTCTAGAGATTCCATGATCAGTAGGATCCCTGCAGTACCTACCCATGCCCAGAGGGAGCGATGAAATACAGGCAGCACTGCACTCTGTTGTCCGGCATCTGCCGTCTGTTGACCCGGGACTCTGCGTTGAGGTAATCCTCAAACTTGCTGTCGATGTAATCGATGACCGGCTGCCAGCTGAGGACCACACATTATTCACACCGATGTCAGGTACAGAGATACAGTTATAGTGCATTATAGTAACTTACATTGACCAATGACAGATTGCTGAGCTCACCAGTTACTGTTGTCAACTGCATCACCAAAGCCGGGGGTGTCAACAATGGTGAGCAGCAGCTGCACTCCTCCTTCCTTTACCAGAACCTTAGACTGTTCCACCTGCAGTGACCAAGAATGTCGACACAAATCAGTCAAGAAATGTGCAAATAATTACAAAGAAGTGTGAGCCAGATGGTCAATTACTGTTTATTTACTTGGTAACAATATTTAATTATTTTGCAGTGCAGTCAATTCCCAGCCTATTTATGCTTAAAACTCATTTATCGCCACACTCGATTGCTTGGTTGAGGTTTTGTGTGAGAGCAAGAGGCACTGATTTTTGTACAACCAGAAAATAAATAAATAAAAACATAAATAACAAAACAAAGAAAAGGTTCACATGTGACAACATGACAACAGTTTTTACCTACCCACTGCACACAGCATGTTTACCAACTTGTGTAGCCTGTGTTACTTCTGTCAAATACCAGTTTATATTTTACTCTTTATTTCCAATTTAATTCCCGTTTGCAGAGAAGTTGATTTTCTACCAGTGACCAGACACAAACAAGTGCGAATGTGCTTTCAATTATTATCTGACCAACTGAAACCGGCAGCCAAACAGAATCAAATGACTGTAAAGTTTCTGGCAAGAGCAGAGAGCACTGGGAGTTAACATGATTTCCAACTGGGCCCTAACACTTCCCAGTTACTGAAGCCATGTGCTGTTTGATTTACAGGGACATGTGTTCGTACAGCGTTATTGAAAATAGCAAATTCAGAAGGACGACACTGACCCTGGAACTGTAGTAAGCACTGCCCAGTCAGCAGCATTTTGGTGAACAATTCCTCCTCCTTAGGGACTGGCCAAACAGTTACGCAGTGATCACTGCCCATGTTTACTACTGTTGATGTGGAAGAAGACACAATTTTCTTCATTTCTTGTTCAGTATTTGAAATGATTTATTTATTTATTTTAGTACTACTTTACTAAATACTTTCATGATTAAAAAAAACTTAAAATATCAAATCCTAACTGTAGCTGAATCAACCATTTGTATGTTGGTTGGACTTACACAAAGATCGTTCACTTGTAAGTCGCACTACTCTGTGACTCCTCCATTTCTTTGCCATGGCTTTCACTTGTGACACTAGTAAGAAGCTAAATGTATGGGCACAATAAGGGTCATTGTGATATTAAGCTTGCTGAATAATGTTGAGGAATCCTTTCAAAGCCTGTGGTTGTGTATCACCCTTTTCTACATAAGAAATTCAACTATGGAAATGTGTAGAAAATATTTGTAGCTATAGAAAAAATTGGGAACGTCTAAATAAAATTGAGTACAGATTATATTAATGGTGAAGTTACACAAAGACTTTAAGAAAAAAAACTGCCTTTGTCAACATCTGAGAACAGATTCAAACAGAAAACTGTGTGTAACTCAGCACTCAAAGTCGCCACACTGTCTTTGACAATAAAGTTGGCACATGCACACACACATTAAAGTCACATGAAAAAATGTTGGCCCTGCTTTCTGCTGTAAAAGTGAGGCTAAAATTTGTCTGTGTGCATGTATAACTTGAGTGTCTCAGTTTGTCAATGTGCAGTGGGACGCGAGTCTTTCCCAGGAAGGCAATGTTCAGTTTGAAGTAAAAACTACTCAAGACACACATTTTGAAGGGATGTGAAATACTGTTGCTAAGGAAGCATGGCCATTGACCTCAGCTGGCTACTTCTTTACTTATTCAATGTACTTATACAAATATACAGACTACAGACCAGAACTAAAATATCTCTGCAAACCAATTAACCACAGTGAGCCAAAACTATTTGGCAGCCACTTAGAATGCAATTTAAGATTTGTGCAGAGCACTGGACAGATGAACAAAGCCACCTCTGAACACATCACAAAGGCCAGAAGGGATAGGCTTTGATCAGCGTGGGGTCGAGGCAGAACTCGTGATGAGCAGATGAACTTTGATTTAAATCAGCAGATCTGAACCAGAACTTGACTGTCATTCTCTCACATCAGAGACGCAGAACTTTCACAGACTCTGAGTGAGGGATGAGAAACACTCAAGCCAGGTCCACACAGCAGACTAATTAGTAGACAAAACATTGAACACTGACATTACAACACTCCCTAAAATACATATGCCATGTATAATCTTTGATTTCACTCAGTGTGAACATACATTTTTCTTAAACTAATGAGTGAGACTTGAGATACAAATTATGAGTTCTGTGAAGTGTTTGTGTAGTAGAGTTGTAGAATACTTAAAGAAGGCAGCTAGTTTCCCTGAGGGTAGGCCACATTGGTGTTTAACCTCAGCTTAAGGGTAAGCTATCGGTTCAGTTAAGTAGCACTGACTGGGGCCGGGCTGCACTCTCACTCACAGCAAAACCAGGTTCTCACAACACAACAAACCTCCTCAAACAACGACAAGTGAGTCGAAGATAAAGCTTGGTGCTGAAAGTCACTTTAACAGCAGATAATAATAGGTCAGCAGCACAAAGGAGAGACGCTCCGTGGGAACACACTTATTACATTGACAGTGTGGAAATTTGATGTTTTTATATCACAGATGATGATTAAAGACACTAAAGTGTGAGTCTTGAGTTGACATGTAAGCTGGTGTAAGAGTTTAGTGTGAGATGGCTGCTCAGCAGATGGCGCTAGACTGTAGTGTAACTGGGCAGCGGCTAATATATTTCTCATAGTCGTAAGTAAGGTGTATTCAAGAAACAGATCAGTAACATCAGCAATAATGTTGAGTATTTATAAAAACAAAAAAGCAAAAACCACAAGCACGTGGCAAAATAAAACAACCCTCCTTCTGAAGTCGAATATTTGGCCTAAACTAGCGACTCACAGTCTGGAACAGCCCTAATAAAATTCATCATTGTACATGTTGTTTCATATTGCAATATCAATATACTGTATATCGTAATATCGTAACCATCTGGAAAGGTAGGTAGGAAAGAAGGGTACGTCATCACATTGGAGCAAAAATCATATAAAAAGCTAATATTGTCATAAAGCAGTCCTGCTCACTGAATTGCAACATTGCCTACAGTGGCCTAATACAGATACTAAAGAGACAGATGTCATAGTATAGACAGAATGGCAAAATCTCAGATGGAAGACAAATTTATATGGTCTCATGGTATATATTGTCATATTGTCCAACCATTGGGTGTCTGACATACAGTATGCTGCTTAAGCAGTGAAATCTACACTGAAGTACAACCAAGAACTAAGCTAAATGCAAGATGACATTCACCAGTAGCCTAATCTGATGCCTGAAACAACATTCATTCCTCATTCAAACCCTAAACTTCTGTACAGTACTGTTAAGAGAAATTGTAGAAATTGAGCATGTGAGTGATGTAGAGAAAAAAGCACTAACTCACTACTTGAATCAGGATAATAGTGAATATCCTCACATGAGTGACTTGAAAAGGCTGTCTAGCTCGCTAACGTACAGTCCTATATTGATTTCCTGATTTATTTTGCCAAGGTTTGGCACGTCTCACTCGTTAGGCCACAACGCTAGCAGTGTTGTTCAGGTTTTTTTTTTTTAAACTAAAAGTGGTCCAAAATAGTACAGTTTGACTCTATGCCACAATGGCAGTTGGACGTTATTTTTGTTAAAAGGTAATTACTGTATTTCTTAAGTCAGGGGTAAATATACTGATGCAGTTTATGAAGTCGTTGTCTGTACCGTTTGACGTCATGGTAGAGAAGTGAAAAATAGAGCCTGATTTTAAAAAATACAGGAATTATCATGTAAGAAAGAACAGACTCACACAATGTTGCTATTTTTTATTTATTTATCCTGTATTTATGATTTATGATTACCTTATTTAGGATTGTTTGATTTTCACTAAAAAGATCTGTGATGCAATAAAAATATTAGTTTCTTAACTAAATGTAAGGTAAAGTGATTCCAGTATGTTTTAGTGCCATTTTATGAGTTTTAAGCATATTCTGATGATTATCGGGATAATATCGTGAATCGCAATTATTTTGGCCAGGATAATCCCGACGTGAAATTTTCAGATCGTCCCATGCCTACACTACCGCACCAGGTTTAATTCTCGGCAGCAGTGTTTCAACTTGGGTCAGGTGCTCTAGCAAACACAACTGGCAGAGGTTGGGTGTGTGTGTGTGTAGGTGGGGGGAATATCATATCCTTATTGTTGCACTAGCAGTTTTGCTGGTTAGCTAGGCAACTGTGCAGCGGGCAGTGGGATAGTGTGATCTGAGGGGCAATAGCAGAACCCTCAGTATGCAATGATTTGTCAGACGTCCTCACCTGGTTATTTTTTCCATAAATGGTTACTCAGTTCAATTTTAGAATATTTACTTTGCTACATTACAATACATATAATATTGCAATTTAAAAATGTACATGTTATGATTTAGATTTTTATCTATATATTGGCCATTCCTAGAATGCATGCTTGTATAGACCTTTTTTACGGCATACATTTTGACTTACACAAGTTTAACTAAAAAAATTAATGATGGCTCTGTTCTATTTAGGTGTCTCAATAAGCCATGCTAGTAACCTAGCATAGATAATACCAGTATCCTGGAACTGGGATACCTAATGAAATGTAGTTACTATTAATGTTATTAGCAACACCTGTGCTTTTCCTGCCATGACATGTCAAAATGTTGTGAAAAAGACCTACTTAGCTCAGACAGCATTGAGCATAACTTCTTCTTACTCCACCTCCATCCTTTCTACACCCAGCTGGTACTAGTTGGCTGCAGGTTTGCTGTCCTTTAGCGTTTGTTCCAACTGTGGTACTTCACAATCTATCACACAGACTGCATAAGATTCCCCATCAAAGCTTTTATTGCAGACCCTTACCCCTGTGACCCCCCACCCACCACTTACCAGCATCTGTCATGTATTGCAATCTATCACAGTCTGGTTGTCTTTAAACTGACCTCTGACCTCCAGAGCTGCTACTGGGAGGCTGGGCTGTCCAGACAGGCACTAACGAATGACTATCATTCAGTGAGTAAGTTCAACTGACAAATACACTTTTAAAGACCTTCTAAATGCCATTCAATATTAAATATACATTATTTTATATACAAACTAGTGTGAAAATGAAAGCTACTGCAAGGTGACTGGATCATACTGGGTCTATGTGACTCATTAGGAAAAGAAGATGATGTGACTGTGAAAGCATGATGCTTGTGGAATCAGATCCCAATTTGGGTTCGGGAGCTGGACACCATCTCCACATTTAAGAGTAGGCTTAAGACTTTCCTCTTTGATAAAGTTATGGTTAGGGCTGGCTTGGGTGAGCCCTGAACCATCCCTTAGTTATGCTGCTATAGGCCTAGACTTCCCATGATGCACCTCTTTCCTCTCTCCTCCTCTCCCTCTCCATCTGGGTGCATTTTTATTCCATTACTGCATGTTACTAACTCGACATCTTCTCTCTCCCGTAGTTTTGTGTTTTCTCGTCTCTCTCCTTCTGTCACTTTCAGCAGGTATTTCTGCCTCCGGAGCTGCAGAGTCTGGATCTGTGGTTGTGGGCCACCTGCTGCCCCCGTGTTCCTGCTCAACAACTGCTACTACAGTTGTTGTTATTGACTCTGTTACTAATACTGTCATTATTACTCCTATAGCTGTCATTCCTATTATAATTATTAATTTATTAATATTAATTTTACCTCTACCATTACATTATTACTATTTTATAAATTCTAGGTGGTATTTGCATCGTCTAGTTCTGCCCGAGGTTTCTGCCTCTTAAAAGGAAGTTTTTTCTTGCCACTGTCGCCAAGTGCTTGCTCATGGTGGGATTTGTTGGGTCTCTGTAAATAATATTATAAAGAGTATGGTAAGACCTGCTCTACAGGAAAAGTGCAATGAGATAACTTCTGTTATGAATTGGCACTGTATAAATAAAATGTAATTGAATTGAATTGTGATACTAGAAATGTCTACACAGATCTGGACAGGCTGATACAGATAAGAACATGTTGCACTTACATAATAACATAATAAGTGGGTGAAGCGGTGTCAGAGATGGTGCTATACAACACATTTTAAGTAAAATTTTCAGGACTGCTGAGTGGACAACACTGAAGAATCCTGCAGCGTCTCTCTTCTTCTACTGGATAACAGGATGAGTCAAGCCACAGTCATGCCTATTAACCAGACAGGCTGTCCACAGACAGTGAGCTCATGGGAAAAGGAATGACAACGCTAGACTACACCATGTCTCACAAAGATTGCAATGCAAGATGTCAGTACTACTGTCACTTACAGTGTTTGATTGATGTTTTCTGTTTGAATGGGGTCAGTTATTTAACTTTGTGCTGCCAGTTTGAACAGTCGACCAATAGAAACTCTGATGCACTGTGTTTTGGAAATGCAAGTCATTATTCTAACGATGTGCCATCACTTGGCCTGTCATGATAACTATTTTTGTTGGACGATACATTGTCACAGCAATAATTGCGATAAACGATATTATTGTCATTTTAAGGGCATTCATTTGCATCGCATTCCATCGCATACATTTGCACAAAGGTTGTCGGTTGTAGCAAGGGAGAGATAAGGTAGATAGAGAAATTATTAGCCAAATAATCACAAACTCACTACAGGAACATTGTATATTTGAAGTAAAAAAGTTTTTAAATAATCGACAAAGGGAGGGAGAAGATCACACAAACTATTTACATAATGTAATCCAGAGATCCGGAGAGAAAGAGTGAGAGAGAAGCTCAAACCTGCCTGCCCCACACGCTGCACCTACTGACTGTCTGCACATGGCGCAAGAGGAGAGGGAGAGACGAGACCCCAGTGCTGTTAGAAGAAGAGCCGTGGACTGCAATTACGCTGAGCAGCCTGCATGGGAATGAATTACAAAATACTTTTTAGAAATAAAGTCGCTAAGAGGGTCTGAAAAGTTACTAAATCTAGCGAGAAAGTCGCCAAGTTGGCAACACTGTGTGTGTGTCGAGGAGCTGCCTGAGCCCCGCCCACGGTAAAACCCCACACAGAGAGCAGATGACAAGAGGACAGAAGCAGCGCAACCAGAATTTACAGTTTTTTCTGTTCATTCGGCTTAGACGCGCTGTGACATGACGCTTAAGCGCTGCGCCCCAAGTCTTATAATGGCAGGGAAAACCCTGCTGTTCATTCTGGCATCATGTTATTTGTTATGTAAACAAATACGCATGTAAACACAACAGGCAATATCGAGGTCAGCAAAAATTATCAAGCACATGGCCATATATCGTAAGATAAGTTGATAACGTAATTATCGCGACAGGCCTAGCCATCACTTTGTTTAGTTCAATATAACACTACCAGACTACAAACTGCACCATTGCTCTCACAGACTGTTAACAGTTTGTTAGTTATCGCTCTGCTCAATATTTATTGCATCCTATGAATACTGTTTCTAGGCTGAATACAGAGCAGTTTCGCTCACAGCTAATGTCACCATAGTTTAACAATAGATACTAGCTGAATGTTTTCCAAAAATATATGTATACAGGATGATATACCTGTAATTCATATAGCTGAAACAATGAATCACGTGTGACTGATTTTATTCAGTCACTAAAACAGAAACATCTTCGATTCTTATTCTGTGTGTCAAAAGATGTACCTAGCAAACTAGAATTCTTTAAGTGCATAGACATTCTTGAAGTGAACTCTGAATCACTTGGCTGCCAGATGCAAAATATGTAATTACAGTAAAAACTATTATCAGACTAACTGTTACTAGTGCTTACACGAAGATATATTTTTAGTTGCAAATACACAGTTTGTACAACTTTAAATTAACATGTTTGTACTTGGCACTCTGTATGTTCATCATGATTTTCTCTTAAAAAGAGTCACTGTTTAAAGCAGTCACAGCAACACAAACTGGAGTCATTACTAATGGTGAGGCTGAAACCACAATTAGTAGCAAAAACTATTGATCTAGATGAAGTGACACAATCTTTCAAACACAATGTTGGCTGAGAATAAGAGAGAGACCATGTCCTTTATATGAAACATCAGATTATCTTGTTATTTTAATCTCTAAAATTCCATTGAAGCAGGAGTGAGTCTGATATAAAAAGCAAGGCATGCCTGTGCATTGGCAGGACAAGACTAAGCTCAGTGCATAAGGCAGTTTGCTGGCTAATCACCAAGTCCCTGTCCTTGTATGCTCTCCAGCCTCCTCAACAAGCCTTATTAAAAAGGAACAGAGACATCTGCCCTGGCCTATCACCTCTAACACCCACTCTGTCCGCCAGCATGGTCATCATCAAAAAAATAAAAAAATAATGAATTGGATTCTATTACACACAGCATTCTTCTGGGTTTCATCACATTCTTTGGCATAACTTGGAAAAAAAGTGGCCACAATTATTTGAAATGTAATTAGTTTGTGGTTTCTGGAGAGAGAAAAAGGAGAGCTCTCTGTTCTCCATATTTATTGTCTTGGTCCTTGCAAGAATAAACAACAAGCAATACACACACATGGAAAATTTAATTTTAAGCATATATTTCAGCTCTCAATTTATTCCTTTGGAACTGGAAATCTTGAGGAATCCTCAAACATTCAGTCTGGGAGCCAACAGAAGTGCACACACACACACACACACACAAAATCTCATTTAAACTTTTAATAAGAGCTGAGGAGGTGTAATAGACAGGTAAACAAATTGGAAACAGCAGTGGGGCGAGGGCAGACAAAGCCCCTCAGTGTGTTGCCAGGGATTAGAGGAGATTTAGAGCAAAGTAGTAGATCACAGGAACAGGTGAAGGGAAGATCCTCATCATGCAGCTGATCTACTGTACACTAGCCCAAACTGAACACCTACAATTCCCTACTACAGGCAGAAGACAGAAGAGAGAAGCCTGCTGGAGCTCCTTAACACCAACAGTATCACCTTTCACTCTTCAAAAGGAAGCTCAAATAAAACTATGCAGCTGTGCACCCTATTTGAGGAAACTGCCAAACCCTTATCGTCTGCACTGTCACTGCAAATAGCATCAAAGATTGCAGACTCAGGGCATGAACCACATGCCTCACACATTCTGTATCACTCCTAGCAACTTCATTCTTGGCACAGTCACATCTGCAGCTTTAACGTCTGTTATAGCTTGATTTAACATGACAATTATTCTTAACTAATTAAACTATAATGAGCTCATGAAAGCGATAACATTTGCTATTGTAAACAAATGTCTGGTAGGGAAAAGTCCAATTTTTAAGAACTGGGTAGTTAGTAGGGCTGGGTATAGTCTGAAATTAGTAGTGCCAATGACAGTCCTTTGGGACAGATGTCGAAACGATACCTTGTTTCAGGAATTATCTTTAACAAGTAACTTAACATTAAATCCCCTTTTTGAGATTGTAAATTACATGTATAGTCACTTTATTATGCTAGTTTACTGCAACAGATGTCCTCTAGATCCTCCAAAAATCTGCAAAAAATTTATGACACACCCTGGGACACTGTGGGCCCACAAAATATGAGGCAACGTCACATTACACCTTCCTTACCACTCAGTCATACCCTGTTCTGTCACTCTCCAATGCCTCTGCTCCCTACCTGGGGTTAGAAGTCATACTTACTGCTGTGTGACTGCCTGAACTAAATAACATTAAATATTCATTACTAAATGCACAACAATTAAAGTTAAAGTTTAAGAGTTTACTAGCCAAGCACTGCACTAAGGATGACCAATTAGACTGGGCTACTACTGAATAGAACATGTCCTTCCCCTTCAGTCCTATTGACTTGCTACTGACTTGGAAAAACAACAGTATATTGTAAACAGTGGAATCTGAATCAGTGACCCGTATGAGGAGGATGTGTTCATGGCAGATATAGTGAGAAAGTACCATCGCAAGGGAAAGGGCCATTTCCGAAAATACCTACAAATGAGAGACTGCATAACTTCCAAGATCCAGGGCAAAGTTGAAAATGCAATTCTTGACTATTTCGAACTACCTGTGGAATGTCATCCTCCTTCTGTTTATATACGACAACCAACCAATGTCCTAGCGATGATTGCTTGAGTGTGGGACTTTTACATATAAATGAACATCCGTTACATTTAAGCCCTTGCCAAACGAGTTCACACAATGCTGGTTAAGCCTATCACCGCCAGGTAAATCTCCCTGTATACTGGAGTTTTTAAATCTGATGTCTGTGGCGACATTCCCGCTCTGGCAGTAATGATGCGTTTTACGCCAACCAGCAATGATTGGTTTGCCAGAGTGGAAGCGGGGAGCAACCCAGAGCCATGTAGAGAGCTCCGCGATCCGCCATTGCTGTAAAAGAAAATGGTCCATTGGAGAAAACGTTTATTAATGAGAATTGTTTATTATTTATTGTGGTTATTTATGTTTATTACGATTGGATTGTATGTGAATATGTTGTATTATATGCAGTCATGCCAATAAAACCACTTGAATTGAAATTGAACGAAGATGACACAACGCTCTCTCTACACGGCTCTGGAGCAACCGTAGCGACGGAGTAGGCTACAGCAACTAGGAGTATTGCAGAGCCTATGGTGGAAAAACCCAAGAAGCGTCCAAGAAAAGTTTCTGATGCTCCAGATTAAAAAGAAACTCAGCGTTCAGAGGAAGGATTACAGTCAAAAAAAGAAAGGGATCGACAGCGAGGACAAACAGGGATAACCATTGGTGTAGCTTTAGCTTTTCCTCGTTGGAGAGCGCTGAGAGACGGACTGAGGGCAGACTCAGATGTCCCGTTACTGCTCTTGGACAGGTTGGTAAAATATTTGGAGTAGGCTATGTAGCTATTACATTTACTCTACATGAGCCTGGGGCGAGCTTACTATACGCATACATCATAAGCATGCGTCGACAGTGTTGACAGTGTTTGTGTAATTACTCTCACTGCCAGAAGGGGGAGACAAAAGTTCCATACTCAAGCTTTAACCAGTGTATCACAAATGTATGACAAATCTTTTAGAAGAGGTCTGTAACACGCATGGATCCAGCTAGGGCCAGTGTGAAGTTATAATCAGTCATTGGAGAGTCATGCTGTCGTCATAATTAAGAGGAAGCCTCTTGGAATGGGGAGGGGAAGCGTACTGTATACTAAGGCGCGTGCCTCATTTTATCAGTGCATCATAACAGGACGCTTGTTTAGAGTTTTGTGCAGCACACACTTTAATGAGGTGTATCAGATCTATTATCATTGAGACACAGGAAATACAGCGGGAGTCAGCAGACTGCTTAAATCTAATCTAAATTAAGGCAGCTGTAGCTCTGAGCCCAACTATGCATCTTTGTATTAGGAACAGTCTGAGTCATTTACAATATTTTTCTAAATAAATTGGTTCATTAAGGGCCTCTTTTCAAACATTACATACCTGTCATAAGTTTGTTTGGTTATCAATACTACATCAGTTGTCTGATCAATTTGACCCATGGAAAACACTGACTAGCTGCTTTTTGCCTGCATTATAGTAGAGTTGCATTTATAGATAGTCAAATCGGGTTCCAAGGGTTAATAAAGAAAACTAAGGAAGACAATCAACAATGTAATCCAACGCGGTAATACTAAACACATGGTTGAATGTTGTCTTCTGCATTGCATGGAATGTGTTCACTTATCATAGTACATGAATGCATTTATATAATGAAAACATTTAGGATTATAATTTTAAATCCACCCATATATAAACAGCTATGAGAGATGCTGGCTCTTCAAGAAAAGCAAAGACAGTCCCCTTTTCTGGCAGCATTTCCCCAATGTTTACACTCAAGCCTGAAGTAGACAGAAGTAAATATACTCTGTTTACAGTGATGTTCGTATCCAATCAAGCATAGCCACTGGCCATCTCCGCTAGACTAAACTCTCTACTGTCACAACTGGCACAGGCATGCCTTTCCATTAAGATGTTTATATATGACACACGCACTTTAACTCCCTCACTCCAACTGTATCCACATACAACAGTATAGAATGAACCAGCCTTCCCTTTCAGCACAACAGTATACTGTTTCAGATGAATCAGTAAAGAGTTAACTGATTAAAGAAAAACTAAACTCCCTCTTATCCTTTCCCCTGCTACTTAATGTTCAACCTCATTCACTCACACGGTAGCTGAGGGAGCCCACACGCATCCAGAAACCAACAGTATCAATCAATAAGGATGCCTGCTTCACATCACATCACATCACATCTATCTGCTGTTATTTACTCTGCACAAATGTCATGTCCTCTCCTGTGCATTTCATCCGTACTCCAGCCCACATAAAAGAGCTTCTGCAGGGACAAGTCAGCCCTCCCAAGCATAGCTTGGACACCCACAGAGCCAGACCCAGTGTGGTGGTTCTGGTCCAGCATAGTAAACAGTGTTTTACATAGAGAAAGCCTTGTGTTTTTTACGACTGCCACTTTTCACAATAACAGAGTTTATTTCAGGGCATTTGTATTTCTTTTTTTCCCCCCCTCACCAGTTTTATTTAAGAAGTTTAAGTTAAGTTTTTCCTTTTTTACAAAGGCTTGACATTGACATTGACAGTCTTTTAATTTCCACTTTAATGCCTCTTTTCATCACAAAGTCTTTGTCTGTCAGTCAAGACAAAGAGGACAGAGCCAGGTATGTGATTGTCTGTTGCTTTGGTCTGAATGAGCAGCTCATCAGCTGATCACAAGAAGGACAAAGGAATAACATTTTATAATATTGAGATGATTTTTTAAAGTGTATTGAATTATTTTACAGTTTCATGTTTAATCACATATTTTGTCTGTATTTATTTCTAAAATTTATTTTATAATGTCGCAATTATCTATTTATCTAATGTTGACCACTTTGGGTCTTCATATATTAAAACCACACAAAATATGATTAGCCATCCCTTTCTTTGTGAACATGAGCTTTTTTTTGTGCCAGGATTTACATCCACATATTCCTGGGATGTAAATGGTAACTACGCTGTTAAAAGTGAATTTCTTTTTTACTGTTAAGGATTAGCTCTAGGAATTCCAATTATATGAAATCATCAAATGTTTTGGGTCTTTAGTTTCCAGTGTGCAGATCGTGATAGCATAAACAAAATCACAGGGATATTTTAGGGTCGATTTTCTGTAAAATACTTACACAAAGAATATAAATAAATCTTTATTTACATCAACAAACGTAGTAATGCTGTTAAGTTTAATTTCCAAACAGACAATGGTTCAAAAAGCAACTTAATGCAGGGAAGTGTTAAAACTGTAGAACCTTACAACAATCTAATTACATTGCCTAATTTGAAATTATAACACATCTTTGCC
Source organism: Siniperca scherzeri (assembly GCA_027580175.1). Classification (NCBI taxonomy): domain Eukaryota; kingdom Metazoa; phylum Chordata; class Actinopteri; order Centrarchiformes; family Sinipercidae; genus Siniperca; species Siniperca scherzeri. Next base: position 3,696,563 of record CM050847.1, read on the forward strand.
TTTGGCTTTGTTAAAGCAGATGAACCGGTTTCACTGTCTAACACAAACACATGGGTGGCAACAGCTAGGAGGAGCAGCCTCACAAAACAAGATCTCACACAGAAACTATTTAGTTGATGGCTGCAATGCTGAGAGACACTGGGAAAAAAAGATTAGGACACACCTGCGCTATAGCAGCCTCAGGCTCTGACACTTTGACTGGCCAGTGTCAGGGTGAAGGTAACCTATCGTGTTTCAATTAAAAAAAACAATTGACAAACCTTTGGCTCTTTATGGGGTTAAAATTCAATTAGCGGCAAGGGTAAATCCACAACGAACAATGAAAAGTACCAATTTGTCAATGCTCTAAATTACTACAGTGTTGACACTTGAAGAGAAGAAAGGTGTGGACTATTCCTGGGGGAAAAACGAAATTACCTGTACAGTTTTTTTAATTCTATGCGAAGGACCCGGGTATTCAGGGGAGTACAGGTCTGTCAGAAAGAGTGAGTTGATCAGCGTCGACTTCCCCAGCCCAGATTCCCCTGAAAGACAAAGACAGAGCCAGAGTGAGTGGGTGGGAGTGAACTCAAGAGATACATTTCACGCTATACTTGTTTTCTAATCTTCTTTTTCATGCCAGACTGAGGCGCAACATGACACAATCTCCAGATGTTTAGCAACTCCATTTCTAATGCAGTCTTTCACCGTTTGACATTCTTTACGCCTTTCAGATTCAAAACTTTTTTCAGTACAGGAAATGGCTCCCTTTAACCCCCTTTTTTAAAACAGGCAAGCGTTAATACGAGACGAAGGAGGAGACAGACAGGGTGGAAGTTCTGTCCTCCCAAATTCTTTTCCTGTCTGCATTTCAGGAATCTAATCAGAGAAACTCATGGGAAGGGAGAAAAGGGAAGAAAGATTTTCAACCACCACAGTCATAATAAATTTTCACTCTAACAAAGGAGTGAAAACAGAAATAAAAAGCACAGATTCCATTCCATTGCACATAAATCGAGGCACAAGAAGCAATCAGACAACTGACACTGACTAATTAATTTTCTCATGTAGGTCCATTCTTTAATAAATACAGCCTTTAATAATTTGAGATACTGCTCATTTGGGATTAAAAGATCTTTAACATCGCTTGGTGACAGATAATTTACTGTCTTGAAACAATTGTTTCAAAAGTTGTCAATCTTATTTTCTTATTCGTGATTCATATCAGCAACAATAACATTTTACTCACCAGCTCCTTCTCAAAGATGTCTGAGACAGGGACTCTCCTAAACACAGTTTTACAACACTTTAACCTGCCCTTTCAACATCGAAATACAGCATCTAGTGCCTCAGTTGGATAGGGCTGGGTATCAACTCTCAATACTTTGTTAGTATCGACCGAACTGTGTCCGTAAAGTATCAAAAAAGTTGGCATCAAATGTCTGCCCAGATTCATAATGTTGTTTGATTATTCTTTAATGCTTGTTTCCTTTGAAGCTTAATATATATTTCAGAAAAGTGTAATCATCTCTTCTGATGTTAGTGAGGCGCTCTTTATTTCAGGCGAGGCTGGGACCTCCGCTGCAGGAAGCCCTGCTAATGGTTTATGGAGCTTGCTATCAGTGCTGCACGGCATGGTAGGAAGCACTAAGGTGATCTTATACTCAATTCAGAAGTAAAAATGTTTTTAGGGAAGTGCATTTAACTTCCTAAGCTTTTTCTAATGTCACCTGTAACCCCATAATGTAGAATAATAGTAGCTAGTGTTAGACCGCTACTATAGGTAGTAGGATAGTTAGCCAGGCATGCTAGCGTTAGTAGGTGAGTTTAGAGCAGACAATCCGTCCACTTAAACCTTAGACCTTAAATAATCAAATCGACAAAAAATTATTGGGGACCAATTTTGATAATCACTCATTTATCAAGCAAAAATGCCAGACATTCGCTGGTTCGAGCTTCTAAAATGTGATTATTTGCTGCTTTTCTTTGTTTTATATCACTGTAAATTTAATATTTGGAGGCTGAGGACTGTTAGTCATACAAGATGTCAACTTAGACTCTGAGAAGTTGTGAAGGGCACAAAATATACTTTGTGCAATTTTTTGGAGCTTTTGGAGCTGCAATAATCACAAAAATCCTGCAAGAACCTAGACGGACTGACTATGGTAATCCAAAACCATCAGCAGTGTGCCTGTTAAGATTGGGGTGAGTGGAAGGCAAAAAAGAGCTGCTGAACAAAAGCTTCAGTGTGAGAGAAGAGGCAGTCATATGCCGAGCTCTCCTGACCTTTACAAGTAGCCAGGGCCAACATGGGCCACTGCTGCCAACAACTCATGAATAGGGAGGAGGACGGAGAGTGGATCCTTCACTCAACACACTCAGAGTCATAAATATTTTCCTAAGAGGGTAGAGCCACATTAATCTTGCAATCTCAACAGAAATGTTTCAGCGATGGTAGCTGGTCTGTGATGAAACATGCAAGACCGCTGTAAACATTTCTTCAAGGCTGAAAGGGAATGGAGAACTCTTATACACTGAAGGCTGATGGGCACCAGGGAGAGGTTGTGGTTTTGCGCAAACTGTGGGTGAATAACATGCGATAAAAATGTCAGCTTGAATTAGGGAAGCTAAGAGCTGAGAAGAACAGCAGCACCAAGGGGAGGCAGTGAGATCCAGGTTCAAGTCTAGGCCCAGTGTGAGGCGCGGGGAGATGAGGAGCTCTGGTTACAAAAGAACCAAACTCATCAAACTTAGAGTTATGATGGTGGTGGGTTGAGTGCAGATGCTGATCATGGTTAGTCAGAGCTGTGTCTGGTTGTTTGTGGGCAGGGGTCGTGAATCTGCCACAAAACTGAACCACTATACATAAATGTGATCAGATGAGAATTGGCTTCGACTGGCTGAAAATATTCACTACCCCTGCCGCTCCATGAGTCAGACTAACCCAATACAGTGGTGTGAAAAAGTGTTTGCCCCCTTCCTGATTTCTTTTTTTTTGCATGTTTGTCACACTTAAATGTTTCAGATCATCAAACTAAGTTAAAGATTAGTCAAAGATAACACAAGTAAACAGAAAATGCAGTTTTTAAATGAAGGTTGTTATTATTAAGGGAAAACAAAATCCAAACCTACATGGCCCTGTGTGAAAAAGTGATTGCACCACCTGTTAAAACATAACTTAACTGTGGTTAATCACACCTGAGTTGAATTTCTCTAGCCACACCCAGGCCTGATTACTGCCACACCCGTTCTCAATCAAGAAATCACTTAAATAGGACCTGCCTGACAAAGTGAAGTAGACCAAAAGATCTTCAAAAGCTAGACATCATGCCGAGATCCAAAGAAATTCAGGAACAAATGAGAAAGAAAGTAATTGAGATCTATCAGTCTGGAAAAGGTTATAAGGCCATTTCTAAAGCTTTGGGACTCCAGCGAAAAATGTAACTTTTTGGAAGGTGTGTGTTCCATTACATCTGGCGTAAAAGTAACACCGCATTTCAGAAAAAGAACATCATACCAACAGTTAAACATGGTGGTGGTAGTGTGATGGTCTGGGGCTGTTTTGCTGCTTCAGGACCTGGAAGACTTGCTGTGATAAATGGAACCATGGATTCTGCTGTCTACCAAAAACTCCTGAAGGAGAATGTCCGGCCATCTGTTCGTGACCTCAAGCTGAAGCGAACTTGGGTTCTGCAGCAGGACAATGATCCAAAACACACCAGCAAGTCCACCTCTGAATGGCTGAAGAAGAACAAAATGAAGACTTTGGAGTGGCCTAGTCAAAGTCCTGACCTGAATCCTATTGAGATGCTGCGGCATGACCTTAAAAGGCAGTTCATGCTCGAAAACCCTCCAATGTGGCTGAATTACAACAATTCTGCAAAGATGAGTGGGCCAAAATTCCTCCACAGTGCTGTAAAAGACTCATTGCAAGTTATCGCAAACGCTTGAATGCAGTTGTTGCTGCTAAGGGTGGCCCAAACAGTTATTAGGTTTAGGGGGGAATGTAGGTTTGGATTTTGTTTTCCCTTAATAATAACAACCTTCAATTAAAAACTGCATTTTGTGTTTACTTGTGTTATCTTTGACTAATATTTAAATTTGTTTGATGATCTGAAACATTTAAGTGTGACAAACATGCAAAAAAAAGAAATCAGGAAGGGGGCAAACACTTTTTCACACCACTGTATTGGCTTAGTCTGACTCTGATTTATAATATTCAGCGATCTACATGAGTGAACTGCAAAATGTCCTTTAAAAAAGCAAATGGCAGCCAGTAGTTTCATTGCAGCAAACACCGTGAGCTAAGTTGCTCGAGCCATACTTATCTGCTGTATTCTCTCCATTTTAGCAACATTTCTCAAACTGTGGCTACTTGAACGTGAATTGGTCTTGGTATTCGGCAGTGATGTTGCTAGGTACGCATCCTGCGTCTCTGACACGTTAAAATCCGAAAGGACGCAGTAAACTCACTGTTGATGCGTACATTGTGAACAAAAATTTGTGTTGAAATCATAGAAATAAACGAAAGAAACCTCGCTGTCAAAAACATTGTTTCTTACCATCTTTGCATATATTGTATCTCTCCAGCACCAAACGGGAAGCATTAAACCGGGTAGTTACTTTGGTAACGACTGAAAAAAAACCCTCCTCAAATACCACCTCACACACACACGATAGCTGGTGAATTAACACTGAAAAAAAAGTGCTGTGCTGCAAATTAATAAAATTGTAGGTTTACCGCTGGTTAAGTTGTAACTTGTAACTTGCAGATTGATGGGCCGAAACCCGTACGCTGCAATGTCCTTGGTTCGAGTCCAGCTGGGGACTTGTATGTCATCCCACTCCTTTTCTCCCTACATTTCTCCTTCTCTACTATATGCAGTCTATTTAAGACAAGAAATAAAAACAAAACTTGCAGATAGATAACAACTTATGCTGTATAATTAGTTACATTTTTAGTAGGGCAAAACTTTTTCTCCAGTTTGGACTGATGCTTTGAATATTTGGGGTAAGGAGGGGGCACAGGAAGTGCATCCGCAGAGCAGCCACCCCAGACTAAACTTCTATAACAACCTATGTGTCAAGTCTTCTGTTTTACCTTTACTTTAGTGGTTTTTCTGGCATTTAACATGATCAACATAAGTAATGTGAAAACATCAGATTTCCACACAAAAAGAAACAAAAAGTGTGCGTCCAAATTATAATTCAGTAATAAAATCCTAACGAGCTGTGGAGCGCCTCTCCATCATTGCTAACAGCACTGTCAGCAAAGTGGCGATCACACTGCTGGACAGCAGTAGAGGAAGCCGTGCCAGAGTCTGCTTTGGTTCAGGAGGAGTTTACCTGACCTCAATAGCATTCCGCACTAGAGAACCATCACGCTGCTCTGCCCTCCTTTTCAATCAGCCGTCTTCTCATTTCCATTAGGGTTGTATTTTCTAGTTAGGTAATTTTGAGACAAGACTACCTTTGAAAAACGTTGTTGCCTGCCATGCTGTTATCCTGTGTTGTTCTATGTACAATGACACACCAAAACAACAGGCTGATTCTTCGACTTTCAACATGAGGTTTGAATCAGAGGCTCCTCAGTTGATTGATGTTTAGGGGGCAGCCCTAATTTGTCATGTCATTACAATTAGGTTTTAGGAACTTAGAAAGAAGAAAATTAGAATTTGAAATGCTCATTTTCTACAAATAAATGTAGCCATTTACAAATAGCATAAGGACACAGCAAAAGACTGTTAAAACAGCCAGCAAGTGGAGTGAAAGTTAGTTCACTGATTGAACGTGATATGCCCAGTGTACTGCTGAGGGCTCACTTGACTGCTATATATGGGTCTTTTGCATGACTCAGCACAAATACAGTGAAGCTGCTTCACACACTTGAAAAAAAAAAGTATTGTTAAACTGGGCTGAATAGATGAAGGCTCCTTGCTGTTACATAGTTTCCTACATAAAATCCTCCATGCCAGCTAATTGAACAGAGATATATAAAGAAGCCACTCACTGTTATTACATTCGGGCATCCCAACTGCAGCACCAGAGGAAGAGCACTCTCACTGAGCCAGCCCGCCAAGCTGAGGCCCGCCGGCTTGCCTCGCTCAACAGCCAACACACTTCCTTTAAAGGAAATTTACAGCAGCTGTGTAAACCATGGGGGTTTATTCAAAGGCACTTCCCACTGCATACAAGAGGCTGGTGGAGGGAAAGCGGGAAAAGTGTGGCTTGAGAGAGGGAGCCCTCGTTAGGTTAATTCTTTTGACAGGGCCTCCAAGACAATGGGCTAATAATGTGCTAAAAAGGTGAAATAAAAAGGGAAATTCTGTATGTTCATAGTGAAAAGTAGCAGCGTGCAGAGCTCCAAATCTTAAAGCACAGTCATAGCACGGATCAAAACATTCAAACGCGTTCGGATTTGCCCACAATAAACATGAAGACTATTTATCTGAGTGCTGGTATTCTGATTGTTTAAATTCTGTATGTTCAACATCGTTTGAAAGCAGTCATCTTCGCTCCACTACTCTGTGTTTATGAATGGGACTTTCCCTTCGAAAGGGGCAGGAGACAGTAAAAGTTTAACAAGTCTAGAGCATGACAAAAGTGTTACACATATATCTGTTGGCAAAGCCATCTTTTTCTTTCTGCCTGTGTCAGATTTCCTCTCCTTCTCCTAAAAGCCCCTCTTGTTTATTTGAGGGCATTCTTTCCAAAAGGGATACAACAGAGCTCATTCAACTCTGTCAACCAGGACCAAACACAATGAGCTCCGGCTGCATAGGCCAACATCAAGGTCAGTTCTTGCCAATGCAAATCACTGTCAAATATTGACTTTGACCAACAAATGGCTCTGCCCCACTTTCACTTGTCTGCTAACAATAGCTATCCCTCCACTATATCCACACCAACACTAATGTACACTTAAACCCACATATATTTAAAAGGATATACTGGGTTTGATTCCCATTGCATTTCCCCCAAAAATTAATGAATTAAATAAATTGTATTCTGGAACTCTCATTCTCTCATTTATTAAGATATTTTCAAATAAGACACCTGACTAACGCTACTCATGGTGCAATGAGATAACTTCTGTTATGAATTGGCGCTATATAAATAAAATTGAACTGAATTGAAATTGAATGGCTCTCTTAAACATCTTCTTCAAAACTCTATTAACAATGGAGCAGATAAAAAAAGAATATTTCTAAAATTGTACACACCTTTATTATAAATGCATCAGAAATTATGAACAATGCTAGCTTCTATGGCAACACGACTGCCAAATAAAAATTCTCAAAGAGGACTGGAGAAATTAAGGTTTAAAAGTTCGTGAATGTTGAGGGGGGGAAATCATAAAATCAAAAGGAAGGTTTTACATCTTCTGAAGTTGGAGGGGGGATTTAATGTGCTAGATCTTGCCACTCAAACATTTTACTTCCACCATATAGCTAGAAACACAACAGAAGAGCAATGGATTCATGTTGAAAATGTCTAAAACTGCTTTCCATATATATTTTCATACATTCTGTCAACTTTATAGTAAAAAAAAAAACAAAAAAAAAACTTAGCAGCAACATGGAGAAGAATTGAGATTTTTTGTGAGCCGATATCAATTTCAAACACATACTTCTTCATGGAACAGCCCCTCTCTCTCTCTCTCTCTCCCCCTGCCTTTCCTGCCTCTCTCTACTGTGGCTATCAAATGGAGCAGAAATGACAAAAAAAATTATCTTTTTTAAAAAATATATAAAAGAAACAGAGCATGCCCAAGCATGCAAACAAACCTGTGTTGAATCACCCGTTTAACCCTTATTCAGCAACACTCTTGGCTTTCTGATCGCTCCAGGTCAGTGAGCCTTCCCTTGAAAATTGCAAATACCAAATTGCAAGTCTAGTTATTAGTATTTTTTGTGTTTTTATGTGTGTATCTGTGTAACATAATTTGTTTGTTTGTATGTACTCATTTACCTTGTAGTTTATGTTATGTGTGCTACAATGCAGACATAATTCCCTAACAAGCTCAATGATGGGTGGGCACTGGGTGTGTATGGTGTATGTGGTATATGCCCATAATAAAAGACACAAAAATTGTATTCATTCCTGGTGTGTTCATACTTTCCAGAGGGTGTAAGCAGCCTGGCTTCCACCCTTTTAAAGCTGTAATGCCTAATAAAGTAAGCACTAAAATAAAGTGAAAACAAGTGAACGGTTTGTAACATAAATTTCTTTACTTCACTCTTTCTGAAATATGCGTCTAGAAATTCCACCATATCCCAGTGGGTAAATCTGTTTTCTAACACTCCCATCAACCCCTAAAAAATTAAGGAAAAGCACACACTATCTGACGCTTCATCTACTCCAGCATGACAAGCACGTGACTTTGCCAATTACCCAGCTATTCTGATTACATGCTGCACACAAAATTGCCACATAACAGCCTCTTTCCTGAGAGTGCACAGCAGGGGGAAACTCCAGGGCGTGACTACATGAACGAAGCCAGAAGGGAGGAGGGTAATCTCATTGCCATGGAGACGGGCTCTGTAGCCCTGGAGGCAGATAGGCACTAAAAGCCATGAACCCAGGGGACAGGATGTGACATCATGCAGGCATTCAGAGCAGCTTCCTGCTCAGGTACCTCTGGACAACGTGTAGGAGAGAAAGGAAAGGATCCCTTCGAATCAGCTGCTCAGGCTTTGACTTTGGCTGCATGAATGGAATGACGGGAAACCTGCTCCCACCACACAAGCCAAGAGACACAAGCCACACACACAAAGTGCAAACACACACATGCAGCAGTAGTGGGCTGCCTGTACTGCTGAATAAACCTTTGTTTTAAATATGGTTTCCTGGAGTCTTGTTTTACGTGCAATTCATCCTCCTGAACTTCAACCATCTCTAATGCGTTTGGGCAGCCAGCTGCTAGCGCTTTCAGCCATGTCGTTTCTGTGAAACTCAATACTGCTCGACACATGAACATGTACAGTAGGAGCTACAAGTTCTAACACAGACACAGATTTACTGAATGTAGATGTATGAACATCTTTTAAGACCAGTCACCTTCACACTCGAACAAGCAAACATTCATCCTCACATGAATGCCTGACTGTGTCATAGACTGAGGAGAAACAAGGATGTAAAAAGGTGCTAAGCGAGAATTACTTACCCACAACCATGAGTGTGAACTCGAAACCTCTCTTCACAGATTTTCTGTATACTTGGTTGGGAAGATTTGCAAAGCCCACATAGCCCTCCAGGTTCTTCTGTTGCTGTGGACCAAAAATAAACAGAGCTGATGCTTTTCTCCAATAGCCACAAGACTATACTGGAAAATGAGCACAGATTGTGGCAAATTGTACCATTTGCTAGCTCAGATTTCAGAAAGCACTTCTAAGACCACTTAATACTACTTTGGTGCCACAAAAACAAAATAAATAAGCTGTGCCTGTATAAACAGCTGATTTCTGACTGAACATAGTTAAGTGAAGACAGAATTAATCTTAGATGTACAGTGCAAAAAGGGTAGTTATTATCTAGCAGGGGTGTAACAAAATATTGAAGCATGACATTTTGTGATACAAAAATATTGTGTTTGACAAAAAATGACTATCAATTACTATCTTGTTTTCAGAGCTTTCAATCACATCTTATGGTCTCCCACAGTGGATGTAGTTTAAGCTTGTCCCATCAGACAGGCGCTTCAGATCAATCCGCTCACGCACAAATAGGCTGAAAAACAGCGATTCCCCCAAAGCTGTGGCACGACTGAACTCAGACATCTCCTCAGCCTGAGACTGACGTGCTACCATCATTGGAGCATGTCACTTTATGCCACTGATTATGTGCAGTATTTCTACACCAACCACACTCTGTTCCTTTACTGCACTTTTGCTGCTTTTTGCACCCTTGTTAGTTGTATTTTATACTCTATATTGCTTATAGTTTTTATTTATATTGCTTAGATTCTGTACGTTTTATCACTGATATTTTATAGTTCTTATCTCATTCATGTCTTATTTATTCTTTGTAAATATGTGTGAAGTCTTAAACACAAATGCACCATTTGAAATTGATGCAATTTCGCTGAGCTTGCACAGTGACAATAAAGTTCTTGAATTGAACTGAAATGGAGTTTGCCCAGGTTGTTCAGTTACAGTCTGTGTCAGTGACAGTTGCTCCATCCACCAAGGAAGTGAGATGTGGTTGAAAGCTCTGGAAAAAGCTAGTAAATGGTTTCATCAGTTAAGGTTTTTAACAAATGTATAACAATAAGCATCATGGAGCTGAAAAAGGGGTCACAATATCAATGAAGTCTTATCTATTGGTTATGCAAGAGGTGCTGAGTGGGAAAACAGTGATATGGAGCGTTTTTATGTTATCTAATTTAAAAATGCAACCTCTCATATCTGCATTTAACACATTTTAATGAATAAAAGGGTTAAAGGATTACATTCAAATGATGTAAAATTATTACTACTTTAAAGGGTACACTGCACAATTTCTATCGATTAACTTATTTAGGCTGTAGGTGTGTCTAGATTGACTCGATTCTAAAAATAAAAGTAAAAATTTAATTTATGAGCATTTGGTGAAAAGTGAGTTTTGTATGAGCCATTTTTTACTACAATCCATACGGCCCAGAGGTCCTGCAGGCTGATGAGAAATAAGCAGAGTACTTACAGCTGGGTTGGAGAAATTGACACGGGAAGGCAACGGTCAAAGAAGCCAGGTCCATGAGGCAGGAACAAAACCAGAGGAAAGAGAACCAGAGAAAGAAATTAGTAAAAGGACACTTCAGATGACACAGCTCGGCTCCTCTACTAGCAGATTTCCTACCTCGTGGTTGACTAATGAATAATCCGACCAATATAAATAAAGACAGGACACATCAATCTAGCTCACTGAGTTACTTTAGGCACAATAGAAACACCCAGAAAAGGCTGGAATATCATTTTTCAAATAACAGCAGACATAAAACACAGATGTACTATGAATCTGGAGAACAGGTCTCAGTCTTTTATATAAGTCTCTATTTGCCAGTTAACAGACATGGAACATCCAACAATATAGGGCTTTTCTTAAATATCATAGCAGCAACTATAGAGGCTCAGTCATACAATGATATGTTGAGTCATTCTTTTCTGCTAGGACAGAAGTTAGTTAGTTGAACCAGTAAAACCAGTGGAACACAAGGCATCCCAACTTTTATAACAGAGGCAAGCCGACCCCACTGCATTCATAACCACCTCCACTAACTAGAGATTAAAACTGATTTATAAAATTCAAACATTAAAGCAGGGAATGGAAGCGCTATTTCACACTGCAAACACTATTTCTGTAATTAACCAAACGGCAAAGAACAAAAACTAACTTGTATTTTCTATTGTATCTATCTATTGTATGAAATACCAAATCCTTGGGTTGCTTAACAAAAATCTATTCAAATGAAACAATCTGAGAGAGAACAATCACTCATTGGCAGATGCATAGACATTTGTAACCAGTAATAAGGGATCACAACTAGACATTTCTTATATTTAATGGGTCACAAACCAAAAAAGTTGTGAACCAGTGGTTTAGATCAAGGGTTTTCACAGTCTGACACCGAGTTATGACTCTGAGGAGTACAATTAAGTCGGCCAAATCATCAGGCCAAACTAAATAACTAACTTCCCGTTATACTGACAGGTGTTTTTATTATTTTGTCCACCACATTTATATCTATGAGGATAAGCTAAATAACAGAAAGACCTCTCTGTATAATACAGTATAGTTCAACAGCACCACAAACACACACAGTTGAATCAACTCTCTAAAACAAACAAAAACTGAACATTTCAACCTTCATGAAGGTAGGATTTATTGCAGTATTAGACTTCATTAGTTTTAGCTAGGTGTACCTAATAAACTGGCAACTGAGTGTATGTGCATATATACTGGTATCAGCATTTATGTGTCACCTGATACGCATGTATGTGGTAGAGAGCATACCATGTATCAAGGCTGGCCTGGGCCATTTGCTGCATGTCATCCCCTCTCTCTCTTCCCTGCCTTTCCTGTCTCTCTCTACTCTGACTATCAAAATAAAGCAGAAATGCCTAAAAAATTAAATAAAATCTTATTTGCAGTGACAATTTTTGGAATTCTCTAGTATTGGCATAAAAAAAAAATCTAGTATCTGCCGTGCTCTGGCCGCAATGTCAGGAAAAGGAGTATTTTTTCCAGTTGGGATATATCAGAAGCAACGGGTTCAATCAGTAACAATTAGCTAATATGTGTGAGGAATAATTCACCGTACATGCGAGAGTGAGGGATGAAGTAAGTTTTAAGCATTCACCAGCCGGACATACATTTTTCATAACCACATCCACTTCACTGCCACGCTAACCGCCTTCTAAGGTGGGAAACCCTGAAAAATACTGAAAGCTTCAGTGAACATTATTGAAACACACTGTTAGCACATCACATTACTACAGTGCTCTGGATCAACAAAGTCAGACTACAGAGCAACTGTACAGTATCATCAAGCACTTATTTCCCGTGTGTTTATAGGAGCTGTCACCAGTTAATCTGAGCGCTTAAGACGATGCATCCTCCACTCGTCACACTGGTCTCACTGTAACTACATGCACAAGCACACACATGCGCGCGCGCGCACACACACACGCACACATTTCTGACAGACTACCGGCCTACTGGCTTACATCCCTGGGCCCTCTCCCCACTGCTTCCTGTGTTGGAGACTGTTGACAGGCAGCAGAGCAGTCAAACATTCAGGCTGAAACAATGTGCAAACGGCTGCAAACATAACCTCAACTCTAACGTGAAGGCAATACAAATAATACACAAAGACACTGTAACTAATGACAGGACATGTAAGTTGAAAACTCTGGCCTTCATTGCATTAAAAAGTATGTCTCTGTGCAACACTGCACTTTCACATGTGTTGCACAAAAAGCATCAGCGGCAGCTGTGCTGCTACATTCTGATGCTTTGTGGGTAAGATGCTATTATCTACAGGAGAGGTGTCACGTACACTGAGCTATATTGCAATTTCTCAGCCAAACTGCAACCACACATGCACACAAATTAGCCTACTTCAGAAAATAGCTTGCTGAATTTGGGTCGGTTTGTGCATCAATTTTCAGTTGAAGGCAGGAGAGATGTCTAATTATTTTTTTTGTTTCTACACTGTCATCACAGAAACAAGAATTCAGGCAACTTGTTTGTGGTAATTACAGTTGCACTACACAAAGTCAATGTACAAAGTAAGCAAAAAGATGTTTTACAACTTGCTGACATACTGGGAGGTGTTAACCAAAGGAAAGCAGGGCTTGTTTTACAGCAGCACTCATCAAATAGTTAAGACACCATTGTCAAAGGTGGCACATGTTCCATTCTCTAAAAGGGAACTAACATCTGGGTCTTCAGCTTGAGCTCCAAGCCAGTGTCACTGACAAATGAAATCACTGCAGGAAAGCAATATGACAGTAACAGACAGAAAAATGCATGGTGCACTTTGCTGTTTGCTAAACTGCCGGAAACAATGTGGTGAGCCTCCAGGAAGCTGGGGTTGCAGAGAGGTAGCGTAGAGGCGGGGCTCTGAGCACTGAGTATGAATTCAACAGCAGAGAGGATACCAGTGCTTTCTGACAAACCCCTTCCCACGACCTTAAGAGCGCTCAGACATTTCATGCATCATCCAACTCTGTTATTCTTCCAGACTTCTCTGTTGATAAGACTTGGCTCCATTCACACCATTTCAAAATGTTGACTTTAAAAAAAAACAAACAAATTATTTCCCTCAAGTTTAAGCTTAGCTATTCCATTTGACCCCATTTCAATACAAAATTGGGTATTTCAGAGTTTTCAATCTATAGCCTCCAAGCCTGAGCTAAGAGTCAGATGTGACTGAAGATGTGCACCTGAGCCTAAATACAATTTACAGCCTATTTCAATACACACACACACACACACACACACACACACACACACAGGAGTATACTGAAACTGACAGCATTGCACTGACAATAATTTATTCTCTATTTGCAATAGATCAATGTGAAACTGAAGATGTCATCTATATTCATAGAAAGATAACTGAATTTAAAGCTATACCCCAAGTAAACATATAAATGTCCAAAACAGATGTGACATTTTGTCTTTGCTACTCTCTGCATGTATATTTTTTTAACGGCACTGTAAAGATAAGGACAATTTAATTTAGACCTGTGGCGTGATTGCACAGATTGACTTACAAACCTGAAATTGGCCATGTACAAGCCCCTCACTGCATATAGACAAAGGATAATAAACCATTTGTGTCCTTAGAGATGACTAAGACTGAGGCTAAACTCTATTACACTAACACCTGAACAAACTGAGAGCACGCTCACACACAGCTCGGCCTTCACAGACGTCCCCCTGGTATTTGACTGCCACGCCATCTGACTCTCTGTCTGTCTGGCTGAACGCCTGACCTGCCCATCTGTGCTATCTCATTGCCACTACGCAAACAGCACAGACAACATGCCACTTGGCTCTGACTGCAAGATCCCACCAATTGTATTCCCATGATGGCCTTAGATGTTTAATTACTGCATGTACTTGTGCTTCATCTTTTCTTCGGGATGGCAAGGTAAACTGCAGCAACTGTATAGTGTGACCTTGATATGGAGATACCACATCCAATTAGATGTGAATATTTTGAGTCCGACTGTAGTAAGTTTAACTTTGATGACCAGACATAAATGGCATCAAAACATGTCACAATTTAACAGTCTGTCAACCACACACACACTCGTCAGGAACATGGCTGAAATCAATGACGTTATCGATCCACATATTTCTGTGGCTGTCGATGGAGATGATCTAGTAATGCACCTGCCATCACAATGAGACTTAGCTGACAAGTTTTCTGCTTTCAGTATTACAGACAGACCTGTTTTTACCACCTGGGAGGATGACACTAACCCATGTAGCTCATTTTTCCTCACACTCTCAGCTATTCAGCCGTTTATCTGGTAAACAACGTAAACTGTCTAACCCTTTTAGATACTTGTGGTGGGTCTTTTCTTGTAATGAGCAGGTTTGACTAATTAACGTTACGTACGTTAGCTAACTCACGACAAAAACACAGGAAATGCCAGGCTAACGTGTAAGTTAAACCAGCTACGACACTACGATAACGTGAAATGCTAAATGTTATTTAGAGAGCCCCTAGCCAAACCCCATACATACATCTGAAGAAAGTACCATACTAGTACGTTTAACTTAACTGTTAAGTTAAACGTTACTGCATGTACTGTGTCTTTGCATAATGTAAGAATTCTAGCACTCATTAAGATGCAGTTTTCAATTTGGTATAACGTTACGTCGAAAACAACAGGAAACAGATACCGCCAACTCAGGGAATTTCAACTTTTAGGCATGGTTTTCTATAGCCTGACGTAACGTTATAATTCTCATAATGTTAAGTTACACCATAACACAGCATGGTGGGCGATAGCCACCAGTGTGAGCGAGGTTAACTTTACTTCTAAAATAGGTACTAAGGTTAAACGTTCCACCAAAATTACCGGAAGACCACAACAAAGTCCGAGGTATGAAGCTACGCTACCTGAAAAAGCAATGAGACATTAAACTATCAGATTTTGGTGTGACATTTCCCTCTGAGAGTAGTTAGTTACCCGGAGCTAGGCTAACGTTAAACACTGAATGCCTAATACTGAACGGTTTCCCACTTTATTTCCAAGCATTCCGTTTCGCTTACATAGAAATTGTTCGTTCAACAAAAGTTAACGCTAGACTTGGGTCAACATTACACACCGAAGAGAACAGGAAATATTTAAAAATCTGAGAAAACTCACCCATTATGCCGCCGTTCCCGTCTGCTTCACTATCCAATATTTCTCCGCTTGACATTCCCTCTCAACTCAGCACTCAACTCTGTAAAGAAGTAGTAGTAGTAGTTGTACCAAAGATGCTGCACCTAGTGGGATACGCACATTATTGAACGTAATGGTATGTGGATTGACGAGAGAACGTCAAAGCAAAATGCGTACAGTCTCCTTGGAGAATACCGGCTGCGACACATCGCGAGATTTGTATAGAGCCAAAAACTACTAACAATTACGTCCTCGTACTACAATTACTTATAATATAAATTCTAATACTAATATTAATACTATTAATATTAATTAAGAAAAATCCAACTAAATTCAACCAGTATGTGATGAATAAAGACTTGCAAAAGACTGGCAAATGTCAACACTTCTCTAATAAAAAAATGAATAAAGGAATTAAAATAGGACATACATACTCATCGGTGCACACCACACGTACTGTATATGGAGCAAAAAGAGTGTAGGCTATAGCACTAAAGAGTGCTATACATTCTTTCTGTCTCTTGGGACATGAGACAGCCAACAGTGCCATCTACAGGCTATTTACATTAGATACAGTTTACAATAACTGTCCTAGGGATTTACGAGTCCCCGCTCTGGTTTCATGCTTTTTTATAACTCAAAGCAATATTTGACTTTATATACCTGTGCGTTTAACATTTTATTTATAAACCAAAATAACACTGCTTCTTGTTTTATGTGATTTTGTATTTGACTTTATGCAATATTTTACTTTTTAAATTTTATTTTAATTTAAGTTTGTTTATTTATTTTTTATTTTTATCCTTGTATTGTGTTGCTGTCTTGGACAAATCTCCCTAGGGGAAAAATCCTTAATCTCAATGGAATTAATGGAACTAACCTGCTTAATTCCATTAACAGTGGGCAGTCATCATTTTTCCTTACATTAAAAATGGGTTTATAAAAAATATGATGTGTGTGTGATGGCAGACAGTTCGAAAGCTGATTATGGCTCAGTTCTGGAAGTGACAATGGTTTATCAGCTCGCTGTGGGCTGGCCTTTGCAGCCTAAAGGTAAAAAGAACAACTATGTGCAGAGCGACATGTCACAGAGAGTTGCAAGACCTGATGAATTCAAATAAGGATAACAGTCGCTCCTCGGAGACATTCATGGTCACTTGGTTGTTAGTTGTAACGTGTGACGAATGGAAAAAAAGAGCTTGAAAGAGAAGTTCAAACCCTGGCTCCTCCTTTCTGACCTCCACACATCTGACCAACCGCTGTGTGAAGTGGGTGTTATTATCTAATTGCTGGTTTGAGAAAATTACTAAAATTGTCAGGCACAGCCTCCCAATTCTGATGTCGGGATGGTGTGTGTGTGTGTGTGTGTGGGGGGATAGATGCATACTGATGTCTTCACTGGGGCATCTTTGGACAGCTCAGGGTCAGCCTGTGAGGCTCAGCTCAACATTCACAGGCTCAACTGGGCCAGTTAAGCCTAAAGTGAAGCCCAGTTAACATTTATTCTGAAATAATCACATATAAGCATTAAACTCAGAGTCCACCTGAGGCTGACAGGAAGTCAGCCATTCATTTTGGAGCTATCCTGTAATGAAGTGACATTTTGGACAAGTGGACCTGCTGCTGTTGCTGGAGGACAAATCAGGGTATCACCAAAGTCGTTAGGGATTCATCCTTTTGTGATAATGAATGTCTGTTCCACATTTAAGTTCAAGTTTATTGTCATCTGTATTCTTGTACCAAGGCACTCTCAATACAAAAAACAAAAACATACAATTAAAAATATACAGTACTATACAGTATTGTATTAAAAACACTTATAGAAGGTCTAGAAAGATGTCACTGAAATATGGTATATAAGCTGAGGTGATCTACAGTAGATCTACAGAGTGCTGCACAGGATTCTGGGTGTTTTAGGGGGGGGGGCAGCCTCACTGAGCTGCATACACGGCAGCCTCAAATGAAATGTAGTGTGGCAAAGAGGAGAATGAACATGTCGCGTCACATTATATGAAGCTGGCAGCTGATGTACACAAGGCTTTACATGGGCCACCTGCGTCTCCGTGCTGCTCACTGTTATTCTGTACAACTGATGACGCGGTTGTGTTGCTTTTGCAGGTGCTGGAACTGTTGAGAATAGCTTCTCAGAGACTTGTTAATTAGCTGGTGTAATTACCCTGACAATGAACAGCAATTCTTGGCGTGATTAATATTCTTCAACCCATTGTGGTTTTACAGTAATAGTGTAAGGAAATATTTGTCTCCATTTTGTCAGTAGAGCTCCATACCATCTACTCAGAAACGTTGTTCCAACAGATTACCATGGAATGCGTCTCCATCAAATCACAAAGTACAGCGTATTTCTCTGTCGATGGAAGGAGTCGATGTAGATATGGATTTGTGTCCACATAGAAAACACTGTTAACAGTCTTAAAAAGATGGCTAATATATTTAAGATCTTCAGTATACTCACAACCAGCACATACAGTATGTCTGTATGTCTGTATGTACTATGTCCATTCCGTTTTGGCCTACTGAATTCATCATACATGCTTACATTTCCTCACACTTCCACAACTGTAATGGTCCTTTAACTGGCATAAATATGACAACAATTCACAGACTCCACATTGTACAGAATGCAGCAGCAGACTCTTAAAAAACTAAGAAGAGGCCCGCAGATTTATATTATATATATATATAATATAACACACACACATATACACACACACACACATATATATATATATATATATATATATATATACACACACATACACACACACACACATATATATATATATATATATATATACACACACACATATATACACATATATATACACACATATATACAAACAGATAGACACATATATACATATATACGTGTGTGTGTGTATATATATATATATATAAAATGTTTTAGCTGGTTGAGGTGGAGCTAATTTGACCTACTTGGGGAATTAATCCATAACAATGCGTAGCTGATCATATGTTCTATCTTGATTTTCAAAGTATAAAGTAAAATAAAATGCAGGGACTCAAGTAAAGTGCAAGTACCTTAAAATTTTAAGTACAGTACTTGAATCAATGCACTCTGTTATCTTCCACCAGCAGCACTGTATGTATGTGCGGATGCATGAGCTGTATATACTTATGCCATCACAGTGATCCTTGCTGCTGTCCTGCTGCTTACTCATCAAGTTATGGCATAATGCAAACACAAGGTGTCACTGTGGGTAATATAATACAACAAGCATGGGCCTGATTTATTTTGTGGATAATGACATAGTTACATAAGAAAACACTGATCTCATGCTTGATTATTTTGCTGAGAAGCCCAAAATCTCAATGATGAATTACAATGAATGGAAATGTATAGTGCATGGAACAACCACCGTGATGAAGCAGCATGATATTTCATACCAGCACTGAGATGAAATGACTGCACATAACAAAGCCATCTGTGATCTAAGCAGTCTTTTCATGAGTCTAATTTCAAACTGAGGAGATGGAATTATTATTCAGCATCCATGCACAATTCGAATTTCATCATCAGGGAAGTAATTTGCTTCCTCAGATGTTTCAGATCTCATTGGCTGAGATGGAAGGGTTTCATATATCTGCCCGCAGTGCTAATATATTGTCAAATGACTCAACTTATGCAAATGCTCTATTTATTTTTTCTGGTCTATTATGTAGCAGTGGCAAAATGCTGAAACAAATAGCTGCTTCCCTCTGTTTTTCATCAACACTATTTGTCTCCGTTCAGCAGCAAACAACTGTCCCTTTGCCAATTCAGTGTGGGTTTGCTCAGTGCTCATTTTATGCACTGTATCTAATTACTGTCCCTTTGTAGCAGGGGGCCTGGGGAGCAGGTGTGCGTATGTGCTCATGCATGAGCTACATGGGCATGCAGTGTAGTCGGTATGCATGAGAACCCCAGTCTCACCAATCTGCGTACAAACTACAAACTACACTTTCAAACTGCGTGCAGATGATACGCCGATCCTTCCCACTGACTTCTGTGGCGAGCAGATGCTTCCAGACACCACGCATCACCTTGACGTCATGACGTCACCAGAAGCGAGGCAACACGAGCGATGCGTTTGGAAACCTGAGTCATAGATTTAAGGTTTACTTTAGTGCATCATTCTGCTGTACTGCTGGTACAAATTACAAAATGGAACGTGGTCAAAGTCAGTGTAATTGGTGTAATACCATTTCATTATTTTTGTTTTCTCTCTTTCAGAACTGGATTGGAAACTACAAAAGGACCTTTAAAGCTTCTTCTGAGCCCTCGGCCCTCAAAGCCGAAACTTCACACACGAGAGCTGTCGCCATACAGTGTTTTTTGTAGGGACATTCTCAGAAACAAGAGTGAGAGACAATATTTAAAAGATGCTTTTAATCGTTCTACTAAAAGGTTTCTTGTTGTTGCACATGGTGGCCCTGAACATGCTGATGATTTCATTTCATTCATGAACTGGCTTCACCTCCGAAATATTTTTGTTTTTCCTTTGGTAGATCGAGGCAGTTTGTGCTGTGTCTGCCGCATCCATTTTGATGGCAAGAAGAAGAGCACCCTGACACATGCATCAGTGTTAGGAAACATGTAACATTTACTGCATTGACCCCAACACAGGATTTATATTTTGAGTTGTTTGTTGTTTTTACTGTCAACTGTAAGAATCCCGTCTGATTTATCTGGAATTGGGAGTTATTAAAGTTTATGTAATAAGCACCTTGCTGCCCATAAAAGATTGTAATCCATCATCCAAAAGGCAAATCGTGTGGGATGGCAGGTACAGCACCACATCACAAGTCCCTGTGTTACTATATAATTTAATGTTTTGGCCATCAGTTTGAATTATTTCTTATTCAATTCTGAGAAAAAGGGTTTTTTCATTCCATTTTAAATTTCTGCATGTCGGCCGTCACCTGAATCCAAACGCCACTGTCTGTTAAAAAGGCCTTTTACGGCCTGTGATTGTAAAATGTGAAGTTGCTCATTTGAGTTTATATTTCCGAGAAAATGCGGCTGAGGATACTTCATTATGAAATCACCTTTCTTAAAATATAGTCTTCCTTAATTAGCCTAATATTGAGCCACATCATCCAATAAAGCACTCCAACTTGTGTGTGTGTGTGTGTGCATCAAATCTTGTACCATGGCCATATAAACGGGATGAAGACAGGTGCATTGCATTCAGCCTCCACTGTTCCATATTAGCATTATTTATGTACATGTCACATTTAATTTTTGCATATATTTCATACATATTTCATTTCTTTGTCCACATGTCCATATTTCCACATACATTTCTGCAATCGCCTCTTACTCTCTGAAGGTGACTCATTTTGGTCACTATTTCGGCTAAAAAAAGAAAAAACAAACAAACACACAAAAAGCTTCATTTTTTATATTGGGCCTTCAAAGTCCTCTCTGAAACCACGGCTGGGGTGGCTTGTGTCCATACAATGAGAAAATTCAAAATTTGGCTTAGAGCTAAACCAGATACATCGTTAAAAAGGTCTCGACCTGGAGAGTAACATATGTCAGTATGGAGATTCTTCATGGCTCCTGCTTTGAGATACTGACCTTTGAACCTTGACCTCAGTGCATGTTTGAAGGCTTATAATTCAGCAACAAAAGTGGCTACAGACATGGAGCACTGTTACAGAGAGCTCTTGACCTCAGCTATCATGAGAATATAGTCAACAAATGGGGGTGCTGTCAAATTTGGGTAAAATATGTAAAAAAAAATAATAATAATAATTTTCACCCATTTGACAATTAGATATTTAAAATCTGATTACACAAATGTGTTTACCATCCCCTTAAACTCCCCAGTGTACTCTCAATTCAGTATTTCCAACTTCCAGTTCTGAAGTGATTGGCAGGTAGTTGGCAGGTAGTTAGTAGAGTGATAACACACACAGATACTGCTTACTAACTCTGTTTCCTCCTCCATATACGACTCACAAGTCCCAGATCTATATACTGTATTGCAGAACGTACAGCACAATAATTCAGTCGTTCCAAACCTGAGAGCATCACTGTGGTACACCTGAGCAAGCACTGCATAAGTTGTAGGGGAGGCCTTGGTGGTATCTGATTATAAATCACACCATATTCAATAACTGCAGCATTATAGCAACACTTCATTTATAACATCACTGTGACAGTTTCCTGCAACGATATGCTACGTTATTGTCTGGCTAATAGCTATGTAATCACACCTAGGCTTCCATGTTGAAGCACGTCAGGAGGGCACTTAAAGTTGGGTGTAATGATTATATACTCTTACATAAACACATTGAACTCTTACTTGAGCTTGTAGAACTGAATCAGTTTGATGATGTAGTTCCTTTTCCAGTCAGTGTCTGGCAACATTACAGCTCTAATAAAGTGCTTCCTTTCATGTTACTTCTTCACCCACACAGCTTATAGGATTGTACTTCATTACTGTACATGGAGAGGTAAATATAACATATTTGCAATATTCTTTGTTAATATTTGTGACCTTATTACAATATTCAAGATATTCATGCATTCACTTAAGTTGCTTACTTATTGGTTTTGACAACAAAATAACAGGAAACAAGGCAACCATCAATGCTACATACTCTACTGCAAAATGCGCTCGTAAATGGAATCTAAAATTCTACTACTCACAACTATTGTTACCTGCTTCTATTGTGCATGGTTTACCTGATGACACACGAGATGTCTTCATGAGCGAGAATTGATATTTTCTCTGCTTTGTCTGATCTCTGCAGGACACCGTTTAATTTACTTATGTTGACCAATTTGTGTGTGACCAGCTAAACTCCTCAACATATAACATTTTTAAAAATGGAACTAAGCACAGTGGTTACATTGAACTACCAGCACTGAATTGTGACAGGCTATAGAGCAGTGGACTAACCTAGGTCAGTTGATTTCCTCCGTCCATAATGCAGAAGGGCATCAGTCAGCAGGTCAGACGGAGTCATCTCCTTTGGGACTCTGGCAAATGTTCAGAGGAAAGACCACAACCTCTTCATTCCCCCCCGCCAGCGAGCCCAAACCCATCAAGCCATCTGCTGCTGTACTTGATCTGTGATTAAAGCAACGTCATAGAATATCATATACACTGACACTGAACATATTTCTACTATACTGTCATAAACAGTGCAGCTCTGAAACAAGTTTAGACAAATACCAGGTGGGAAAATATTTAAGATTACTTTTAGGCATTTCTACATGTTCTACTATTTCAGCAGTGCAGTGGATAGACAGGGAAATGGAGGCCAAACGGAGAGTGAATGACGTGTGATACAGGTCCTGATGTCTCTGAATTACCTGGCATGGCAATTTGTGTCCATCAATGTGAAATGCTGGTACGGCCAAGGAGAAGTTGTGTGGTATGCCCTCCTCTGATTTCTGATCAAACACACTATGCCATCATTTTGAGTTGATGTGTCCAAGTCTTTTATCAAAACAATAATTCTGTTTTACACAGGAGTTTAAAAATGTGCTCATGCAAATGCGAGGCAACACAGGCAACGTCACAGACAGCTCGCAGGCGTATGTTCTTGTCCTCACATCTTCAGAGAAGCTCATCAGTGACATGCAGGATAGGCACAACACAAACATGTGAATGATGAAACACTTTCTGATCAAAAGTGAATAATTATCCAAATTTCTTCTACATTTTCTTCACTTTCTCACGTTTCATTCTTTGTTGATATTAGTGAAGATTATAGAATGGTGGCAAACTTGAAATTTAGTAATATTTTGGAATCTCCCATACACATTCCATGAGGTTCATATTTGGTGAAATGTATGGCTTATGTTAGGGTCATGCTATTCTAAGCATTTTGTGAATAGGGACAATCAAATAGGGGAATTCTCATTCTGGAAAACTGGGCCAAAAGTCAAGAGACTCCAAACGCTGTGACCTCAACACGTTGCCAGCCTCCCAAAGATTCAAGAAAAATTTAGATAATTATGTTAACTCTAAGATTTCATGGACACACTTTTCTCAGTATTCTGCAACTATGACCAACCTGGTGAGGCTTGGAGCCATCAGCATGTGATAGCAAGTATTCCTGTACATCCTTTACAGCAACAAACATTTAGAGTCATCCTGGTTTTGTCTCTGGTGCTACAAAAAAGGGTTTAGGTCAGCAACAACCAGGGGGAAAATTATGTACTTACAAATTCAAACAGATACACAATGTCCCACATTCACACTCATACAGCCTTCGTAAATGCAGAGCAACAGGTTACACTTACACTATTTTATTATAATACTTCATACAATAATGAACTGATTTGCAGACATCAATTTGATTCCATCATTTCATGGAAATAGCAAATGAGTAATCAAAGAAGAACCAGGCTGGAACTAGAACCAACCTTTGGACATGCTGGAAATGTGGTCCCATCATCTAACTGTGGGCAAACACAGACTTCTTTGTCGGAAGTGGTGATGCCTAAACTGGGATATGGATTCTCCCACCAGGGTTCGGCAGAGTGTGCTAACCTACGGTATAAGCAGCAGTCACTGTGGCACATTTTCATGCCACTACTTCATCATATACACTGATCTTTTTTAATTATTAATTATTGCATATTTTAATGAGTTTGCCTACCCGATTGTAAACATGTAGTGAATTAATGTAAAGGAGAATTAGGCTTCTTGTGCGTTTCAGCCCACACAGTCTGTAAATAGCTATTAATATTTAAAACCACGTTGATTCCTGACTGATCAGAACCTTTGTAATTAGACCTTATTTCATATGTTTTATTTATTTATTGACTCCTTCACTGTAAGGTTTATCAAGGCATGCCACAATGATACATGCCACAAACAAATATTCATACAGAGCACATAGGGGCGTGACTGATACAGACAGATAAGCGTGTTTCTCTATCATCATGCTCGCATTGCACATACAGTAAAGGCCAAGGTGATACTTGACCTGTAAATCCACTTTGGTACTTACACTTATTTAAGCTTTTATACTTATATCCACTTTGTCCTTAATTTATCTTACTTGTATTATAGTGTATTATATTTTGATTTGCTTAGTACTTCTATTCCTGTGTGCACTGACGTGATAGTGAGCAGCTGTAACGAAAGAGTTTCCCCTCGGGGGTCAATAAAGTATTTCTGATTCTGATTCTGACATGGTTCATTAAGAAGTTGTTATTTTATAATAATAATAATAATCATTTTGCATGCAACTGTATAATTCTAGATGTTTCCATAAAAGGTTTACTTTTAGTTGTGATAATTAATGATGTAGCACAAGCACCTTTGGGTTTTATTTTTCAAGTTCATGGCTGAGGACAGCACTGATTGTTCATGTTAGCATCTGTCACTGCTCACTTACAAACATACAACAGAGCCACCACAGCCCTGATACCACCAACAAGCTCAGGTAGTTCTAATAATTCAGCTGTGTTTCTTTTGCATTAATATGACAGGTGACAGATGTGCTAGTAGAGGAACAGCTGATTAAACTTCTAACTTACCCTATGGTTCAAATTCAGCCAAGTTCAAACCCACAGAACTTTATTTTGCATTCTAGTCAAGATCCCAACGTTTCCAAAGATACCAAACATGTCAGGATGAATGTCACAACAAGTTTTGTAATAATATCGACCTAACATCACTGAAATCAAATCAAACATGTAAAAACATGCTAATTAGTAACATTAATGCTTACCGCTTAGCTATGATACAGGCTCACCTTTTTGCAGTAACTTCACTTCAAGATCGGTAAAGAATGTAATAATATCTCGCAGATGCAATTGCAGAACGGTTATCTCATGTCAACACTCATGTCACGTCACCTTAAAACTAGTTTTCTGTATTGTTTTCACTTTCAACTAAATAACCACAGTTTAAATGCCCCATTTAAATTGTCTTACCCGAGGTCCTGCACTGCGGGGGCTAGTGCAGGCGCACTGATCGCTCATGTTGCCTCGCTTCTGGTGATGTCATGACCGTTCAAGGTGATCCGTGGTATCTGCATGCATGATGTTTGAAAGTGTATAGCCGTATTATTTGTGCGCAGATTGTTTTGAGATGGTATGGTGCTGGTGGAGGAGCTGCCTGTCATCTCCAGCAGCAGCTCATTAGGAAGGAGAAGACAGTGGACTCTTACTCCTAGAGCAGACCAACGAACGCTGGAGGTCTGTAGCAGCCCAACAGCTCTATCACTTCACAAGAGACAAGCAAGGGGACTTCATATTCCATTAATTTTTTATAGGGGCCACAGGACTGCAGGCTGTTCTTATTACACCAAATGAATTGAGTGCCTTTATTGTGAATCTTTGAGAGAATTCATTTGATTTCTCTAGTTAATTTGATGGACACAAAAATCAAGTGGATCAAATAATGGAAAGCAGAGATCAAGAGGAAATCATCATAAAATATTTAGAAAACATCTAAAAAGAAATGACATCAGTGGAGCGCTGTAAGCTGATGGTTTTGTGATTTATGTTTAAGAATTTGTATCATTCAGTGATATTCAGTGAAGCATTACTACTGCATTACCTGGACCTAATTTAAGAAACATGCACTCACTGCAGTACAGTTGAAGCAGTTTTCCTACCAGTCAACATCACTGTTAAATGATGCAAACATGTAAGCTGCAGGAAATCATTTGTATATTTTCAGTAGATCATTGGTTTTGGTGCTCCATGCAAACAATTTAGCATGCACTAACATCACTGAGCTTTAAGCAGTGTGACTAATAACATGAATGAATGCTGTTACATTTAAGTTTGTCAGTTAACCCAATAGCAGGCTTTGGAATGAGCACACCTAAGTGGAATGCAGCCATCATTAATGTTATCACTTACACCTGTGTTTGACAAGTAAACATCACTGCTATGCGAAATGTCTAGTGGTCATACTCATGTGGGAAGCCAGTGAGGGATCAAGCCTTTATTGCTGCACTGGTTGGGGTTGAGGGTGTGGTATCAAGTAGAGATAGTGTGGCAAAGGACCACAGTACATAGACATTGGTCATTCCAAGGGGGAAAAAAACACATGAATGTAGCAAGTGTCAGTGTGTTTGTTTATTTGCAAAATAAAAGTCTGGAGAGAAGCTATTCCTTAATTTGGCATTTATTAAAACATTGGAGGATCAAAATATATCTTGTACAAGGATCTTTTCTATTCAGAAAACCACAGTCAGCAAGCTGTTAATCTGTAGTCAGCATCCTAGGAAAGAGTCCTAGGATGCTGACTACAGGGGGGTATTAGACTTGGCTTTCCCTTGTTGGTGCACAGACTGGTCCCAGCCTCTTGGCACACGATTCCACCACAGCGCCCTAGGGGAGGAATCCTACACTTCCTCTGTTTGTAAGTTGCTAAAGTCTCTGCTTCATTCCCCACAACTGTTACTTCTCCTCTCATGGTCATTATAATACATACTGTCCTTAGTACATGATGTTCTTTCTGATATCCCTGTTTCTTTGTATAAATGTATCCCTGTTTGCAACAGCTAATCAACTTTTCCCTGCAGTCAGCAAGTCTGCAGGACAACACTTTGAATTGTTAAGCCTCATGTCCATATGTGTAAGGCGTAAACTTAATCAAAATGGCACAACTACACACTACAACCCCCTTCCCCATCTACCTGTACCCCCTGTAACTCTTCTTCCTCATCTGACAGTAGTCAGTAAAACATTACTACGGCATGGGAGGCCACATTTCCACTGTCTCCTCTGTAGCAGCATCCATCTGTGAACAGGACCACCTCTGGGTTTTGTAGAGGTTCTGTTTCTGCTCTGAGTCTTACATCTTTCTCAGCTTTTTCCGCACAGTTATGCGCTTGGCTATTGTCTGTCTGTCACCTTCAGTGTGGTATGTCACATGTGGTTGCAGCAGAATGTCTGAAATTTTTGTTTTTCTTGCTGTGGAGAAGGTGAATGCACTTGATCCCAAAAATGCCACTACTCCATGATCAGTGTTCACTTTCAATTCGTGGCACATTACTATGTGGCTTGTTTTTGTGATTGCTTTTGCCAATGCTGCCAAGTACCTTGTACATTTTCCGTACCCTGTCAGGCCTAAAAAGGCTAGAATTTGTTGAACTATGGCTGGTTTTCCATGTGACAGGATGGATGACTTCTGTGTCCTTTATGAGAGATCTCGCAACCTAGAAACACAACCAATCGCCTGCAAATTTTTTGTCTCACGTGACTTTGTACCCTTGTTCTGCGAGCAGTGTGAGCAGAGAGTGTGTAGCAGTCAGGCAGGCTTCAGCTGTAGGCGCAGCCAAGGGAATCCTTCCACGTACTGTATGATGTTGTTTTAGTACAGCGTTGAACAATCCAGGGCTGCCCCGGTAGCCTTGTAGTAGTCTGGTGTACATCTTCTGGAGACCTACCACGGCCACCAGAGCCTTTTGTACTTCATCGCGGAGCCCCTTGACACACTGTATTTTCCAAAGGGCCTGTATAGCTTCACTGGAATCATGTCTGGCACCAGTATGTTGTGCCCACAGTTTGGCTGCTCTCTTCAAATATTCCAGCATTCCTTCTCCAGGGTTCATCTTGATATCACCTACTCCGTCTATGTTTCCGTCAGTTGGATATTCTCGTCTTAAAGCATCCCACAGTAGGTTCCTGAAGGTGTTGAATGGTCTGTGGTCAGGATCCGCAGATCGTATTCCTGCCATCTTAAGTAACTTCTTTGCAACCCATTTCCCCTCTACTCTTCCCAGGAGGGCTCTCATATCTCCAGCACAAAGAGTTTCTCCCATTGTGAGGCTTTCCAACGTTGCAATCTAGTCTTCTGCTCCTCCAGCTAGAGGAGGCAGTTTTCCCATCAATCCATCCATATCTCTATGAGCGAAAGGGGCATAAGCTGGTGCGCCGTCCCGGCCACGCCTAGGGGCATCTGGGTGTAGTTTACCTTGTTTTTTCTATCTTGTAAATCATAGATGTGTCCATGAGATGTTGGAAGACGTCTAGACTCCTGTGGCGTCGAGGTGGACTCGAGGGGAGTCAGGTATCCTTCAAATTGGCCTGTAAGCACTCCCATCACTCTCTGGATTGGAGTCTCCACCCATCCATCAGGATCATGACCCATGGTCCAGAGGGCCTTCTCTCCTCGTGTTGTTCATCATCGCTGTCAGGGTCCCGTTCCCTGAGTCCTTCTCTCTCCAACTCCTCCAATTAATGCTGATAGTTTAGTCTCATTGATTCTTCCTTTGTTAGTCCTCTTTCCCCTTGCTTTCCATAGGGCACTTGCGGTTTATCCATCAGGGGAGGGGGTTCTCATGTCCCTGAATGGGGGGAGGCTGCACTCCCTTTCCCTGGAACCTGAGTTCATATTGATGTTCCTCTGGAGGCTGCAGACCATGGTGAAGCTGAAGCGGGTACAGTGAGGCTTGCTCCTGGAGGCACAGAGGTAGAGCGGGTGCTCTGGTTTAGAGAGAATTCTGCCACAGCAGATGTCAAGTCTTCCATCCGGTTCAAGGAGTGTTCCATAAGCTTAGCCAGTGATCCTATGGCTCCGGTTGCTTCCTTGTGGAAGGCAGCATTCATTGCATCTTCTGGTGTCTCCAGTTCCAATTGACCTCCCTTCAAGTGCACCACCGGAGCTTGCACTGGTGTGGGGGAGGGTCCCTCGGGGGAAGGAGAAGTGTGGTATGGAGGGGGAGGTCCTATTCCCTGGAGGGAGGGGTACAGTTGGCTGGGCGGACCCCCCTTCTCTGGAGGAGCGGTTGGTGAAACGGACAGCATGGTTGCTGTTGTTGAGGCAGCAGCTGACCCCTCCTTTTTCTCCTTTTTTCGCTTTCCATTTACCTTGCCTACTGCTGTCATTATTTCGCAAATGGCCATGGTGGTCGCATCTCTGTCTCTGGCCTTCTCCAGTCTCCTATATGCCAATCCCCATTTGGGAGCCCCTGCTGTCTCCCAATCACAAAGGGCTTCTCTATGACTTGCAGCTGCAGCAGTCACCATGCACATGATCACTTGAGGGGTGGGCAGCTCAGCTTCCTGGTTGCTGGTGAGGAGACCTTGTCTCTCCCATTTCTCCCACAACTTTTCCACTGATTTCTTTGTCTGTCCCTTGTCTTTTTTACCTACTTTTTCCTCTGGCTTTTGTATGACATGTGGCTTTATCTGGCCCAAATTCTTAGGCTGATCTGCCATTATGCTTGTACACATACACCTTCAGGTGTCCTTTTAATATTTTTCAAATAGATCATACAACCCAAACCAATGTAGCTCAAGATTAAGACCATAATCAGAAAGACTAACACCGCTAGGTTTCCACAGACAAACAGCTTTGTTAACACCGAGACATCATTAACATTTCATTCTCATATATGCTCTTTGACACACAGTATTTCTTCTTTCTTTTAGGGATTCTACCCTTAGGGACTTTAACCCTTCAATATATTTCTTAGTTTTGATTCTCCAATTTCAGTAAACATATAACATGTATTCAATTCACTTGTTTATCTTATACAAATTAGTCTGTAATTTCCTTACCTCCTCCTCACTCACTTTTAATTTGGTATTAGTCAATGCACAGAATTTGGTTGTTAACAACAGGCTTCTGCTTACCTTTTCTTTAAGGGATCCCAGTGAGTGACGAGGAGTCCAGAAACACAGACCTGGAGTGGAATTTTCTCCTTTTCTTCCTCAGCAAATCACGTCGGCGTCATCAATTTCGTCAGCACGTTCGTTTATTTGCAAAAGAAAAGTCTGGAGAGAAGCTATTCCTTAATTTGGCATTTATTAAAACATTGGAGGATCAAAACATATCTTGTACAAGGATCTTTTCTATTCAGAAAACCACAGTCAACAAGCTGTTAATCTGTAGTCAGCATCCTAGGAAAGAGTCCTCTCCTTAGCATTATACAGGGTTTTATAATAGAAATGTGCAGTTATCTGACTGGTTGTAAAAAGACTGGGGGAGCTGTGGTTTAGACTTGGCTTTCCCTTGTTGGTGCACAGACTGGTCCCAGCCTCTTGGCACACGATTCCACCATTCGTGTGGAGACAGCGCCCTAGGGGAGGAATCCTACACTTCCTCTGTTTGTAAGTTGCTAAAGTCTCTGCTTCATTCCCCACAACTGTTACTTCTCCTCTCATGGTCATTATAATACATACTGTCCTTAGTACATGATGTTCTTTCTGATATCCCTGTTTCTTTGTATAAATGTATCCCTGTTTGCAACAGCTAATCAACTTTTCCCTGCAGTCAGCAAGTCTGCAGGACAACACTTTGAATTGTTAAGCCTCATGCCCTGTGGGTGTGTATGTGTGTACAAAAGTTTCATCATGGTATTAATATAATAGGCAAGCAACCTTCGTTTAAATTATTAATTCTCACATAAACTGCCTCAGAGTCAAGTTTACAAAAAATAGCGTAATAACTGGAATTACAGACCAACATTATAATATTTACCAACTTTCATATTTCTCTCACAACTCTCTCTGAGAGGAGAGGAGAGAGGGAAGAACATTTGTTAATGCCTTGATGAGGTCTATCTGAGTGACATGTTGCATTGATAATTTACTGGGATCTAATGTGTAGATTATTCTATTAGACAACAGTGGGTATGATCTTTTTGTAATTATCATCACATAGCAGGTGGAAGTAGGCCTAACTACTTACAGTTACTCTCAATTTTTGTGTAGCCTACTAGTTTTAAAGATCGATAATTTTAATTTCACTGCCTGCTTCTTATCACAAGTATTGTACTTCGCTACATTTCAAGTCGCATCCTTTACAGAGTAAAAACAAAGGCCACATGAAAAAGTCCTGAAAACCTGTGAGAATTTAGTAGAAGAAAGGAGCCAAATCAGCAGCTGCAGCAGAGAAGAAGCTGCTGGTGTGTCTGCGGCCAAAGGAGGGCAGAGCTCCAGACAGCTTCATGTCCAGAGAGGTGACACTCAATGCAATAAAATTATGTCATTATGGGTTAAAGGTAGCATTATCGTACCTCAGCATAGTTTAAAAAATCTACCTTACATCTACCTTAATTAATCACTGCTTTAAAGGTGGTGTATGCGATTCTGGAGAAATCCAATACCATGACAAATACCATGATACAGAGCAAACAACGACACAGCAAGTACTACAACTAACGTTAGCTAGGTTGTGGGTTAGCAAACTGTCCCTACAGTTGCTGCTGTGAAGCTAACAGCCAGAGAGGACGAGGCGGTTTCCCAGAGCCAGCAGCGCACACAGAACAGACAGCTAGCGGGCCGTGAGGAGATTTAGCTGAATATGACAAAAAGACGTGTATTGGATTAGAATCGCATACCCCACCTTTAATGCACCACCCCAGCAAGCACATGCAGGTGCAAGATAGGTCTGGCTAACATGCTAAATGCTAACATGCTCATGGTTTGGAACTTTTACCTTCAGTGAGGTGTGTGAGGCCTTTCTGCTGTTTGTGACTATAATCACTGTCACAGATGTGACTGCTGAGCTCATTCAGATCTAAGTGTTAAAAAAACTCAACAACCACATTGCTTAGCAACATATTGTTGTGTTTGTGTGTGCTAAGCAGTCTGTAAAAAACGCAGTCTTGTTGCTTTAATGTGTGTCTACTGTTGATTCTAAAAGAAGTGTCATGCTGTTTAATTTAACGCTATGTGGCTTAATATTGCTTGTTGAACGCGCCGTGGTGTCCATAGGCTTTATTTATTTTTGTTTAAGTGTCTGAGTTTTGTCCTCTTTTCTGGTTAATTCTAGTGAGGCTACACGGATATGCCAGGCTCCACAACCCCCCACACACACAACGCACTCCCTCACCAGAATACTAATCAGAAACACCTGTCACTAATCACACACCTGCATTTCATCTGCACTTCATCACCCCAGTATATAACCACCTCAGTCAACTCAGTCAGTGTCTGGTCTTGTTTGTAGTAGGACAGATCTTTGCATCCAGCCATTACTACGTCTCGGACTCCTACCTCGCATCTGCAAGCGTCTTCCCTGCTCCTGAGTTCCCGATTCCTGTCCCGTGTGTCTCCGGTCTCCAGTCTCCAGTGTGTGTCACTACAACCCCAGATCTCCAGCTAAGCTAGCCAAAGGACGGAATCAGTACCATCTACTCTGTCTGTTTACATCGTGTGCAACAAAAACTATCTGTCTCATCTTGGTGTCTCCGGCCTGCTCTGTCCGTAACAGAAGACCGGACCACTACAAGACGACAGCATGAGTGCCACGGATCCGTTCCAGGAGTTGGTGGACATCCTGCACCGTGGCCTCATCGCTCCACCACTTCCGCTTCTGCTCCAGCCACACCACCCGCTCCGACATGCGCCAGTCCCATGGCTAAACCAGCGCCCTTCTCTGGCTCGGCGGAGGACTGCAACGGCTTCATCTTGCAGTGTTCTCCGGTCCTGGAGATGCAATCTTCCCTGTACCCTACCAAGCGCTCCAAGGTAGCTTTTGTCATTTCTCAGCTACCAGGTCCATGCCATAACTGGGACCCACCTCCATCAAGGAACTGCAACGATTCCTCGGATTTGCTAACTTTATCCTGTACTACAGCACAATAGTACACCCCCTGACAAACTTGCTCCATAACAAGCCCAAGTCTCTGTCCTGGCCACCCGCCGCACAAGAAGCTTTCACCCTCCTCAAAGAGACCTTCACCAGTGCACCGCTCCTAGCTCATCCAGATCCAGAAAGACCATTTTCTGTAGAGGTAGACACCTCTACTACCGGAGTAGGAGCGGTGCTATCGCAACTGCAGGGAACCCCAGCCAAACTCCACCCATGTGCTTTCTTCTCCCGGAAGCTCAGCCCGGCGGAGAGAAATTATGACATCGGTGACCGCGAACTGCTGGCCATCAAGTTGGCCCTGGAGGAATGGAGGCATGGCTGGAGGGCGCCCAACACCCGTTTACACTACTTACCGACCACAAAAACCTGGAATATCTCAAAAAGGCAAAACGGCTCAATCCTCGCCAAGCTCGCTGGGCTTTATTCTTCACCCGGTTCCAGTTTACCATCTCTTACCGTCCCGGCACCAAGAACATCAAGGCAGATGCCCTATCCCGACTGCACGCTCCCGACAACACCATCAACGAACCCAAACCCATTCTTCCCCAACATCTCTTCGTGAATCCCATCCAGTAGTCAGAAACATCCATTCCCTCCTCCAATGCCTCCACCAGCACTCCGCCAGGTTGCCCTCCGAATCATCACTATGTCCCAAGAACCCAACACAATCTTCTAATCCACGCCTCCCACACATCTCTGGGCACTGGTCACCCAGGGGCCAATGAAACCCTCTCGTTGCTACGGGAACGCTTCTGGTGGCCTAACATGGCTAGGGATGTGAGAAGGTACGTACAAGGATGTAAAGATAACGCCATTTCCAAAAGCCCACGCCATCTTCCAGCCGGCAAACTGTGCCCTCTACCCACGCCCAACAGACCCTGGTCACACCTAGGAGTCGATTTTACCACCCTCCAACAATAATACATGCATTCTCATGGTCGTGGACAGATTCTCTAAGTCATGCCAACTTATTCCACTCCGAGGACTACTCACGGCAATGGAAACAGCGGAATGCCTGTTCAACAATATCTTCAGGTACTATGGGATCCCAGAAGACATCGTGTCCGACAGAGGCCCCCAGTTCATATCCCGGGTATTAAAGGCTTTCTTCTCGCTCCTAGGTGTAACCGTCAGCCTCTCCTCTGGATACCACCCACAAACAAACGGCCAGACGGAGAGGAAAATCCAGGAAATTGGGCTTTTCCTACGTACCTTCTGCCATGGCCACTAGGACTCTTGGAACCAGTTCCTGGGTTGGGCCGTGTACGCCCAGAACTATCTGCGTCAACCAACCACTGGACTCACTCCCTTCCAGTGCGTACTTGGCTACCAACCCCCTCTCTTCCCGTGGTCTGGAGAGCCCTCGGAGGTTCCCGCGGTAGACTACTGGTTCCGAGAGAGCGAGAGGGTCTGGGACGCAGCACACCACCAGCTGCAAAGAGTACTCTGCAGTTTGCGATAAGTAATTTTCCCAAAAGTCTTTTCAGAAAATACTCTGTGGACTGATGAGACAAAAGTTGAACTTTTTGGAAGGTGTCCCCCCCATTACATCTGGTGTAAAAGTAACACCGCATTTCAGAAAAAGAACATCATACCAACAGTAAAATATGGTGGTGGTTTTGCTGCTTCAGGACCTGGAAGACTTGCTGTGATAAATGGAACCATGAATTCTGCTGTCTACCAAAAACTCCTGAAAGAGAATGTCCAGCCTCAAGCTGAAGTGAACTTGGGTTCTGCAGCAGGACAATGATTCAAAACACACCAGCAAGTCCACCTCTGAATGGCTGAAGAAGAACAAAATGAAGACTTTGGAGTGGCCTAGTCAAAATCTAAACCTGAATCCTATTGAGATGCTGTGGCATGACCTTAAAAAGGCAGTTCATGCTCGAAAACCCTCCAATGTGGCTGAATTACAATTCTCAAAAACAATTCTAAAAGACTCATTGGAAGTTATCGCAAACGCTTGATTGCAGTTGTTGCTGCTAAGGGTGGCCCAACCAGTTATTAGGTTTTGGGGGCAATCACTTTTTCACACAGGGCCATGTAGGTTTGGATTTTGTTTTCCCTTAATAACAGCCTTCATTTAAAAACTGCATTTTGTGTTTACATGTTATCTTTGACTAATATTTAAATTTGTTTGATGATCTGAAACATTTAAGTGTGAGAAACATGCAAAAAAATAAGAAATCAGGAAGGGAGCAAACACTTTTTCACACCACTGTATGTAGTCATTCAATAGCCGTCGAATTGAGGGCTAGGCTATGTAACTTT
Source organism: Siniperca scherzeri (assembly GCA_027580175.1). NCBI lineage: Eukaryota > Metazoa > Chordata > Actinopteri > Centrarchiformes > Sinipercidae > Siniperca > Siniperca scherzeri. The sequence goes on from CM050847.1 coordinate 3,732,255, forward strand.
TTAGACTAGACAGCAATGTACGATTTAAACATCTTTTAGGATGTCAAATTAACGGAACATTGCTCCTGGGCAGTGCCCATCTATAGAAAAGGAATTTGTTGTTGGTTTGGACATAAGGGGTTGGTGGCATGATGTTGTTCCACTAGTGTTTACCTTGACTTTTTAAAGTAACACTAAAGGATTTTTTTAGTGAGCTGACAGGTCAGTAGTCAGGCTGTTGACAGGTATTAATCTGATCCTTTGAAGTTAACCTGCTCTGGAGCAGCATAGGTTACCATGGTGATCTACCCCAGTTAAAAGTGATCCAGCTTCATGATACCAGAAAACCTGAGTTAAGCCCAGAGGTAGCTGGATAACCCACTAATCTTGCTTCATGATACAAACTGCTTTACAAATTAGAGAAATATGAAGTGTCCATTCTTAGTACCATTTACTCTGTACCATAACATAGCTTATACAGTAGCTATCTAAATTTAGCCATTTATATAGCTGATACGGCCAGAAAGTCTTCTAGAATGCTTCACAGTGACTTTTAGCCCCTCATAATCTCCCGTCACTTACAATACCACCCAATTTTCTAGCCAGTATCGTAATGTGGGAGGCCAAGGTCTTAGCATGGGAATGACTCACTCAACAAAGTGTATACATAAGTCATATGTAGTATGCACTATGCATGCATTTGAAACTGTATTTTTCAACACTACCATACACTTATAACATTCCATATTATGTTTACAAGAAGACACATTTCTGACTAATGCATTATTATTTAAATTTTGGCTCTATGCTATCATAATGCATTAGTAAGCATGATGCCTTGTTATGAACATTTTTGTAAAGCTTTATGAATTCATTAATTAGTCCTCTTATAATGCAACTGTTATAAAACATTTCCCTGAGATAGTATTTCAATGTTACATTGTATGTTCCATATACTCCATTTGAAATCAGTGTTTTCCTGCATGTGTGAATACATTTGTCACCACAGCTTATATCTGGCTCCACATTCCACTAGCGTTGCTCTCTTTGATGTTCCTGCGAGTTTGACATAGAAAAGCTTCACTGTCTCATTTTTTCCATCTGAGTGTATTTCTGTTTCATCTCCCATCCACCACAGCACAAACCTATGAGCTGTGCTGCTGTTACAGACACAACCTTTTCCCATGGACTTGGCGATTCAGTTCACATCAAAACGTCTATAGAAAAGCATAGATACCAAGCACACTGTGGTGTTGAACAACTGCTGACCAGTTCCAGACTTCTTAAAAAAATAATTGAACATATCCATTCTTTGGGGAGATTTATAGTCTATTCTTCCTCTTCACTTTTATCTCGTCAGTGTGGGAAGTCCAATTACTGAAAAGCGAAGATTTCCAGCCCCGAGGTTGGAATTATATTTCTTTCTCAAGACATTACTATCAAGACAAGTAAGCTAGAGCTACTGAGTGGTTTCTCCATTTACCAGCCTCCACAAAGATCTGAAAAATCACATATGAACAGAGAGGACAACAGACGGGAGGCCTGCATGTGGTGATTTTGTGTGTGTACAGTCTTTTCTCTTCTTTGTTCATATGTGATAACCACAGCTCAGTTACCCCATCTGTTGCCACATGGTGTTGGTCTCCACTGCAATGTGAGCAACGTTCAAGTGAGAGTATTCAGCCTGTGATCGTGTACACACCGGAAGTATACACATAGTACATGTTCTAAAGACATCGCACATCATCAGTTACGTAATCATTATGAAAACATGAATAAAAGTGAGTCACAATTAAAGCTGTGTTAAACTGATGATGATTTAAAAGCTTTATAGCCAGTTATGAGGGAGATCCCCATAAGCAGACAAAGTGTGATTTCCCCCATCATCGTCTTCTGGATTAGGAATGGAGTCTTGATACTGGTATTGGGTGAAAGAACATATCAACCACATGGGCTGCAGGCAGCAAGACACATGAACAGCTGAATGGTATATACAGAGCACACAGGATAAGTATTGATTCCCACATGAACTGATAAAAAAGGGAATGTGCTCTGTTTACTGATTGAATGATTAGGAGAGTGTGGAAGTGGATAGTAGAAAAAGGAAGAAAGAAAGAAAGGAAAATGAGAGGGAATGAGGACTAAACAGTAGAGCATAGGTGGGAGAGTGAGGTAGTGTGACTTACTGAACTTTTTTATATATATATTTTTTATCATATATATTGACATATGAGTTTATATATTGACATTGAGTGTGTAAATATTGATATGAATGTATATAGTGACAAATGTGTGTATATATTGCCATTTGATTTTATATATTGACATTTGAGTATGTGTATATTGATATACTGTATGAGTGTGTATACATTGACATATGATACATGAGTGTATGTATTGTCATAGGATTGTATGAGTGTATACATTTTGACATGTGGATGTATATCTTGACATATAAAATTATACATGTTGATACATGAGTGTAATAATACTGACATATGAGTGTGCATACATATGTCAGTATATATATAAAGCCACATACCACAGCATTTATAGCCTAAGCTAGTCAGCAGTACCCATCCTTAGATGGGCCTTTATACAGAGTGTCTTATTTGTCTATCGATGTTACACTAATGCCTTGATTTTTTTTTTCTCACTCAAACAAACTCACTGTCAAACTCTGCTGATTTTCTGCACAACCAGTAATTCTCTGTGTTCTTCTGTTTGCACACACAGGTATAGTCTAAAGTATGCAGCATAGCTGATAAAACTTCTACTTAGCAAGTCAGAGATGAAGTATTGTCCAGATGGTAACTGTCAGAAAACTATCAAATCCTGGTCCTTCACAAAGCCCTGCTTGTTTTTATACATTTTATTAGATTTGAGAGAAACTGGCATTTTTCCCATGACTCCCTCCACGTTCAAAACTTTAGAAAAACAACCAGAGCTTAGTGAGTTCTGCTGAAAAAGTGGGATTTCTTTGAAACCACCTACTCAGTCCCACCCCCAAGAGGAGGCTGCAAGTTAGAGATTTTTTGAGATAGTAGCAAATAAATAAACTTTCAAGATAATAGCATGAGGCATCCACTTTTCACAAAGCACAAGCTAAACAAAGAGGCTTTCAGTGGAAGCCATCTTTGATTACTCTGTCCATGAATCAGCTGGAGACTTACCGATAGGGAAACACACCTTGGGGAGCTTCAGAGATCCAGATTTTGAAACGTTGTTGCACATTTCAAGTGTTTTCCTTCATTATTTACTGTATGTGCCTTCATTAGCTGTGTTTTTCAAAAATGTAAATCAGACATGTTTGATCAGATTTGGCGAAAGGTTACTTTGATTATTGTGGAGACATAAAAGGAGCACAGTTTGATTCCCCAAGGGTCAGGAGGTGAATTATTCCCAGATTAATGACATCCACATTAGCATTTCAATACAGTAACAGAAACGGGAAATAACTTGGCTCCTTCTGCTACATGCCGTTGTGCATTTACACAAAATGTCATGTTTTCCTTTGCAAAGTGCAGTGAGTTAATACAACAGCGAGACAGTGTTTTTCTGTTTTTTTACATAATGAGGTTTCACACCTCCCAATTTACCTTGAGCCTCGGGGGAGTTGAGGAAATTAATGTTAAAGGAGTGAGAGAAACAAGTGAGTGTCGACAATCAGGTGTGAAAGTGACTAAAAACAGATTGTCTTCACAGGCGCGCTGCGTGCAGACTCCTCCGGGTCAGCCCACATACTATACAGCATGCAAGAACAAGAGCTGTGACCTTATATGCAGGAGAAAGCATGTTTGCAGTGTTAAAAACAACTACAGTAGCAGCAGAGGTAAAAGCAGAAGCATTGTGGGAGTTGTTGTGGCCTCAACTTCTCAGGATCGACAGATGTTTCCACAGGGCAAGCATCACCTCGGTTTTCCATAATGCTGACACCAACTGTAAGAGTGCTGCATGAAAGGTGTACCATACTTTATGTAGGGAAAAACATCCATGCATCCATTCACTTTTTGTTTATGACAGTCTGAAGTGCTTTTTTCAGAATAATCTGTGTCCCTGCTGACTGTCAAAGGCAAATTTACGATTTGAAAGATGCCAGCATCCATACCATCCCCCAAGAGAAGTATGTTGTTTTTTGCAAGACATTAGGGTTCTTCATGTGAAATGTTTAAGGTAGTAGTAAGGTCATCATCATTCAAATCACCAAAAGTGAACATCCTAATCATACAGTATTTATTCACTTTAATGGATGCTAAACTAAATTATACAGGCATTGGATGGCATTGGACAACCAGGTTGACCTGTCCTATTTGATGTCAAATTAAAGCTGTATTAATTTAAATTTTGATATCAACAAAGATGAAATGACTATGTGTAATTGCGTTTTAGCAGGAGATAATATGAATGTTAGCATTCAACAACAGCTCCCGTGATTCGAGATATAAATCATTCCTATATCATTGTTAAAGCGATGGACTGTTTTGCTAATTTTATTAGAAAGTAGGCGCAACTCATTTGACTTGGATGGATGGAAACCTCCAGAATCGTGTTTCAGCTTTTCAGAAAAAGAAAACCTCAATGTAAAAATATTTGGTGGGCTAGTGGCAAGTGGAACAGAGGCTGACCGTCACAGAGCACTGCTCTCTAGATCAAAGATATGTCATTCTGGTGAGGTCAATTTAGGGGTCATTTTGAAAGTTTTTGCTTGAGAACCAGTGCCGCTGCTAGCCATTTTGGTGCCCTAAGCATAATTCCTTTATGATGCCCCCCACCCCGACCCCGAGAAAAAATAACGTTTGTTTTTGCCAGTTTAACTTTTTATTACCAAACATAACTCAATACCAATAACACACAATAGCAGCATCACAGTATAAAACTTAAGAACACTAAAAAGAGAAAGTAAAATCTTCACAGCTTTGCTGACTTTGTAAACAGTAAACAGAATAGCAAAATAATCCAGACTTTTTTTTTTTTTGCAAATTCAATGTCACTTTGAATAAATTAAATTAAATAATCATCAATAAGTACAAACAAGAATAGTCAGTCTTCTTAAATAAAACAAAGATTTAGAGGACTAAAAGTCACAACTTTAATTACTTTGTAAACACAGTAGGCTATGTAGAACAGCTAAAAACACACATTCAAGTAAAGTGCCAGTCAAGGGGGGGGACTAGACTAGAGCAATTATTAAATATCTGTCTTGTTCCCCCTTTTTTGTTACATATACATGGCTAAAATGTGCCTAATATTTCTATAGGCTAATGAAATAATACCGGCATTTAAAAAAAACATTTCATTAGGCTATTTTTGGTGCCGCCTCAGCACTTGGTGCCCTACGCACAGTGCGTGATGCGCGTGGTGGGAGCGGCGGCGCTGTTGAGAACCCTGCATGAATAGTGGTATTTCGTGTTCCCCAGGATCTGCGGGGGGACTGCGAGGGGTCTATGAATTTAGTAGCAAATCAAATTAGTGACGGTATTTTACATACAATGCTTTGATCAAATAACAGATGTGTGCAGTGTATTCACTAACAGCTAACACTAACACTAAAATCATTTAGTGCTGAATGTTTATTTGGTTGCAACTCCCCTTGACAGCCTCTGACAGGTTGCTCACGCCAGCAGGAATGTAGCTGCTTGTTCACCATGAAATGGTTTCTTTTCTGAGCTTTTTAGTGTTTTTCTTTTTAGCCCCATTTTAATTTTAATGTATGGTTGTAGGTTGAATTTGAGCCACTCTCATCAACCCCCTGTAGGGAGCTGTCTCCAGCAAACACTCTGAAAAAGGCATTGTTTTCAGAGCTGAGTAATCAAGCCAGGAGGTAATGATTTGTGTGAGAAGAAATGCTGGCTTCATTGCATCATCAACAAAAACATTTCCAGATGGTCCATATTGTCCCTTTGTAAGGCAAACCGGGCGCTTTGCCTCTGAGCTCTGCTTGATTTATTATTGTAGACAGTGCAGAGAGGCAGACAGCGGAATTCGATTGATAATGGTCATGTTAAAACACAATACTCTCACACAAAACGCAGTCAGATGGAGGCAGCGGAGGCAGAATCTGAAGCCATTCAGCAAATCTTAGAATCATATTTTCAATGTGACCATGAAGGTGTTCAAAGCTGTAAGGTCCTTTTGACTGTGTCCACTGAATCAAGGCTGCCAGACAAAAAGCAATAAACCTCTCTGAATTCCATCCTAGGTCTGGTTTCTGAAGTCTGAAAGTTATTTTTATTTCTATAATATTGAAAGTTTTGGGTGCAGACGAAGACCACACATCAGGTCAACACTGGCATCCCTTCTTTTCGTTGTTTAAACTGTAATCCACATTCACTCTGAACAGGGCCAGACTGTCCTCCCAAGAAAAAGATGAGCGTCAGTCGAGTCTGAGGATTCACTCTTGTCCGAGGAAATTGTTGGTTCACGGAGAATCCTTGGCTCAAGGGCCACTTACTAGATTTCGTCCGGCACTGTCAGCCACATTTCATGGCCTTCATTGTGCATTATCACATGACCATGAGCGTAGTAGTGAGGGGAGTATTGGAACGAAGTACCCAGGGGCCCAACATGGGGAGGGCCCTCAAAAAGCCTGGAATTAAAAGTTTGTTTTTATCTGCAATTTTGAAAACTTGTGTTATTAGCATTATAAGTAAACGACTGCTGTTTACGTCCCCTCTGAAGGGACATGGTTTAGTCCACTCCCACAGTCGGGTGGACGTAAATAGTTTGTCTCCAAATGTGGTAATTGCGCTAATGCTGATTCAGAGGACTTCAGACAAACTTTGAAGCAATTATGTCATTTAAAAAGTAAAATCAGGCTCCAGAAAGAGACCGGACAGACAGGGACAAGAAAGAAAAGAATCAGAGGGGAAGTACGTTGCTTTTTACACACAGCAGTGTTTCAGATGGTTTAATGTCTGTAATGTGGCTAGGTAGCTAATATTATAAGAGTAAGCTTGCTGAGAAATGAATGAATGAATGAAGGCCCGCCACAGAGAGTGAATCAGCTGCAGGTCCATCATCACCATCTTCTCATGTTACTGAAGCTGTCGGGCAAGATGAGCTCATGAAGCGGCTACTGAAAGTCATTTCAAACAGCCATTTTGCACCAGCAGCAGTTTACGCTGAAAGGAGATTTGCAGCACTAACATCAAGCAGTCCGTTTTATTGTACATTATAAGTATCATACAGTCGGATACATCTTTAAGATGCTTGTAATGTGCAATGTGTCTCCAGTAATAACGTTTGAAACCAATAATCACTTCACTGTAGTGTTTTAATGGAAATAAACCTTCAGCAGCATCAGAACAGTTACTTCCTCTATTAAGGACTGTGATTTTAAATTTCTAAAGTGCTATTATGCTAATTCTATGTTGCAACAGACTGGGCTGGCACTTGTTGGAAAGTAATTCATCTTAATTATGCAAATTAAACAATAAAATGAAGACCTAAAAAAAACGAGAAAAGAGTGCTGAAATCTGCTGAGATTTCTGTGTTATGTGACCAAAATTCCAGACTTTGTTCATGCGATGTCAACTAAACCTTCTCCATGACAGCTTAGCAAACTCCATCTGCTGATGAAGGCCAAAGATGTGCCAGAAAGCTCTGGAAGAAGTCTAGATGTCACAGTTTGCTCCTCAGTCCCTCATCCTCAGCCCTCTGCATTGCTCTCTGTCCCTGTCTCTAGCCCCAGCTCCCCAGACCTGCCATCCTCAAACTGTCCACCAGATGCCCTTGGGCTTTCCCTCCAGTCCTTTCCCCATCACCTGACTGCCCCACCCATCTACACACTTGTCCCCCCTTCTCTCATCAGTTTTTGCCTTGTGTTTCTGCTGCCTCGACCTGTAGCTACCCATCTGCCTGTATCCTTTTGTTGTCTGCTTGCCTGCTTGTGTACCTGCCTGCCCACCGCTCTGCCTGTCTGCTACCTGCACCTGCCAGTGAGCCACAAATAAATCACTCATCTGCACCAGTCTACCTGCCAGCCGTGACACTAGAGAGTGGACCTTGAGTTAAAAATTTTGTCATACAGCATCAGTCATTTGTTCAAATGCTTAAATACGACCTCTGTTTACCTTTACTGTAACTGATAAGCACCTCTGGTGTAGATTTCTGACTTGTCTGTCAGGAACAAAGGTGGAAGTAGCCAGACGTTGTGAGCGGTGAAAGGAGTGCACCAACATACAGTGGTGTGCGAGACGGGACACCCCTTTCTTACCTACCATTTCCTTAACTTTAACCAAGGTCTTATTCTTTTAACCATGACAACAAAGGTAACAAAGTAAGCTAACAAAGTAATTGTTTGAACCCAAACCACGATCTTTCCCTAACCTTGCTAAGTAGTAGTAGGCTAAATAGTAAACTAACATGAATCATTATTGTAAAGGTTTTGGAAGGCCTTGCCACACAGATGTTGTCGTGCTGAAAGGGACGCCAGGTCAGAAAACAGCAATATTGGTCGATTTTAAAGACAAAATTGAGTTGCTTCGTTTGGAGGACTTGTTTGGCTGCAGGACATTGGTTAAAACTTTAACTATATTCTCTTTGCACTACGACTCACTGCACTTCATCATGAATATTTTTGTGAGGTGGACTGATGACAGATGACAGACCCTTATCACCATTAATGGAACTGATGCAGAGATTGTCTGAGGGCATTACACTCCCTAATTATTGAATAACGCCTGCTCTATTATTGTTTTACAGGGCCCGAAACACATTACAGTTGAGTCTGGGCCAGCTGCTGTTGAGAGGACGTTTTTGTTAAACATGCTGGATTTTGACTGGAATCAGGACTGTGAATCTCATTGTGTAACTGAGACAAATGCTCAAAAACAAAACGGTGTGAAAACATTGCGCTAACAAATTGTGGGGTGTGCCGTGAATGAAGTAGTATCTTGTAATCCAGTTCGTCCAGGTTTCAGTGCAGTGAATTTTCTCTTTGCAGATAAGGCCTCTAACGACAGTCTACCTTCAGTGTCATAGACTGATTATTAGACAACGGGCCCCTGGGCACAGACGTATGAAAGGTCCCCACACTTCATACATAGAGGCAAGACACCAAGACTAAAAGACACAAAATGACCACAAACGACTTTGTGGTTGTTTAGCGCCTGTTTGTAGTCATTTGGCGTCCCTTTTTTAGTGTTTCTTTGTAGTGGTTTTGCGCCTCCTTGTGGTGTTTCATCTCTGTCGTTTTGTGTCTTTTTGTAGTAGCTTTGCATCTTTTGACCCTCAGGCCCCCGGACCATGTGAGCCCCTGGACCTGTTTCTGGTAGGCCTGTTCAGAAATCCATCCATGTTCAGTATGTTTGTAGTTTTCACTAATATTAAGTTATATTATTCTAATAACTAATAACTAATATTATTCCAGGGATTTTGCCTCGGATAGCAGTTTGCTACGTAGTTTTTATGAGGGTGGGATAGCAGGTGTTAAGCATGTACAGTGATGTTACAGGCCACAGTAACTCAAGTCCTTTTTAAAAGAGTTGATTGCCACATGAGGAAAGTGGTTGACACTGACCTCCAGAGTGTAGAGATCTAGCTTCAAAGTGCTGTCTGGGTTTCTCTGCATCACGAAGCAGCCTGCGGACCACTCTGCAGACTGCCCTCACCGCCTTCGCCTCGCTGCCATTAGGCAGACGATATTGTGCCATTAAGTTATAACAAGCCCTTTCAAAAGTTCTTCCCCTGTGCCATATGGATCTTCAGCATCATAGTGTAGCTCATGCTATTTCACGGTTCCAGTATATCTTCCCGACAGCCCCAACCGAAACGGTTCACTGGAGATCGTGTTTTGCTGATGCTCCCTAAAATGGCAAAAACGTGCGACAGGCAGCAGCGTATCGGCGCGCGACGGAATCAGCGGCGAGCGCGAAGAGTCTGTTCTCTGCTGGACGTGTAGTAGATTAGACAGAAGAAAAATAATTAGAGAAGTGAACATAGAGAAACAAAAAAAGAATATCACGGAAGAAATGGAAGATGGAGGAAGATTTGACGATTTCGCATTGGAGGTGAACATCGGAGACAACCACACATCACCGTATGAGTAGTGGTAGGAACAGAACACCTAAAAAGACTTGTTGGGTACCCATTTTAGTTAGTTGTTGTTGTTGTTTTTCTTGTGGACCTCTTTGGGTTCAGGGTTGTCGCCATTATTGTGTGCCAATTTTGGTTGATCCTCAGATAAAAGGTCAAATGTGCCTCACTGTGTCAGTGGGTTTCTTCTATCAGAAAGTCTTAAAGAATATAAGCCAGTCTCTGTATAAGCTGGAATTGATGTACCACTGCATTGGATTGTACTACCTTTAGAATACAGTGGGTTACAATAGCATTTGGTATACTCATACAGTTTAATGCTTCACCTATACAGTTATGGGTAATACTTCCATGCTTTTGCTATCATATTTTATTCTGCAATGTAACATGTTCACACATTATGTTGAATCTTGTCTTCCTACTAAGCTAAGGTTTTCTGAAACCACACCCTTCATGCAGTTAGGGAGGCTAGTTCTGTGGAAACTACCCCCACCTGGTTTGGCAGTGCAGTCTCGTCTCCTGCCCTAACTTGGAACAGCCGTTCTGGAAATATTGAACATAACCTTCAATCATAAAAAATAAACTGACGTTAGGTGTAAATATCTCACAGCACATTCAGAATCCGTTTCATTCTGTCAGTGGACTGTTCTGCCCCCCTCTGTGAAATCACCTGAGGCCAGCTCATGTCACTCGCCATACTGATGGATGGAGGCCCTGTGGAATTGTTGGGTGATAAACAGTGGCACATCGCAGTCAGTGAGTCATAGCGATTTAACATGCATCTTATGCCTCTATATAATACATCTACACGTTATATATCATTATCTAACAGTTTGAAATAATTAGCTTAATTTAACGTTAGGATGATGGTTGTCATGTTTGTTTATCGTCGTGGTTCCTAGCTGATACTGCCTCCAAGAAGCAATATTACCTGAAGACGGCTGACTGATGAGCTAGGTGTCAGACGGGTCTCTATATTCTACATACACAGTTAAACATTATGCTAGAGTCTGCTTTAGAGACCTAAGTTAACTGGCGATATCCAGCTTGGTTGTATCACTTCTTTCAGGCCCAAAATGTCTTAGTAAATGTTCAGAGACAAGCCTGAGGGAGACTCGAAACTGGGTTCAAGAGCCTCGCCTGGTTTAACGAGGCTGCATCGAGCCTCTGATAACCCAATCACTTTAACAACAACTCAGCAACCAAACTGAAAGCGAAGGTACAAACTGTCAGAGTTCATGGAAACACTTCTTTTATTCAATCCTCATTCTTTTGTGTCCATTTTCCATTATTCACTTATCCTCCTTACTATGTATCAAAGTTCTGTGGGGAATTTGAGCCGGTGAAGCTCGGCCATATTTCCTTTAGCTGGACCTCAACACAATTAATCTCAGACATGTTTAATCGACCGATTCCGTTTTATTAACTATAACTAGACCTCTGCTAATCCTTCAGTTTACATCCGGTATGTCAGTACATAACACGTCAGGTCAACTGTATAGTGATTGCTTACATGAATACTACATCCCCGTCTTAAAATAAAGCACTCTCGTAACCTAACGACATATTTGGCATAACAATCAATTACATTTCTACTGTCCGTAAGTAAACAGAATTTCAAAATAAGGGCATATTATTCACTACTGCCTTAACACTGCAAATGTGTTTTTTGTGATGATAAAATTATTCAAATGGGATAGACCTGTCAAGTAAGTCAAATAAACAGTTTGTGTGTTAAATCCAACAGTGATGATTCATTTTTTTTTTTTTTATATCTTCTCTTTTTTTTAACCAATGTCGTCAGGGCAGAAATATGCCTGCACCTTAGTGTGCTAGCAGTCCATGTTACAGTATATTGGTTGCGTGTTTCCTGTTACAGTACATGAGCTTTTGGTTGATTAAAGTGACTGTGTCTCTGTTGTGAACTGTTGCCACCAGCCAGAGCTCAGTGTCAGACCCAGCATCCAGTCTGAAATCTACAGTCTCCCCCCACCATCCCTCGACTGTTCTCCATCTTTCCCCCCATGCTTCAGGTAACATCCCATGGACTGGTGAGCACAAACTCATGTTGCATGTGGGGTTTTTGTAGTTTGCACAGCAGGTGAAGCTGCCATTTGTTTTAGGCCGTTAGCTCCCAAGCCACAACTCAGGCCTGAAAGAGCCAGTGAAAGAGCCATTATCTCACTGACATGATTTATGAGAATACATTTCATAACAAGTATTGTTTAATAATTACAGATCCAATTTAATATAATATTTGATTCAACTGTACAACACATTTGAGGGGTTATTTTGCAAAAACAGATATCTCAGTTTGTATTTATTATCCTACAAATTGTATTTTTTTTTTTTACTGTGCACTTCAGGGAATATCAATCAAACTGGTGTTTGTTTATTCATTTTAAGAATAGCTGATCTGTTTTTGCAAATGAACTCTTCATTAAATATATGTAAGAGGTAATAAGATTTATTTTACACAGAGGTATCAATTTCAAACTGTTTCTGTGCTTCATTTCAGAGGAAATTAGAGGTAAAATAAGGACCAAATATTGGGAACAACAAATATAATTTTCACCTAAATGGAAAACTTAATAGAAAGTTAAGTAGTACTTCCTGTTATATACTAGATCATAGTGCACAGTTTCATGTCTGTGAAGGTCACCATTTCCAACACCTGCAGACTGAATATAATTATTCAGCTTTTAAATAAATCTATGACCGAGTGAATTTAGCACTACAAGAAACACAGGGAAACATTATTCAAAAGGGATAAATACTTTGAAACAAGAACTTAATTACCAGTTTCAGACTGGTAAATACTATTCATGTAAACATCCGTGTTGAATTTACGACTGGGATATTTCTGAAAGCTCCAATGTAACTTGGTGCCTAATACAAACATGGATGCCTCCTGTTGCTCAAGGTAACTAAACCAGAATTTTATGGCTATAAAGCTCAGTAGTTTTAATCCTCACACAAGCAACTCTGCAATCATATAACCACCTTGAGTTGTCAGATGACATGAATGCTTGTAAACATCCCATAATTCTAAAAATGCACAGTATCTTTCACGTTTCCCATCGAAAAAGTTATTTTACTGCATCTGACAACACTTGCAAGCTGTCCAAAGGTGAAAAGTTTGTCTCAAATGATCGTTCAATACATCAAAAATGTTGCTTTTCAAATTGTTAAAATTTTTGTTGTAGTCAGTTTAACTCATGGCTTGTTTCACCAGTAAGTGAACTGGTAATGTACAGTGAAGCATCAGTATTGTTGCTATGGTTACATGCAGTTCAATATACCTTGCACACTGATTTAGAACATTGTTTGAACTGTTGAAACATCTCAAACTCTGACAGGTGTTATACTGTAGGCTATGTCCTTGTGATCTTGCTAGATCTCAAGCAGGTCCTGCAAGAGTGTCCACCAAGAACACCACAACAATTACTTCCAAGGACAAAAGTGACACCAACAGAAAAGTTATGTGATCTCTGGAAAGTGCTGTACAAAACACCTCAGCAATAAACACTGCAGGTGTAGACAAGTAAAAAAGGACCATTTAAAAGAAGAAATGAATGCCTAGTGTACCATTTGAGTCCAAATGGAAACAACAATGCATAATTAGAAAATAATTCATAACAGGCATGTGAACCTGAAACAAAGATTAATGTTGTGAGGCTGTGACGTCAGTGCAGAGGCAGTAAAATGAAACATTGCACCACAGAACTGGTGTTTTCAGATGTGAGGGGCCGAGCTGGCAGGCATGAGCAGTCACAGCTGGATTTTCAGCTGAATCAAGTTCAGTTCAATTTTCATATTTTTTGCCAATACTTTCTTTATCACTAAACAATCGCTCGTGTATCGCCTCTCATAGCTTTGTCTTGCTGCAGCACTTTAAGTGTCTCCAAAAGCACTGCATATGATTAACAAGCACAGCCCATCTTGTTGGGCACAGTGACAGTGAGTTGCAGACAACATCGTCGGCCCCAAAAAGTGTCAGGAACAGTGCCTTGCACTTTGATGATTCCCCCATTGCAACAGAAAGGCTCTGCGCAAAAGTGTGTCTGTGACCAGGTGTGCCTCCCTAGCAACCTCTTGCAAAGTTAAATCCAGCACATACAGCGCAGTGGGACATTGTGCTTTCAGTTTTGCCTGGACACCTACAAAATGGCAAGACATATTGCTTGAACCATCAAAACAAAATCCTTGAAGGCGATCCATGGGCAAGTTCAGACACATAAAGAAGTCTCTGATGCAGGAAAAAAGTGTCTCTGCCGTGGTATCAGGAGCACTGTAGAACCCAAGAAAAACATTTCCACCATTAACACTTCCTTTAACCAGCCATTGCGCTACATGCATCTTCTTATCTCAAAGACAGGCTTTTTAGATGGCATTTGACCTCAGCTACTTACTAACTTACTTACTAACTTACCTATTTTCATTGTTTTTATGGTATTTCTAGAAAAAGGCTATGTATTTAGGACGGTGTTCTTTGAAGCCGTGTACTCTGAAAACAAAATGCATCTGAAAAACATGGCCTGCGTAGACAGGTCACCTATGTTTCATGCCTCCTGTGTAGACACTGTCATACTTATTCCTGCAAAAAGCTATCACATTACTGTAATACGTTACTCCTTTACTGCCAAAGGCTTTGTATTTTCAAAGAAAGAAAATATACTATGAACCAATGCATACCTCCTTTATTTAATTTTCTGTATGTCATGCCATTACAACACAACCATGATAGTCAGTGCTAACATTTTCATTCTCAACTGTGCGAGTTAGTCTATCACACCCTGTCTGTGCACGGAAAACTGTGATATTGTACAGTATAATTCAGTTTAACAGCTCTTTACATCAGCATGGTTGATTTAGCTTTTTTTCTAACTTGCAAAATAAACCTAAAACAACCAATCCTAAACTAAGAGAGGCTTATGTGTTCAGAACAAAGACCAGAGGTGGAGAAAGAAGACATAAATGAAAAAGATAAAATGGTGAGAGAAGTATTCAGGCACTTAGAAATTCTCTCGGGTCCTTGGCTACACTGTGCTCCATTACATTGTACATGCATTTAATAGCCTATCCTGATCCTGTCATGAGGAGTATGAGGTTGCCTCTACTAGACAAGGCTATGGGGTGTAGCACATTCAAAAACAACAAATTAAAGGGATTTCAAGTATTTCACACAACATCAAGGTTCCTATTTACATGTGATCCTAGTGTTCTCTACCTATGTATTCTCATTGCATATCCCCTAAGACGTCATTTTAACAACCATTATTGTACAAATTCTGTAACAAACAATTAAAACATGAACTGAAAGGAAATGTCACAAGAAATTAACGTGTAACGTGTCACCAAGCATGTGCAGGATTTCTTTAGGTTTTTATTTAAAGTATTTATGAAATGAGCTTTTTGGTGAAAATCTAATTTCCTGTACCATCACATATCAATCCCGTCTTTCACAAGGCTTTCATTGGCTTTCACTGGTCCTATGTTTTAGTGCGCTCCAGCGGCTGTGATGGCAGGGAAGCCATTTGAGAAAATGACAGCATCACTTTTCTCTATACCCGCCGCCGGGAACATTGCTGTACACAGTGTTATTAAAGGGAAATGATGCATGCATTGGCAGCTTGGCTTGAATAGAGATGTTTGTGTTGATTTGTCATGACTGAGATGATCGTATAGTCTGCCATCCCCATGTTTGCGAAATCCATCCTCCCCTTGAAATGGAGTGAAGGCAAACGGTAACAATTACCAGTAACAGCACTGACTCTGAAGGACTGGAGTAACCACGGAACACCAACAAGTCCACTGAAACTGACATTTAGTCTTGTTCTTACTTCTGGTAAGTACAGATATACAAAGGCTGACTATGATTGACAACAGCTGACTAAAGACAACAGGAACAAACGTAGACTTCACAAACTTAAGGTAGTACAACACCTGCAACAGCCTGTCCACAGATATTAAACCATTACCAGAAACCTTAGATTGCAAAACATCATCAAGGTCTGCTTGCTAGCTTTTTCCAGAGCGTTCAGCCACATCTCACAGTCTTCAGCTGCAGAGGGAGTTTGCTCTGTTGTCACAGAGATAGTTCAGTTTGTCATTATGTGACCTAAGGAACTTGCCATGTGATAACCTGCACATACATGGGGGGGCAGTTCTGCCAAACCTTGGAATAGGTTCAAGGAACTTTAACATCGTGTGCCAACGTTCTTGCTTTCTACAATATCTGCGCATGGGAACTATGGAATGTTTAAGTTTTGGGAAAGTCTGTGGTTATGGCAAATGAACTGTGGTTAAGGTATGGTTAGGGTTAGGCGACTAAAACACTTGGTTAAGGAAATATTGGGATTACGGTTAATAAAAATGTTAACGTTAACTGCAGGTCCGTAACAGGACGCAAACTCCCCTTTCCTTTATCAAAGTCAGACATGCTACACACCCTCCATCACCCTAACCTCCACACCGTTACCTTCCAACTCGCTACCTAAATAGCACACTACTTCCTGCATGAGTACTGAATGTTGACATTGGACGTAAATCATGAGGTGCGGAATTGTCCAACGTGGGCATCATTTCAAGGGTACTCTGCTGGTTCAAAGATGGATTCTGGCATTGGATGTAAATGTTCCCCTTCTGCCGGCCATCTACTCACTTCTGGTCGATGAGTTTGACCCCTTTTTCTGGTGATTCAGTCTTTTGTCCAGGGTCCTTGCTGTTCCTTCAGATGTCATATTTAATACACCAGTCTGGTCAGAAGTGTGCTTTGTTGCCCCTTTAACCCCACCCAGTAGTGATGTCATGGTCTGCTGACACACCTGGGAGTACACTTGTACATCACTGCAGCAAGGTGAGAAGTTAAACCACTGGAGGTCAGCAAAAACAAGATTTTCAGGGGAAGTTAACTTACTCTTTAAAAGGAACAAACTCAAGTTTGAGCAGTTCATCTGTGATTTGGAGGGATTTTCGATTGTGAGACAATAACTGCAGACTATCAAGGTTTTGGTGTTAAATGTAAAGAGAGAAGGGGAATCTGAAATGCTGTACTGATGGTAAATTGCTATACATAGCACCATAAACTAAAGTCATATGACGTGTACCGTTCAGTACATACAGATTTTCAAATTCAAGATTTCTGCATCGTATGAGCATTTTTTGTGGAATTTAAGTACTCCAAAACAAAATTAAACACAGACATAGATATAAAACATGCAACCCTGTACGGATGCTTTTTGTAGATTTAGGTCTATGGGTATATTTTAAATAATTACATCGTGTAACATATACTACATTTGATAACTGTAACATTAATTTTGATAACATTAAGAGGTTAGTTAAAAAGTTTGTCATTGCAAGGCAGATAAATCAATCTAATATAAATAGACATTAATCCTGGTGTGCTGCAAAATCAAATAATTTTCTTACACATAATTTACATATATCCACTAAAATATTTCTGGCTTGCAAATATCCGATTTTGCTAGATTGTTAGTTGATGTTTTGGCATAAGGGCATGTACATCTTTATTGAACTGTTAGCACATAATGACATTAATGTATTTGTGGATGGTGGCAGAGTTGTTAATAGCAATGACTCACGTCTGACTCACATGTGCTGTTATGTATGGCAGGTTGTTGTTGCCACCGTGACAAAAATTATTTGCTCAGTTTCTTGTCATAACAAGATGTTGTTCTTGTTACTACATATCAAATTAATACCTATTACCTATTTTCAACGTCAGCAATGAACCTTTAAACTCAATAAATAATGTTTTATTTCTATCTTTTACTGCATTATCTTTGATTGATGATCAGTTCTAGCAACTTTTTAGGAGAATTATCTGTAAATAAAAATAGCTAAGATATTTTTTTGCCGTAGTTTTGGAACAAAAACTCACCATCAATAAATTAGGCACCATGCCTGATCATGGGGTCAACTCCTCAATGATGAAGCCCAGTGTTTGCCATGCCATTTCAGCTAAAAAGCCTTATTCTCAAACCTATATGCAAATCATCATTAGGATTAGCATTATGATTGTTACATTTTTGTATATAACGAATAATCCACAATGCAGTCATTGAAAAATAATGCATGCTGTGGGCTATTTGCACCCACATTTGCCTCCACAGAGTGCATTATTGTTCAATAGCTTCACAAGTTGGAGTGGATTATCCTGCTTACACCAGCCACTTGCTAAAATTAAAATATAAGTTTTGGGGCCGTACATTCTTTAAATGGAATCTTTGTATTGGCACTATCTTTGTCAACCTTGTAATGACCATTGCTTTCTTACTCCAATAAGGAGAAGCTGTAGCCTCATATGAACTGAAATCAGCAGCGTTCTATCTATGAAAATGAATTCATAATGCCAATGAGAACATTGCATCAGACAAATGTGGTTATCTGAAAATAATGCACACCCTCTGACCAACCAGGATCCTATGGATACCCATTCCCGCACAGAAAAGAAAAAACATATATGAAATCTAAGGAATGACAAAAATATATTTACTCACAGTTAAAATTATGAGATAGTCATTATTTTGAGATACTAAGTCATATTGACAATTTAAGGAGTAACTACACTGCAAAAATTGTTTTCTTTTGGTAGTAAAATTATATTTATTACTCGTCACACATACAGTAAAATACTAGTAATTTTGTTAACAGTTAACACATAATGTGCTGTTTTCACCTCAACATCTGTCTCAGTGCGCTACACATTGAATGAATTTCCCACTGGGCAGGATCAGATTTAGAGCGTGAGAGTTACAGCCTACAGTTTTAACAACTGTACTTTCCATTCTTTATTTATCAGTTTCGGGTGGCTTTTGTACTATTACCTTGCCAGAACTGCAACCCTGAACCGTGGTTGGAAAATCCCTGGTTCTAAGATCATTTAACCTGGCTTAAAATGGTGATGTAGCAGGTAACATTGACAAGCTACCTAAAGTTAAGTACAATTTTGACTTACTATCTCTTAATTTTGTCTTCAAAAGTAAATCTTTTCAAGTAATTTAATATATATATTTATTTTAAATTAGTATCTTATAACTTTGACACATTATTATTTTAAATTATTCCTAACCTTTCATTAATTTCTTTTATTGACAGAAATGGGCGTCCACAGCTTCCAGTATGCGCCTTAGCCACGATTTGACATGGTTTACTAAATGTTTCAGTGAAATCTTGTCTACTCGTCTCTATCAAATTTGTCTTAATTGTGATTTGTCAAGCTCAAAGAAAGCAGGAAGATAAGACTACTTTATACCTCATATCTGCATACCCCATATCCAAGGTATGGATGGTCTAAAATATTACAGAATATATATATCAAATAGTCTCTATAAGCAAGCCATGGAGAATTGCTGAAATTTCTGTGCAGAACTGTAAATTCAGATATTTTAATTTACATTTAATTTTAAGGGGTATGAAAGATGCAGTTGGTTTAGCAAATGTTTGCAAAACTCAATGTACATTTTATCGTGGGCTTTGAAATACCAAAATGAGGGTTCTGGGAAATTAAGTTTAGGGCGTCATGTCTTACAAATATATTTATTTTTATCGGATATTCAATTAAAATTTTCATCTAAAAAAGCCATTATCATGTCAGTATTTAAACCTGAGATTCTAATTTTCAAAACTCCATAGGCAATTTTTGTAGAAAAGACAATGTCAGTGTTATACTATTGGACTCTGTGGCCTCCCTTCTCATCTCAGATCAGTCATGAACAAACCCTGGTAAGGACGTACGATAAAATTTCCAAAATACAAAGATTTCTCAGCAGATTTGATGTTCACATCACCTAAAACTTTGAAATAGTAAACACTATAAATGTGGGTCCTGTTACATAAACATTTTGGTGTTCATTAGGTTTGTGTGGGACACAGTCACTTTGACACTGCTGTCAGACAACAGTGCTTATGTCATCAGCCTCGTCAGGTTTCTTGGGCTTGCTGGGGAGAGACTTGAGGTACTCCAGGTGGCGTCGGGCGTCCTCCTGGTTCTGACGGACATAATACACCACATATGAAATGACCATGGCAAACCAACCGAACATGGTCACCAGCATAGCATAGTCTGTGGTCCTTTTGGCCAGGTTACAGAGGTCAGTGTCCACCGCCAAGAAAGGTCGTCCCTCCTGGTCACGAAGCTCTGAGCTCCTGCAGAGGACCCGAGCGGCGGCCTCGTGGTTATGGGCCATTCCGCCGATGGCCTGCTGGAGGGCGCAGTCACAATGCCAGGGGTTATCGTCCACAATGACGCGGGCCTTGAGCCGAGCGAAGGCATCCTTGTGTACGCTAGTGATGCGGTTGTGGGAGAGGTCCAGCACCTGTAATGTCGCCTCTATGCCACTGAAGGCACCTTCCCCTAAAGTCTCCACCGCGTTGTAGGAAAGGTTGAGCTCCCTCAAAAGCCTGAGTCCGTGGAAGGCTTGATCGGGTACGGCACCTATCTGGTTGTGGTCCAGCCTCAGCAGGACAGTGTCGAACGGGAGGCTGGGGGGGATCTCTTTGAGGCGGGACTGACTGCAGGTAACATTGAGGCCGTGGAGGTGGGGGTCGCGTTGGCAGATGCAGCCCTTTGGACACATGCTGGCCGAGGGGAAGCACAGGGCCATGAGTACAAGGCTCTGAAGGAGCAGGCACATGGGGATGGAGCGCGACAGCCACAAGTCCAGCAGAGTCATACTGACCGGCCGTCAGCAGCATCCCGCCTGGGGCCACAACACCGCCACTGGTCCCTTACACACATCGCATAGTGGCGACTGGCCCTCACTGTCCAACCACTGGAGATACTGGAGTGTGAATAGATGTTGTCATGCTGCCTTGAGGCCTGAAACAAGATCAAACAGAAAGACAGGGTAAACAAATAAGGTTCTGCATTTTACCTATGTGACATTTTATTTGTTGTTCTGTTTGTCATCATCACCATCATGGGCCCTTCAAATTTGGATACTTTGAATATGGATATTTTTCTAGAGATGTCCCGATCAAGTTTTTTTTTGGCCTTTAATATTGGGTATCTACTGATACCAAGTCCAATCCGACACTTATATTGATTAAATATGTATTGGACACATTGAAATAACAGCTGTAGCCTTTTTTTTCACAAGCTACTTGATCCAAATACTTGAGGTCCTAGTTCAAAAAGTTGCAACTCCTGACATTGATTGAATCATCAAGAGAGAAGACGTATCACTTGATTCGTGATTGTACAGTGGTTTTTGAAGTGGAGCTTCGTCCCTCATAAACAATCTTTCGTCAAGCACAGACACCGGCTGCAGCACACAAACCAGGCAACAGACTTTAAAAAAAAAAATATTTTGGGCTGTTATCCAGTTACTCATGGAATTAACATTAGTTAGCAACAGCTGATATGACCTGCTGCCTGCAACATTTGTCATTTAAACCTGGCTAAAAATGCTGGCTTGCTGAATGTTTTCTACACTGCTCTTTGCTAATGGTAATTGCTGTCTGAGCTTAGCACACACTAACTTTCACTCTCATATGCAGCAGGATGCTGCACTATAGTCTGGATGTGGTAAAGGAGAGCAGCGCTGTAACACTAGCAGGTTGAGGTGGACAAAACAGTAGAGTACAATAAAGAAAGGATCAGATTTCTTTCAATTTTTTTTTAGTCAATACCGATCCATCAAATCATATGCCCCAGTATCTATCCTAAGGATCGGCTCAGGACAGATTTTTAAAGGTGGCTTAAGATTTATCTTGGGCTTTCGTTGGAACAAGTCCTCAAGTTCAAACCTAAAAAAAATGGCTGTTTTAACCAAGCTGTTAATTAAGTTGTGAACTCACAATGTCAAATATGAGTTGGTGGCACCAAGAGATCAGTATTGTTGAAAAGATACAGATAAGTTGTTTGGATATGTAATGAATGACAATGACATACAGTGGTGTGAAAAAGTGTTTGCCCCCGTCCTGATTTCTTATTTTTTTGCATGTTTCTCACACTTAAATGTTTCAGATCATCAAACAAATTTAAATATTAGTCAAAGATAACACAAGTAAACACAAAATGCTTTTTTTAAATGAAGGTTGTTATTAAGGGAAAACAAAATCCAAACCTACATGCCCCTGTGTGAAATAGTGATTGCCCCCTAAACCTAATAACTGGTTGGGCCACCCTTAGCAGCAACAACTGCAATCAAGTGGCGATAACTCCAGTGATTCTTTTACAGCACTGTGGAGGAATTTTGGCCCACTCATATTTGCAGAATTGTTGTAATTCAGCCACATTGGAGGGTTTTCGAGCATGAACTGCCTTTTTAAGGTCATGCTACAGCATCTCAATAGGATTCAGGTCAGGACTTTGACTAGGCCACTGCAAAGTCTTCATTTTGTTCTTCTTCAGCCATTCAGAGACCCCACAACAACATCCGGAGAACTGCAGGCTTCACTTGCCTCAGTTAAGGTCAGTCTTCATGACTCCACCATAAGAAAGTGACTGGGCCGTGGTCTGTGACATCATCCACTCGACTGTTGCAGGACTTCAGACACAGCACCCAAATGCCCTTATCATCTCAGGTGATTTCAACTATGCCCCCCTCTCCTCCACACTGACCAACTTTACCTAGTACGCGAAGTGCACAACAAGGGACAATAAAACACTGTATTTACTGTATGCAAATATCAGTAAGGCATACTCCTCGACTGCTCTGCCCTCACTAAGAAGATCTCATCATAACCTAGTACACCTAGTGACCACCTAGATGCCTGCTGTCCTACGTATCCCAGTCACCACCAGGGCCTGACAACAAGCCCTGGATTAATATTGACATCAAATCCCTACTTATCCAGAAGAAGCTGGCTTTCAAGGCTTGGGACAGAGAGGAGGCAAGACACATCTAGAGCAACAACGCCCAGGCAGAGCTGCTGACCCTGATGATCAGTCCCAGGGTGCTGATTGGGTGTGCTGATCAGCTGGCTGGCATTCTTTGTCACCTCTTCAACCTCTCCCTGGACATGCAGAGGGTGCCCTCCCTATGGAACACATCATGCATCGTCCCAGTGCCTAAGGGGGAATGCACCAGTGCTCTCATTAGGCGTTTTCGGACCAAACAGTTCTGGGGACTCCCTGAGAGGAATTGTCCACTGGGGAGCTCACCTGAGAACTACATACAGTACCTTCAAGGGCTTTTTTCTGTTTGCATTCACATCGCCAATAGGAACGCTGAAGTGACGTAAGCCGGCCGGCTGTTGGTATAGCAAGTCACTTCCGTACGTTGTATGTCCCCCGTCACATATACGCTCAATAAAGCCTGGACTTCACTATCGACCAATCACCATACACTTATGTCACTCAAGGTTCCTTTTGTGCTGGGAGAGTACCTACTCTGAAGTAGGAGCTAAAAAAAAGTCCATTCTAAGAACTATGATCATTCCCAGTTCTTACAGTGCGGACACAATAAATTAAAAAAGGGGTGGGGGATGCCCGGGTGCACAGTGTTTTTTGACTTTTCAAGTGCATTCTACACCATTAAGCCACTCCTGCTTGCAGAGAAGCTTACAGCCATGAAGGTGGATTGTGCCATGGTATGCTGGATTACAGACTATCTCACCTGCAGACCACAGTTTGTCCAGCTCCAGAGCTGCCAGTCAGACGTACTGGACAGTAACATGGACGCACCTGGAACTGTTCTGTCTCCTTTCCTGTTCACCCTATACACATCTGACTTCAGATTCAATTCTGGTTCTACTCATCTTCAGAAGTTCTCCGACGACTCATCCATTGTCGGTTGCATCACTGGGGACAAGGATGAGTACAGGAGTCTGGTGGAGAGATTTGCCAGCTGGTGTAACATTAACCACCTGCAGCTAAACATCAGCAAAATAAAAGAGCTGGTAGTGGACTTCCAACGGAACAGGAAGCCACCTAGACCTATCACCATTCAGGGTGAGAAGGTGGATGTGGTGGAGTCATACAAGTTCCTGGGGATACACCTCAATAACAAACTAGACTGGTCAGACAATTGTGGTGCCCTCTATAGGAAGGGACAAAGCAGACTGTACTTCCTGAGCAGGCTCAGGTCATTCAATGTGTGCAATAGTTTGCTTTGCATGTTCTTTGAAACAGTGGTGGCCAGTGCACTCTTCTTTGCTGTTGTGTGT
This sequence comes from Siniperca scherzeri, assembly GCA_027580175.1. Classification (NCBI taxonomy): domain Eukaryota; kingdom Metazoa; phylum Chordata; class Actinopteri; order Centrarchiformes; family Sinipercidae; genus Siniperca; species Siniperca scherzeri. Next base: position 3,756,408 of record CM050847.1, read on the forward strand.
TGTGGAGGCGGCATTATGGCTGGTGATGCAAACAGACTCAAACTGGTCAGGAAGGCGGGCTATGTTGTAGGAGTGCGCCTTGACAGCCTGGAGGAGCATACTGGAGAACCTATCTCATCCCCTTCATGAGAAGATGAACAGCCTAAGAAGCACCTTCAGTAACCGTCTTGTCCTACCGAGGTGTTCAAAGGAGCGCTTCAAGTGCCAACAGTCATTCGACTACACAATGACTGCCGTAATGACTTCAGTCTCAGCCGGTGGTTTCTGAGGCCTTACATGATGGTCACCCCTCATGGACTGTACTATACCGTACAGACTATACACGTGGCCACTATTTTCTCTGTATTTATATAGGTTTCCATATACATATTTTTATTCTTTTTTTTATTGTATTCCTTATCTATTTATTATTTATTATTCTTTTTTTTTTTTCATACACATATCTCTGCTGTTGTGAGACTGAAATTTCCCCTCTGGGATAAATAAAGAGCTACCCTACCCTATGTATATAAACAATATGATTTTATATAGATAGATAGATAGATAGATAGATAGATAGATAGATAGATAGATAGATAGATAGATAGATAGATAGATAGATAGATAGATAGATAGATAGATAGATAGATAGATAGATAGATAGATAGATAGATAGATAGATAGATAGATAGAAGTAATTTATCAATCTACACAATGTGTGTAATCTATGTTTTGTAAGACTAGCGACTGCAGGTTAATGGTCTGAAATTACTGGCTTAGAATGGTGCATGTTTGTAGTTGCCTGTTCCCAACAAGTCAGTCAGTCATTCCCATTACACCGGCTGGCGCATAGAGCAGCAACAGTCCCTGTTCCCAATAAGTAGTATGGCATATAGCTTAGGCCGTACACTGTCTCTGGTCACAGTGGCAGCAGGGTGGGGTTTTGGGTGGGGGCAAGGAAAGATGACAAGAGTCTGTATGTTTGGCAACGTTTGTTCCGTTTGCTGGCACATCTCTCGACCCGGTATTTGCGAAAACAAATTGCTGAAGTGAAAGTCTAGGCTTAGCCACCCTGTCGGACCGATCACAACGGAAAATTTAGAAATTCCATAACTTAGTATAAATACTGATCATTTCTGATAGCCTGAAGTTGAGTGCAATCACTCTTCGTCATCTTTCCTACAAATGAATGCATTTGTGCTACAGAGATATTCTTGGTGTCCAGAGGATGAATCCTAATGGCTTTGACAGCAGGTCAAAGTTTTCAATTATACAGTGGACATCTATCTGTCACAAAGTTTTGCAGACATTCATGGTTTGCAGAGAATGAATCCTGATAACTTTGGTAATTCTCTAAATTTCCATCTAGCACCACCAGCAGGTTGACATTTTTTGGTTTAGAGTGAAGCGTCTTGACAACTATTGGATGGACTGCCGTGAAACAGACATGTTTAATGTTCCACACAGGAATTATTGTAATAACTTTGGTGATCCCTTTGCTTACACACAACAATGGTAAACATACCTGTTAAATATACTGTACCTGCTCAACTCTAGCATGTTACCATTTTGATTGTGAGCATGTTAGCATGCTGATGTTAGCAGTTACTTATTTAGCTTCTTAGTTTACTTATAGGACCAGAACCAACAACAGACATGCAGTAAGTCTCACATGTACAGAATTAGCAATGGTAGAGTTACAGTATGGAGGAACAGAGTTACAGTATTAGGAATTGTGACCATATATTATATAAAGCATATCTAGTATACTGTAATGCATAAACCTTTGAAACAGACCACAATATTCTTTTAGGTTATGGTAAATTCAATTCTGTAATATGGCTGACAGATACAACTTTAATTAGTCTGACACATTTTATTTCAACTCCTGTTTCACAGTCGTTTTGATGTGTCAGTTTAGAGGCTTTGCCAGTGTTTGTTTTCACAGTTAACATACAGTGTGTTTTTAGATCACATGCCTCATAGCCTTAAATGATCTCACACCCAGCTGCAGTAAAACTACCCTGTCCCTGCTGCTGGTCATGGTTTACACTCCACTCTGTTCTATCTTTTAGCCACATTAGCAGCTAAAAAGGGCAGGCATGTACAGACATTCATGGTCCAGTGCCATGACTTGGTTAAAATTTGTTTAAAACTTTGGTTTATGACCAAATACCTGCAAAACTAATGACATTCCCATCAACCTCAACTGTTGGTCAGGGCATGTTGCTTCAGGTACTTACATCTTACATCATATTAACCTGGTTTAGTGAAGCAACATATTGTATAAATAATGGGACCCTGTTGTTTAATGGAGAGATTTTAGAGATTACTCTCCCATGATCTGACAGTACCCAGTAACAGTACCAGAATGTTCCCAAACATTGAGTATATTTCTTTTGCATGTGCAAAAAAATAGTCAAATATCAAGATATTGAATTTCAGGATCAGTACCATTACTGGCCTTCACACTGAGCTGGATCAGACATTTCTGCCCTAGGCCAGTTATCTGCTGCTGCTGAGGGGATTGATTTTTTTCATTGCCAAATGATTTAATGATATTTTAGTTTAATTCAACTTTATTCAACTTCACTCAATTTCTGGTCTGTGTCTTGTCATCAGCAACACATAGCCTAGTCTACCAATATGTTCTGTATGTTTACATGCATACTATTGTCCCTGTTATGTTTTATCCTTGTTAATAAATAAATTGTAAATAAATAAATAAATAAATAAATAAATAAATAATCATATTAGGGATATGATATGGAACATAAAAAAGAAACCTTTATTCATACCCCTTATCCAGGTTGATGATCATCTGTGAAAGAGTTTCTTTAACTCCTCAACAAATCACAGCCTCTCATTTCTGTACTGAAGCGCAGGTATTATCAGCATCGGCCATTTGTGGATGTCCTGACCACGTTCTATAAACCTATATTTATTTTAATTGTATTTACATTATACAACTTACAGTAAACACTTAGCCTATGTTGGGGATACATTTTTGACTTAGCAGCTAAAAGGTTAATATTGTAACAGTTAATATGAGCAGCTTACCGTGTTACTGTAGAATCTTACTGAGTGCTTGTCATATGAAAAGAATGTGTGTGCGCTTCGATGTGAGAGAAGAGGGAACAGATATGCATGCTTGTTATCTCAAACCTTGAGACACCTAATTGTGTATATAGTGCCAATTAGAACTAGTCATTTTGGGAGACTTTGTTTTTAGAATTATGTGAAGGCTAAGCTGTTCCCACGAGTTCCATACATTTTGTTTGTCACTCAATATAAAAGACAAGTGGAATTCCTGTGTCAGGCAGAGACTACTCCCAGACTTCTAAATCTGCTGTGTGATTTTCAATAAGAGTCCTCTCTGTGTGCACGATACAAATAAACTTGTATTCACAGTTATGTTGATTCAGTTTTATTAAGAACCTAAAGTAGACAGAATTTCTCTTTCAGCACCTACAATAGGCCTGCATTAAAAATGAATAAAACAATTTAGGTATGTTTTACAGCTGAATAGCTCTGCATTCGGAAAATATAACCTGCCTAATAGCTTTCCCTTGGTGGTTTCCTATAATGTTTTGTAGTGTTTTATCGGAGCACAAGTGGGCGTTTTTGACAGCTGTCATTCCCGGGGCGAACATCTGCCTTCATGGCCGATACCTAGGCTGAAAATGAATGATGATTTGCCCGAATCTCAAGTCTGTAGATCAGCTCAGGACATCCTAAGGTTCACTTTAATTGTAGGGTGTAGATAATTAAAACTTTTATCATTATATATTTTGTTTAACTGATTGTTTAACTGAACATGACTGGAGTTGAGGTTGTATCTGCGCACATACATGTACAATATCCCAGTCATGGTTGTTATCCTGGATTGGTTCATACAGTATGTGGGATATGATGTTTTCGTGGTTATCTGGTTGTAATTATTATAATCTGGTTATCCATGTCTCTGACTGGGATGCAGCAGTGTGAGAAATAAACTGCGTAGGTCACAAAATAAGTGACAGCCACCAGTTTAAGTTAATGGCTAGCATCAGAGTCTGCCTGCAGAATCCTCTCAGAATCAGGTGTATATTGCAGTGCAACCATTAGCTTTATATAACCATGTAATGCATGCATAGGCATCAGTGTGACAGACCTTTAAAAATAGATTAGGTGTCTGAAAGTAATTCTGAAAAAAATTCCTCCCCTTTGGTGCCCCCCAGCTGGTGGTGCCCTAGGTGACCGTCTAACTTGCCTGTGCCTAAAAATGTCCCTGTCCATGCATTTGTATATAATGCAGCCTAAATAAACACAATTGTAATTATCCTTCTATGAAATGTATGGGAAAAATTGAAATACAGTTTTTATTCATAACACCTGCAGATAGTATTTCATAACATTAATGTTCTTAACCATTTGAAAGGAAGGAAATAATATGATTCATGATAAGTTGTTAGGTGACTAATTCTACATCAGCCATCACATACTGATCTCAGACACGTCTTATTGTTACGGCAGATCTCAAGACAGCATAAAGAGACACTACAGCACTACAACCTGTGGTGTTCACATTCAGTACAAACACTGCATTGTCCATCATACCATCATCTACACAAAGAAGCACATACGTATGTGTTCATCTATTCTTTTCTCTATTCACTGCAATGTTTCAACATAATAATACATGTCCATTTTGTGTTTCATGAAAGCTTTAACAATTACTGTTCTTCGAGCCTGGTAGATCTTTTCCAGGAAAAATGTAATGGTGCACAGAAAGTGATACATTTTACAGTATGAGTATGTTTGGAATACATAGGGGCTGAACTGAAAAATAACCTTTACATAATTACTTCATCTTTGTAAACTGGAAGGCATAAACAGATTGTTCTGGGAGACCCTGAGGAGGATGAAAAGATATACAGTACTACTACATGACTGCTGCTTCTTCCATTTCTCCGTCCTGGCACAGGACAATACAATAATGTCTAACAACAGCCTAGGAGGAAGTGAAGAGGCGAGGGATCATCTGTTTTCTGCAGCACAGTGAGGACCAGTGGCAGCTCCCAGGCCCACATCAAGCTGTTTATCCAGCAGCTGCTCTGCCACGAGAGGCAAAACCTGTTGTTGTATGGAAATAGGCTAGATCTATTAGACCTGCACTGTGCTTATAGGAGGCCTGATTTGACTTGTGGCCTCATTATTACTGTTCATTAAAACCACCTCATAAATTACCTCACCCCTACTGGTTTGTTCATCAGGAAGAGTCAGGGCACAACATGGGAATAACAAAAGCTGTCAGTGGATCCACAGGGAGTGGACAAAAATAGCAGAAATATCTTTAATAATATCTTATATTACAATTCAAATATAATGGTGAAGCTTGGTTTTTGTAAATACTTCGAGTTTTTTACCATCAAGTGTCTATTTGTGAATGCTCTTGCTGTTTTCTTCTATTTGGATACAATATATCATAATGATCTTTAATTACAAGTGACCTCAGCTGCAGTGTTGTGAAAAGGCGTGGACTAAGAGTTTATTTACATTCTATAATAATCACCTCTCTGTATTGTAGTTTTCATTGTTTGTGAGTCCGCCATTCCCTTGGTGGATTCAGATTGCTTTCACACACTTGAGAGATTCACAGGAAACGATGCAGCGCGTTTTAAAGATGTTACTGCTAATGCAAATCCAACATTTCCTACCGCTGCTAGTTGACATTAACAGTGTCCAACTAGCGAAATATGAATGGCTTTTATTGTGAAGCAGTCAAAGGGAACACTGTGTATTTGCCACAGAGGTTAGCGCTGACCACAGTCGTTCATCAAAAATGCATCTACAAAACAACATCATTTTAGTCGTTTTTTTGTCAGTGGGAATATTGCAGGGAGTAATGGAACAAAAATTAGCCTGCAAGTTAACCAACTTTACTGTGTCCTGCTGTTGTGTGAAAACCTACTGGTGCTGTGTGTAGCATGAAATCAGATCACTGTGGCAATTATTATTGACTGACTTCTCTATTAAAACAACATTTGTTTGGTTGCACTGTAAACTGAGAGTTTACCGCACTTACCACAGTAACCAGGGCTGTCGCCAAATCAACCAGGACTGAAATCTTAAGAATTTTAACTTTTAAGCTAAATGCTAATGTCAGCATGCTAACATAATCACAATGACAATGCTAACGCGGATGCTAATGCTGATGTTTAGAAAGTAATGTTTACCATGTTCACCATCTTAGTTTAGCTTGTTAGCTGAAGCTGATGGGAATATTAGTTTTGCAGGAATTTGGTCATAAACCAAAGTATTGGACAAACAGAAATGTTGACCTGCTGAAGGTGCTAGATGAAAAGGCTAGGAGGATAACCAATATGATTACGATTCATCCTGAGGGGGACATGAATGTTTGTACCAAATTTCATGACAATCCATCTGGTAGTTGTCAAGACATTTCACTCAAAACTACAGATGTCAACCTCATGGTACTAGAGGAAAAATCACTGATCATCAAAAGTCATTAAGATTCATCCTCTGGGAACCATGAATGTCTGTACAAAATACTGTGCCAATCCATCCAGTAGACGTTGAGATATTTCACAGGATAAGTGACATTTTTGACCTTCTGGTGGCGCTAGATGGAAAGTCAGGGAATCATCAAAATAATTAGGATTCATCTTCAGGGCACAATAGATGCATACCTGCCAACACTCCAGTTTCTCCTGTATTTCAAGGCCACCTCCCGGCACCCTCCCGTTTTGTTGTTTCTCCTGCGAAACTCCCGTAATTTGCATGGTCCTCAAACTTTATTATGAATGATGTGTGTCCAATGTCAGGGAAATCTATCCTATATTTGTTGAGATATTTCAGTCTAGGCCAAAGTGATGGACTGACAAAACATTTTCATTTCCAGAGCCACACAGCCTGCATGACTAAAAAAAAATTTTGCTGTCAAGTGGAATTTGGAGCCATTAGCTTGAGGGGCCTTTCAGATGACATGAATATGCAACTGTGTGAAGTCTTATTTCTGTCGGTTTAACCAACAGCCCTGTTCTAGAATAAGGTCCTAAACAGCTCAAGGCTTGTAGATGGGCCTTGTACCAACTTTGTTTTTACTGTGCTCACATGTAGCATATTCCTAAAGAAATATATGTTTAAAGGATAAGTCTGGTGCTATTCTATATTTTTCCCAAGACCCAAATCAACAATGCATGTATAATACTAACAAGTATTGTGTGTGTATTCAAAACCTGATATATGTTATTGCTCTGTGCCATAGAGCTTTTTTGTTGTCCAAAAACTATTAAAAACACATCAATGAGCCGCACTGTTGCACTGGGTGACATGTTTCATTACCATGAATTCACACACTGTAGTTTATTTTGACTCAATCCCACATACATTCTGCTACTCCCTAGCAGGGATGGAAATAGTACTAGAATATTATACTCAAATAAAAGTACTGTTACTTTAAAGACATTTTACTCAAGTAAAAGTACTAGTGTTTGTAGGTCAGTTAAAATGTACTCTGAGTAAATGTTACTACCTTACATTTTTAGAGAAGGGGGGCTAACACCTCGTGGCTACAGAATAAATTGCATTAAATGTCAATGTATACACTAGTGGAACAACATCATGCCACAGAAGCCTAATGTCAAAACCAACAATAAATTCCATTTCTACAGATGGGCACTTTTCAGCCTATCAGTTATAAATATACAATACAATACACTTGGAGCCTCACTAGAATTAACCAGAAAAGAGGCCAAAACTCAGACAATTAAACAAAAATGGCCGACAATAAATAAAGCCTATGGACACCGCGGCGGGTGCAACAAGCAATATTAAGCCACATAGCGTTAAATAGCATGACACTTCTTTTAGAATCAACAGCAGACACACATTAAAGCAACAAGACTGCAGTTTTTACAGACTGCTTAGCACACACAAACACAACAGTATGTTGCTAAGTAATGCACTGTCAGGAGAGAGAGTTACAACAATAGGCAAGCTTGTTTCTTGTACTCACCTGTCTGAACGTCATTATATGAGTCTTGTGCACCACAAAGTCCTCCACAATCTGCTCTAGGTTCATCTTGTTCATTCTCAAAGCATAATATAACCAGTCCACTCAGCCTCTCTGGCCCACTATAACCAGTCCACTCTGGCCCACTATAACCAGTCCACTCTGGCCCACTATAACCAGTCCACTCTGCCCCACTATAACCAGTCTACTCAGCCTCTCTGTCCCACTATAACCAGTCCACTCAGCCTCTCCTCAAAGTTTTTTAACATTTAGAGATGGATGAGTCACAACTGTGACAGGGATTAGCACAATTCTTCTGTTTATGTACATGTTTTTATTTCACACTTGCTTTGGCAATGTAAACGTCTGTTTCCCAAGCCAACAAAGCCCCATTGAATTGAATTAAATTGATTACAGTCACAAAACAGCAAAAACGCCTCACACACCTCAATGAAGGTAAAAGTTTCAAAGTGAACACAGAAATCACTGGGAGGATCCACCATGAGCATGTTAGCATTTAGCATGTTAGCCAGACCCAGCATGCACCTGTTGGTCACGCAACAGCGTGAGTTTGACTTGGGTTACTTAGCATGCTCGCCGGGTGGTGCATTAAATCAGTGATTAATTACGGTAGATGCGATCTTTTTTTAACAATGCCGAAGTACAATAATGCTAAGACGTTATCAATTTAGGAACTTTATTAACTAAAGTTATTATTTTATACAATATGGTGCCCCTTTAACCATTGTAAATCCCAACACTATTCATCCCCATCCTCTTCTTCAGTGCTCGCCAGAGGGTGAAAGCCAACCCAAGATTCACTCTCGTTTTGGAACGAGCTTTGTCTGCTTGGCATTTTGCATTTTTTCGCCGCTGTTTCCGTAATTTTTGTAGCTTCTGCCCTGCACACTGTTATTGGCTCGGGGCTATACACCTACTGCCTAAAAAGGTTGAAAGGTTGAAATGTCCCGAATACAGCAAAATAACAAAATACAGGCAGAGGGCAGCATCTCTGCAGATACAGACATGGATTTCCATCTTTACTGATCCATGCAATGCTGTCTTGCCTACTTCCTTTCTTGACTCCTACTTATACTACCAAGTGCGCAGCATGTTTAGTTAATTTAGATTGTTTAGACAAGCAAAACTATATATTGGGCACTTGAATTTGATCTAATTCTGGAATTAATTCTGAACAGCTGGGCCACTGTGATCTAATGCTACCCAAACAGATTGTGAAAGTTCATTGAAACCATGTGTTGGGCCTCACCACGTGGGGAGAACAAAGACAGAGGCCTACTTGGAAAAGGTAAAGCCTTGACTAAGAGGCTTGAATGGAAAACAAAGGCCAAACAGTAGAATTGCGCCAAACTCCCTCAGGTCCATTAAGTCACACCTGTGTACAAGATTTAAGCTTGAATCCAAACCCTGGATTCCTACTGGATGAGCTGTCACCGGAGCGCAGGAAGCCCCGATGACCTCATCATGCCTATAAACTCACAGCACACCGGTCTAACCCCTTTCTTTCCACTGTAACTCTGGTCACTACATGCGGCGCTCAACCTTGAACTTTTATTACCCCTAGGAAGGGCTTAACTCGCGGGACGAGCAACAGACTGTTTTGTGTTTGCTGAAAAACTTTTTGGATCCCGATTGTTATACTCCACATAACAATCTTTGCCTGCAGAAGGAAGACACGGATTTACCGTTTTTCCTCACAGAGAGAAGGTGACTGCTGCTTCCCTCCACTGTCGCCCGAAGGAACAGTTTCAGCATTGAACCCGCCGACAGCGCGGATGCCGGCTACGTCATCGTCCGAGCCTGAGAGGAGTCCGCCGGATAATCCAAACAGACTGACACATTAAATCGCTATCAAGAGCGATCTCAAGTAAGAGGCTTGTGTCTGGGCAGAGAGAGAGTTTATAACTGTGTTATTTCATCTAAGCTTCATTTGTTGTGAATTGTGTTTTGCATTATTGTGGAACGTAACGGACCGCTGTGTCCTGTTCTGCTGTGTGTTTTCATCCTCAGCACGTTCCATTGTGTATCGGTACCACGCAGCTGGGCCGTTTAACTGTGTTAGTTTTGTAGCCACTGTGGAAGCTAATAACTGTGCTTTATCAGACCAAAGTCCAGCAACACGGCTGTTGAATGAACGTTCGCTGCCAGGTTTCCTGTGTGATA